>JAJHZJ010000569.1:650535-1301070 GCA_023548195.1 Bettongia penicillata ogilbyi
CAGCATCTTCTGGATGAAGCCTGGTCACTATTCTGAAAACCTGACCCACTGCCAAAATGTGCTCTAAATAAGTAATTTGAAGCACTTTACAGGTGATTTCATTTGAGTCTCACAACAACCCTGTATTACTATTATGTGCATTTATTTCATAGAAGAGAAAATTGAGGACAAGGAATGTTAAGTGATTTAGCCAGGGTAACATTGCTAATTACTATCAGGTAGATTTTGAACAACTCCTGCACTCTATCCAGTTACTTCAAATGTTAAAAGGGAAAGGGCGAATTGGCAATTTTCGATAACATCTCTAAAGGCTGATAATTTTGAAATGAGCATAGCAATGTAAATGGAAAAAATGATGTGAAAAAAATGGAAACTGCATGTTGTGAAATGATAATGACCAAGCTACATCCAAAGGAGACATGAGAAGGCACATCCCCACTCACTGACAGGTAGGAGAGTATGGATATGAAGCACTGCAGATAAAATGTCAGACTTCTCTATGATACTTAAGTTTTGCTGAACTGGTTTTTTCTTGAACTTTTTATCTTTGATATAAGGGATGACTCTCTGTGAGGGGAAGGATTTTATTGGGAAATCAAAGTGATGTAAATATAGAATATATTAATGAAGATTTTATTTTGAAAGAAAACATTCTACCAGGAAAAGAGATTTGTCAAACCAGAGAATGGGAGTTTAGGGGTAGGGATGCAATTCCTTTGACTTTTTTTTCTTTTATATTGTGAAATCTTGGAGGGCATGACTAACTTTACTTACCATGTATTTCCCATAGCACTGAGGAAGATAAATAAATGTACACAGACTTGCCTTGGTGGTGAATATATTCAAAATAAAACTGCTTTACAATTTCCTTCAGTGAAGATATTTGTCTTTCTGGTAAATGGCAAGTGGTACAACAGAGTATATCCCTTTGGAGGGTTGTATGAATCATCTGTCTTTTAATCAATGGTTCTTCCTACATATCAGCACTAAAATCAATAGATGCCAAGTACTATAGAGATAGGGCAAATAGATGGCACAACAGATAGTGTGTCAGGCCTGGAGTCAACAAGGCTCATCTTCCTGAGTTAAAATCTGGTCTCAGATGCTTACTAGTTGTGTGACCCTTTGCGAGTCATTTAACCTTGTTTGACTCAGCTGCCTCATCTATAAAATGAGCTGGAGGAGGAAATGGCAAACCACTCCAGGATCTTTGCCAAGAAAACCCACACAGGTTCATAAAGAGTCAAACATGATTGAAATGAACAGCTATACCGATAACAACCCATGGGATGAATGAGTGCTTTCACACAAGTATCTTGGGAATTGCTGATACCCCTTTCAGCATTAAAGTTTTTATTTGTGCCATTGTTATGAAATACCCCTAAATGCATATCATAATTTGGTGTATAGGGAACTAACAACCTTTCAATGATATCTCAGGGTTGTCATTTCAACATTATTTTATTCTTTTCTGAATTCTCTAGCATTATTTTTAATATCATTTTAATAAAATTATTTATTTATTTAATAAATTATTTATTTATATTTATTATAATATATATTTTTATTTATATATTTATATATATATTTTTATATATATATATATTTTTATATATATTTATATATATATTTATATATATAAATATATATATTTATTATAATAAATTATATAAATAAATATTTAATAAAATTAATATCATTTAAATAAAATTTAATTTTAATGTCACCTCTCCTATAGTCCCTTTTCTCTCCACATAAAAATATATCCCTTCTAAAGTGGTTAATTGCTTCCAATCTGCTGTGCTCAAGGAGACTAGAGAGCTAAATTCTTTTTTCCCAAAAAATTTATTAATTTATTTTCAGTTTTCAACAATCACTTCCATAAGTTTCTTAAGTTCTCTCCCTCCTTCCCTGAGATGGCATGCAATCTTACATGGTTTCTACACACATACATTCCTATTAAACACATTTTCACCTTAGCCATGTTGTATTGAAGAATTAAAATGAATGGGAGAAAGCATGAGAAAAACCAAACAAAACATAACAAGGGAAGAAAATCGTCTGCTTCATTCTCATTCTGACTCCATAGTTCTTTCTCTAGATGTGGATGGTATTTTACACCATAAGTCCTTTGGAAATATTTTTAGATCCTTGCATTGCTGTGAAGGGCTAAGTCTATGAAAAACAGTCCTTGCACACTGTGGCTGTTACTGTGCTTAGTGTTTTCAGGGGGCTAAATTCTTTAAAAATTACATGCTAAACTGTTGGTGGAGTTGTGAGTTGATCTAACCATCCAACTATGCACAAAGAGCTATAAAATTTGGCATACCCTTTGAAACAACAATACCAATGCTAAGTATATTCCAAAGACATAAAGACATTTTGTACAAGTACCTATTTGTACAAAAATGTTTATGGTAGCAATTTTTGTGGTGGCTAAGAACTGGAAATTGAAGGGAATGTTGGGGAATGGCTAAACAAGCTGTAAAAGAATTATTATTGTACTAAAAGAAATGACAAGCAGCATCTCAGAAAACCCTGGAAAGTCTTCTACGAACTGATGCATAGTGAAGTGAACAGAACCAGGAGAATGTTGTACACAGTAACACTATTGTTTGATGAAGAACTCTGAATGACTTAGCTATTCTCAGCAATACAATAATCCAAGATAATGCCAAAGGACTAATGAAGCTTTCATCCATCTCCAAAGAACTGATAGTTTGAATACAGACTGAAGCATGCTATTTTTCATTTTTTTTCATTTTTTAAATTTTATTTGAATCTTTTTGTACCAACATGACTGATATGGAAATGTTTTACATGTACAATCTATACCCAACTGCTTACCATGGGGGTAGGATGGAGAGAAGGGAGGGATAGAATTTGGAACCCAAAACTTCAAATAAAAAATGTTTTTAAAAATTGAAAACTAAAACAAAAAACTACACTACTGGTAGGGTTCCTCCTCCATATACAGTGGTCAAAATAAGAATAAAAAGTACCTGAAATGTGAAAGAAAATTATATGATAAAGTATGAGTTAGAAATATAACTATATGAAGATTTATGGAACCATATTTATGGCAGTTACTGTGAGCCCTTAGAAGTCACTTTTGTTTGTTTTCCAATCTGTCTTCCCAAGAGCTGAGGTTGAACAGATTTAGGCAATTCTTGGATACATAATTTCCTGCCTGTGTTTATTCCCTCAGTTCAGATATATAGCAACTCCTCCATTGTAGGCCTGCTAAACATTAGTATTTGGTTTAATGAGTTGCTTTGGTCAAAAAAACTCATCACTTACTGACCAAACTTATTACAATTAACTTCAAACTAGCCCTCCATAAGACATACATGTAATGACCAGGCATAGTGATGAGGTAGAAAAGAGTGCTTGAGGCAGATGGAGTTAAGGAGAACATGACATGGGAGACCAGTATGTGACCAACCAGAAAAAGTGATCAAAGACAAGATTTCTCCTGACTAGTGGTTGAGTGAGGAAATGATGCGATACAAACAGTGCCTTAAGGGTTAAAAATATTAAGGATTGTTTTTCCAGTATTTGGGGGAAGCCTCTAGTTTATTCTATAACCTGAAGGCACCCTAAAGTACTTTTCCCTTTATCTAGAACCGGTACCAAAAGAATTGCTTTTGTTTCTCTCTCTCTCATCCTATGTTTGGTTGTCCTATGTTTAAAAATATCTTTAACCCCCATAAAAACCTCTGAAATTACATCATGCTGAAACCTCTGTACAAACATAATTCCCCCAAATATCAGGGTCTCACTTAGCCAGAAAGCTCATGATGCTTTTTCACGTAAAATAAAAAAGCTCCCATTGGCTAAAAGAGAAGGTCCAAGTGAATTCTCTCACACCTGAACCAGCTCTCCCAACTCTAAACCTAAACAATTAGAGTCATACCAGAAGCCCCTTCCTGCATTCTGTGACGTACTGGGTCTTGTGTCTTCCACTGCAGTGTTTTGAGATCTCAAGGTCACCTCCACACCACAAGCACCAAAATAGGAAATGTTTCCTCAACTGAGGGTGCTAGATTAAATGACCTCCATTTTCCCTTCCAATGCATAATTCATGATCCTTTGTGGAGGTGTTAATATGCTGATACTGCCTTTTCAAATACAAACATTATACTTATTCTTATACACTAATAGATTTTTTTCTGAAAGGAAGATGGCAAAGTTATACAAACTCCTCCTGTTTTCCTACCTAAACAAAACGAATATCTATAATATTCAGATAAAAAAAACAAACATCCACTTAGAGCAGAAACAGAAGAAAAAATGTTACATCCCTTCTAGGAAAACTGTGAAAGTATAATCTACTTCCAGGCCATTATTTAAGTGACTATTGTTGTTTTTAAATATACACTGGACTAGAGGTAGGGAGAAGTGTGTGTTGGGAAACAAGTACTTGACATAGAGTTAGAAAGAGCTGAATTCAAAACTAGCCTCAGATTCTTACTAGCTATTTGGCTAATGAAATGACAAGTGACAAACCAGGTAACTTCTATCTGCTTTTAATTTCCTCATCTGTAAAATGGGGATAATAGCACCTACCTTGCAGGGTTGTTTTGAGGAGAAAATGTGATAAAATCTGTAAAGCAATTTGCAAACCTTAAAGCACTATAAGAAGCTAGTTGTTTTTATTGTCAAGTGTTAGCTATAGAAAGTAAGTAACAGTAAGTGCACAAAGTGTCCTAACTTGGACATTTTAACGTAACCAATGATTATGTCTTCCTTGTGGATTTATTTGGATGATTACAATGCACTCACCTGCTGTCTTTAAGGGATTAATGAAAGCACAGCTCACTGAATTAGTTGTATACATATATACAAGCAGGATAAAGACTTGTACTCCAATCCCCCCAACCCCAGCCCCCACATCCTTCTCATCTACATAAATGTATTCGCATTATTTGCCCAGACATGTTTTAGAATGAAAACAGACCTAGGCAGGTGAGGTTAAGTAATAAAAAGAAGCCAGGAAGGTGCCAAGAACCATGGCTTTTATTGCAGAAAACAGGCTTATTATCTCTGGCTCATCCCTCTAGGGCCTTTCAAAGAGCCCTCCAGAGATTAACTTGAATTACAAAGCTCCTTGTTTTAGGAGCTATTTCTCAAGTACAGTTCTTTAAAATATATGCATCTATGTACATATATTTATATTTATTGTTCAGACCTTTTATTTTCACAATCCTCATTACTTGAACCCTTTCACTTGTACAAAAAATTAAGATTTATCTGTTCACAAACAGCATAACATGGCTATCTGCAATACTACATGGTATATGAGCTGCACTCCCAGCAATGGTGGATATGAAAAATTCAAAGAAATAAGGGAAGCCTTATATGCATTAATGCAGGGTAAAGAAAACCAATTGAAATGACCATGCACAGCAACACGAGCTATAAAAATAAAGTCAAATGCAAAAACCAGATTTTGATAATGTTCATAATAATATTCAAGTTTTTAAGTATTCACTTTCTTTTAATAAAGCCTATACTGTTAGTAAAGTTAGAATAAACTTTTAAGTAACTGCAAACTGTTAGTAAAGGGTTAGGTTCCATGTACTTTTAGAGGTTCTGTTGTTTTCAGGGTTAGATTTTGTGGGCACAGTTAATAGTGAGTCTGCTGCAGGTGCGTGTACACTATCAGAACAAAAGTTATGGATAAAAAAAGAAAAATCCTTTTTCTCGAGTTTAAACGAATGGCACCTCTCCCAGCTCCCACTCTTGGGGCCTATTAATTGCAGCCTGCATGCTTTTGGCCTCCCACACATACAGCCCGCGTGCTGCTCTGCTCTGCACAGCACTGTACACGGAAGCTGAGGCAGAGGCAGAAGATGCTGAGGCAGTAACAGCCACAGCTCCCATCAGAAAAAGGTCTCTGGAGAGAGACTAGGCCATTTCGAGCCAGCATACGGAGATGGAGAGATCAACAAAACCCATCAAGAAAAGCCTGGAAAGAATTGGACAGCCAATTACTCGACACGCGCGGGGTAGGGAGCTATGCCTTCTTCCCTGTATGTAGTGTAGCGTTTGCTTTCAGATCAATCCTATGTTTCTCCTGCTCCCTTGACTATTACACCGCATCACTATCGATATCCGTGATGGGCATCCCGACAAGACGGTTCTCCACCCTCTTTCCAATTGGTGGAAATTCCAGTTAGGAATTTTTCCGTCCCTATCCCTCTGTCCTATTTCTCAGTCTTCCCTCCATCTCCTCCTCAGGCTCTGCAAACTTCCCCCACCCCTTTACTTCTCCCCTTTCAGCGCCCTCCTTGTTCTCCGGGCACAGTGCCCTGGGCCTCTGCCAGCGGGCACCAGGATGATGAGAACTCAGTGAACCTCTCAGAGACACAGAGGGCCCTCAGGGTTTGGGTGCGGATTCCCATAGGCAACAGGTTTTTTTGCCATACTGCAGAGACAGGGGTCCGGGCCCTCTGCTGCAGTGCGGTGAAAAAAAAAATCCACCACCAATACATTCTACAGAGCTTCCCTCTCTCCCCCCGTAACTGCATCTCAAGGGGCGGGGGGGCGGGGAGGAGAGACCCTAGAGGCTGTCAAGATATGTCAAGGCTCGCTAGAGTTGGAGGACAAGATACCCTTCTTGCCAGGGTCCTTTTCTCCTGCCCCGACTTCCCTCACCACCACCCCCAAATTGCACTGCACCTCCATGCCTTCTCGCCTCCCTGATGGAGCAAAAGGACTAATCTCCAGGACCAAAACTTACCTGCCTAAAGAGTAGCTGATTGCCTGTGATGAAGCCTGTCCCAAGGAGAGAAGAGAATCAGCTACGTCTTTCTCCAGCCGTGCCCTAGCTACAAGGAGAGAGGAGGAGGCGGGGCCCCACCACCCTCCACTGACTCTAAGGTTTCTCTATTGTGATTGGAAACTCGAGAGACGCCTGCCCTCCTCTCACTCAATCGCCTTCAAGGACAAGGGCTCAAGTATGCAGTCGTCCTTCCCCCTCCCTAGGTGAGGGGGAGGGAGAGAGAGGAGGTCACCTACAGAGAGTTTCCACTAGGTCGACTTACAGCTGCCCTGCCTTTTTACAGCATTTTTGCTATGTGTAGGTATATGCATACGCACACATTTCGACTTTACGATCTCATTTTAAAAGCCCCTTTCTTTGCTTGGGATAAGATCTTTGACGTGGGTTTTGCTAGCATTTTAAGAATGCAGAACTCCTACGTTTAAAAAAAATTATCTATGCTCGAGCTATCATAAAGATGCTCCTGAAACTAGAATGGCAATTCAATGGTGTGAGATTTCAGAGATAATTAATTTGCCTTCTGATTTTATAAAGTTAGATTTCATTTTGTTTAATAGAAGAATGAACACCTTATCTCCTCAGAGGACAGTCTTTTAAAAGTACTTATTTTTTCTTTAGGAAACCTACATGGCAGGGCCAGGAGTTTGAAAATGCACCAATCAGCAAGCATTTATTAAGTGGCCCCTATGTGCCTAGTGCCAGGCACTATGCAGAGCCCTGGGGATCCAAATACAAAAAAATGGAATAATTTCCACTCTTGTAATGAGGGGAAGTTCCAAGTTTCAGAGCAATTCAATCCAATTGAACAAGCATTCATTAAATGCAGAATATCTTGCTAGGCACTGTGGGAAAATGTCATTACTTAAATATTTCTAGGGATCCAAGATGTACTGTACTATGTGGGCATTCTCTCCCACTATGTAGATTACAACCCAACTATCCCTCTAATCCCCTGGGCCTGTTTGATACCCATATCCCCTTGTAAATCTTCCATAAAGACAAAGGATCCACCTAAGTGCTATGGGGCTTTGTAGAATCTCCAGTATCATGTGTATTATTTGATCTTGGTCAGGTAATTGGATCACATTTTTTTCCAGTCAAGGGGCAGTTTGTTGTAACACCAATACAAGTGGGCAGAGTTCCTAGTGAATCTGTGACTTAATGGGGGTGAGACTGATGTTAATATACAAAAAGGACAGTGAAAGGATCTGGATAGAATTAAGGAGAGGTAAATAGTCTGGAGTGCATTTAGGAATGTCAAGTAAGCTAATTAGGTGATCTAGGTGGGTTGGGGTGGGATATAGCCTTGGACAGAGATGCCAATGATCTAGGCTGCTGAAATATGAGAACTTCAGGGACTAGGTTGCTTTTGCAAGATATGATCTTTTCCTTTTATGGTTCCAGGTCCTATCACCCCATCATTCTCCCCTCAAACAAATGGGACCCAAAATCTTTTGGGATAAGGGACAAAGGTCTTGGCTTCTGAAACTGCCTCCTGCTGGCAAGGGCCAAACACTAATTTCTGATAAACTCCAAGACCTCAGCTTCGGGAATAAGAACTTCCTATTTGACAAAAACTCCTCGGAAAACTGGAAAACAACACAGCAGAAACTAGGTATAGACCAACATCTTATACCGTATGCCAAGATAAAGTCAAAAATGAGTACATGATTTCGACATAAAAGGCAATACCTTCAGTAAATTAGGAAAGCAAAAAATAGTTTATTGGTCAGATCTATGAGGTAGGGAATAATATTTATGACCAAACAAGAGATTAGGAAGTGTAAAATGGATAATTTTGATTATATTAAATTTGAAAAGTTTTGCACGAACAACCAATGCAGCCAAGATTAAAAAGGAAAGCAGAAAGGTAGGAAACAATCTTTACAGCAAGAGTCTCTAATAAAGGCCTCATTTTTCAAATATGTAGGGACTTGAGTCAGATTTATAAGACTACAAGTTATTTTGATGGGGTTCAAACTCTGGGAGCCTCCTTGAGCTCCCCTTGAATCTTCCCACTTAATCTAGCCTTTCTTACTCGAATCTAATCTTCCCATTGGTTCCGGCAGTCTCAGGAAGCCCATGGGCTTTTTGTTATCATTCTACTCAGGTCTCTGTTGCACCCCCCACCTTTGATGCCATCAAAACCCCATTCCCAGGCTGCCGACCACTCAAGATTTGTATTCATTCCCATACTGCCCCACCTGCTTCCCACCCCAACCCTCCATTGTCTGATATCTCCTGATAACCTCCGGTTGTTTCCAGCCTTTGACCCTCCTTGGATTCCTTCCTTGGACTTCTCCTCAAGACCCTTCCTAAACCCCTCCTCCCATCACCCTGGACTGCCAGACCACTCCCCGGATCCCTCCTGTACTCTTTTCTGTATGTTAAGTTCCATCTTGCCTCCATGCAGCTGCTCACATTCAATCCAGCTCAGACTCTGTGTAGCTGAGATCCTATGTGGGATCCTATGTGGCCCCTTTGCTAATACGAGCGTTACAAATGCTTAGGCTCCATAAGAGGCAACCCAATTTTTTGAATCTTTAATAAACTTTGTTTTTTTTGACTTTAAGAAGGCTTGAATAGAATTCATTCAAGCATGACCCGGACTGTCGGTATTTTGGGGTCCCCCATCACCCCTCAACCTCGTCAATTTACCAGTTGATAAATGGTCAAAGGCTATGAAGAGTCAGATGAAGAAATCAAAACCTTCTCTAGTTGTGGATAAATGCTCTAAATCACTATTGATTAGGGAAATGCAAATTTAAACATCTATCAGATTGGCGATAGAAAAGGAAAATGACAATTTTTGGATGGGATGTGGGAAAATTGGGACACCAATGCAAACTTATCCAGCTATTCTGGAGGGCATTTTGGAATTATGCCCAAAGGCCTATAAAACTTCGTACACCCTTTGATCCAGCAATACCCATCCGTATCCCAGAGATTTTTTAAGAAGAAAAAAGACCTATTTCTACAAAAATATTATACCAGCTCTTTTTGTAGTGGCTAAGAATTGGAAATTGAGAACATGTCCAACAATTGAGGAATGTCTGAACAAATTATGGTATATGATAATAATGAATTATTTTTATACTATAAAAAATGACAAAATGGTTTCAGAAAAACCTGTAAAGACTTACCTGAACTGATGCAAAGTGAAGAGAACAAAACCAGAAAAATATTGTAGATAATATCAGCAGCATTATGTGATGAGCAACCATGAACGACTTGGCTCTTCTCAGCAATACAATGATCCAAGACAATTCCAAAGAACTCATGGTGGAAAATGCTATCCACATCCAGACAAAGAACTGCCAGAATCTAAATGCAGAGAAGAACATACTATTTTTACTTCCATTATTTTCTTGTGATTCTTTTCTTTGGTCTGTTTCTCCTTTTATAGCATGACTAATATGAAAATGCTGCTGTCTGTTTTTCCTTCTGAAAGAGGATCAGGACATGAAGGAAATGATGCCATGACATGCAAGTGAATTGGATTTAAGTGAGGAAGGGCTGTGCAAAGTCACTAGCCTCACTTTCTCCTCCAGAGTTATCTGGGTCCAGTGGTCAGAGATTCATCAAGACAACTGGAGATGCCCCAGGATGCAGTGGGGCCTTTTCAAAAGTGACCTTTTCAAGCTAAGATCCCTAACAGGTCTCAGTTTGACTGAGATAGTGCCCATTCTGTGATTAGGGCATAAGAAAATGAAACAAAGAATATCCATTTTCCCCTGAATGATTTTATTCAGTTTTACTGTGTAGATGATTCTTGGTTGTAATCCTAGCTCTTATTCTCTCCAGAATATCAGATTCCAAGTGCTCTGATCCTTTAATGCTGAAGTTGCTAAATTCTGTGTTATTGCTTTGTGTATATGTGTGTGTGCGCATGCATGTGTGTGTGTGTATGTGTGTGTGTATGTGTGTGTGTGTGTGTGCTAGCATACTGCTAACTACTGGGTTCTTTGCTATTTAAAAGTTTTCATTATTGGTTGTTCACATTTTTACTTTCTTAGATAAATTCAAGATAACTAAGTTTGTGTTATTCTTTAGAGAATGTGAAAAAGGGAAGGGAAACCCCATAAATAATTGAGCATGCTAAATTCAGCTGGCTGGGAGATCATTTTCACCTTGATCATCAAGAGATTCATGAGGGTGGAATGCATTTGATGAATTCTATTTTCAATTTGTAGTTTTAAAGGCTTTTTTTCTTAGCTTTCAGAGAAGGAGAGAGAGAGAGAATCTTGTTTATACCACAAACCCTTTGGAAATGTCTAGTGAAGCTTATAGAGCTCTTCTTTTAAAAAAAAATCACATTTTATTTTTTCCCAATTACATGTAAAAATAATTTTCAACATCATTTTAAAAATTGAGTTCCAAATTCTCTCCTTCCTTCCCCACCCCAGAATACAAGGCAAGGAATTTGATATGGGTAATATATGTGTAATAATACAAAACGTATTTCCATATTGGTCATATTGTAAAAGAAAACATAGGCCAAAATAAAAACTCCAAGAGAAAAAAGAAAGTTAAAAAAGCATGCTTTGATATGTATTCAGACTCCATCAGTTCTTCCTCTAGGGATAGATGAAGAGTTTTCTTGGATCATTGCATTGCTGAGAATCACTAAGTTATTTACAGTTAGTCATCTTACAATATTGCTATTCTGTATATGATGTTCTTTTGGTTTTACTCATTTTACTTTACATCAGTTCATATAAGTCCCTCCAGTTTTTTCTGAGAGCATCTAGCTCATCATTTCTTACATCACAATAGTATTCGTCACAATCATATGTCACAAATTGTTTAGCCATTCTCCAACTGATGAACATCCCCTCAATTTCCAGTTCTTTGCCACCAGAAAAGAGTTGCTATAAATATTTGGGCATAGTTCCAAAATGCTCCTCATGACTGAATCAGATCATGACCATCAAAAATACATTAATGTCTCAATTTTCCCACATCTCTCATTCTTCTTTTTCTGTTCTATTTACCAATCTAATAGGAGTGAGGTAGGACTTCAGTGTGTTTTCAGTTGCATTTCTCCATTCAATAGTGAGTTAGCATATTTTTTCATATGACTATAGGTAGCTTTGATTACTTCATCTGAAAACGGACTTCGTATTTTTTACCATTTGTCAGTTGGGGAATAGCTCTTATTTTTACAAATTTGACTGATTTCTCTATATATTCGAGAAAGATGCCTTTTTCAGACAAGCTTGTTTTAAAATTTTTTTCATGGTTATGATTAGTAACTATATATCCTTTTATCCTATAACCCCTTTTTTATTCCATTCTCTCTCTCTCCTTTTACCTTGTCCCTTGTCAAGGGTGTTTTGCTTCTGATTATTGTTTCCCCCAATCTATCCCCTTTCTATGAGCATTCCCAACTTCTCTTATTCCCTTCCAATCCTCCTTTCATGTAGGGTTGGACAGATTTCTATACCCAGTTGAGTGTGTGTTATACCCTCTTTGAGCCAATTCTCTTGAGAGTAAGGTTCAAGGGTTCCTCACACTTACCCCATTTTCACTACACTGTAAGAGCTCTTTCTTGCCTCTTTTATGTGAGATAATTTGCCTCATTCTACCTTTCTCTTTCTCTGCCCTCTTTCTCACCCCTTAATTTTATTTTTTTTAGATATCACTCCATCATATTCAGCTCACACCTGTGCCCTCTGTCTGTATATACTCCTTCTAATTGACCTAATGAAAAAGTTCTTGAGTTACAAGTGTAACAGACTTTTCCTGCCAAACTTTTTAGCAGTCTTGCACTGGAAAATTGTTTCATCCCTTTCTTTTGTGGGTTCTACCACTTCAGGATTTGTTTTACGGCATTATTTAAAAGTCTTTGGAGGGGTCAGAGGAGAGTCCAAGTGAGTCCCTCTCTTCTCTCTGCCATCTTGACCTCTCGTCTCCTAGACCCCTTCTTAGAATAATGTTTTAAAATGAAGAAAATAAAACATATAAAACATATAGGATTATACAGAAAACCAATTATATTAAAATACAGTTATCAAAAAGTTCCAAGTTCGTACGTAGATGCCAAATTAACAACCTCTCCCCTATATTTAAATTCTTACCAGCAGATCTCTTTATCACAAAGCAGGTAGTTTGCTTTTCACAAGGGGCTTTTAGGGTTTTCTACACCTCTTGGAAAAGAAAAGGGGGAGACTTCGATAAGGTTATATTCTGAGCCAGTCACAGTGACCCCTACTGGGCAACAATAACATCATAAATAATTGCCCTTTGATGAAGTTATTAACCAGTCAAAAATGCAGAAGGCCTTGGAGAATTTGATTCATCTCATCCAAGTTCTTAAGCAAAGGAAAATGAGAAGTAGTTGGGCTTCCTGGATAAAGGCTGTCCAAGGGAAAGAATACACCATTTTTGGTTCTTATACTTAGATTTGGAATTTATGATAAGAATACAGGATATTCAGTTTTAAGTCAAGTCTCTTCATGTGGAGAATATGAAAAGAGGTGTGGTAAAGGCTTAGTGAGAGAATATCTCTGACTTTCTAGAGCTATGAGGTACTGCAAGGAGGCAGGGGACTTCCAGGACCACAAGTAAAAGTTTACCTACTTGAAAGTCCTGGCACTAACTGCCACATGGGTAAAATTGTCAATACCCTGGAGAGGAGAAGAATCTAGTCCTTTCCTACACCTTACTGGTCACATCTTACCACTTAGAGAGCTGAGGCAAAGAGGGAAGCAGATGGAAACTGTCTTTTCTTTTAACAGATGAAATACCCTGTCACCCTGTGCTATAATAGGGTGGTGGGACTACCAACAGACTGCTTAGAATTTACCATGTCTTTTGAAAATGCTCCATTGTTTTAGTAATGGGTCACTACATAACTGGAAGGAGCCTCAAAACCTTCATATGCATGATCACAACTATGCAGAGAATACATACAATATATCAATATGTCAATATAAAATCAATCATCATTAACCACTGATTCTGTATTGGCAAATTTACCTACATACTAAAATTGATTTGTAACCTCCACATCAATATTCACATTGCTTTATTGGTCATTTGTGGATATGCACAGAATTGGCAAAAATTTGAGTTAGCTAATGACCACGTTCCCACTGAGGTCAAACCTGGTGAGGCTTTGCCTCCATGTTTCAGCTCTCATACTGTTAACAAGTATCTTTTTCACAGTCTATTTAGTGCCATGTTTTTTCACATTTTTGTGGGGATTTTGTTGGTGATTTCACTGTTTAAAATGTCCGAGAGTAGCCTAGTGCTCCCAAGTTCAAGAAGGTTGTAATGTGCCTTAAAGAGAAAATACTTTTGTTAGATAAATCTCACTCAGGCATGAGTTGCAGTGCTGTTGGCCAGGATTCACAGAATCAACAATTTGTCATTAACTCCCCATTGTTTATAGGACCAATACCAACTTTGGGGTAGAATTTAAGGCTCTTACACAGTCTAATTCCGATCCATCTTTCTAGTTATCTTTCATATGACTCCTTTTCAGAAACTGTGTCAGGTAAACAGAATTACTGTCTGATTCCTAAATTCATGTAATCCTTTCCTTCCAAATAAAAAAAAAATCAGCCAAAAAAGGTGTTGACATATATGTATTTATGTTGCATTTGAAATATGATTTTAGAAAGTAAAATCTAATTTTAAAAGGACGCTCTACTTCTGGTTATTTTAATTACACAACAACAACAGAACTGAGGGTCCGGTACGTTCAAGGCCCTTTTCTAAAATTCCTGTGGGATACACAAAGATATCTCCCATTACATAAGATGAATAAGACATAAATGAACAAAAACATTTCTTAACCTTCCTCAAGGAAACTTCCAGTTAGTAACAGGGCAAAAGAAGCACCCAAATAGTTATAATACAATTTTCAAGTCAGTATGTTAGAAAGGAATAGGAAATATGAAACAATATTGAACAGAATTGACCATTAGTTTCATTAATGTAGGTATTCTGGATTCTTCCTGACCTTTTGCTTCAATCATCTCTTATCTTCAATCTTTGGCGCACCTTGCTTTTAGTTTGTATCCTAGTTTGTATCCCTTCTGTCCACCGTCTAATTAAAGCTGAGTCTTTAAATAGAACTGAAGCATTGCTATCACATCCCCTTTCCTGGCAACCATCTCCCTGCTTACCCCCATACACTGAGTGGTTGATAGCAAGTGTACACACAAGGGCACTGCTATAGAGGGAACTGCCAAAAAGACCAAAGCCCCTGCACAAAGATAACATATCATCAATTTTGTTTTGCAAATGTCATTATCATCATCATTAATTAACATTTATTCATATTCAAAGTATGACAGTGGAAAAAGGGCTTAACCTGTAATCACAGGGCCTTGGCTCTCATAGGACTCAAGGTAAAAACCCAGATCTTCTCCTTACTGTCTTGTAGAATAAGGGGTTTGAACTAGTTTATCTCTGAGATCCATTCCATCTCTATGTCTATGTTCTGCTGATCCTATGGTCCTAGGAACTGAGAATAAAAGATACGGTTCCTGCCTCAAACGGCTTATGATCTATTTGGAGTATGAGTAGCAAGCACTGTGGGAGATAAAAAAAGGGAAAAAATCCCAGGGTTAGAGTATTAGGGAAGAATGTACAGGGGACCTGAGTCTTGGTTGGGCTTTAAAGAAGAATAAGACTTAGGGAACTGCACTCAGGTATGTATAAACTAGCTGCGTGATACCAAATATATATACAATGGGAGGTCAAAGAGATCAATCAGAATTTTAGGACTGGAAAGGACTTAAAAGGTCAACTAGTCCCTCATTTTCTATAAAGGACCAAAGTGATACCTCAGGCACACTAAAAAGCTGAAATTATTACATACATACAAATATATGTATGCATGTATACATATGCATATATGTATACATATATGAAAATTTTCCCCAATTACATGTTAAAACAGTTTTTAAACATTTGGGGTTTTTTTAAGCTTTGAGTTCCAAATTCTATTCCTTCCTCCCTCCCCTCTCCTCACCCTGATACAGATACAGGTTATACATGTGCAATCATGTAAAACCTTTCCATATCAGTCATTTTATATAAGAAAATTTGAATAAAAGAAAAAGAATGAAATAAAGAAAGTGAAAAATAGCATGCTTCAGACTGTATTAAAATAATATCTATTTTTTCTTGGGATGCAGATAGCATGCTTCATCATTAGTTCTTTGGAATTGTCTTGGATCATTGTATTGCTGAGAAGAACTAAGTGATTCACAATTCTTCATCATGCAACATTGTTGCTACTATGTATAACACCCTCCTAGTTCTGTTCACTTCACTTTGTATCAGTTCATGTAAATCTTTCCAGGTTTTTCTGAAATCATCCTGAAAAGCTGAAATCCCAATAGGAGAAGTGATTGATACAAAGTTACACAGTGAGTGGGTGAATGACAAAGTTGGAACTAATTATCTGTCTAAGATCTATATAATTAATATCTAATATATAACTAATATCTACCTCCAAACTCATAATACAGGCCCTTTTCATTAAGTCATTACTAAAGAAAAATGGAATTCTGATTTTGAAACATTTATTTAACCTAACTAATCCCTGTATACATATCTTTAAGTATTCACATATGCACCAGTAATTCACAGTTGCCAGTTTCCCAAAGTATGGTCATATTTAAGAACAGTTGATCAAAAAGTTGATCAAAAGGTGAGCATGACTTCAGTCTTTGTGTCGATGGAATACTTCAGTGGAGTATGTCTGTCATTGCCATTGCTAAGTAGATTTGGAAAACCCACAGATACACATACAATCATTCTATGTCCTATACTCACTCACCACCTATAAGAGATGAAATCTGGAGTGTGTCATGGATCTCTACCTTTTGATGAATGCTTGAATTGTTACTTAGAAAAGTCTAGTCTCCAATAGCATTTTGTTCAGCACACCTCAACTCCCTACTTCTCTGTTCTCAAACGATGGCTATTTTAGTGCCCACTCAAAAATTCATGCTAACTTTCCAATGCCATCGTAATATAAATCCTTTTCACAGTATTGATTGGGCCCATAGACAATAACATGAATCTCAATCACTTTTGTCAATATCTAAGCCCTCCATAACAAATAATTCTATAAAGCATCTTATACATAACCTAAAGTGAGAAGCAACTTAAAGGTCATCCAATTGAAGACAGAAGGATCTATGAATCTAGAGCATAGGTGACTATGCATCCACATCAATTCATTGCTGCAACTGCCCCTATTCTGAATATTTAGCCAAAATCTAGAAGATAGTTTCTTTCTTGTCCCTTGTGACTAAATCCAAAAAGTTAGCATCAGAAAGTCTGGATTTAAATCAGTTTTGTCTCCTACAATCTCTGTGACTAAGTAAATTACCTAATTCCCTAGGGTCTCAGTTTCCAAATCTGTAAAATGAAGGTGTTGGGCTAGGTCACTTCTAGCTCTAGCATTCTATGAATTCTTAAGAAAACTTAGACTTCAGATTCAGTAATTGTGTCCCTGTCTCATTCCCATATGAAAATTTCCACTTTGGGAGCAGTTAGGTAGTGTACTAGATAGTACAACAGCCCTGGAGTCATGAGGGCCTGAGTTCAAATGTGACCCTAGGCAAGTCACTTACCTTCAATTCCCTCAGAAAAAAATGGTCTCCACCTTAATATGCTGTCACATACCTAGTTGAGGTTTTGGGAATGGAGGATTATAATAAAGCACTTATTATTTTTATTGGCATGATGCTTGAAGACATAAATTAGTCATGAAACAATAACAGGTAATTCACCCAAAAGCAGGTGAAATAAAAGCTGAATTTCCTAATTAGTACAAATGGTTGCCCTTGACCTAGGAGCCAGAATGAGCTTTGATTGTATGAGGATTATTAGTACTACAGGAAAATGGTGGAAATTTGGGGTATTGCCTTGTAATGGCAAATAAAATTAGGATCTTTTGTTGTTTTTGTTTTAGTATTATCAAGTGCCTGATTGAATCTTGCCTTTATCAATTAAGAGTCTTTACTAGGAGTAAAATAGAGAAACAAGAGTTCCTTTAACTAGAAATAGTATATGTATTTGTATGGTTAATGTGATTAAAGATCTTCCCCACCCATTAATCCAAAGCACTTTTATGATTCCCTGAAAGCTATTTATGGATCAAAAAAATGGAGCCACATTGATTAGTGATAAGGACATGATCCTAGAGAGAAGGGCTGAACACTTCCATAGTGTTCTCGACAGACCAAAAGTCAATCCCTCCTTAGCTGAATTTCAAATTGAAGAAGAGGTTTTGAGGGCCATTAGGTTCCTTTCATGTGGCAAAGCACCTGGTGCTGATTCTATTCCAGCTGAGATTTACAAGGTAGGGGGACTATTGCTCATATAAAAGCTGACTGAAATTTTCCAGGTTATATGGCAAGAGGAGGTTATCCCCCAGGAGTTCAAGGATGCCTCCATTGTCCATCTCTATAAGGGTAAAGGGAATAGATTGTCCTGCAACAATCACAGAGGGATCTCTCTCTTAGTCATTGTGGGCAAAATTTCTACTAGAGTCCTCCTCAGTAGTCTGATCCTTCACCTGGAAGATGATCATATACCTGAGAGACAAAGTGGCTTCAGAAAGGGTCAAGAAACAGTTGATATGGTGTTTGCTGCCCGACAACTCCAGGAGAAATGGCAGGAGCAGAACAGAGGTCTGTACACAATGTTTGTAGATCTGCCCAAGGCCTTTGACACTGTTAGTTGTGAGGGCTTATGGAAAATTATGTCAAAATTTGGTTGCCCAGAGAAGTTCATCAATATTGTACATCAGTTTCATGATGGCAGGTTTGCCCGGGTTCTGGATAATGGACAATGCTCTCATGCCTTCCTAGTCACCAATGGAGTGAGACAGGGCTGTGTGCTTGCTCCCATGCTTTTTAGCAGGATGCTTTCAGCCATGTTGACAAATGCTTTCAATGAAGATGAACACAGCACCAAGGTCAATTACCACACTGATGGCAAATTCTTCAATTTGAAAAGGCTACAAATCAAGATCAAAGTGGAGGGAGAGTTGGTGCACTATTTTCTGTTTGCAGATGATTGTGCACTCACTGCAGCCTCTGAAGCTGAGATGCAACAAAGTATGGATCAATTCTCTGCTGCCTGTGCTAATTTTGGCCTAATAATTGACACCAAAAAAACACAGATGCTCCATCAGTCACTACCACATCCATCTGAAAGTGGAACCATTGGTTACAACAAATGGAGAAGTTTTGAATGTTTTGGATAAGTTCACTTACCTTGGTAATATACTTTCCAAGGATGTACGCATTGACAATGAGATTGATGCACACATTGCCAGAGCTAGCTCAGTGTTTGGGAGACTCTGAAGAAAAGTTTGAGAGAGAAGTGGACTGTTTACCAAACTGAAGGTCTACAGAGCTGTTGTGCTGACCTTATTGTTATATGCTTGTGAAACATGGACAGTCTACCATCACCATGCCAGGAAACTGAATTACTTCCATTTGAACTGTCTTAGGAAGACTCTGAGGATTGCCTGGCAGGGTAAGGTATCAGACACTGAAGTCCTTGCTCAAGCTGAACTGCCAAGTATACAAACTATGCTTCAGAAAGTATAACTCTGATGGGCTGGCCACCTTGTTTGAATGCAAAATGTACGCTTGCCAAAAAGACTACTTTATGGAGAACTCTCATGGGGCAGGTGATAACATGGTGACCAGAAGAAGCGATACAAGGACACTCACTCTCAAGGTCTCTCTCAAGATCTTTGGATTTGACTGTGAGACATGGGAGACACTGGCACAGGACCACTCAGCATGGCGTGCCCACATCAGTAAGGGTGCCGAGCAAAGTAGAATTGAGACAGCACAAAGGAAACATAAGATCACAAATTTGGGATGTCCACCCCAAATATTGACAGACTATCTGTGCCCAACCTGTGGTAGAGCAGTCTGAGCTTGTATTGATCTGATCAGCCACAGTTGGATACACTGAAATTTCACTTTATCTTGGTGATGTCATTTTGGTCCTCTTCAAAGACAAAGGACAACAACTAATTGCCATTAAGGGGAATTTGATTAGGGAAGATTTGATTAGGGAACACCCACAGCTTTGGTTAATGAGGCACTGGCTCTCAAGGATGCCCTCTGACTCTAAAAAAATATATAAATACTTTGAGAGTCGAGGTTTTACTTCAGGGCTTAGATTTTGGTAAGAAGATTTGAGTGTCAGATGAGAACTCTGGGAAGCTGCCAAGGAGCCCTGCCCCCCACCTTGAGACCCAGATGTTAGACTTCCTTCTCTAGTAACTGGTCAGACAGCTGTACCTGTCTGTTGAATTATAGTCAGGCAGAGGAAGCCATGTCCATTGATTACTTTGGGGCTTACTGATTGGAAGTGTTTGTTTGGCCAGAGGAGGAGTGGGAAGTTGCTAAAAGAGCCCTGTCTCCCCCACCCCCTCCCTCTTGAGAATCCAGATGTTGTGCTCCCCTGTCGGGTGACTGTGGTCAGGCACTTGATGTCCAATTGTCTGTTGAATTCGGGCAGAGGAAGCCATATCTGTTCATCTTTTGATTTCTCTGTATTTTCTTTGAAATTCAGGGTGGTGACTCCCTGAACTAACTTTATGATATATGTACTTGGTTAAAGGAATGCGCTTGATTAAAGTGATTATTAACTCCTTGAAAGTTGCCTTTCCTTTTATGAATGCAGATCTAAGAACCTGTGATAACAAGCTCCTCTGTGTATGTTGGGGTGCTTACTGATACACACCTACAAGGCAAGGGTCCATGAAATGGAGAGAAAGAGACAAGAATGAGCCTGAGATTAACACATTTTTACAACCTCTAGGCCTAGGCCACCATGCATGCAGTACAAAATCAGAAAGAAAAAAAATTCTCAATTAAAAAAAAAAACCTCCCACTCTTCAAATTGTCAAATTTCCTCCTCCTCTCAAAATAAATTAGTTTTTTTTAAAAATCTGCATGTCATTTATCATTGGACCTGTTGACTAATCTGCAAAATGAGGATTTTGGAATTCATTCTAGTCCTATAAGCCCTAATGTTTAAAATGACACCCACACAGAGAACCCTAATTAGACAGAAGTCTTCAGTAGTTTGTACAATTCCACTGAAAGGGTTTGTTCCAAAACTCAGGATCTTCTTGGATGGTTATCATCTTGTGTACTAATTAAGGTCCCTGAGGAGACTCCCCTAGTTTTTTGGAGGGATTGAACTGACATGCTTCATGCTTCAGCCATTGACTTTGCTGGAGAAATGTTAGCAACTGCAACTGCTGCTCCATCAATCACAGTCACCTTGATGACAAAATTCAAGGTGCCTCCTGGCACGTTGCTTTCTTTCTGATTGGTGGTTTAGACTGTGGCTAACTCCTGGAATAAAGAAGAGGAAGTCCTTGGGAAACTCACTACCACCTTTACTAAAAGAAGAGGAGGGGGCAGGGAGCAATCTGATCTTTTTGAGGAGAAAGCTGCCACCAGAGCCAAAGAGGTAGAGAAAATGAGACCTCTCTTCAGCAATGGCAGAATAGCTAGACCAGAGAAGGAGAAGTGATTTCTATGTGTCTCAGGATTTTTTTTAATGCTTTATTCGTGCCTTTTGTTTTTACACTAGTCCTTTCACAATCCACTCCTCCCCACCCCCCTGCCACTGAACCCTCCCTTGCAATAAAGGGAAAAAAAGCAGAACCAACCATTATGCCCAGATGTAACAGCATCTATCATACTCTGGGCTCATTATCTCACACCTCTCTCTACTGAGAGGAGGGACTTGTGTTTCATCCTTTGTTCTCTGGGCCTGAGATTGATCATTATAATTAATCAGATGGTGGCAGCCTTTTATCATTGTTTTTACTTACATTATATCTGTTCATGTCTTCACACTCCATTTAGACTGGTACCACGGTCTACCTCATTTTCTCCAGCCTTACTAGGGCCTAAGTTTACCCCTTGTACCTTTCCCGACACAAGTGGGTCTATCCAAGTCTCCATTAATCATCCTCAGTCTGGATTATTGCACCACAAACCAGCAACCCTAAGCATCCATTTGCTTAGCTGATTAAAACTCAAGACAAGTGAAGAAACAGCAGGGGCCCTATTCTGTGTTCTATTCTCAGGCATCTTGCTCTCATTTCACAGGCAAAATCCCCACTGAAGAGTTATCTTGTTTCCTGTAAACTTCCAGGACTATTTACATTTGAAGACTATTTACATTAGACTATTTAATAGACCTTAAGACTCATCATTTAACAAGAGTAGTAATCACATAAAGCAAATATTAAAAAAAAAATGAGCACTTCTTGGCCAAAAAAGAAGGAATAGGATTAAAAAATCCTCTTGGAACACATGATAAATAAGTGTAAGATAGACACACGTTTGGACCTTGTGATATTAAAGGTGGCTACACTCGTGTGTGGCAAATATCTGGTTTGGCTTTGACACACTTCCCTCAAAGACTGACTGAGATTTTCATCTTTAGGGAATAGGATAAAGGCTGTGACTAGACAGTCACTCCTTTACTCAGCTGTCTCAAAGAGGGGCTCTGGCCTAGAATTATACTATAATGCCTCAAATATTGATGACCTATGATAAAAGATTCAGAACAAAAGGTACTTTCCCCAATGGCTTTCAAGGGGAGAGAAACAAGTAGTTTGCAGTCGGCTTAATTCTTTCCCATCAAATCCTGCTTTCAGAAAAGACTGTTACAAATAGCATACTTCTTTATCGAAGTTAAGAGTAAAGAGACATTAATGAATTTATACAGATAAAAATGAACCAAAGAATACCCAAGGGAAAGAAGAGTTCTTGGCTGGGGCGAAAATAAAATCTCAGCTCTCAGGGAAAGAGAGAGAGAATAATCTCATTGTTGGAAATCTACTCTTAGCTGTCTCAAGAGTTGGAAAAAACCTGAGAGTCAAAGGACATATTGGAAAAACATCTTTCTCATAAGACTCTGAGGGCTCCTAGTAGCCATTGGGAGGTTCATGGTTGCCTTTCTCACCTACCTCTTTCAAAGGCCTCCAACCATCTGAAAAAGTTCCTTCTCTACTCACACAGGTATTCTCTCATCCAATCCAATTATATTCTCTTATATGGTGCAGCAAAGTCACAAAGTTATCTTTCAGATTACTATCCAAAAAAAGTGAGCAGAGGTATGGCATAGATTAAAAAAAAATCTATGGAAATACGTTTCAAACAAATGAAGTTTCACAAAGTAATAGGTAAGGATAATAACAGGTGGACACTTGGAGTTTGTTGAATGTAAATAAAAATGGTTTGTCTCTGATGGAGCTTATGAAATGGCTAAGATCCAAGGCTGGAATTAAGTGTTCTCAGAGAGCTATAGCCACATAAACTTAGCCAATAGTATATTGACAAAGATGAATCAAAATATCCATGTGACTAAGTCATATGAATTTGTTTGTGGAAAAAGTGAGGCTTAAAGTGACAATTCAGAACCAGGTCATAGGCACCAATAAACATAGAATAGTTATACTTGATCTCAAATTTAGAGAGAAATGTTGTTATGCAAATGGTAGAAATTGCACAACAAATAATTACAGACTATAAAAGTTATCACCTACTAAATATGTGGCAAAGAAACAATATGTAGGCTACATCAAAATCTTGCTGTCTTTGATTGACTGATAGGTAACAAATTACTATTTCACAAATATCAACCTCAAAATATCCTAGGGAACTCAACCAATCAATATACTATACCATAACCATATCATTTTCCTAGTAAGAACTGTTTTTGACTTCCCGCAGACCCAGGGATTCCTTATGATCCTTAAAAAAAATAAAAATATTTGTAAAAACTGCTATGCCAAATATTCACAATTGCCAAGCTACATGAAACAAAAAATTTTCAGAATGTTGAGACCCAGTTGCAAACCTCAAAATAATAATCTATATGCTGTTGGATTTACTAAGGATATCTGCTATAAGTTTAGGACTTAACATCTTAATATTCTTATTCAATTATAGTAGGAAATTATTTTTATCTACCCAGAGCATTAAATATACGATATACCAAAAAGTCTTAGTACATTTGAAAGCTTCAATAGCTTAAAATTGCACTAAGACTTTTTGGATATTTAGTATAAAAGAATATCAGCAAGATAGCTATTTGTTCCCTGATTGTCTCTATCTGACCACATTGAAAAGGATGAGAAGAATTAGATAAAGACAACAAAATAGCTGACTACACAAGAGATTTGCAAATCATTTATGCACATTTCTTCAGTTGATCCTCGCACTAACCCCGTGAGACAAGTGGTGGGGTGTAGCAGAGGAAAGGGCTAGATTTGAAGTTAGATTATGAACACTCAAATCACGGACTCTGTGTGTTACTATAGACCTTAGGTAAGTCATTACATAAACCTCAGTTTCCTCAATTATAAAATGAGCTATTTGAATTAAATGGTATTTAATATTCCTTCCAGGTCAAAATCTCTGATCCTAATCTTTAGGTAGTTTTGTCCCTCTTGTAGAGACAAGGAAACTGAGGTTTGGAGAAGGTAAGTGCCTTCCCATTGTTGCACAATTACTAAGTTTCCAAAGGGGAATTTGAACCCCGGACTCTTCCTAATTTGAAATCCAGAATTATCTTTACATTACATAGAATCTATCTCTAAAGGCTAAAAATTTCAATTCCTGAGATAGACATGGTGAAAAGTAGATGTTTTAGGTCAGAGTATCTGTCCTTTGTCTTTTAAATTATACCATATAAGGCACCATCTTCATTGCCTCTTATAAAGTCAGCCCTGAGTCTGCTTATTCTTTTTTATAACTTTATGAAACTGTGCCAGAAGGTAAACATTTTTATCAGACAGGAACTGTTCCATAAAGAATTTTGGCAAGGAAACGGAAATGAATGCTATTATTAGATACAGTTATTAATATGTAACATTTCATCTCATAGAAAAAAAATAGACAGCTGCCAAGTATGTAACTTTTAAGTCACCTCAAAGTTCCTAGAAGTCAAACGATTGTAATAAACAGTTCTAAACAGAGATCATTCTAGGAAGTATCCAGTGTCTATAATGCCATGGCCATTTAACTACTAAGCATTTTCAAACAGTTCTTTTCTTTTTTCAGATATACAGGTTGTACCTAGTGGCCTTTTCTTCTTGAAAATCTAAATCCTTGGTACATTTTTTTTTCTTATTTCCTTATATAATGAGAAAAGTGAAGACCCTTAAGTGTCTCTGTACACATTTTTTCTTATCTCTCATATGATGAAAAGAAAAATTATGTACAGAGAAATTAATGTGTCTTTTGTTATTATAAAAGACACATGACTTCACTTTTATTATTACTTAACGTTATAAGAAAAAAATGTGTACAGACTCATGTATGTGTCTTTACTTTTCTTTTTATATGACACATAGGTACCTTGCCTATGTAAGTTCCAAAAGCTGGAGAAATCAACGAAGAAAGCAGTAGCAAAAGAGTGGAATGTTCTGATACTCCCTTACAGACGGGAGAAACCTCATCTTCCCATCAGGGGCTATAATGTTCCTAATAGTTTTCCCTTTCAGAGTCTATATAGACCAGGAGTCCTGAGGCAGGACAGAAGTTTTAATCACAGTTTAATTCAATTTTATCTTTCTAAAGTCAGGACCTTGGAGATAAACTGGGTTGGGATCACAGAGACTTTTATTTATCTAGTCCCAGAGTTACCCCCTCCATGTTCATTATTTCTAGAACTGATGAGGTTATAGGACCTGGACTACTAAAAGGTCTTTGAAAGCAACTGAGTCCCTGACTTTTCCCATTCAGTAGTCCAGATCACAGGTGCCTCTGGCCAAGGCAACTTGCCCATCATAGTATACACCTAGATATTCAATGATTCTTTTAACTGCTCTTTCAGAGGGGCTCTCTGACCACTTAATTCCTTTCATTGTCTGCATCTGGTCCACCTAAGGCCATTTACTACTCCTTAATCCCATCCAGACTTTCTCACTGTTCTTTCAAGTACCAATCTTACCCTCATTAAATTCCCCAGTCACTTAGAATCTTGCTGGCTTCTATTGGCATCGCAAATCACTTTTACTGAAAGAAGACTGGAGTGGTCAATTCTTTCAAGGTAGACCCCCTGTACCCTTGTGTTTCAGGGTTCCCAGAACCCTAAACCACAACAAAACTACAGCTCCTTAAGAGTTTATCCAAGGCCTCATGACTCTAGTATGAAAAGTTAGTAAATAACAAAAGTAATAACAGACAAAACAAAGACAAATATACCTAAACACATGACCCAACTCTTAACTCTTCAAAATCAGTCTCCCAATTTTAAAACATACTATATAGGAATAGTAAATGACAAGGTTTCGGGGTGATAGGGGACCCCAAAATGCTGACAGTCCAGGTCATGCTCGAATGAATTTGACTCAAGCCTTTTTTTTTTAATAAAAATTTATTTATTTAACTTTTTACATTCATTTTCACAAAATTTTGGGTTCCAAATTTTCTCCCCTTTTATCCCTTCCCCCCACCCCAATACACCGAGCAATCTAATTTTGCCTATCATCAATCTGCCCTCTCTTCTGTCATCCCTCCCTTCTCTTATCCCCATCTTCTCTTTTGTCCTGTAGGGCCAGATGACTTTCTATTCCCCATTGACTGTATTTCTTATTTCCTAGTAGCAACAACAATACTAAACAGTTGTTCCTAAAACTTTGAGTTCCAAATTCTCCCCATCCCTCCCTCCCCACCCATTCCCTTTGGGAAGGCAGGCAATTCAATATAGGCCATATCTGTGTAGTTTTGCAAATGACTTCCATGATAGTCGTGTTGTGTAAGACTAACTGTATTTCCCTCCATCCTATCCTGCCCCCCATTGTTTCTATTCTGTCTTTTGATCCTGTCCCTCCCCGAATGTTGACTTCAAATTGCTCCCTCCTCCTATTGCCCTCCCTTCCATCATCCTCCCCCCTTGCTTATCTCCTTCTCCCCCACTTTCCTGTATTGTAAGATAGGTTTTCCTACCAAAATGAGTGTGCATTTTATTCTTTCCTTTAGTCGAATGTGATGAGGGTAAACTTCTTGTTTTTTTCTCAGTTCTCCTCTTTTTCCCTCCACTAAAAAGTCCTGCTTGCCTCTTGAATGAGATATAATTTACCCCATTCCATTTCACCCTCTTTCCTCCCACTGCATTTCTCTCTCACCATTTACCTTAATTTCTTTTAAAATATGATCCCATCCTATTCAATTCACTCTGTACTCTCTGTCTCTTTATGTGCGTGCATATGTGTATGTGTGTATGCATGCATGCATGTACGTGTGTGTATGTGTGTGTGTGTGTGTGTGTGTATGTGTGTGTGTGGTACCACCAACTACCCAGATACTGAAAAGTTTTAAGAGTTACAAATATTGTCTTTCCATGTAGGAATGTAAACAGTTCACTTTTGGTAAATCCCTTATGACTTCTCTTTGCTGTTTACTTTTTCATGCTTCTTCTCATTCTTGTGTTTGAAAGTCACATTTTCTTTTCAGCTCTGGTCTTTTCATCAAGAATGCTTGAAAATCCTCTGTTTCATTGAAAGACCATATTTTCCCCTGAAGTATTATACTCAGTTTTGCTGGATAGGTGATTCTTGGTTTGAGTCCTAGTTCCCTTGACTTCTGGAATATCCTATTCCATGCCCTTCGATCCCTTAATGTAGAAGCTGCTAGATCTTGAGTTATCCTGATTGTATTTCCACAATACTGGAATTGTTTCTTTTTAGCTGCTTGCAATATTTTCTCCTTGACCTGGGAATTCTGGAATTTGGCCACAATGTTCCTAGGAGTTTCTCTTTTTGGATCTCTTTCAGGCGGTGATCGATGGATTCTTTCAATACTTATTTTGCCCTCTGGTTCTAGAATGTCAGGGCAGTTTTCCTTGATAATTTCATGGAAGATGATGTCTAGACTCTTTTTTTGATCATGACTTTCAGGTAGTCCCATGATTTTTAAATTGTCTTTCCTGGATTTATCTTCCAGGTCAGTTGTTTTTCCAATGAGATATTTCACATTCTCTTCCTTTTTTTCATTCTTTTGGTTTTGTTTTGTGATTTCTTGGTTTCTCAGAAAGTCATTAGCCTCCATCTGTTCCATTCTAATTTTGAGAGAACTATTCTCTTCAGTGAGCTTTTGAACCTCTTTTTCCATTTGGCTAATTCTGCTTTGGAAAGCATTCTTCTCCTCATTGGCTTTTTGAACCTCTTTTGCCAATTGAGTGAGCCTATTTTTCAAGGTGTTATTTTCTTCAGCATTTTTTTGGGTCTCTTTTACCAAGGTATTGACCTGTTTTTCATGCTTTTCTTGCATCTCTCTCATTTCTCTTCCCAGTTTTTCCTCCACCTGTCTAACTTGATTTTCAAAATCTTTTTTGAGCTCTTCCATGGCCTGAGCCCACCGGACATCCACCTGGGATGTCTGGGATACAGAGGCCCCGACCTCCACGTCTTTCCCCGATGGTAATAATAGTTCCTCGTCATCAGAATTGAAAGGTGGGAACATCTGCACCCCATCAAAGTAGCTCTCTATGGTCTTATTTTGCTTCTTTTTTCTGGGCATTTTCCCAGCCAGTTACTTGACTTCTGAGATTCCTCTGCACCCCTGCCTAGATCTGCCCGGCTAGTGCTTGGGGTCTGAGATTCAAATGGGCTTTCTGTGGCAGGCGTGGCTGCTATTCAATGTGAGCTTAAGTTCTGGTGCTTGGGTGGGGGCAGGGCAGTCTCCCAGGCTCAGTTCCCTCAGGGGCTTTATGCAGAGACCTTCAGTAATGGAGCAGGTGGGGGCAAGGCCACCTCCCAGGCTCAGCTCCCTCAGGGGGTTTATGCAGAGATCTTCGATAATGGAGCTTATGCCTGCTCGAGGAGTCCCGGCCACTGCTGCCTCTGCCGCTGCCTCCCCAGGGGGCCCGAATCACGGAGACACCCTGCTCCCCTCTCAGCCAGCCCAGATGTCTCTCTCACTGACCTGTAGCATCTGTGGTCAGAGGAACCTTCCTGGCCACCAGAGATTCTGTCCCTGAAGCCTGCTCGGATGTGCTCCCCTGGGACTATGGCCAGGGCAGCACAGGGGTGGGCTCTGCTTTCCAGGGCATGATGAACCCCTGGGGACCGCTCTCCAGGGCTCTCTGGAACAGAAATCTTTTCCACTGTGTTTCTGCGCACCTTGCAGTGATCCAGAATTTGTGGGGAATTCTTCTTGCAGGAAATATATGGGCTGTGGGTTCAGAGCTAGTATACGTGAGTCTTTCTACTCCGCCATCTTGGCTCCACCCCCTCGAAATAAATCTCAAGCCTTCTTAACGACAAAGAAAACAAAGTTTATTAAAGATTCGAAAAATTGGGTTGCCTCTTAAGGAGCCTAAGCATTTGTAATGCTTGTATTCACAAGGGGGCCAGATAGGATCTTAGCTACACAGAGTCTGAGCTGGATTGAATCTGAGTGCCTTCATGGAGGCAAGATGGAACTTAACATACAGAAAAGAGTATAGCAGGGATCTGGGGAGGGTGGTCTAGTAGTCCAGGGTAATGGGAGGAGGGGTTTAAGAAGGGTCTTGAGGAGAAGTCCAAGGAGGGAATACAAGGAGGGTCAAAGGCTGAAAAATATCTGGAAACAGCTGGATGCTATCAGGATATATCAGACAATGGAGGGTTTGGGTGGGAAGCAGGGGGCACAATCCAGAGATCTTGACAGGGGCAGTATGGGAATGGATGCAGATCTTTATGGGAGTGGCCAGCAGCTTGGGGAATGGGGTTTTGATGGGATCAAGGGTGGGGGAGTGAGGGGTGCAAAAGAGACCTGAGTAGAAAGATAATGAGAAGCCCATGGGCTTCCTGAGACTGCCGGAACAAATGGGAAGATTAGATTTGAGTAAGAAAATCCAGATAAAGCGGGAAGATTCAAGGGGAGCTCAAGGAGCCTCCCAGAGTCTGAACCCCATCAGTAAACATGTAACACTTAGGGCTTTTCTACACTACTTACTTGATTGAAGTATTCTTCAACCATTAGATGCATCAGCAGAGAAATGGAGAGGGGAGATCCTAAAAACAAAAAGTTACCATTACACTGATACTAGTAGTGTGAAAATAAACAAGGCATTTAATTTGCCTCCACCTCAGTTTCTTCCTATGTAAAATTGAAACAATAGTATTTGTGTTACTTTATAGGATTGTGAGTCAACCCTGGTGCTTAGTACAGTGCCTGACACATAGTAAGCACTTAACATGTTTATGAATGAATTTTATAAACAATAATGTGCTACTTAAATATTATTTTTATCATTTCCTTCCTAGTGGCTAATTGTTAATAATCTCCTAGGAAGATAATTTCCTAGCAGGGTGATACATAAAGAGTATATACATTTCAACAACCATATTTCAAGAAGGAATGTAGCAACTTCCTTATCTTCCCTCACCACCATGGCCAGAGCTCTAGGTCTGATGGGGTTCAGACTCTGGGAGGCTCATTGAGCTCCCCTTGAGTCTTCCCCCTTAATTTGGCCTTTCTTACTCAAATCTAATCTTCCCGTTTGGTCCGGCAGTCTCTCAGGAAGCCCCTGAGCTTTTCATTATCATTTCAAGTGTCTTGCACTCCCCACCCCTAGATTCCATCAAAACCCCATTCCCCAGGCTGCCATCCAGATCTGTATCCATTACCATACTGCCTCTATCAAGATCTCTGGATTGCCCCAAACCCTCCATTGTCTGGTATCTCCTGATAGCCTCCATGTATTTCCAGCCTTTGACCCTCCTTGGACTTCTTCTCAAGATCCTTCCTAACCCCTCCTCCCATCACCCTGAACTATCAGACCAACTCCACCCCCCCCACCCTGCCCAGATCCCTCCCAAACTCTTTTCTCTATTAAAGTCCCACCTTGCCTCGATGAAGGCGCTCAGATTCAATCTAGCTCAGACTCTGTCTAGCTGGGATTGTGTAGGGCCTACTTGTGAATACAAGTGTTACTAATGCTTAGGCTCCGTAAGAGGCAGCCCAATTAGGCGAATCCTTAATAAACTTTGTTTTCTTTGACTTTAAGAAGGCTTGAGTCAAATTCATTTGAGCACAACCTGGACTGTCAGTATTTTGGGGTTCACCCATCACCAACAGACCTCATCTGGTCAAGTGACTTGGTTTGATCGCAGCTATACGACTAAGATGTGGCAGATCCAGCAGCAGGCTCCAAGACAGAGACCCTACAAGCTTGAAATTCCCAATAGGAAGTGCCAAGGACACCCAGCCAATAGTTATATTTTCTTGCCAAACCAGGGGTCAGCTGACTGCACCCCCAAAGTTTCATTCATCTTAATATATTTGTTTTCAGATAGATATGTTTTGTGCAAGGTATTCTTTCATTTTGCGGAAATTTGCTGTTAAATGATGGAGGAAACCAATCCCCTCCCCAATCTGAACGTCTCAATTCTTTCAGAGCTAAAGGAGAAGAAGCCTATCCAGGAAGGGTTCACCACCAACTTAGTTGGTAGCAGAGAACTCAGTAGTCGGTAAAAAAAAAAAGAAAGAACAGTGAGAGACTTTCTCTAACCTAAAAAGTCCTCATACAAGTCTAGAGTCCCTGGGTTCCTCCAGGCTCCAAGAGGGTTTTTATGGGCAACCATAGTTATGCAAATACGTCTCAAGGTCTAGTTTAGAACCACAGATCAACTAGCAAAGTTTTGAAATAGGACAGAATAGCAAATAACAAGAGAAAATCCCTTTCCCCCATAATACAACAAAAGGTATAATGTCACACAGAATCCTCCTACCAGAGGGGAAATTAACATTCCCTAGAAAACTCCTGATTCTAGGGTTACATTCTCACTGGAACAGCTCTCATGTATCCTCTCTCAGCAATCAGCTTTATCTTACTTGGACTACTCTCTACTTCTCTACAGGGGTTTTTCTTCTCTGCCTCCAATGGTGGCACATGCTGTTTCTCCATAAGATTGCTCCCATATGCCAGAGTTATCTTTAGTTACTGGAGCTTCTTTCTCAAATGAAGTATTAATATTATTTTTGTGACTGCTGAGCCAATACATGTTTTAAGCCAATCAACACATTTTTAGATCTTTTGTTAGGTCCATAGCTGGCATAGAAAAAAATCACTCAGGTCAAGAATTACTTTTTTTTTCCAACTTCCCTTCCCTTTTCCCCCTCTACTTACCTGCTTTATAGTGAAGTTGATGTGAGTGTATTATTTCATTTCTACAATTATCCTGTTCCTGGCAGCTAGTGGGAGAGCTATGCAAATTCTCTAGACAAATCTCTTTGACAAGCCTCAGGGAAGCACTTAGCAAATACTGAAAGAGGCAGAAAAACTCATGATCCTGAATTTCTGTGATTATATTCAGATCAGTAACCCATTCATACTTTTTTCCCAGGAAAAAATCTGAAGTTTCTGCAAGCTATACTTAAGCAAAAATTCAGTATGCAAGTGCATATCAGAATCCATTCACATGAAATATTATTGCATATACCACAATTATTCATATGTAACACATTAATTTACATGTATAATAGAGGTAGTGTGATGTGATAGATAGGCCTGGAGACAAGAAGGCCTAGGTTCAAGTTCTGGGGTTACTTATAAGCTCAGGCTAATTGGCCTGAACAAGTCCCTTAACCTCTATGTGTTTTAAGTAAACCCTTTAGATTTAATTACTAATCCATAGAAGGATTACAGTCTGTTTTGTGGTAGGAGTTTCCCACTGACAAAATCATAGATCCTTCATTTATTTATTTACACAAACCCTTGTCAAAGTATTTGAAGACACTCTGTTTTCCAGAGCTAAGGCCCAGCAAGCAGGCTGTGCTTTGAGCTTGGCATAACAATCCTTTGCATTCTGGTTGATCCCAGATACAGCAAAAAACACCAGAATTTTTTCCCAGAATTGGTATTCTTTGAACTGAGATAAACATGTGTAGTACCCATGTTCTTGTCATGAAGCCCTACTATGAATCAAATTTGTCACATTGTACTGTTGTTACCCATCATGGTCATGGCTACAGCTCTTTGAGTAGTCATAGGTATAAATATAGAGATCTCCCCACACTGTCTAACCCCCACTAGGGGGCAAGACTCTGGCACATGTGTTCTTTTTGGCAAGTTGTTTTCCTCACTTTGAAATTAAAGTTCTATTTGATTCCTGACTCTCCTGTCTCTAGCCTGCTTTGATCAGCTCTAGTCATCCACAGATTAGAGGGCAGTTTTGTTGCAGTCCTGGGGTGCTGGGAACCCTGAAATGCAAAGGTAACGGGCATGGGCCTGCCTTGAAAGGATTTGACCACTCAAACCTTCTTTCAGTCCAAGTAGAGAGTTTATTATGACACTGATTGGGGTGGGCGAGATTCCTCATGGGTCTGAGCCATTTGTGACACCAATACAAGTGGACCATATTTTAAGAATCTGAGCATCTGATGATGATAAAATTAGTACATTTATACGGAAAGACTATAAGAAGGTCTAGATGGGATTAAGAAGTGGCAAGTAGTCTGGGGTGCTGAGAAAATGTTGTGTGTTCATCCTTCTTTGTCAAAGAAGCCATGCCACCAGAGAAATGATGACATGACTTGCACTTGACTTTGTTTTGAGTGAGAGAGGGCTGTGCAAGTCACCAGTCTCACTTCTCCTCCAAAGCCATCTGAATCCAGTGACTCCTCAGGATGACTGGAGATGACTCAGGCTGAAGCAATTGGGGTTAAATGATTTGCCCGAGGTCACACAACTAGTGTAGTGAGTGTCAAGTGTCCGAGTTGAGATTTGAACTCATGTCCTCCTGACTCCTACACTGGTGTTCTATCCACTGCACCACCTAGCTGCAGAAAATGAGTTCCACAGTGAAAGGGCAGTTAAAAGGATTTTTTATCGGGATGAGCCAGGTACCTCAAGCAGATGTCAGAGATCTGGATGGATAGGGGGAGCTTCGAGATTCAGGTCCAAAAGACCTGGACATGGTCTTTTCCTTTTAGAGGTCCAGCATAAATCCCATTCCCCATCAGTTGACACCCTTTATCAGATATAGAGACAACTTGTGGGTGCATAGTAGCAAGAATCACATAACAATTCCTCGTGGTAGACCAAACACAGAGGTCATATGCCATACCATACATCACATGCTGGAGTTTCATTCTGCCAAACAAAAAAGAAAATAAAATAATCTGATTAAGTTCTCTTTTCCCTCAGTCAGTCAGTCAGGAGCCATTTATAAAGTACTTACTTTATACTGTGTTAAACTACAAATACAAATACAAGCAGAAAAAATCTGCCTGGAACAAATACAAAATTCTCTGCTTGGTGTTCAAAGCCCTTATTAACTCATCCTCATTCTGCCTTTGCAGCCTTCTTACATGTTAGTCTCCATCACATATTCATTGACCCAGTGACTCTGGCTGCCTTGCTGTTCCTCAAACCGGACACTGAATCTCTTGCCTGTTCCCTGAACCTGTAATATTCTCCCTCCTTTACTCTGGCTGTTGACCTCTTTACTGTTGCTGTTAAGTCATTATTCAGTCCCGTCCAACTCTTTATGACTCCATTTGGGGTTTTCTTGGCAAACTGAAATGATTTGCCATTTTTCTCTCCAGTTCATTTTACACATGAGGAAACTGAGACAAACGGGATTAAGTGACTTACCCAGGGTCACACAGCTAGTACATATCTTTGGTCCAGCTTTGAATTCAGGAGGATGAGTCTTTTTGACTCCAGACCTTGCCCCCTATCCACTGCATCAACTAGCTGCCCTGCCCCCCACCAGTCTGACTTCCTTAAATCTCAACTAAAATTCCATCTTCTGCAGGAAGCCTTCCCTGATCCATCTTAATTCTAGTGCCTTTCTTCTCTTTTTTCCTGGTTATCCTGCATATAGCTTGTTTGTGCTATGAAAAATTATTTTTCTTTATTTACTTTTTTAAAAAAATTGTTTATTTTTAGTTTTCAACATTCATCTTCACAAGATTTTGAGTTCCAAATTTTCTATCCATCTCTCCTCTCCTCCCAGCTCAATTCACCATGCATTCTGATTGCCTCTTCCCCCAATCTGCCCTCCCTTCTATCACACTCCTCCCTTCCCTTATCCTCATCTCTATTTTCTTGTAGGACAAGATAGATTTCTATACCCTATTACCATCTTATTTCCCAGTTGCATGTAAAAATAATTTTTAACATTCACTTTGAAAACTTTTGAGTTCCAAGTTCTCTCCCTTCCTCCCTTTGCCACCCATCCCCAGTGAGAAGGCAAACAATTCAATATAGGTTATACATGTGTAGTTATGCAAAAGACTTCCATAAAAATCATGTTGTGAAAGACTAATGATATTCCCCTCCATTCTATCCTGCCCTCTACTTATTCTGTTCTTTTGACTTTGTCTCTCCCCAAAAGTGCTTACTTCTAATTACCCCTTCCTCCCATTTGCCCTCCCTTCTATCATTCTCATCTATGCCCCACTAATCCCCATCTCCCTTGCTTTTCTGTAGTGTCAGATATTTTCATACCAAATTGAGTGTGCATGTTATTCCCTCCTTTTTCCCTCTTGTCTCTCCCATTTTCCCCTCCATTGAAAAAGCTTTTTCTGGACAATTTTATGAGAGATAATTTGCCCCATTCCATTTCTCCCTTTCTCCTTCCAATATATTGCTCTCTCACCCCTTAATTTTATTTTTTTTGGATATCATCCCTTCCTATTCAATTCACCCTGTGCCTTCTGTCTATATATGTATATAATGCCTCCAACTACCCTAATACTGAGAAAAATCTCTTTAAGAGTTACAAATATTATCTTTCCATATAGGAATGTAAACAGTTCAGCTTTAGTAAGAACCTTACAATTTCTCTTTCCTGTTTACTTTTTCATGCTTCTCTTGATTCTTGTGTTTGAAAATCAAATTTTCTATTTAGCTCTGGTCTTTTCATCAAGAATGCTTGAAAGTCCTCTATTTCATTGAGTGACCATTTTTTTACCTTGAAGTATTGTTGGGATCCCCCAAATCCCCAACCCAAGGCTCTTGTCCAGCAAGACTTGGATCCTGTGAGTAATGAATGAGGCCAGAGGCAGGATGGTGATCAACTCTGCTTTATTGATCTGAGGGTCCAAGTATTTATAGACAGAAACTGCAAGCCTACTGTGACATTTTGCTTGTCTCCACCCTAGTATCAGACTGAGCCTAGGGGCATCTATTTTACATATCCTTTGTTTTCTGTAATTCTCTTGTTTGTCTCATAGAGACAACAATGTTGGAGGGGCTTGGAGAGCCATTATGGATGATAATGAGCACAGTGTCAAAGAACAGTTTCCCTGAAGGTCTATCCTGATCTTGTCATCTGCACTCCACCCTGGCCCTCAACAAAGTATTATACTCAGTTTTTCTGGGTAGGTGATTCTTCATTTTAGTCCTAGCTCTTTTGACTTCCAGAATATAATATTCCAAGCCCTTCGATCCCTTAATGTAGAAGCTGCAAGATCCTGTGTTAACCTTATTGCATTTCTACAATACTTGAATTATTTCTTTCTGGCTGCTTATAATATTATCTCCTTGACCTGAGGACTCTGGAATTTGACCATAACATTCCTAGGAGTTTTTCTTTTCAGATCTCTTTCAGGAGGTGATTGGTGGATCTTTTCAATATTTATTTTACCCTCTGGTTCTAGAATGTCAGGGCATTTTCCCTTGATAATTTCATGAAAGATGATATCTAGGTGCTTTTTTTGATCATGGTTTTCTGCGGATCCCATAATTTTTAAATTGTCTCTCCTGGATCTATTTTCCAGGTCAGTTGTTTTGCCAATGAGATATTTCACATTGTCTTCTATTTTTTCATTCTTTTGGTTTGGTTTTATAATTTCTTGGTTTCTCATAACGTCATTAACTTCTATCTGCTCTATTCTCATTTTTAAAGAACTATTTTCTTCAGTGAGCTTTTGAACCTCCTTTTCCATTTGGCTAATTCTGTTCTTTAAAGCATTCTTCTCCTCATTGTCTTTTGGAACTCTTTTGCTATTTGAGTTAGTCTATTTTTAAAGGTACTATTTTCTTCAGCATTTTTTTTGGGTCTCCTTTAGCAAGCTGTTGGCTTGCTTTTCATGATTTTCTTGCATCGTTCTCATCTCTCTTCCCAATTTTTCCTCCACCTGTCTTACTTGATTTTCAAGATCTTTTTTGAGCTCTTCCATGGCCTGAGACCATTGCATATTTATTTTGAAGGTTTTGCATGCACACTTCTTGACTTTTAGGTCTTCCTCTGAAGACCTAAACTGTTCCTCCTCATTGGAAAGGATGGAGGAAAATACCTGCTCATCAAGAAAGTAACCTTCTATTGTCTTATTCTTTTTCCCCTTTTTGGGCATTTTCCCAGTCAGTTACTTTACCTTTGAATTCTTTGTCAATGGGAGGGGACTTTCAAGTTCTCAATTCCTCCAAGGTAGCACAATCAAGGGAAAGGAGTTTATTCCTCTCTTGGCCTTCACTCTGGTCTGTGAGCAAGATTCCCTCTCCAGAGCCCCCACCAGCTCCACCATGCCAGCACTCCTCCCCATCACTGGGAAGTTCCTTAGGGCTGAGATTCAGATCAGTTGCTCAGTCCCCCCAGGGATTCCAGGCCAGGGTTCCAACAATGGAAGCTGCCACTGCCTGGGGCCAGGGCTAAACTTCTGTGCTGTGTTCCCTTCTCACCCAAGTGAAAGAGCCCTCTCACAGACCCCCAAAGCTGTCTTGTGCATTTGTGATTTGAGGAATCTGGGACCCACAGATGCTGCCCATGATGTGGTGCCTTGAAGCCGTTTCTGGTCCAGTCTTTGCCACTGAACTCCACTCTGCACCTACGCTGGGCTGCACTTCCTAAAGTGTTATTTTCTTCAGCATTTTTTTAGGTCTCCTTTAGCAAGTAGTTGACTTGTTTCTCATGATTTTCTTATATCACTCTCATTTCTCTTCCCAGTTTTGCTCTATTTCTCATACTTGATTTTCAAAATCCTTTTTGAGTTCTTCCATGGCCTCAGACCATTTCATATTTTTCTTGGAGGTTTTGGATAGAGGAGGTTTGACTTTGTTTTCTTCTGTTTGCATACCATGGTCTTCTTTGTCCCAACTGACATTCTAATGTCTGATTCTTTTTCTGGTTTTTGCTCATTTCCCCAACCATTTTCTTAACTTTTGAGCTCTTTGTCAAGGTAGTTCTCTGCTTCCAGGAGGTATAGGAGTATATTGTCAGTCACTTGATTCCCCTCACAATCCATGGGCCTAGAGCTCCAGAAACAGTGGCTGCAGCTGCCTCTGCTACTGCTGTGGCTGCCATAGGTTCTTCCACCCCCTCCCCCCTCTGCCATCCTGGGTCTCGGTTGAACCACTCCACTCTACTGCCCTGGTCCCACAGGCTTTTTCCATTGACCTTCCAATTTGTCCTCAGCGTTTTGGGTTCATGAAATCTGGAAACCACTACAGGTTTGAGAGTTCCCCCCAAGGCCTGTTCAGGTCCCCTCTTTGCACTCATGGCCCACATTGGACTGTGTTCTGCTCCCAGTGTCGTGTGATAGACACTTCCTGGAGACCTTTCAGGCTGTCTTGGGCTAGAGATTTGCTTTACTCCATCATTCTGTGGGTTCTGTAGCTCCAGAATTTGTTTAGAGTCATTTTTTACAGCTGTTTGGCTGGGCTTGGTGGGAACACTCTAGAAAGTCCAAAAAATGATTTTTCTTAGCATTCATTATCTTGGAGACTTAGAGCTTCTGCCCCCTCTTCCCTCCCAGCCCCTTCTTCCAAAGTTCGGTTATTTCCTCAGAAAGACTTTAATGATAAGATTCCATGGAGTCTTCTCATGCTGGTCAAACCCCAGCCCAAGCCCAGAAGTAATTAATCATTTTAACAATAGTAGTAATCTCCACAAAGCAAATATAAAAAAAATTAGCACTTCATGGCCAAAAAAGAGGAATAGGATTAATAAATTCTCTTAGAGTACAGGATAAATAAGTGTAAGCTTATTATATTATATTATAAGTTCCATTGTGTTCTTCTCAGGCTTAGGTAGAAACAGATTCATTTATCTAGATAGCCCAAGACTGGGAGTGATGTGGTATGGTTGTGGGGTGGTCTGATTGTAGAGGCATTTCCTTTGTCTGGAGATAAAAACGATAATGGGGTTATATTGACCCCAGTTGAAAGGTATATAAACTATGTACCCCTACCCCAAAATGTGCTCAGTTCCAACACTGCAGCCCCCCCGTGCATGCCTGCTTGAAGAGAAATAAACATGTAGATGGACACAACCTAATCATATTTGTTTTTCTGAGACTAAACTCTGAGGTTGTCAGTACATATTTGTTTGCTTGTGATCTCCTACTTTAAATGGTGAGCTCCTTGAGGGCAAGGACTGTCTTTGAATTTTTTGTAACCCCAAGGGCTTAGCAGAGTGCCTTCAATTTAGTAGGCACTAAATTACTCTCTGAATAATCAACAATTCCTGTTCTCAAGGAATTCACTTAAAAGATAACACTTAAAAGGAAACTGAAAAGGGGTGCAAAGTGAAAGTAATCACCCCTGGGTATGGTAGGGAAAGTCCTATGGAAATGAGTCAGCAATTCCAATGTAGAGGTACTCTAGGTACAGAAGAAAATGTAGCTGAGTGGTACAATGGATAGAGTCAGCCCAGGAGTCAGGAAAATGAGACTTCCTGAGTTCAAATCTAGCCTCACTAGCTATATAACCCTGGGCAAGTAAATTAACCCTGTTTGCCTGAGTTTCCTCATCTATAAAATGCGTTGGAGAAGGAAATGGCAAACCACTTCAGCATCTTTGCCAAGAAAAGCCCAAATAGGATTACAAAAAGTCAGACATGACTGAAACGACTCAACAGAAACAGAGGAGCTTAAGCAAATTTTGAAGTAGATTCTACCTAACCTGCCCCCTCCATCATTTTATATGTTCCCTTTCCCTATTTAATCTCTTTCTAGAAACTATAGTTCTGTCTTACTCACTGCTGTTTACCTAGAGTACTTAACCATAACAACCAATGACTTTTCCTTACTTGCTTCTCAAATGGCCTTTTCTCCTTCAAGATTTTGTCTTGTGTCTCATTGTCCCAGAATCTTGAATTCTGATGGTGATGACTGGTAACAATTGGTTTACATTTGATAAATTGTTTGATATTAATCATATAATTCCTCTTAGATGACATAATGTATCTCAAAATGGCAAGTAAAGGAATTTTTTCTAAGACAGTGAAATGAAAAGTCATCACTAAATCCACCTCCTCTTCATCACTTTGAAGCAGTAACAAACATACATAAACTATAACAAAAAAAGAAAACTAAAAAGAAAGATTGTGATAGTAAGGAGGGAGAAAGAGAGGGAAGGGGAGAGGGAGGGAAAGAGGTAAGGATAGAGAGACAGAAGAAGGAGAAAAAGGAGGAAGAAGAGGAAAAGGAGGAGAAGGAGGAGGAGAAGAAGATGAAGCAAAAGAAAAGAAGGAAAAAGAGGAGGAGGAGGTGGTGGTAGTGGTGGAGAAGGAAGGGGACTAGAAAAGATGCCCTAAAATGTCTGCTTAACCAATCCTGCCCCAATTACCACAGCAGATGGGGAATCCCATTTTGTGGTCAAAACACACAAAAAAGTACCAAAAATGTCTACAAAGACAATTCCACTCACCCTTGGTACATGAAACATGTACACACTTGTAGAAAACACAAAATCCAAAAGACCTGAAAGACCAACAGCTCTTGTTGCAAGAGAACTCAGGAGATATTGCATACAAATAGCAGCCCTGAGTGAAACAAGGCTGGTAAATGAAAGCCAGCTTACTGAAGTTAGAGCTGGATACACATTTTTCTGGAGTGGGCACAGTGAAGGGGAGTGCTGTGAAGCTGGTGTAGGTTTTGACATCAAAACTATTCTAGTCAGCAAGCTGATATGCCTGCCAAAAGGAATGAATGACAGGCTCTTGACAATGTGATTGCCACTTGCAGGAAAATGCCATGCCACCATCATCAGTGCCTATGCTCCCACCATGACAAACTCTGATGAGGTCAAAGAAAAATTTTATGAAGACCTGGAGACCCTTATTATCAGTGTACCAAAAGAGGACAAGTTTATAATTCTGGGTGACTTTAATGCTAGAGTAGGCTCAGACTACCAGACTTGGCAGGGAGTCCTAGGGAGGAATGGTTGGAAACAGCAACAGCAATGGTCACTTACTACTGAAGACTTGTACATTTCATGACCTTCTCAACACCAACAGTCTTCCATTTACCTAAATGCAATACAAGTTTGTGGATGAGCCCTCACAACATTGACATTTAATAGACTATGTGGTTGTAAGGAGAAGAAACAGACAGGATGTGAGTGATGAAGGCAGAGTGCTGGACTGAACATAGATTTATTCTCTCCAAGATAAAATTTGCATTCAACAGAAGTGGCATCCCCAAGGCAAAATGACTACCAGAAGAATTAATGTCAACAAATTAGAGCTCTTCTCTGAGTGGGAACAGTTTGTTGCTAACTTGGAGGGAAAGTTGAGCCAACACACAGTTGGCAATAGTGGAGTACAAAAGGAGTGGTTCACTTTCAGAGATTTTTGGTGAGCAGCACAAGTACAAGAAAGCTTAGAGAAATGCAAGATTCTTGTCTCAGTAAGAAGGCAAATGAAATTCAGTTTTATGCTGATAGTAACAATCCAAAACACTTTTATGATGCCCTGAAAGTTATTTATGGGCCAAAGACATATGATGCATCTCAATTACCCAGTGCTGATGGAGCCACATTGATTAGTGATAAGGATATAATCCTAGAGGATTATAGCAATAGACCATCATGAATTAGTGCTGAGGCTGTTGACCATTTATTTACCTCAGGTTAAAGTCAGTCCCTCCCTAGCTGAAGTTCCAACTGAAGACGAGGTTTTGAAGGCCATTAAGCTCCTTTCAAAGCACTGGGTATTGATTCTATTCCAGCTGAGATTTACAAGGCAGGAGGACCATTGCTTATATAAAAGCTAACTGAAATTTTCCAGGTTAACCTAGAGGAGGTTAACCCCCAAGAATTCAACGATGCCTCCATGACCCATCGCTATAAAGATAAAAGAAATAGATTGTCCTGTGACAATGACAGGGATGTCTCTCTCTCTTAGTCATTGCTGGCAATATTCTTGCCAGAGTCCTCCTTAATAGGTTGATCCTTCACTTGGAAGATGGTCATCTACCTGAGAGCCAGCGTGGCTTCAGAAAGGGCTGAGGAATGGTTAATATGGTGTTTGCTGCCCAACAACTCCAGGAGAAATGCCAGGAGCAGAACAGAGGTCTGTACACAGTATTTGTCAATCTGACCAAAGCCTTTGATACCGTTAGTTGTAAGGGCTCATGGAAAATTATGTCAAAATTTGGTTGCCTGGAGATGTGTATCAGCATTATTTGTCAATTTCATGACAGTATGCTTGCCTGGGTTCTAGATAGTGGACAATACTCATGCTTTCTCAGTCACCAATGGAGTGAAATAAGACTATATGCTTGCTCCCATGCATTTTAGTGTGATATTTTCAGCCATGTTATCAAATTCTGTCAATGAGAATGAATATGGTATCAAGGTCAGCTACCATGCTGATGGCAAATTTTCAACTTGAAAAGGCTACAAGCCAAGATCAAAGTAGAGCGAGTGTTAGTACACGATTTTCTGTTTGCAGATGATTATGCACTCAATGCACTCTAAAGCTGGGATGCAACAAAGTAAGAATAAACTTTCCACTGCTTGTGCTAGTTTTGGCTTAGCAATTAACACTAAGCAAACACAGGTGCTCCATCAGTCACCACCACACCACCCATACATGGAAACATCAGTTACAGCAAATGGACAAATTTTTAATGCTGTAGATTTATTATTTATTTAAATCTGTGCAGAAGTTCATTTATTATTCATTGGCAGTGTACTTTCCTGGGATGTACATTGATAATGAGGTTGACACACACATTGCCAGAGCTAGCTCAGTGTTTGGGAGGTTCCAAAGGAAAGCATAAGAGAAAAGAAGCATTGGACTGACTATCAAACTAAAGGTCTACTGAGCCATTGTGCTGACCTCATTGTTGTATGCCTGTGAAACCTGGACAGTCTACCAGCATCATGCCAGGAAACTGAATCGCTTTCATTTGAGTTATCTTTGGAAGATTCTGAAGATCACCTGGCAGGATAAGGTACCAGACACTGAGGCTCTTACTCATACTGCTATGCATTCAAACTCTGCTTCAGAGAGCACAACTCCAATGAACTAGCCATGTCATTCAAGTACAAAACATACACTTTCAAAAAGACTACTTCGTGGAAAACTCATCCAGGAAAAGCATTCACATGGTGGTCAGAAGAAGCAACATAAGAACACTCTCAAGGTCTCTCTTAAGAATTTTTGAATGGATTGTGTGAAATGGGAGACACTGGGACAGGATTGCTTAGCATGGTGAGCCACATCAGAGAAGGTGCTGTGCACTAAAGGCAAAGTAGAATTGAAACAGCTCAAAGGAAACATAGGATGTGCAAATTTAGAGTATCCACCCCAAATGTTCACATGGACTATTTGTACTCAACCTGTGGTAGAGAATTCTGAGCTCATATTGGGTTGATCAGTCACAGTTGGACACATTGAAACTTGACTCTAGCATTGTGATGTCATTTTGGTCCTCTTTGAGAAATAAAGGACAACAAGCAACTAGCCAACCACCAAACATCTTCTTTTCCAAGCTAAGATTCTGTGGTAAGAAAGTAATATGGTTCCATTCTCACATCACACATCACACATCACATCTCACATCTCACATCATGAGTACTAGGAATTATGGCTGCATCTATTACTTTCAAAATGCACTGATATCACTATAAAGGGTAGAATGATCATTAGTGGTAACACTTTACGCACTGATCATTGCAAACTTTTGGCTCATCATTATGCACACTTAACATATACCATGAAAAGTTATGATGATGAGGATGCTCAAGATTCCTTTTGGTCTGAGATTCCTTCTCTGGTCATCCTCCTTCAGACCTCAGGCTAGGCTCTAGCTACACTCTACTTAGCAAATAGGGTCAGAAACACTGCAAACAGCTACTGTTTGCTTCCGAATTTATTCCTAGCTCAGTACACAATCCAGGGCCCATGACCACTCCTAAATCTGGAAAACCACTCTTAGGTTCAGGTCCCCTCCTCATTCTGCCCAGTCACTGTGGTCTGCTGTTTTTCTTAATCTTTGCTAAAAAGTTGTGTTGGGTTGCTGCCTTCCTTTTCGAAGAGCTTTAATTGAATCATTTTGTCTAAGAATTTGACTGTTTCATTTCTCTAGTGAGTGAGATTTCACTGGGATAGAGGTAATTTTATGTGTTCTGTTCCTCATTCTAAGGTTCCCTGCCACTCCCCCGCAATTGTTGTATACTCTCAGTACTAAGTCCACTTGCACCATGGAATATCTGTTTCCATAACTCACCAGCTCCTGCAATTGATTTCAGTTCCATCCCTCTGTGGAAGCTGGGCTTTTTTCTGTGCACATAGGTGTTAGCCTCATTTCCCAGTGCTGAGGATCTGATTCTGAAATTAGTCGTTCTTGGTCATGAGTGTTGACCAATTTTAGTTAATCTTTTAAAAATTAACAGAAGGACCTCATGAGCAAGATGATATCTGCTAATTTTCAAGATCAGTCACTCTTTAGACTTTTATATCTCTAAAGACAGAACAGATTCAGAAACTAAACAAATGCCAAGAATGAAGCAAATTCCTCACTTTTAGCCAGAGAGCCACAAGACTGTGGAAGTCTCAGAGGGTTTTGGAGGAGTTAAACTCTTGCTCATGGATTAGACTATGAATTCCATGATTTATTCTATCCAGCGCTAAATGGAGTAATGGTTTACAGCTATTAAAGTAAGAGTTTACACAACATACAAGGTGACTAAAATGATGATATTCCCAAATATCTTTTGTTGCATCTAACAGATTTGGCCTTTGTCTTAAACCATCAGATTCTGTGAATCTAATCAGGAGTCAGTAAGGTTGGGCAGCTCTGCTCTGAAAAGCTTCCCATGTGTTTAAAACATCCCTTACCGTTATTTTGCTGGTCATGGAAGTTATTTTGAAGAGAAGACATCTTGGACCCATGCTGACTTCTCTTTGGTATTTCAGTCTGAGTGCTAGCACCATACAAACTGTCAAAGAAAAATGTCAATATTATACTGTGTTTTAGGCATAAGCCTGAGAGAAACAAAATTCTATTCAATTTGACATTATTCAGCATACAACATACAACATACAATTAAAGAGATGTGTGATACAGCATAGTTCCTCCATTGCCCCAACGATGTCCTTCTCCCCAAGATAGTTTGAAGTATCATTTATAAAAATCTTCACCAAAGAAAATCACATTATATTTAAAATATAATTTAGGATTAACATTCCATATTAATAGTCACTACTTGATGACTTCTTTGACCACTCTCTTCAAATTGAATAGTGTCCCCTCTCTTCAATCAATACAAATGCCTTCATAGAGTCTTAATTTTAGAGGGATTATAAACCATTGATGGTGATGAACCTCCCCGTATTCAACCAAGCCTGTTTTTGGATTGTAGATACCGTCTATCAGCAAGACTATAGCCAAGCTCTTCAACTTGTTATAATTTGCCAGAGCATTAACTTAGCTTACCTGTATACCTTGATGGGATATCTCCACAGTATAACAATCCAAATAATTCTTATTTGATAATGCATATGTATTATTTCTTTTTTATTATTATGCATCTGACAAACATCAACACATAAAATCTTTTTTATACCCCCAAAAAACACTCTCAGAAAAAGAAATATTATTGTGATTATCATGAAACTCGTAGTAAGACTTTCTTTTAAAGTATACATTAGAATTATAAATACACAGATAAAGATGTCTGTCTCACAGAAATTCCAACGCTATAGTGCTTTCCTGTGACCTCTTTTAAACTTCCTTCTGCTCTCTATTATGTATTTCTAAATATTTAGTTGATGTTCTTTTCCAGACCCGTCAGTAAAATTCTTAAACACTGCCACCTAGTGGAAGTTGATTAGAAATATTTCTGGTAAAAGATCTGTCAAAAGTTGTCATACAGTTCTACCTGAACTTTTTTGCCCACGATCCCACTAGACTTTCCCCTATTCTCAATTCTCAAATCCCAGGCCTACTCTATTTCATGCTCAAAAGCCCTGAGACCAGAAAAAAAGTTACATAGGGAATTATCTTCCATGTAAGATGCCTTATTTCTTTTATTATTATTTTAACATATTTAAAAATTCTTGATAAGTAATTAGAATCCATCTTATCTTAACTTTTGATTATTAAACCACTGAAGAGAACAGACTACATTTTTATACAAATCAGTATCATTGTATTTATTGCTAGAAATAGTGATAGAGATTATTTAGTACCATGGTTCCCAACATTTTTGACTAAGGTTATTTTTTGTATTTTTTTCATGGACAAATATACATAATGGTAGTAATGTTACCTGCTAAATATGAAAATACACACTGATCAAAAATTTCTATGAAATTATCAATATCTTGCAAGATTGATGCATCTTAGAGGAAAATGTGATTCACCTTTTGCGACATGACTGTTATCAAAGTGTTTTGCATGGCTACACATGTATGACCTACATATGTTGCTTTCTCAATGAGAGTGGGTAGGAAGAGAGGAAAGGAGAGAATATTGAACTCAAAGTTTTAAAAATGAATGTTAAAAATTGTTTTTGCATGCAGCTGGGGAATAAGATATACAGGTAATGGGGTGTATAAATCTATTTTACCCTCTACAGGAAAATAGAGGGGAAAGGGATGGAAGAAGAGGGTGTTGATAGAAGGGAGGACAGACTGGGGAAGGAGTGGATGGAGTGCCCCCTGTCTTGGGATGGGAAATAGGGAGAGATGGGGAAAAAATTTGGAATTCAAATTCTTGTGGAAATGAATGTTGATAACTGAAAAATAAATAAATTATATATTTAAAAAAGATGGATGTATCTTGTTTTCATATGCCATAACCATCTTTACTAATTCATTGTTTGAGAATTTATATTTAAGATTTGTTGTGCCCTTGAATCATTTTTCAGATTTTTCATTGAATAATGATGATTTTCAACAAAAACACAAACCCTCTAGCAAAGAAATTCCTCTGAAGTTAGTTAAACAGAATGCTGAAAAGAATAATTGGGATGGATAATGTCACTTTTCACTATTGTGTTTTACTGATTATTTCTAGAAAATAAGGTCATATGTTTTAGTTTTCATAGTACAGTATAGCTATTATTCATTGTCATGTAATGTTATTTTTATATATTAGTATTTGCTTATATATGTCATTCTCTGCTTTCTCCACTCTGTTATCGCTTCATTTAAACAGTCTCATATTTCTCTCACTTCACACTTCTCATTCTTTTTTTTACTTGGAATTTTAATTATGTACGTGAATAACAACATGAGGACAAAGAGTTCTGGGACTTATAAATTATTCCTACATGAAAGAATATTAAGCCAGTCCATTCAGTGATATGATATCACCAGAGATACAAAGAGGACAAATGTAGTCTTTTCTGTAAAAGAAAGATACTTTATTGCCTTCATTATCAACATCTCTGGCATCTTTCTTTATCTGTGCAAAATGTTGGTTTCTGCATGGAATTTCTAGAGTATATCTGTGTAATGTTAATGAGAGTTAAAGATCTTCCCCACCAATTAATGGACCTTTCCCACCCATTAAGAAAAGTTTGATTAGGGGAGATTTGTTTTGAGGAAGGCCTACATCTTTTGTTAATTTCTAATGAGACACTGGTTCTCAAGGGTTGTTATGCCCTCCAGCTCTGAAATGTATATATATATATACTCTGAGGTGAGGTTTTGTTCAGAACTTACTCATGAGAAGCATTTGTTTGGCCAGACAAGACTGGGCAGCTGCTAAGGAGACCCCTGGCTTTGAAAATCCAAATGTTGATGCATCTCTCTCTGGTAACTATGTATGTATGTATGGTCAGACAGTTGCATCTGTCTGTTGATCTATAATGTTTGTATTGCTTATGATCAGACAATTGGAAATCCTGTCTGTTGGTCTTTATTTCTCTGTTTATATTTTCTCTGAAGTTCAGGGTTGTGACTTCTTCCCCTGAACTAAGTGATTGATACATATGCTTGATTAAAGTGATTGCTGACACCTCAAAAATTGCTTGCCTTTTAGAAAAGCAGATTTAAAAACCTATACAGGAGGCACTCCTGTGTATTCTGGGGTCTTTACTGTTATAATCTGTTGAAAATGGGCAGCACTAAAGCCATTCTATTTATTTCTTTGTTTAGATGACTGCTTCACATCTTTAGCCTTCTCCCAGTTTGCATCCATTTGAAAGCTTGTCTTACACACAATCTTCTAGGATTATAATTGCTCACAGTCCAATTATATAATTTCTCTCCATTGACCTTTGCAAATTCAAAAGCCCCTTGTTGATAATAGATAGATGCAATAATGCTCATGAAACCAACTTATACAAGTTGGTGTACTTATACCAACAATATAAGCTTCTTTTATTTTGAAACTTTATCAAAAAAGGATCCAAAATTCCAGAAAAAACAATCACACTAAGTCTTGGCAAAAATTCAGGAGGCAGATTCTGAAAAAGTTCACAGTTGGCACTCCTTGTCGAATGGCAGCATCTATAGTGAGCTTAGTTTTGTCATAAGCAACCTGAAGCCACCATGCATGTGATGCAACACACTTTCTAAGCTGTCAAATGTTTTCCTCCAGAAAGCTTCTTGGTTCCTCAACATGTTTGGACTCAAAATTTGGAATCAAGTAGAATGAAAGCTCATCAACTCTAATTGAACATTTGTTCCTTTTCACCTTTTTATGAGATGCATAGATTTTGAAGGAGAGGAGATTCAGGCTGGAAGAACCACCGAATTATCTTGAACAAGTTGTTGGCTGCAGCAGCAGATGTGGGGGTCACCCCACATTTGTCATTCTTTAATGTTCAACTGGGTCAGCTAAGTGATATAGTGGATAAAGCACCATACCTGGAATCAGAAAGACCTGAGTTCAAATTCAGCCTCAGATACTTACTAGCTGTGTAACCCTGGGCAAGTCACTTTACCCTGTTTGTCTCAGTTCCTCATCTGTAAAATGAGCTACAAAAGGAAATGACGAGCCACTCTAGTTTCTTTGCCAAGAAAGTCCTGAAAGAGGACACAGAGTCAGACACAATGGAAATGATTGACTCACCGCAGTGCTCAGGGACATTTGTATGCTTTCTGTATCCAGTGGTCCAGGATCCTCTGCCCCCATAAGACCATGAACTTAAATATACCTGGTTCTCTCCTAGAGACCCAATTTCAAAGAGGTCATAAATATATTTAAAACAAAGTTTAATTATAGCTCATATCTAGGATCTCCTCAAATATCTGTAACAGGGTCCAATACGCAAAAGTACTTTTGTAAAGTAAAACAAAGATATAAGATATCAGACAAGCTTTTATTTTATACCACCATAGAAACTGCTCAAAATGCAAAGGACTCACAGATAGGCATGAACAAACATAGGAAAAAACAACAGCTAGGTCTCAGTTAGCATGTATTTGAATTCACAATATTTGAAGTTACAAATAAATAAGATATGGTTATTGGCTCTAAGCAAATGGAAATATGCAGTTTGCACTTTAATCATGTGACCACTTTGAAGGATTCATTGCTCACTCTAATAGCGGTGTTACTAATCAAATAGCCTACTATGTTTATTATATTCCCTCAAAAGGTAAACACCACTCTGAATTTATTGAACAGACTGTTGCTATTACTTGCCTTTCATTCTCAAAGAGGACCAAAGACGTCCTGAAGGGAATGTCATGACTTCAAGGGAATTGAATTTAAATGAGGCAGAGCATCGCAAAGTCATCAGTTTCACCCTCTGCTCCAGAATCATCAGAGTGCCATGGCAAGATGTAGGTCAAGACGACCGACTGGCGATGAATCCATTGAACAGATATTACATCTTCACCTTAGACTTTCACCGTTCAAATAACACAGAGCAATCATCCCGGAGGTTTGCCAACCACTGTCCATACTACCCCACCCTTCCCCCGCCTCCCACCCCCAGTTGCATGGCTTTAATCCTCTTGTTTCAGTGTGATTCTGATGATCATTTTCTTTCTCTGAGAAACATGCTGTTAAAGAAGCCTTCTTTCTCTGGTCAGCCAAAGCTTGATTTTGGAATCCAAGAACTCCCAAATGCGAAAGAAGTAATCACCAAGGCTGAAATTTCCATTTTTCAGATCATTGGCCATGGAACTTTTCTCAGAAAGGAAAATGAGAAGGAATCAAAGATCAGAAGTTCAAGAAAATCCAGTCTCAGTTTATCTGGGCTAGCACATCTTTCTCAATATCATCTGCTTCTACCATAAGTCCCCATTGCAATTTCCATTAGGGGAAGGAGAAATGTTCATCTCTTACTGCTTCCTTTTTTCTGGAAGCATGAGAGAAATCTTGGGATGAGACATAATGGTCTGAAAGGAGAGAGTTGTTTGAATAGTTCTTTGGTCAAGAATTTGTTTCATACCCTGACTTTTATTTTTACAACTGCCGGTCATGTTCAAGGCAATACCTAGCCAAGGAGAACCAACTTAGAGTTGGCCCTCTCTGATGATAACTCCTTGGTACAGTGATTGGCACATGTTTAGCCTGGGGCAATTGCCCCTAAGGTCTATGTGAATAGTGAGGTGGTGCTGGGCCTGGAATCAAGAAGACATCTTCATGAGTTCAAATGAGTTCACATACCTACTAGCTATGTGACCCTGGGCAAGTCACTGTGATGGCAATCAAAATAGGATCTTTTGCTGTTTTTATTTTAATATAATCAAGTGCCTCTGATTAAGTCTTGCCTTCATCAATCAAGAGCTTTTACAAGGAGTAAAGTACAGAAACAAGAGTTTCTTTAACTAGAAATAGTATATGTATTTGTATTGTTAATGTGATTAAAGATCTTCCCCACCTATTAATAGGACTGCCCATTAAGAGGAGTTTGATTAGGGATTTGTTAATGAGACACTAACTCTCAAGGGTTGGGATGCCCTCTGGCTCCAAAAACGATATAATGCTCTGAGGGTGAGGTTTTGCATTAGGCCTTAGTTTTTGTAAGATTTGAGTGCCAGATGAAGACTCTGGGAAGCTGCTAAGGAGTCCCTCAGCTTTGAGAATCCAGATATTGTGCTTCCCTCTCTGGTATGGTTAGACAGTTGTACCAGTCTGTTCAATTATGATCAGAGGAAGCCATGTTTGTTGATTACTTTGATTTCTCTATATTTTCTTTGAAATTCAGGGTTCTGACTCCCTGAACTAACTTAATGATACAGGTGCTTGGTTAAAGAAATGATGCATGTGCTTGATTAAAGTGCTTGTTAACCCCTCAAAAGTTGCCTTTTTTATGAATGCAGATCTAAGAACCTGTGATAGCAGCGCCCCCCTCCATGTATGTTGGAGTGCTCCTCACTACAGTCACTTAACCCTGTTCACCTCAGTTTCTTCAACTGTAAAATGAACTTTTGAAAGAAAAAACAAACCACTTCAGTACCATTGCCAAGAAAATCCCAAATGGGGTTTGACATGTCTGACATGATTGAAAAATGATTCAAGAACAATAAGATTTATGTGGTTCACTCTTTTCAGAGCTTGTTTTAAGATGAAGTTCAGTCACAGTGAGCCCTCAGGTGGGAAAATTCCTAACATTTAGGAAGAGGTTGAGATTTCTGCTTACATTTACATTTATGCTTCCTCTAGCACAGCCAAGTTGGTGGAGTACAGATCAGAATCTCACATCTATCCCAACATTCCCCTCCAAACAATTTTCAAATAACACCTCTAATCAAATTTTGGAGTAGCAGAGAAAATAAAAGGTCATACGGAAACATTTTTCTAACCCAAGACAACTTAGGGTTTATAGGAGAGGTCTGTAATGTTGGGGTGGGCTCAGGCTTAGAGCAAGGCAGGAGCAGGAGGCAGCTGTGACAGCAGTGGCAGCAGCATCTTCAGGAACTCTCAGTCCAGAGAAAGTAAGGGGGTTGGACAACTGATCAGAAAGATTACCAAGGACCTTTTGCATGCAGCTGATGCTGATTAGGAAGTCTATTGTTCATAAGCAGTTCTGGGTCATAGTTCCAGAGTGGAGAGGAACACTGATCCGAAGCAAGAGAGCAGGGACCTAGTTACACTTCCTAAGTTAAGAGGAACACTCGTACTTGTGATGGCAGGGGAGCCAGGACCTTTCTAGGGGAAAGAGCATAGCACAGACTGGGAGAACACCATTTCAAGGATAACAAAACACCACTTTGGAGTGCTAAAAACTTACAGACCCCCAGAACCAGGTCACTAGTTAGTGATCATAACTGTGGATGTCAATAGGATGAGCTCACTCACAGAATGGAATTGGATAGCAGAAAGGATTAGAACCTAGAATCCAACAATGTATTGTATACAAGACATACACTTGGTCAGAAAGACATACACAGAGATGAAATGAAGTGCAGGAGCAGAGTCTATTATGCTTCAGCGAAAGTGAAGGGAGCAGGAATAGCAATCATGATCTCAGAAAAAACAAAAATTAGTCCTAATTGAAAGAGATAATCAGGGAAACTACACTATGTTAAAAGGTACCATAGATAATGAAATAATATCAACAAATTTTACAGCAACCTTTCTCTGATGAACACCTCATCTCTCAAATATGTACGTAATGAAGCCAAATTTATAAAAAAACAATGTCATTCTTCAACTGACAAATGGCCAAAGTACACAAACAGGCAATTTTCAGAAGTAAAAGCTATCACTGGTCATATGAAAAAAAATACTCTAAATCACTATTGGTTAGAGAAAGGCAAATTAAAACAATTCTGAGGTAATATCTCACAGCTATCAGAAATGACAAATGTGGGAGAGGATGAGGGAAAATAAGTACATTAATGAATTGTTGGTAGAGTTGTGAACTGATCCAACCATTCTGGAAAACAATACAAAATTGTTTATAGACTGAAAGGCTATAAAACTGTGTGTGCTCTTTGATCCAACAATACCATTATAGGTTTGTATCCCAAAGACATTAAAGAAAAAGGAAATGACTTATATATACAAAAAAAATTCATAGCAGCTTTTTTTGGTGGCAAAGAATTGGAAATAGAGGGAATATTCATCACTTGGGAAACAGCTGAACAAATTGTGGCATATGATTGTGATAGAGTACTATTGTTTATGAAAAGTGCTATCCATCTCCAGAGATGAACCTCTGAATGTGAATTTAAATATAATTTTCTCACTTTTTTCCCTCCCTTTTTCGGCAATATGGCTAATATGGAAATACGTTTTACATGATTTCATGTGTATAGCTAATATATTAATTGCCTTCTTAGTGGATGGGTAAGGTGTGGGAGGGAGGGAGAGAATCTGAAACTTAAAAAATACTATTTTAATGTTAAAAATGAAAAAAACACATTAGAAATTTGCTATATTTATATCTATATCTAATTAACCACTGGCCTCTTTTTGAATGAAGAAAAATTTAAGTTACTGGAATATTTTAGTAGAAAAATAGGAGAAGATGTTATAATGTCTGTGGATAGAGAAATACTAGGAGGGGAAGTTAGGGAAAGAACAGACATCTTAGGATTTCCCTCAATTCTTCAGTTTGTGGGTAGATCAGTGGCATATAGTATAGTTGTGGATGGAGAAGTATCAAGAGGGGAAGTTAGGGAAAGAACATCATCTTCTTGGGATTTCCCTCTGTTCTTGAGTTTGTGGGTTAGATGAGTGGCATATAGTATAGAATCTATGGATAGAGAAGTACCAAGAGGGGAAGTTAGGGAAAGAACATCATCTTCTTGGGATTTCCCTCAGTTCTTGAGTTTGTGGGTTAGATGAGTGGCATATAGTATAGAGTCTATGGATAGAGAAGTACCAAGAGGGGAAGTTAGGGAAAGAACAGACATTTTCTTGAATTTGTGGGTACACAAGTGGCATTAGCCCAGATCTTCCTGTCCAAGATACCTATAGAGTTGATGGTCCTTTTCAATATCTCCCTTCTCTTCTCAGCTCATTCTTACTTTCTCTTATTCTCTCTGTTAACGTTGAGGATGCCCTTTCTTGGCTAAACTCTAATCTTTCCTTTCTATTTTTAGACTTCAGAATTGTCATCTGCTGCTCAGATAACTCCTCTCATTAACCCAAATTTCAAGTTCTCGCAAAATTCCTTTTATTGATTCCAAGAGGTGTACAGGTTCTATTTACACTTGGTTCTGATTGGTTCATTCAATAGAGAAGTGTTCTTACCTAACAAAGGTAATTATTTATAAGTGGATGGGATAATTAGTGGAGCTCCATCCCTGTCTTTATCTTTAATTAGGAGTTCTGATGTATAATCTCATTAAGTAGATTACTTTTACTAGTAATTTTTACAGACTGATCAGTGTCTTCCCTTCCCCCCTATTAAACTATAGCGTATCCAACCATTTCTCTAAACAATAGGATATATATTTTATTTCCATCATTTTCTTATCACAAATGATGTTTGCATGAATAATATTATACAAATGAATCTTTTCCTGGGATCATTAACCTTAGGGGTAAAATTCAGTAGTGGAATCTCTGGGTTAAAGGACGCTTGAAGCTGACAGAGTATTTCTCCTCATGGAAATAAGTAGCTGAAACTTTTTTAAAAAAATCTATTCTGAAGACTAGATATACCTTTCTCACTAAGAGAACTAAAGCTTAACCTCTGTGCTACAAGTTAAAAAGGTGAAAAAGTGATGCCAAAATCCATACTTATTTTATGAGGAAAAGGTCACATTTTAGATGAAAGCTATGCCTGAGATACAACAGGCAGCAACAAGAAGAACAGCCCAGTGGAAAGAGTGAGCAGAGGGGAACAGCAGAGATACAGTGCCCATCGTGGAACCTTGGAGTCACACTATATTACCCGAAGATATCAATAGCTTCACAGTGTCTAAGGCATGAATTGCCCTCTAACCTTGCGACACAGTCATATGAATTTTCTACGTTTGTGTTTATGTATGCCCTAACCATATGCCTTCCATATAAATCCTTCACACACACACACACATATATCCTTCACATGTATATATATCATCCACATATATACATATATATATCCTCCATATATATCTCACCTCCCTTAATTCCTATGTGTGTCCATTTCTCCCACTCCTGGTATCTATATTGGGGAAAGAATATTCTAGGCTTAAGGAGAGGAAGTGCTATTGTTATTTTCTTACTATAGTATTTCATTAAATAAATTTGCATTGAATTAATGAGCTAGAGACTGTTAAGTGGTATATGTTATGGATAGAACACCAGACCTGGAAATAGGAAGATGTAAATTCAAATCCAACCTCAGATGCTTACTACGTGACCCTGGTTGAACAAGTCACTTAATTTCTGCTTGCCTTAATTTTCCCATCTGTAAAATGGGGAGAATGATGGCACCTACCTCCCAGGGTGGTTGAGATCAAATGAGGCAATATTTGTGAAGTACTTAGCGTAGTGCCTGGCACATAGTAGTATGTCATATAAATGCTAGTTATTATTATTAATTACAGCTTCTGCCTAGAAAAAAGTAAACCCATTATTATGTGGGAGACAATTGGTGGAGAATTTTACACATAATATATATTTAATGTATATTTTAAAATGGAATATTCTGGGGAGTTTGGGATTGATATGAGTTTGATATGACTGTTTAGAACCATTAAAAGCTTCTAAGAAGTAGATATGGTCATTATAGAGGTTTATATAATCAGATCAAAATGCTGGTTTATACCTTTACTAGTTGCTTTGATATAGCCTTATGGTCTCTAACTTTTGCCTGAATTATAGATTGATTATCTACGTAGATTCCATAAGTTATCACCACTGGCTGACTTTGACAACTTAATTAGGTCCAAATAGCAAAGAAGGTCTGGGTAAAAAGTTCAGTGTGGGTCTCATCTATTCTCTAGTGTATTCTAAATGCTAATACCTGCTCTGAAACTAGCCTTGCAGCTTCTAACTTGAAATATGAATTACAGACTCAGAATTTCAAAGTCTCCAGAAGCAGCAGTATCTTTCATTACTATAGCAGCATTTTTTCCCCATCTTATGACTGCCTTTGGTCAGACAACTTAGAGATTACAAAAATAAAAAAGGCTCCATATTTTTGCATGAAGACTATCTCTGAATAGCTAAGATTTCAGTTTATCTTGGTCAAAACCTTATTCCCAAACTCAGATTCGTTAAAAACTCATTCTTATTTTACTCTGTCATTTTTAATGTAGCAAATCAGCATCATCAAAATTATGATGTTGAATCTTAGATGCATTCCTAGAATTTCACAATAAATTTTCCAAATGACTAGTCTGCTTTCCCCAATTTTAATCTATTAGAATTTATTTTTGCATGTGTGTCTTCATATCTACCAGGAGATGGCAATGCTCACCCATCATTTTTCCAGCTTAAAGTCATTCTAGAAACAAATAAGCAGTTCTAAATTCAGTGACGTGAGAGCTGAAATTTCCCACTATATTTCATATGACAAGCTAGGAAAATTAGGGCCATAGTTCCCTAGTGGAAAAGACTGTGGAAAAAATGTGCAAGTGAAGAAAAACAGGAAATGAAGTTATCTTTTGTGGGAGTTACAATGCCCCTTATGTTGCCTATAGTACATAAGAAAATGTTTCACAACAATGAACTCCTGCCACAGTTGACTTGCTACTTGGAATAAACCATTTTTAGAAATACAAAAAAAATTAGAAAGAATTATTAAAATGCAGGGGGTACAAGTGTCTAGAATTGCACACTATAAAATCGTAGAATATTATTGAACTGAGAAAGACCTTAGAAATTATTTAACTCACCTTTTTCATTTTATTGATGAGGAAACTGAAACTCATGGAATATGTGATTTGCTCAGCATTACGTAACTTGCTCCCTACAGGTAGAGCGAGGAGTTAAATCTTGAATTTTGCCCCATCCAGAGTTCTTTTCACTATATCATGCTGTCTTCATTTCCTCCCTTTGTTGTCATTACTTAGTCATGATTATATACAATTTTCCCAGCATTCTAATTTTCTTTTTCACAATCTCCTCTCCCTCCTTTTTTTTTTTTTCCTAAAAGAGAATCTCTATTGCAGCAGAGTGGAAAAATCACTTCTGAAATTCTTGAGGGCCTGGATTCTAGCTCAGACTCTACCAGTTGATAAGTATTTATTATCCCCTATGTGCTAGTACTATGTTAGGCCTTAGGGATATAAGTACAAAGAATGAAATAAGTCTTATCAGAGTGAGCACATATATATATATACATGTACATATGTACGTCTGTAGGTATGCATGTATATTTATGCTTTATACATGTAGATCAAGCCAACGAGTAATCCAGGAGTAGAGTCCATGTTGTGTTTTAGAAGCCAGCCAGTCCACCCTCAATTTTAGGAACAATCTTCAGTGTCTAGCTCATTAATAGCTGAGACCAGGATTCATCTACCAATGTTACTGCATTTGGACATGAAATTGACGTCACCATTGCTATGCAGAAATTGTGTTAGGTCAGCTCATTCTTCCCAGGGACCAGAGTGGTTAAGGCAATATTCCTCTTTGGTTAGTACCCCTCTTTTTATTATATCTTCAAAGTAAATGCTATTGCTATTCAGTCGTTTTAGTCGTATCTGATTCTTTGTAATTCTATCTGGGTGTTGTTTTTTTTTGTCAGAGATACTGGAGTGGTTTGCCATTTCCTCCTCCAGCTCATTTTATAAATGAGGAAAATGAGTCAAATAGGCTTAAGTGACTTGCCCAGGGTCACACAGTGAATATATGTCTGAGGCCAGATTTGAACTCAGGAAGATGAGTCTTCCTAATTCCAGAGCAGGCACTTTATCCACTGCACCACCTAGCTGCCCTTTGTAAAAGCTGATTTATGTTCATGGGTAAAATGGAATTTGGGTGGTATTTGCTAGCAGCTAATAAAAGGGGGAATACACTAGAATAAAGACTCAAACTGATGGTATTTGACAATTCCATTTCACTGCTGCTCAGAATTTCTCCTAGAACCTCATGGAACAGGTATAATCTCTGCATTTGGGTAGAGTGAGGTTGGAAAAATCACTACACTTACAAAAATTCTATGAGGTAAGCAGTAAAATTATTAATATCCCCATTTTGCAGATGAGTAAGCTGAGTCATGGAGAAATGAAGTGGTGTGAAAAGCTTTACAGTATTTATCAGAAATAGGATGAAAGCCCAGATCTCCTAACTCCAAATTCAGCACTTTCTGGAGGAGCACAAGGGTCGAGAGAAGGGTTTGAATGGCCTTCATTAAATCTTCTACTGAGAGCACCTAAAGCTGATTTACTTAAACTCTTTCAAGTTCTCTCACATACTGATATGAACTGTAAAGGATCTTATGTTTGGAAGTTTCAGAAAGGCAGATGTAACTTTTATCCGAAAGGTGGGAAAACAGTTGTACTTATCCCAAGGAAGAATGAGCTTCCTCCAGAGACAACAGGTTTCCCTTCACTGGGGATGGGGTCTGGATGACTGCTTATCAAAGACATTGAAAATGGGAATTCTGTTCAGGTAAGGGTTTAAACTAAGCAACCTTTGAGGTACAGTCCAGTTTTAAGATTCTGAGTGATTCTGGTTTCAAAATTCACTTTAACATATATACACAAGCATCTCAGAAGGTAATTTTTTCTCTTTGCTATAGTTAGGTAGGCAAGCAATAATAATGGGGTTTTTGTCAGGAATAGAGTTAAAACTAAGGAGGAGATTTTACTATTTTCCCTTGCTTTTTGCCCTAAATATAATGCATGTAAAAAGTGACTTTGCTTCCCTCATTCCATTTCCCCTTTCCCTAGTTCCTCTCATCTCTAACCCACATACGATTTTCATTTAAAAAGGAAAAATTAGGGTCAATTATTAGAATAATAAATATATCTCTTTGAGGGAGATTCTGAGTCATCTTGAGATAGAGGAAGTCTTTGTGGACATTTTTGGAAGCTTAGGTCATAGGGTAGGGGAATCCATTGATGAACCGTACAGGCTGAGCTAATCAGAACTTCTTTTTTTAAAATTTTAAATGTTTATTTATTAATTTTTAGTTTTCAACATTCATTTTCACAAAATTTTGAGTTCCAAATTTTCTCCCTGTCTCTTGTCTCCCACACCCCTTAATGTCTCGCATTCTGATTACCCCTTTCCCTCCATATGACCTTCCTTCTATTATACCCTTCTCTTCCCTGCTCTCTTTTCTTGTAGGGCAAGATAGATTTCTATACCCCATTACCTGTATTTCTTATTTCCCAGTTCTAATTGCTCCCTTCTCCCATTTGCCCTCCCTTCTAACATCTCCCACCCCACTTATCCCCTTCTTGCCTATGTTCCTGTAATGTAAGATAGATTTTCATACCAAATTGAGTGTGCATGTTATTCCCTCCTTAAGCCAAATGTGATGAGAGTAAGCTTCACTTTTTCCCTCTCACCTCCTCCCTTTTCCCCTCCATTGAAAAAACTTTTTCTTGTCTTTTTTATGAGAGATAATTTGTCCCATTCCATTTCTCCCTTTCTCCTCCCAATATATTCCTTTCTCACCCCTTAATTTTATTTTTTTAGATATGATCCCTTCCTATTCAACTTACCCTGTGCTCTCTCTCTCTCCCTCTCTCTGTCTCTCTCTGTCTCTGTCTCTATCTATCTATCTATCTATCTATCTATCTATCTATCTATCATTTGTGTGTGTGTGTGTGTGTGTGTGTGTGTATCCCTTCAACTACCCAGATACTGAGAAAAGTTTCAAGAATTACAAATATTATCTTTCCATGTAGGAATGTAAACAGTTCAGCTTTAGTAATTCCCTTATGATCTTTCTTTCCTGTTTACCTTTTCATGCTTCTCTTGATTCTTGTGTTTGAAAGTCAAATTTTCTTTTCAACTCTGGTTTTTTCATCAAAAATGCTTGAAAGTCCTCTATTTCATTGAATGACCATTTTTTCCCCTGAAGTATTATACTCAGTATTGTTGGGTAGGTGATTCTTGGTTTTAATCCTAGTTCCTTTGACTTCTGGAATATCATATTCCATGCCCTTTGATCCCTTAATGTAGAAGGTGCTGGTCTTGTGTTATCCTGATTGTATTTCCACAATACTCAAATTGTTTCTTTCTAGCTGCTTGCAATATTTTCTCCTTGACCTGAGAACTCTGGAATTTGGCTACAATGTTCCTAGGAGTTTCTCTTTTAGGATTTCTTCCAGGAGGTGATCAGTAGATTCTTTCAATATTTATTTTGCCCTCTTGTTCTAGAATATCAAGGCAATTTTGCTTGATGATTTCATGAAAAATGAAGTCTAGGCTCTATTTTGATCATGACTTTAAGGTAGCCCCATAATTTTTAACTTGTGTCTCCTGGATCTATTTTCCAGGTCAGTTGTTTTTCAAGGTGAGATATTTCACATTATCTTCCATTTTTTCATTCTTTTGGTTTTGTTTTATAATTTCTTCATTTCTCATAAAGTCATTAGCCTCCATCTGTTCCATTCTAATTTTTAAAGAACTATTTTTTTTCAGTCAGGTTTTGAACCTCCTTTTCCATTTGGCTAATTCTGCTTTTTAAAGCATTCTTCTCCTCATTGCCTTTTTGGACCACTTTTGCCAATTGAGTGAGCCCATTTTTCAAGGTGTTGTTTTCTTCAGCATTTTTTTGGGTCTCCTTCAGCAAGCTGTTGACTCACTTTTCATGATTTTCTTGTATCATTCTCATTTCTCTTCTCAATTTTTCCTTCACCTGTCTTAGTTGATTTTCAAAATCCTTTTTGAGCTCTTCTATGGCCTAAGCCCATTTCGTATTTATTTTGGATGTTTGGGAAGCAGAAGCGTTGACTTTTATGTCTCCCCCTGGTGGTACTCAGTGTTCTTCCTTATCCAAAAGGGAGGGAGGAGATATCTGTTCACCAAGAAACTAACCTTCTAGAGTCTTATTTCTTTCCCCTTTTGGGGGCATTTTCGCAGCCAGTTACTTGACTTTTGGGTCCTTTGTCAAGAGTAGGGTATACTCTGGGGACCTGTAAGTTCTCAGTTCCTCCAAGGTGGTGCAATCAAGGGAGAGGAGTTTACTCTTCAGGAGCCTCCAGTTCAGCCATGCCCCAGAACCATGCTCAGGGCTGAGATTCAGATCAGCTGCTCAATTCCTCCAGGGCTTTAGGCAGAGGGCAGGACAGCTATTCAGGGCTGAAGTTCAGATTAGCTGCTGGGTTCTCCCAGGGTCTTTAAGCTGAGCGCTCCAACAATGGAAGCTAGGTGGCCACCTCCATACAGCACCACCTGCCAGCTGCTGCTGCTGCAGCCTGCTGCTGCCTGGGGCCAGGGGTAGGAGAGGACCCTGCTCCCTTCTCACAGAAGTGAGAAAGCTCTCTCACTGACCTTTGAAGTGTCTTTGTCGCCTGTAAGTTGAGGGATCTGTGAACCTCCACTACTGCTGGGGATTCTGCCTCTGAGGCCTTCTCCTGGCCCTACTCCTCTTGGTGCTGTGTGGCCAAGGCTGGGCTATGCTCCACTCCTCGTCCAGTGTGACAGACCTTTCCTGTCAGTCTTCCAGGTCACCTTGGGCTGAAAATCTCCTCCACTCCAACATTCTGTGACTTCTGCTGCTCTAAAATTTGTTGAGAGTCATTCTTTACAGGTATTTTATGGGTTGTGGGGGAAGAGCTAGAGTATGTGCGTCTTTCTACTCCATCATCTTGGTTCTGCCCCTGTAAATCAGAATTTCTAACAAGTCTGTATGAGCTCTATCCAGTTTGGTTGGAGTGAAAAAAAAGGAGATAGGGCTTGAAGTCAGAATACATGAGTTTCAGTCCCAGTTCTGCCATTGAATAGCTATGTAACTATGGAGAAATAGCATATCCATGCGAGAATGGGTAGAATGCTGGCCTCAGAGTTAGACCTGGATTCAAGTCCTTTTTCTGCCATATACTAGTGATGGAAAAAGCATGCTGAGTGTCCCCAGGCTACTCTCTAAGAGTATAAATTTCACTCCTGGATTTCTTCAAGTCTACCTTCTGTAGGAAGCTTTTCTCAATCCTCTTTCATTATTTTGGTTATTTTCAATTTTTTTCAGCATATAACTTGTTTGTGCACACTGGTTTGCATGTTATCTCTCCCATTAGACTATCAACTCCTGAGAGCAGGGACTGGCTTTTGCCTGCCTTTGAATCTCCAGTGCTTAGCATGATGCCTGGTACATAGTAGGTACTTTAAAAATGTTTATTGAGTGACTGACTGATTAACTGCTGTGCACTTGTAGAAAGAGTTCTAACCAGAAATTCATACTAATGTATACTAATGTAATAGTATAATGTAAATATACATTTGTATATTTATACTAATGTAAAAGCAGGCCAGGTTAGAAATAATTATGGAAGATATTCACTTGCAAAATGAGTATCATTAGATCATCAATTTAAAGAGGGAGGGGACCTCAGGGACCATGTAGTTCAACTTCCTTATTTTATAGATGAGGAAACCAAGATCCAGAAAGAGGTTGCGACTTGCCCAGGACCACATGGTTAGTAAGTGTAAGAGATAATAAATGCCAGCACATTAGCTGGAAACGTTGATTAATAAATGTGACTCAATAATTCACATCTAGGTTTTCTAATGACAAGACCAATGCAGTTTATACTGTACAGTTTTCATAATTGTCCAACCTTTACAGAGCTATTTTATTAGATATTCATACCAAACTACTAGTAGGACATTCCTTTATCTTACCTCCAAGTATTTAGAACAAACTTTTGTCTCAAGTTCCCATTTTTTTCTCTCTAGATTCCCTCTTCCTCCTCCAACAAAAACAAGCCAATATTAATTACATGAATCCAGCATAATAAGATGAATGATGGGGTGATAAAAAGGAATCAGTGCTGAATTCAGAGTCAAAGGGCCTAGGTTCAAAGTCTGTATGTACTATTTATTAATGGTAGGATCTTGGACAACCACTTAGCTTCTCTTTCCCTGAGTTTTTAAAATAAGGGAGTTGTTCTAGATGATATCTAAGGTCTTTTCCAGCTCTAAATCTATGACCACTTGATTCTATGACAGTGGAGAAATTACTTAAAATAGAAAGGCAGGGTAAACAGAAATTTGATCCCCAAGTGGTGCTGCTAGGAACTAGCCTGATCCTATTTACCATAAAGTTTGTAAATGAGAAAGGATTATAAAGTCAAAGAGGGACCTTAGTGGTCTTCTGGTCCAACTCCTTCATTTTATACAGATGAGGAAACTGAGGCCCAGACAGGTTAAATGACTTAGTAATGTCTCATAGCTAGTAATGGAGATAGTATTCCTGATTCCATGTTCAGCCCTCTGTCCCACACTACATACCACATGAAGCCAGTCATTAAGTAAGCCCCTAGCAATTCTGGCGATTGTTCTCTCCATCCAGTAAATGAGGGTTTGCCCCCATCTTAGAGTTCTTTTTCTTTATGACTGGCAAATACGTTCTTCATTAGTCTCAGATGTTTGCCAGTCCTCCTTGATTCTGCTGCCTACCCTCTAGTGATTATCTCCAGTTTATCTGATATATACCTTAGTTATACATAGTTGTTTACATGTTGTCTCTCCCATTAGACTGTGGGACTTTTGCCGTCTGTGTGTGTGTGTGTGTGTGTGTGTGTGTGTGTGTGTGTGTGTGTGTGTGTGTATTCCTAGCACTCAGTAGAGTACTTGGCACATATTTGGTGTTTAATAAATGTTTATTGAATAACATTGTACCAGGAAATCTCTTCTCCTTGCTTCTGTAATATATCAAAGTAGGCTAATTACATGAATGTAGTAAAATGTTAGCTATACAAGTGACCAAAAAACCGATGTTTTCTTTACTCATAGGTGAAGAATTAACAAAATATTCAAACTCAAAATATATTAAAAAATGCACAGCTTTTTCCAAACCTAGGACATTCTTATCCAATTCAAAGGCATGTCCCAAACCCAGGAATTGAGAAAGACACAATTCAGTTGTCTAGACCCATTTATCCAATTGGCCTCTCTCCCATAAAACAAGCAAGTAAGCAAGTATTCCTCCTGATGCTGTTTCACTCACAGAATGGAGGAGGGGAGAGCTGTGCTGCTCAAATCAAGGGATTTGGGAGGATGTGATACTACCTCTTTTCTGCTTACATTTCTGTCATTGCCAGAAAATTCTGACTGTTTCCTGGCACAGCTTTCCTTTGGCTGTGCTTTGTAGGATTCCAGTTAGTCCTACTGACCTTTTCATCGCTTGTTGAATAGTGGGCAGTAGAGTCAAGAACGGGCCAAAGTACAAAGGGAAATTACTCCAGTCCCCCTTCCTCACTGGAGTCCATAAATGTCCATTTTTCTCAGGGTTCTATACAAACTTTGAGAGTGTCTTCTATGTCTGCTCCAGTTTGCAACTTCCATCACGTTTTCTCCAGTAATTCTTCTCTATTCTGACTGTCTCTTTGACTTCATGGGCAGGGCTAATCTCAGACATAAGCTCATGATTGTCCAATGGGGCATAGATATTTAACCCTTGATTTAGGTTATAGAAAGGAGGAGAATACACAGCAAACATTCTCCTAACATGTATTGTTCAAACCAAACCAAAAGTGCCTCTCATTCTCCAAAGATGGAGGGTTGCAGGTACAGCCTGGGTTCAGTTCAATGGCTAACTCAGGATCCTAGGGCTAAAAGGGACTTCAAATGCCATCCATTTCAACCTCCTCATTTTATAGATGACAAAGATGAAGTCCCGGAGGATTTAAGTCATTTGTGCAAGATCACATAATTAATAAGCATCAGAGATGTATTTGAACCAGGCTCTCTGTTCTTCCCACTGTACCAATAATGCCTCCCTTTACTAAACCTCCCAATCAATATAACAAGAAATGATAACTTAATATGTCTTGACAGCTTGGCCTGGCTTTTTTTGGCTATTAACAGTTATTGTAAACACAGTCTATCCTCTGCCCTCTCCTTTCTTTAGCCTCACCTGGTGTTTTGTATGCCTTGTGGTTTGAATTATAAAAGGATTTGCCTGGAGGTGGGAAAAGGGCAAGAAATGTTTTCCTGAGCTTGAAATGGCCCCTGTGCTTTCCTGATTGTGAAAGGGATGTCATGTTTTAGATCCTTTTAATTCTTGAAATATGTTTTTAAACTTCAAATATTAAAGCAACTTTAATTGGATTGTTATGGTTCATATGTACTTAAAATATTTTGAACAAGAAAAAAATCTTGAACTTGTAGTCTTAGACCATAACATCTTTTCACTGCATGATCATGAAAGATTCTCTGTCTTGGCATCTGGGTCTTTACCGTTTCTTGCCTATGTACCACTGAGTCTTCAGCGTTCCAAAGTCATTGTTCCTGCTGTAGAGGGGTGAAGTCTCAAAGGGCTATTAAGATGTGACCCTAGGGAATTCAAAGTTATTGGCAGGCAAGGGAAAAAGCCATGATGTCTGCAATAGGGTAGTCACATCAATGTCCAAAAGTCTAGCATTGATGGAATCAATAATCAATTTACAAATATATATTAAGAACCTACTTTGTACCAGACACTGTGCAAGATGCTGGAGATAGAGAATGGAGTAAAATCTCAATATCAGGAAATCCCAGGAGAGTGAAGTGAAGCCTGGGAACAAACTACACCACTCACCCCATTGCATTTCCTACTTCCCCATTTCTTCTTTCTTCTTGCTTCCTTTTTTCTTTTCACCTTTAATATTTGTTCTTTTTTTTTAAACTTCTTGCCCAAGATGGCATTGGACGTAAATTACCCAACAAAAACGTGACTTTGTTACATAGATCTACTTGGAAGCCCACTATATTATTTTAGTTGTTTTTCACTCGTTCAATTCCTTGTGACCATTTTGGTGGTTTTCTTGGCAAAAATATTAGCATGGTTTGCCATTTTCTTTTTTAGCTCATTTTACAGATGAGGAAACTGAGGCAAACAGGCTTAAATGACTTGTCCAAGGTCACACAGCCAGTAAGTGTCTGAAGCCAGATTTGAAGTCTTCCTGGAGTTTTCCTGACTCCAGGTCCAACACTATATGTACTGCACCACCTCCCTGACCCAGAATAAATTATAGACTTCCAGTTAAATCAGTTCTTAGAGCCTCCTCAATGACCAATGTAGTCCTAAGATCCCATGCACACAGATCCCTTACATCCTTACATGCAGCACTACATTACACATTTTGTGGTACGATATTTGATTTAGGACATGGACATGATGTTGTCATTCAAAAAATTCTCTAGATATTTTAGAACGGTGCATAACGAATGAGAACTAAAGCTCAGGGAGATTAAATCTGGTTAAAGCCCCACAACTTGCTAGTGGCTGTCCCAGACCTAGGACTTAGGCCTTTTGATTCCTACTCAATTGATGTTTGAAGTAAGATGAAAATTGACACTTAATTTACTTAGAATTCCAGAAAAAAAGGTGGGTGTCTAGTCAAGCAATAGCATCAATAATAACTCAAGCAGTTCTTTCAGCCTTGTGTTCTAATTTCCTGCCTCTCAAAGCATTCAGAATGCTGTACAAATTGTTCATTCAGTGGTTGTGGATGCATTAAAGCACTCTTTATCTCTTCTCACACACTTGTTTTCTCATCTAATGCTACCCTCCCTTGGAACTGTTCTCGTTGTTGTTGACTTCAAAGGGAGATCATTTCTTTTCTCAGCTCCCTGGGGTTCAGAGACCAGAAACCAGCTTGTAAACTGAAGGGTCATAGGTGATCTGAGATACCATCAAGACAATTCGACATCCTTTCTTCTGGAAAATGTTAACACTAATGAACGTAGACTGTGAAGGAAAGAAGAGCCATTGAGTGATTATTTGAGGTGACAGCAAAGTCAAGTTGGCTTGTTTTTTAGGTATAACAGATGATCTGAGAATGTTGTAGGTATCAGGGAAAGACCTAGTTGTTGTCGTGGTGGTCAGTCATTTCGGTTGAATCACACTCTTTGTGACCCTATTTGGGATTTTCTTGGCAGAAATACTGGAGTGGTTTGCCATTTCCTTCTCCTTCCTGCCAAACTCATTTTGCAGATGAGGAACTGAGGCAACTGGGTTAAGTGACTTGCCCAGGGTCATACAGCTGGTGAGTGTCTGAGATCAAATATAATTCAGGTCTTCCTGACTCCAGGACCAGTACTCTATCTTCTGCCCCACCTAAATGCCCCAAAGACCCAGTACATAGGGCAAAATTGAATTATGTGAGAAGGCAGGTCAGGGGAGGGGGGAAGTAATCAGTGGACCATGCACCTGATTATGTCTATGTGTTGTCTAAATATTTAAACAACTTGATTCAGACTTACTTTTGTGGAGGATGGGAGGAGGGCTGGACCTGTACTGTCAACAGCCTAACTGGTGGAAAAAGGGAGATAGGCACCAGAATTATATAGGCAGTGTGATCTTTGTCCCAGTCTACAAGAGAATTATTAGACTAGAATTATGTCTGCCACCCCTCATATCTAGGGGTACAAGTCTAGATTCAGAAAGAAAACTGTTTCCCTTGTTGCTTTCAAGAAGTGGAGGCCATAATTTACACTCACCAGCTTAACCCTTTTCCATCAAGTGTTGGTTATAAAAAAGACCATCATGAATAACAAATAGCAAGTAATCCCCTTTATACAAACAAAACACCAAACAGAAATCAAAGAATATTATATCAAAATAAAATAGAATAAAAAATGCACGAGTAAATGAGTTCCTTAACTGAGAGTGGGATAAAATCTCAACCTAGGAGAGATAGAATGATCTCTAGGGATTTTAGACCTGGAAATCCAGCTGCATTTCTCACATAATTGATTCTCCAGGGCTCCTATCCATCTTTCAAAAATCCTCACCTCACTTTTCTCTCCATCTATGGAGATCTCTATGTTGAGATCTTCTATTGAAGTATTTCTCTAGTCAATTCAAGTCTCTTTCATGGGGTAGATCACTAGTACCTGGAAATTCAGGATGTCACTTAGCAGTACCAATGATCATAATTTCCAAGGTATGTGGAAGATACAGCTTTTGAAATATATAGAGCTAGAAGAGGAGGTCAAAATCATGGGGGATGTCCCTACATATCAGTCCTTTAACTTCCCTGTTACTGGAATTGTAATGAGAATGTTTCCACTGAGTATACAGATAGGATAGCAACTTTTCTCAAGTCTGATTTTGTTGAAAACTTCAGAAGTAGGTGCTTAATAAAAATTTATTTGTAGCTCGATGTGAGAAAATATTAAGTTAAAACTTGCATCATGCTTAGCATACATTCATTTGATGCTTATAATTAAAACTTGTGTCATGTGTAACATACATTCACTTGATACTTATAAAAACCCTGTGAAGTTGTTGCTATTATTATCCCATCTTTGCACATGAGGAAAATTATGTTCAACAATTATGATTTCCTTAAGATCACATAACTAAAGGTAGGATATGAACCCAAGTCCTCATCTTTCCATGTCCTCTTTCCACTACAGCTTACTACTTTCCTTTACACTATTCACTTACATCATCCTTTCTCCCCCATCATTGGAGTGTTCACATGTCCCCCATCATCCAACTTCTAGAAGGATACATCTACATTCCTTAATTCCTTGTTCTCATAGAACAGTGTTTATAACTCATAAATTGACATCATTATTGACTACAGCATCCATATTTATGATGTCTCTAACATTCTCAATCCACAGTTCCTTAACCTCAATTCCAATGGTTTTCATATCCATGTTGGTCACCCATAAATATGGCCATGTCTTAGACTTCAATATCACTCATAACTATTTTACTTCCAACGTCTCAAACTCACCTCAGAAATTCCCCTCTCTGAAACACAATTTCTTACATTTCTTTTGCTAAGTTTCGTTTTCATTCTTCGCATAAACTCTACTCCCTGAACCAGACATAATCCTGGTCATATGGTTATTGATAGCCTGGATTTCTCTTTACAACTGCCTATTCATTTCCTTTGACCATTTATTTACTGAGGAATGGTTTTTGTTCTTACGTATCTAGATTAATTCCTTATGTATGTTGGATAGCGGGCCTTTATCAAAGAAACTAGCTTCGATGGCATTTTCCCAATCCATTATTTCTCTTCTAATTTTAACTACATTTATTTCAATCCTGAAGAAACTTTTCCATTTTAAATAATCAAAATTGTCCATTTTATCTTCCATGATCTTCTTTGGTTATGACTTCTTCTATCCATACTTGAAAAAAAGTATCACCTTTTTTGTTCCTCTGATCTGTTTAAGATGTGTTTTTGATAGCCCATTGATTGGGGGATGACTGGACAAGGTGTGGCATAATCCTATTGTGCTGTAAGAAGTGATGGATGGTGTCATAGAAACTTGGGAAGACATGTATGGCTTGATACAGAGGGTAGTGAGCAGAACCAGGAGGATATTTACACTAAAATATCAACACTATAAAAACTAAGAACTCTGAAAGACCCAAGAACTCTGGTTAGGGCAGTGAGTGCCTACCATAAGTCCAGAGGGGCCACAATGATGCGGGTTGCCTACTTCCTGCTACGTATCTGAGGGACATGGCCAGTTTGAGAGGCTGTTCTGCTTGATTGTACATATTTATTATAAGGGTTTTGTTTTTCTTTTTTCACAGGGGGAGGGACAAATGAGAGAAAATAAATGTGTATTATTTTTAAAAAGTAATAAATGATGCCATGGGAGGGAGGGAGTCTTGGCAATCTACCTGGAAATGAATTCTGATAAAGCAAATTCAGAGCCTATGTTTATTATTCTGCCTCACATAATCCAGCAATTGTGATTTATGAAAGATTCACGAGGTCTTGCCATCCATAGGTGTGGAATGCTCATTAAAATCGAATGGCCCCTGTACCACTGAGGAGACTCAGAAGCTTCAGCCTCCCAGGCCTCTAGATACCACAGCCATTTGTGCTTACTGAATAAATCCAACAAGGACAAGGGTAGTATCTGTTGGGAGCAAGACTCCCCTAACACATGAGTAAGCAGGCTTAGGGAGAGGAAGCAGTTTGCCTCTGCTGACTGCAGGCTTTGGCAGCAGAATGAGGACACCAGGAAACCTGGACGTGGTCCTTTCAAATATTCTAATTCCTGGGGCTCAGAGTGCAGCAAATGCCCTGCTTTGGACAGACGGTAAGGATGCCTGTCCTGAACCCTAGGGTCAGTTCACATTTGCTGTGATTTCCTAGATGTCCTAACACCTCTCCTTGGGTGGGTCCCATTAGGTATGTGAGACTTCTTTTTCCCCTTTTTTGCTTTAACTGAGGCTGGTCTTACTTTGACAATGGCATTGTGTTCTGAAGAAGAGAAGTCATCTTCAGACTGGCCCCCCAGCTCATCATTCAACATCTGGAACAGGGGAAACACTGAAGAACATCTGCATTTATCTTCCAGGAGCTTTCTCACAACAGGCCTTCTACCATCCTGGGGAAGTAGTTTTTCCTTTGTCACAGAGGGCTTCCTTTCTTTCCCTGGTAACGTGAAAGAGGAGCTCTCCAAGCCCCTTGGGAAATTCATTGGTAACTGACTTCGAATTCTAGGGAAGTACTTCTTTTTCTTTCTGAGTGACTGTGTCCTTTCCAGGAGGGAATCCAACTCCTCTGTAGTGTTCTTAATTTTAAATGGACTTAATTTATCCAGATCTTCTTGGATTTCTTTCACCTGCTCCAGGAGACCATAGAGCACCACAGTAGTGCGGGCTGCCTGTTCTTGTCTTGCGATGCAGTTTTGCTCCGCAACCTCTTGATCAAGATCTTCCTCGATTTCATCTTTTGTGGCCACTCCTTCGATTTTCTGAATACAGCCGCTCAGTTCTTTCTGCAGGCGTCGAAGTTCTAGCATGCTCGGAGACTCAGCTGCCTTGGAATACGAGTTCACTCCTGCTTCAGCGGTGGGCAGGGAACGAGACAGAGGGAAAGCAGACTTCTCCAGGGGAGAAGAGTAAAGGTGGAGTTTGATCCCGGGGCTGGTCGTGTCAGACCCGGAGGAGAGCTGATAGTCCGAGAGGAGGCTCTGAGCTTTCGACTTGCTCCCGTCGGATTGGAAATCAATCAGTTTACTCCTTCTCTGTCCAAGCTTCAGAGGCACTTGGGGCTGTCCTTGGGGTAAAGGTGCTTTCACAAGCTCTTCGAGTTGCTTTCTCTTGACGTCTCTTTTGGCCAGATACAGCTTTTCTTCAGATATGACTGAAAGGGGAGCTGAGGTTTGGAACCCAGGCCTTTCTAGAAAACTCAGGTCAATGGGTTCATCAGAGGCCTTCAGTTTCTCAGTGTCAGTCAGACGCTGGCCTAAGTACCTGACCGCCAGGTTGTCTGGCAGTGCAGGAAGTTTCCTGTTGAACTGCAGCGGAGTATACGGGCTGCTGGGGCGCATGGTGCTGGAAGGACAAAGGGAGGGCCAATCTGGGCAAAGGCTCGGAGTCGGGAGGTGGAATAGCCTGCTATGACGGGCGGCTGGACGCCCGCTAGCTCAGTCGTGGTTTACTGGCCAAGACCCCGCAGGCGGACACGGAAGGCACCAGGTCAAGCTGAGCCGGGTTCTCGGTGTGTGTCTGCCTCCCGAGTCTCCCCCTTCTCCGAGGTCCGGCTGCCGCTTCCTACCGCGCAGCTCGTTGCCACGACAACCGGATGCGACCTTTTAAAGTCATACTTCTATTTGGAGCTCATCTTGGCATGTGGTATATGTTGTCGGTGTAGACCCAGTTTCTGCTGGACTGCTCTCCTGTTTGCGTAGGAGCTGTTTTGGTTTGGTTTGCTTTTAATCAAACAGCGTAGTTATTATCCCAGCAGTCAGTCTTTGAGTTTATTGAGCGCTATGCCATGCCACTCTCTCATGTGTTCTGTTCCTAATCTGTTTCACTTACTGATTTTTGTGTACTAAACAGTTTTGATGATTACTGATTTGTGGTATATGCTCAGATCTGGTACTTCTGGGACCCTTTCTTCCCATGATTTTAATTGTTTGCAGTCATCATCACCATTATCACCACCACCACCATCACCATCATCATCATGGCCGTCATCATTTTCCTCCAGATTCTTGAGCTTCTGTTCCTCCAGATGGATACTTTCTAGATGTCTAAAGTATTCCTTTGGTAATTTAATTGGTATGACACTGAATAAGCAAATTAATATAGATACTACAGTAATTTCCATTACATGAGCACAACCCAACCATGAACAACTTTCTACTGGTTTATATGTATTTTTTTATTTTATTTTTTTTTAATGTTCTACAATTAACAACCATAAAACTAAGATTTTTAACCCCCTCCCACCTACTCCTCACCACCCCAATACACATATACTTTCATATTGAATACATTTGCTTTTTTAAAAATAAATTTATTTATTTAACTTTTTACATTCATTTTCACAAAATTTTGGGTTCCAAATTTTCTCCCCATTTGTCCCCTCCTCCCACCCCAATACACCAAGCATTCTAATTTCCCCTATCACCAATCTGCCCTCTCTTCTATCATCCCTCCCTTCTCTTGTCCCCATCTTCTCTTTTGTCCTGCAGGGCCAGATAACTTTCTATTCCCCATTACCTGTATTTCTTATTTCCTAGTAGCAAGAACAATACTCGACAGTTGTTCCTAGAGTTTTGAGTTCCAACTTCTCCCCATCTCTCCCTCCCCAACCATTCCCTTTGGGAAGGCAGGCAATTAAACATAGGTCATATCTGTGTAGTTTTGCAAATGACTTTGATAATAGTCATGTTGTGTAAGACCAACTATATTTCCCTCCATCCTATCCTGCCTCCCATTGCTTCTATTCTCTCTTTTGATCTGTCCCTCCCTGAATGTTGATTTCAAATTGCTCCCTCCTCCCATTGCCATCCCTTCCATCATTCCCCCCACCCTGCTTATCCCCTTCTCCCCCACTTTCCTGTACTGTAACATAGGTTTTCCTACCAAAATGAGTGTGCATTTTATTCCTTTCTTTAGTCAAATGTGATGAGAGTAAACTTCATGTTTTTCTCTCAGCTCCCCACTTTTTCCCTCCACTAAAAAATCTCCTGCCTGCCTCTTCTATGAGAGATAATTTGCCCCATTCCATTTCTCCCTCTCTCCTCCCAATACATTTCTCTCTCACCGTTTACCTTCATTTTTTAAAGATATGATCCCATCCTATTCAATTCACTCTGTGCTCTCTGTCTCTGGGTGTGCATGCATGTGTGTATGTGTGTGTGTGTGTGTAATCCCACCAACTACCCAGATACTGAAAAATTTCAAGAGTTACAAATATTGTCTTTCCATGTAGGAATGTAAACAGTTCAACTTTAGTAAGTCCCTTATGACTTGTATTTGCTGTTTACCTTTTCATGCTTCTTTTCATTCTTGTGTTTGAAAGTCAGATTTTCTTTTCAGCTCTGGTCTTTTCATCAAGAATGCTTGAAAGTCCTCTATTTCATTGAAAGACCATTTTTTTCCCCTGAAGTATTATACTCAGTTTTGCTGGGTAGGTGATTCTTGGTTTGAGTCCTAGTTCCTTTGCCTTCTGGAATATCCTATTCCACACCCTTCTATCCCTTAATGTAGAAGCTGCTAGATCTTGTGTTATCCTGATTATATTTCCACAATACTGGAATTGTTTCTTTTTAGCTGCTTGCAATATTTTCTCCTTGACCTGGGAGCTCTGAAATTTGGCCACAATGTTCCTAGGAGTTTCTCTTTTTGGATCTCTTTCAGGCAGTGATCAGTGGATTCCTTGAATACTTATTTTGCCCTCTGGTTCTAGAATATCAGGGCAGTTTTTCTTGATAATTTCATGAAATATGATGTCTAGGCTCTTTTTTTGATCATGGCTTTCAGGTAGTCCCATAATTTTTAAATTGTCTCTCCTGGATCTATTTACCAGGTCAGTTGATTTCCCCATGAGATATTTCACATTCTCTTCCATTTTTTTCATTCTTTTGGTTTTGTTTTGTGATTCCTTGGTTTCTCATATAACCATTAGCCTCCATCTGTTCCATTCTAATTTTGAAAGAACTATTTTCTTCAGTGAGCTTTTGAACCTCCTTTTCCATTTGGCTAATTCTGCTTTTGAAAGCATTCTTCTCCTCATTGGCTTTTTGAACCTCTTTTACCAATTGAGTTAGCCTATTTTTCAAGGTGTTATTTTCTTCATCATTTTTTGGGGTCTCCTTTAGCAAGGTGTTGACCTGCTTTTCATGCTTTTCTTGCATCTCTCTCATTTCTCTTCCCAGTTTTCCCTCCACCTCTCTCACCTGATTTTCAAAATCCTTTTTGAACTCTTCCATGGCCTGAGCTCATTGAATATCTATTTCAGGTGTTTGGGGTACAGAGGCCTTGACTTCTATGTCTTTCCCTGATGGTAAGCATTGTTCTTCCTCATCAGAAATGAAAGGAGGAAATATCTGTTCCCCAAGCAAGTACCCTTCTATGGTATTTTTTTTTTCCCTTTTCTGGGCATTTTCCCAGCCAGTTACTTGACTTCTGAGATTCCTCTCTACCCTTGCCTAGATCCACCCAGCTAGTGCTTGGGGTCTGAGATTCAAATGCTGCTTCCTAGCCTCAGGGCTTTTGGCAGGGGTGGGGCTGCTATTCAGTGTGAGATTAAATTCAGGTGCTCCGGTGGGGGCAGGGCCACCTCACAGGGCTCAGTTCCCTTGGGGGGTTTATGTGGAGACCTTCAACAATGGATCCAAGCTCCTGACTGCTTTGGGAGCTCCTATCCTCTGCTGCTGCCTTCCAAGGGGTCCTGAGTTATGGAGACACCCTGCTCCCCTCTTGGCCAGCCAGACAGGCTCTCTCACTGACCTTTGGCATCTGTGTGTGGAAGGATCTGCGTGGCCACTGGAGATTCTGTCCCTGAAGCCTGCTCGGATCTGCTCCTCTCAGTGCCATGTGGCCAAGGCAGGCTGGGCTCTGCTCTGGGTCCAGTGCTTGAGAGACCTTTGGTGTCAGTTTTCCAGGGCTTTCTGGAATAGAAATCTCCGCTCCATTGCTGTGTGGCTTCCACTGCTCCAGAATTTGTTGGGAGTTCTTCTTTACAGGTACTTTATGGGCTGTAGGTTTGGAGCTAGCATATGTAAATCTTTCTACTCCACCATCTTGGCTCCTCCCCCCTATATTAGAAAGTTTTGATAATGAGTATTGGAGAAAATAGCTAGTCCTCCATATTGATAGTCATATGACCATCTAGACTGGGCTAGATCTCAAAAGTTTCTTCTGTCTCCATGATCCTGACAATTGTGTGTTCACCAGCCTCCAGTGTTTTTAATAGGAATGGGTGTTGTATTTTGTTGAAAGCTTTTTCTGCATCTGTGGAGATAATCATGTGGTTTTTGTTAGCTTTGTTGTTGATATGATCAATAATGCTAATAGTTTTCCTAATATTGAACCAGTCCTGTATTCCTGGTATGAATCCTACTTGATCATAATATATTATTCTCATGATAAGATGCTGTATTTGTTTTGCTAAAATCTTTTTTAAAATTTTTGCATCTATATTCATTAGAGTAATTGGTCTATAATTTTCTTTGTTTTGCCTCTTCCTGATTTAGGTATCAAAACCATATTTGTATCATAGAAAAAATTTAAGAGGACTCCTTCCTCAATTTTAAAGTTCTTTAAATGTTTGATAGAATTCACTTGTATATCCATCTGGCCCTGAATATTTTTTTCCTAGGGTGTTCATTGATGTCTTGTTCAATTTCTTTTTCTGAGATGGGGTTGTTTAAGTATTCAATTTCCTCTTCTGTTAATCTGGGCAATTTGTATTTTTTAAAATACTCATCCATCTCATTTAGATTATCGAATTTGTGGCATAGAGTTGGGCAAAGTAATTTCTAATTATTGTTTTAATTTCCTCCTCATTGGAGGTGAGTTCACCCCTTTCATTTTTAATATTAGTAATTTGATTTTCTTCTTTCTTTTTTTAAATCAAATTGACCAAAGGTTTATCAATTTTATTAGTTTTTTCATAAAACCAACGATTGTTTTTCTTTATTAATTCAATAGTTTTCTTAATTTCAATTTTATTAATCTCTCCTTTGGTTTTCAATATTTCTAATTTGGTATTTACTTGGGGATTTTCAATTTGTTCTTTTTCTAGCTTTTTCAGCTGCATGCCCAAGTCATTGATTTCCTCTTTCTCTATTGTATTTATGTAGGCATTCAAAGATATAAAACTTCCCCTAAGAACTGCTTTTGCAATATCCCAGAAGATTTGGTAGGTTGTCTCATTATTGTCATTCTTTTGAATGAAGTTGTTGATTGTTTCTATGATTTCTTCTTTAATCTGCTCCTTCTTTAGGATTAGATTATTTAGTTTCCAATTGATTTTTGGTTTATCTTTCCATGGCCTTTTATTACATATAATTTTTATTGCATTATGATCTGAGAAGGATGCATTGATTATTTCTGCCTTTCTGCACTGGATTGTGAAGTTTTTATGTCCTAGTACATGGTCAATTTTTGTAAATGTGCCATGTACTACTGAGAAAAAGGTATATTCCTTTCTATTCCATTCAGTTTTCTCCAGAGATCTATTATATCTACCTTATCCAGAGTTTTATTTACCTCCTTAATCTCTTTCTTATTTATTTTGAGGTTAGATTTATGAAGTTCAGAGAAGGCGAGGTTGAGGTCCCCCACTAGTACAGTTTTGTTCTTTATTTCTTCCTTCAACTCCCCCAACCTCTCCTCTAAGAATATGAATGCTATACCACGTGGAGCATACATGTTTAATAATGATATTGCTTCATTGTCAATGGTGTCTTTTAGCAGGATATAGTTTCCATCCGTATCTCTTTTGATTAGATCTATTTCTGCTTTTGCTTTGTCTGAGGTTAGGATTGCTACTCCTGCTTTTCTTACATCAGCTGAAGCACAATATATTCTGCTCCAACCTTTGACTTTTATCCTGTGTGTATCCCCCCATTTCAAATGTGTTTCTTGTAAACAACATATTGTTGGATTATGACTTTTAATCCATTCTGCCATCCATCTCCATTTTATGGGAGAGTTCATTCCATTCATATTCACAGTTATGATTACAATCTATGTGTTTCCCTCCATCCTCTTTCCCACCATTTTTGCTTTTAGCTCTCCTGTCTTCCTTCCCCTCCTCAATAGTCTTCACTTTTCACCACCTCCTCCTTCAGCCTTCCCTTCCTTCTTTTAGCCCCCCCTCCCTTTTACTCCCCTTTACCCTTATTGCTTCTTCCCTCCCTTTTAGCTTCCCTCCCCTTTCTTCCCCTTTCCTCTCCTACTGCCCATAGAGTTGTTAGGATTATCTACTTAAGTTTATTGTTCCCTCCTTGAAACAAATCAGATGAGAGTACCTCTCAAACAATGCTCATCTCCCTCCCCTCTTTCCTTCTACTATAATTTTGTACTTCTTCCTGTGATGTAATTTAACATTTTCTCCTTCCTCCTTTTCACACCTCCTGTTACAATCCCTTTGCATACTTAAATCATATTTTTAACATTACATCATTTACTTTATATCCATTCCCTTTATGTATATCCATTTTATATTTCATAATAGATGCACAATTCTCAAGATTGACAGGTATCATCTTCCCTTATAGGGAGGTAAACAGTTTGCCCAAACTGAGTAACAACTTTTTCCCCCCATTTGCCTTTTTATGATTCTCTTGAGACCTGTATTTGAAGATGGAATTTTCTATTTAAGTTGTGGCATTTTTGTCAGGAAGGTCTGGAAATCCCTTTGTTGAATGACCTTCTCCTTGCCTGAAATGTTATGCTGAACTTTGCTGGGTAGCTGTTCCTTGGTTGTAGTCCCAACTCCTTTGCCTTAAGGGATATTGGATTCCAATTCCTTTGATCTTTTAATGTAGAAGCTGCAGGGTCCTGTGTGATCCTGACTGTAGCTCCTTGATATTTGAATTGTTTCTTCCTGGCTGCCTGTAGTATTTTCTCCTTCACTTAGTTCTGGAATTTGGCAACGTTATTTCTTGGGGTTTTGAGTTTGGGTTCCCTTTTGGGAGGTGAACAGTGGATTCTTTCAATGACTATTTTGCCCTCTGAATCTAGCACTTCTGGGTAGTTTTCCTTGATGATTTCCTGGAATATATTGTCCAGACTTTTTTTCATCATGTCTTTCAGGCGAGGCCAATAATTCTTACATTTTCTCTCCTGGATCTATTTTTCAGGTCAGTTGTTTTTCCAATTAGATATTTTACATTTTCTTTTATCTTTTCATTCTTTAGATTTTGTTTGACTGATTCTTGCTGTCTTATTGAGTCATTAGTTTCTACTTGCCCAATTCTAATCTTTATCAAATTGTTTTCTTCAATTAACTTTTGCATCTCCTTTTCCATCTGTCCAATTTTTCCTTTTAAGAAGTTATTTTCTCCAGTTAATTTTTGTACTTCCTTTTCCATTTGTCTAATTTTCCCAGTTAGGTTTTGTGTTTCCTTTTCCATTTGACCAACTGTTCCTTTTAGGGAGTTATTTTCTCCAATTAATTTTTGTTCTTGCTTTTCCATTAGTTCAGTTTTCCTTTTCAAAGAGATGTTCTCATCAGTGAATTCTTTTTTTATAGTTTTAAAATCATTGGCCAGTTTTTCTTCTATTTCCTTCTTCAGCTATTCCAGGAGAGCTGTTTGCGCATGTGAGCTGTTCATAGTCCCTTCTGAAGTTTCAGATGGAAGTACAGTCTCAGTACTGACCTCTTTGGTATTTGTGTTTTGGTCCTTATCCCCATAGAAAGATTCTGTGGTTTTTTCGTGCCTAGTTTGCTTTTTTTTTTATTCATGATGGTGACTGAATATTGTGGCTTCTGGTTCTTTCAGTTAGAAGCTGCAGAACTTGGTGTTGAGCTGATGTGTGAAAAAGCTAAGAGCAGGTTTTTGTTTTGTGTTTCCCTGATCAGCCCTGGGGTTAGTTTGTTAAGCATGGGGGAGGGGTGGTCTGGTCACGGGACATCTCCCCAGACGAACTGAGGCAAAGGCAAGCTCAGGGGATGGTGATCCCAGCTGCCCTATTGTCTTCCCTTTTCCCCTGGAGTGCTGAGGAATGCTTAGATGCTAGTGCAGGTTCCCACCTCTTCTGGGGCTCCTCTCCTGGTGCTGAGGCTTGCCTGGGTCCTAGTGTGAGTTTTCTCCACCCTGGGTCCTCTGTCCTTCTGGTTTGCCTCTGTCACAGTAGGAGGAATCCCCCTTAGCTATTTTCCTAGTCTCAAGTGTTATGAGACTATTTGCCTCCTCTTCTGTTCTTGCTAATCCAGGATTTTTCTGGAGAAATATTTTATGGTTCTTTCAAGGTCATCAAGGTGAGAAGAGAGAGCATTTACTGATCACTCCACCATCCTGGCTTCTGGAAGTTCAAGTAGATGACTTACTGATGTTTAATATGTGGGCTAAAAGTCTCAGGAGATGATGCACTGATATCTGGTGCTCCAGATATCAGAAGGGGCCGCCACTCCTTCAGCTCTGTGGGTCTCCCACTCTTGGATCCCACTCCACTGGTTCTGCCTGCTGCTCTTAGGTTTCCTGGGGCCCTTCCACTCCGCTGTGCTGGATGCACTGCACTGTGTGCTGTGGGCTCACCCCCATGGAACAGATCCTTCCTGTGGACCTTCCAGTGTGTCCTGGGCTCCGAATCCACCACAGTCTGTCTCCCACTGGATTCTGCACCTCCAGAATTTGGTCAGATTCTCCCTTCAGAGGTATCTGAAGGAGTTTGTCCAAGAGCTTAGTTGAGTCATTGCTCTCACTCTGCCGTCTTGGCTCCACCCAATCCCCTATGTATTTATTTCTGTAAAGAGTGCTGTGTAATTGTATTTTTATGGTTGTTATGTGTTTCTCAGTAGGCAGACTCCTAAAGATTTTGTACATTTCATAAGTACTTTGAGTGGATATTTTCTTCTCTTCTATGCAGGATTTTATTAGTAAGGTGCTGAAAACTTGATGGGTTATGTGGCTTTGTAATTATATATCACTACTTTGATTCAGTCATTTTTTAAATTTTATCTCCAGTATTCTCTAAATAGACCATCAAATCATCATCAGAAAGTGTAATTTTGTTCTCTCTTTATGCCCATTCCCACAATTTCTTTTCCTTTTCTTACTGCCATCGCTAGCATTTCTAAAACTACATATATACTTTTTTTAAAAAATTCCTTTATTTTCAGTTTTCAATATTCACTTTCACAAAATTTTGAATTTCACATTTTCTCCCCATCTCCCTCCTCCCCTCACTCTAGGACAGCATGTATTCTGGTTACCCTTTCATCCAATCTGCCCTCCCTTCTATCGCCCCGCCCCCATCCTCTTCCCTTCTATTTTCTGGTAGGGCAAGATAGATTTCTATACCCTATTGCCTATATATCTTATTTCCTAGTTGCATGTAAATACAATTTTTAACATTCATTTTTAAAGCTTTCAGTTCCATATTATTTCATTTCCCCCTTTCCTCATCTACTCTTATTGAGAAGGCAAGAATATGATATAGATATACATGCATAGACAAGCAAAACACTTCCATAACAATCATGTTTCCCTCTATCCTGTCACACCCTCCATTTATTTTATTCTCTCCTTTGACTTGTCCCTCTACCAAAGTGTTTACTTCTGATTACCCGTTAGCCCAATCTACCATCCCTTCTATTATCCCCCCTCTCTTATCCCCTTCCTCCTTGCTTTCCTGTAGGGTAAGATAAACATCCATAACCAACTGAGTGTGTGTATCGAGGAAGGCTCACTTATTCTCTCTCGTCTTCCTCTTCTTTCCATCCTTTGTAAAAGTTCTTTATTGCCTCTTTTATGTGAGATGATTTACTACATTCTACCTCTCCCTTTCTCTTTCTCCTAGTACATTCCTCTCAACACTTAATTTTCTTTTTTAGATATCATCCCTTCATATTCAGCTCACCCTGTGCCTCATCTCTCTCTGTCTCTCCATGCACACACACACACACACACACACACACACACATTGCCTCCATCTATCCTAATACTGAGAAAAGTCTCATGGGTTACAAATATCATCTTTCCATGTAGAAATATAAACAGTTCAACTTTAATAAGTCCCTTATGATTTTTCATTTCTGTTTACCTTTTCATGCTTCTCTTTGTTCTTGTATTTGAAAGCCAAATTTTCTATTCAGTTCTGGTCTTTTCAACAAGAATATTTGAAAGTCCTCTGTATCATTGAAGTTCCATTTTTTTCTCCTGAAGTATTATATTCAATTTTTCTGAGTAGGTAATTCTTGGTTTTAATCCAGTCTCCTTTGACTTCTGGAATATCATATTCCAAGCTCTCTATTCCCTTAGTATAGAAGCTGCTAAATTTTGTGTTATCCAGATTGTGTTTCCACGATACTTGAATTGTTTCTTTCTGGCTGCTTGCAATATTTTCTCCTTGATCTGGGAACTCTGGAATTTGGCTACAATAGTCCTAGGAGTTTTTCTTTTGGGGTCTCTTTCAGGAGGTAATTGGTAGATTCTTTCTGTTTCTATTTTACCTTCTGGTTCTAGAATATCAGGGCAGTTTTCCTTGATAATTTCATGAAAGATAATGTCTAGGCTCTTTTTTTGATCATGGCTTTCAAGTAGTCCAATAACTTTTAAATGATCTCTCCTGGATCTATTTTCCAGGTCAGATGTTTTTCCAATGAGCTACTTCACATTGTCTTCTATTTTTTCATTCTTTTGGTTTTGTTTTATACTTTCTTGATTTCTCATAAAATAATTACTTTCCATTTGCTCCATTCTAATTTTGAAGGAATTATTTTCTTCAACGAGTTTTTGGACCTTTTTTTGCATTTGGCCCATTTTGCTTTTTAAAGTATTCTTCTCCTCCGGACCTTTTAGATCTCTTTTGCCTTTTGGGTTAGTCTAATTTTAAAGGTGTTATTTTCTTTTCGTTTTTTTTTTAATTCTATTTATTTATTGATTTAATTTTTTACATTCATTTTCACAAATTTTTGGGTTCCCAGTTTTCTCCCCTTTTATCCCCTCCCCCACCCCAATACCCCAAGCAATCTAATTTTCCCTATCTCCAATCTGCCCTCTCTTCTGTCATCCCTCCCTTCTCTTGTCTCCATCTTCTCTTTTCTCCTGTAGGGCCAGATGACTTTCTATTCCTCATTAACTGTATGTCTTCTTTCCTAGTTACAACAACAATATTAAACAGTTGTTCCTAAAACTTTGAGTTCCAAATTCTCCCCATCCCTCCCTCCCCACCCATTCCCTTTGGGAGGGCAGGCAATTCAATTTAGGCCCTATCTGTGTAGTTTTGCAAGTGACTTCCCTGATAGTCGTGTTGTGTAAGACTAACTGGATTACCATCCCTTCTAACCTGCCCCTCATTGTTTCTCTTCTGTCTCTTGATCCTGTCCCTCCCCAAGGGTTGACTTCAAATTGCTCCCTCCTCCCTTTGCCCTCCCCTCCATCATCCCCTCCCTTGCAATATCTCCTTCTCCCCCACTTTCTTATACTGTAAGATAGGTTTTCATACCAAAATGAGTGTGCATTTCACTCCTTCGTTTAGTCAAATGTGATGAGGGTAAACTTCTTGTTTTTTTGTTTTTTTTTTTTCTCAGCTCTCCTCTTTTTCCCTCCACTAAGAAAAACTCCTACCTGCCTCTTAAATGACATATAGTTACCCCCTTCCCTTTCCCTCTCTTTCCTCCCCCTACATTTCTCTCTCACCATTTACCTTAGTTTCTTTTAAGGTATGGTCCCATCCTATTCAGTTCAATCTGTGCTTTCTATCTCTGTATGTGTGTGCATGTGTGTATGTGTGTGCATGTGTGTACATGTGTATGTGTGGTCCCACCAACTACCCAGATACTGAAAAGTTTTAAGAGTTAGAAATATTGTCTTTCCCTGTATGAATATAAACAGTTCACTTCTGGTAAGTCCCTTAAGACTTCTCTTTGCTGTTTCCTTTTTCATGCTTCTTCTCATTCTTGTGTTTGAAAGTCAAATTTTCTTTTCAGCTCTGGTTTTTTCATTAAGAATGATTGAAAGTCCTCTGTTTCATTGAAAGACCATATTTTCCCTTGAAGTATTATACTCAGTTTAGCTGGGTAGGTGATTCTTGGTTTGAGTCCTAGTTCCTTTGCCTTCTGGAATATCCTATTCCATGCCCTTCGATCCCTTAATGTAGAAGCTGCTAGATCTTGGGTTATCCTGATTGTATTTCCATAGTACTGGAATTGTTTCTTTCTAGCTGCTTGCAAGATTTTTTCCTTGAGCTGAGAGTTCTGGAATTTTGCCACAATGTTCCTAGGAGTTTCTCTTTTTGGATCTCTTTCAGGTGGTGATCGATGGATTCTTTCAATACTTATTTTGCCCTTCGATCCCTTAATGTAGAAGCTGCTAGATCTTGGGTTATCCTGATTGTATTTCCACAGTACTGGAATTGTTTTTTTCTAGCTGCTTGCAAGATTTTTTCCTTGAGCTGGGAGTTCTGGAATTTTGCCACAATGTTCCTAGGAGTTTCTCTTTTTGGATCTCTTTCAGGTGGTGATCGATGGATTCTTTCAATACTTATTTTGCCCTCTGGTTCTAGAATGTCAGGGCAGTTTTCCTTTATAATTTCATGGAAGATGATGTCTAGGCTCTTTTTTTGATCATGAGTTTCAGGTAGTCCCATAATTTTTAAATTGTCTCTCCTGGATCTATTTTCCAGGTCAGTTGTTTTTCCCATGAGATATTTCACATTCTCTTCCATTTTTTCGTTCTTTTGGTTTTGTTTGGTGATTTCTTGGTTTCTTGTAAAGTCATTAGACTCCATCTGTTCCATTTTAATTTTGAGAGAACTATTAAATTCAGTGAGCTTTTGAGCCTCTTTTTCCATTTGGCTCATTCTGCTTTTGAAAGTGTTCTTCTCCTCATTGGCTTTTTGAACCTCCTTTGCCAATTGAGTGAGCCTATTTTTCAAGGTGTTAATTTCCTCAGCATTTTTTTGGGTCTCCTTTACCAAGGTATTGACCCGATTTTCATACTTTTCTTGTATCTCTCTCATTTCTCTTCCCAGTTTTTCCTCCACCTGTCTAACTTGCTTTTCAAAATCCTTTTTGAGCTGTTCCAGGGCCTGAGCCCACCCGCCACCCCCCCCTGGGGTGTCTGGGGTACTGAGGCCCCACCCTCCACGTCTTTCCCTGATGGCAAGGATACGTCCTCGTCATCAGATCCGAAGGTCGGGATCATTTGCATTTGTTGGAAAAAACTCTCTATAGTCTTATTTTTCTTCCCTTTTCTAGGCATTTTCCCAGCCAGTTACTTGACTTCTGAGATTCCTTTCCACCCCCGCCTGGATCCGCCCAGCTAGTGCTTGGCCTCTGAGATTTAAATGGGCTTTCCTCCTGCCGGCTGTCAATCAGTGAGCTTTAGTTCAGGTGCTGGGGTGGGGGCAGGGCCGCCTCCCAGACTCTGATCCCTCGGGGGCTTTATGCAGAGACTTTCAGGAATGGAGCAGGTGGGGGCGGGGTGGGGGGCCCCGCCTCCCAATCTCAGTTCCCTTGGGGGCTTTGAGCAGAAGCCTTCAGTAATAGAGCGGGGTGGGGGCAGGGCCGTCTCCCAGGCTCAGCTCCCAGGCTCAGCTCCATCAGGTTTTATGCAGGAATCTTCCGTAATGAAGATCCTGCCTGCTGTTGGGGGATTCCTAAGTCCTGGGCCGCTGCCGCCTCAGCCGCCGCCCACACCTCTGCCTCCGCTGCTTCCTGCCCCCGTCTCTGCCGCCGCTGCTTCTTCCCGAGGGGGCCTGAGTCACGGAGATGTTCCACTCCCCTCCTCCAGCCCGGCCTTCTCTCTCACTGACCTGTAGCTTCTGTGGGCGGAGGGACTTTCCCGGCTGCCTGAGCTTCCGTCTCTGAAGCCTGCTCAGATCAGCTTCTCTGGGGCCACGGCCAGGGCAGCGCTGGGGGTGGGGTCCGCTTTCCGGGCGCGCCGGACCCTGGGGACGGGTCTTCAGGGCTCCCTGGAATGGAAATCTCTTCCACTCTGCTTCTGCACACCTTGTATTGACCCAGAAGTTATGGGGGACTCTTTTTACATTAATTCTATGGGCTTTTGGTTTCGGAGCTCGTAAGCGTGCGTCCTTCTACTCTGCCATCTTGGCTCCGCCCCCCTAAAGGTGTTATTTTCTTCAGCATTTTGGGGGGGTTTTCTTTTAGCAAGTTGTTGCATCACTCTCATTTCTCTTACCAACTTTCCCTCTACTTATCTTACTTGATTTTTAAAATCCTTTTTCAGCTCTTCCATGAATTCTATTAATTCATATTTTTCTTAGAGGCTTTGGATGCAGGAGCTTTGGTTCTGTTGTCTTCTGGTTGTATGTTTTGATCTTCCTCATCACCAGTGATATAAGAAAATACCTCTTCACCAAGAAAGTAAGAATCTAGTGTATTTCTTCCCCTCCCCCACCATTTGTTCATTTTCCCATCCAACTGCTTGAATTTTGAGCTGTTTGTTAAGTGCAGGGCTCCAGAAGCAGCCTCTGTGGATGAGTATGGGGCTAGGGCTTCGGTCAAATTCCCCTCTCAGCCAGGTAAAAGACCCTTCCCACTGACCTTTGAAGCTGTCTTTGGTATTTGTTGAGAAGTCTGAAAACTGCAGCAGCTGCCAGTGATTCAGTCCTCTAAGGCCTTCTCCAGCTCTGTCCTTGCCTGGTGTAGCCCACACCAAACTGTGCTCTCCTCCCAGCCTGGTGTGATAGACTCTTTCTATTGATCTTCCAAATTGTCTTGGGCTGGAAATTTGCTTCGGTCTATCCTTTTTTGAATTCTGCTGCTCTAGAATTTGTTTAGAATCATTTTTTTACAGGTTTTTTGAAGGGTTTGTGGAGAGAGCTCTAGCATGTCCCTACTTCTACATTGTAATCTTGGCTCTGCCTCTCTATACCATATACTTGTGATACTAATCTATATCCTTGCTTTATTCCTGACATTCTTTCAGTATTTCTCCATTATATATATATATATATATATATATATATATATATATATATATATATATATATATAAAATACTGATTCTTTATTTTAGATAGATATACTTTTTTCATATTATGAAAGGTCCATTTATTCCTAAACTTTTTATGTTTTTTTTAGACAAAAATGAATATTATATCTTCTCAAAACTTTTTTCTGTACCTGTTAACAAAATTGTTTTAATTATTTACTAATTAGATGTCATAGTTTTTAGAGTTTTCCTAAGATTGACCCAGTCCTACATTCCTGACATAAATTTGAACTGGTCATAAAATATAACTTTTAATGTTACTGTAGTCTCTTTGATTATATTAGATCTATATTTATTTTTATATAAGGATTATTTATTATATACATAATTATACTATGTATTCATATATATACATATATATGATTATATTTTCTAGGTTTTTGTTCATAATAGTGATATTTTTCCATAGTTTTCTTTCTCTGTTTTGTCTCTTCCTGGTTTAGGTATCAAGACCATATTTGGTTTTCTGTGGTTCTTTGACAATTGAATTATTTTTTCCATGTGTTTGCATTATTTTTTTTTTTTTGACTTAGGAGTTCTGGATTTTAGCTCTGACATTTCTGAGAATTTGCATATTTTTTTTCAGGAAGTGATTAGTAGATTCTATTTTTATTATGCCTTTCTGTCTAATAATTCTGAACACTTTTGATTTATAATTTCTTTAAAATATTGTTCTTTTTTGTCAATGATTTCAGGCCTTGAACTGATTCTTAGATATTTTTTCCTTGACTTGTTTTCCAGGCCTTTTTTTTTATAATAGTAAATATGTTTTCATCAATTTTTCAAATCATTCAATTTTTTTCCCAATATTTCTTGTTGTTTCATGAGTCACCAGCTTCTGTTTCATGCATTCTAATTTTCAGAGTCTATTTACAGGTTAAAGCATATCACTTTCTGTTCTAAGCTATTAAGTCTTCCCATTATCTCCTCCATAGTTCTCATTTCATGTGTAATTGCTTACTCCATGGTACTATTATGACTGAAAGTCAATTTTAAGAAATAATTTCATGCTCTTTAACCACTATGCAGTCATCAGTACTACTTAGAAATTTTTTGATCTCTCTTTAGTTTACTTACTGATGAAGTCAACACAATGTATGTTCCATACTTTTTCCACTCTTCTTAAGATCCAAACCCAAAGCCACATCCCCTTACTCACTGCCTTTGCTCTCACCTTTCTTGTAACGATTGAAGCAAGCAGATGTTCTTTTACTGTGTCCTTCATACATGGCACCCCATCTTCCAACTCCATATCTTTGAACTGACTATTTTCCATGCCTTGAATACACTCCCTTCTTCCATCTACTTTGTAGTATCCCTTACTTTCTTCAAGGCTCAATTCAAGCACCATATTTTACAAAAAAATCTTTTCTGTCTTATCCAATTGCTAGGGCACTCCCTCTAAAACTACTTTATGTTTATTTTTCCTTCCTTCCTCCTTTTCTCCTTCCCCCCACCTTTCTCTTTCCTTCTTTCCTTCCTTCCTTTTTCTTGTATTTATTTTGTTTTATTCCCTATATGTTTGTTTCCCACTTGCAAATATAAATATATGTGTGTGTGTATATGTGTGTGTGTGTGTGTGTGTGTGTTGTCTCCCCTAATCAAGTATAAGGTCCTTGAGATCAGAGGTTGTTGTTTTTTTTTTATTTCTTTTAATCTTTTTTGTCCTTAGTGCCTAGCATAGTGCCTGGTACGTAATAGGTGCTTAGTAAATTTCTGGTGGTCATTTGACCGATTGATTGTATTCCAAATTCTGCATCTGACTTCACTCTACATCAATTTGTATAAGATTTGCCTGAATTTAAAATAGCTACATTTTCCAATTCAATGAAACACCTAGCATACATACATACTGTAAAAACAATGACCCCATTATACACAGGAGTGCCTGCTATAATAGGTTCTTAGATCTGCATTTCTAAAAGGCAAGCAACTTTTGAAGGGTCAACAATCACTGTATTCAAGCACATGTATATCATTTCCTTAGTTCAAAGGAAAAAGTCAGCACCTTGAACTTCAGAGAAAATACAGAGAAATACAGACCAACTGACAGGCTTCCAGCTGCCTGACATAAGCCATACATACATGACAGATCAACAGACAGATAACTGTCTGACCATACAAACATAATTACCAGAGAGAGAAGCACTAACATTTGGGTTTTCAAAGCTGGAGGGCTCCTTAGTGGCTACCCAGAGTCTCATCTGACCAAACAAAACACTTCCAATCAGTAAACCCTAAAGTAAAACCTCACCTCAGAGTACTTACACATTTTTTAGAGTCAGAGGACATCACAACCCTTGAGAACCAGTGCCTCATTAACAAAAGGTATGGGCCTTCCTACAAATCTTCCCAGGCCCATTAATGAATGAGGAAGATCTTCCCATTAACAAGTAAAATTATATTAACAATAACCAAAAATGCATTATCAATACATATACACATACATCTATTGAATATCTACTATTTGAAAGACATTGTTGGGCACTAGGAATAAAGAATGAAAATATATATAGTTCTTGTCTCAAGAAACTTCCACGCTAATAGGAGGAATATGTCATGGAAATAAATAGCATAATACAAGGTAGAATGTGAGAGGAGACACCTACAAATCCTTTAGCAAAACTTGAGAGGTAGATAGTAATCACTTTCAGCTGGGGAATGTCAGAGACGGTTTCATGGAAGAGGTGGTGCTGAAGACGAATCTTGAATAGGCTAAAATCAGAGGAATTCATTCCAAATATGGGATACATCCCACGAAAACACATGAAATTGAAAGGTTGCTGAACAAGATCAGGGACCAGTTAGTAGTTCAGTTTGGCTAGAATGCTGATAGCATTAAAGTGAATAATCAATCAGGACATCTTAAACTCTTACTCCATACCAGGTATAGTCGTAAGTGCTGGAGATACAAAGAAAGGCATAAATGTAGCCCCTATTTTTGAGGATGTGTGTGTGTGTGTGTGTGTGTGTGTGTGTGTGTGAGAGAGAGAGAGAGAGAGAGAGAGTACTATTACAGTCTAATGACCATTCTAGATGGAAGAGACAATATATAGATAACCATCTACATACAAAATATAGAGAGAGTAGATGGAAGGTAATTTTAAAGGGAAGGGACTGGCAGGAGGTGTAAGGAGGAGACTAGGAAAGGCTGTTGCAAAAAAAGTAAGATTTTAGCTGAATTTTGAAGGAAACCAGGGAAGCATGGGGTCAGAGATGAGGAAGGGGAGGATAATGTGAAAAGGGTTGTAAAGATATGTGTGTGTTTTTATCCTTCACTGCCAAAGAAGACCATGCCATCAGAGAAATGATGACATGACTTACACTTGACTTTGTTTTGAGTGAGGGAGGGCTGTGTAGGTCACCAGTCTCGCTTCTCTTCCAGAGCCATCTGAATCCAGTGACCAGATACTCATCAGGATGACTGGAGATGACCCAGGATGAGGCAGTTGGGATTAAGTGAGTGGGGCTAGTGAGTGGCAAGTGTCTGAGGTGAGATTTGAACTCATATCCTCCTGACTCCTGCACTGGTGCTCTATCCACTGCACCACCTAACAGCTCAATTATAAAGATAAATTAGAGTTAGATACTGGGAGGCCTTAAGGACAGGTCTCAGGAGATTTTATTTTGTCCTGAAAACAAAGTGAAACTCCCAGGTCCCTTCACCTCTCTTTCCTTACTTTACTATTCTAAAAAATGAAGTGGTTGAACTGAACCTCTCTGGACTTCAGTTTACTCTTTTGAAAAAAGAGATTGGAAAATCTTTAAAGCTCCTTCCAACTCTAAAATTTTTAGTCTTCTTACACTTTGGGTGAAAATTCCACAAGAGTGATTGGCATCCTGGGAATTTTCCCAGCTCGCTATATTACCCCCATATTGCAGATAAGGAAATAAGGAAACTTGGAGATTGTTACATTTTCTTATTCACACAGTTCATCATTGAAACAGCCCATTTCCTGGTATCCTGATTCTCACCCCAGTGCTTTTCCCAGTTGATTTCATTGCCTCTTTATAAAATGGTCCAAAATAATATTAATAATAAATAATCCTTTCATTTGCAAAGGGATTTCTTGCATAGATTTCTTAACAATGGATAATAAAGTACAATATTTCTTTCTTCTTCGGGTCTTCTAACTAGGCCTTTATCATTTAGGCAGTCCATATGTGAAAACCAGACAGGTTTATTCTGAAAATCCAACTTTTAACTTTTATTCAACTTTTATTTCTTTCTTTCCTTTTCCAGTGTGACTCTCCTTCCCTCTCCCTCTCCCCCAAGCTAAGATTTTCACAGCCCTTCATACAATTTTTCCAGCTTTTCTGGTATGAAACATCTGTGGTTATTTTGTAAAGTCCCTTTAGGTCATGGGAAAGTTTTATCTTTCTTGTCTACCACATGATCCCAAATTTCCAAGCCTTATTCACAATGGCCAAAGCTTTATATACACATAATTGCTGCTCAGTAAATGGTCATTTCCATGTCTCCAAGGAATTCAGATTTAATCACCATTGCCTGGATTGTTGAACATTTTACAATTGTGAGAAAAGCTTTAGAATGACTTGTACATTTAAAAGAAATATTTGAAATTAGACCCCAGAAAGTAGCAAGCCACTGGTAGTGAATGAAAATTTCAAGTGCTTAACTGTTTAGTGATACATTGATTATGATGTTTCAGATATCATTTACCTTAATAATCATGAAACGAATAGAAAGCATGACATATATTGTGATAATTATAGAGGCTTTAATAACTGAATAAATGTGTTTTGGGGTATATATGTATGCATCTATGATTTTATCAATGTGAGAAGTTCCCTTGACCAAGACAGATTGACAGCATATAGAATTATCAGGTCACAGATTTAGACCTTGAAAGTACCTTAGAAACCATTGAACCCTGTCCTCTCATCTTACAAAGAGGAAACCACCTCTGAGAAAGGTTAAATCATTTGCCCAGCAACAGACAAGTTCTGAGGCAGTATTGAACTCGGGTCTTTCTGATTCCAGACCCAGCATTCTATCCAACTGCCCCATCTAACTGCTGTCAGTGTCTTGCCTATAATTTAAAGACTTAGAAAATTTCCTGAGGATACTGGGTATCAATTACTTGCCCATGATAATTGCGATAATAAGATAACATATAGCACTTTAATGTTGCAAAGGACTTTATGTATATAATTTCATTTAAGTCCCAGAGGGGTAGGTGTTACTATTATTCCCATTGGGCAGATAATGAAACTCAAGCTCAGAAAGGTTAAGTGATTTGCCCAGTCTCACAGCTAGTGAGTGTCTGAGATGGAATTCAAACCCAGCCTTCCTGACTCTCAGCTCAGTGCCCTAACTATTCAATCACACTACCTCTCATGATCTCATAGCTTGTATGTCTAAGAGGCAAGGACTTGAACCCAGGTTGGTTTTATTCCAAAGGCAGCAAGGGGGTACATTACACTTGGGCTTAGTCCAGGTGTGGAAAACCTGTAGCCTCAAGGCCATAGATGGCATTCTAGATCCTTGGGTGAGGCCCTTTGACTGAATCCAAGTTTTCCAGAACAAATCCTTTTATTAAGGGAATTTGTTCTATGAAGTTTAGATTCAGTCAAAAGGTTGCACTTGAGGACACAGTGGGCCACATGTGGCCTCAAGAGTTGAAATTGCCCACCCCTGGCTTAGTCCATTGGCAAATATCTGTGGACTTAGGAGTCAGAAAGAGCTGAGCTCAAAAGTGATTCTGGGCTAGTCACTGAAAATCTCTCAGCTTCAGTTTCCTCATCTATAAAAGAGGGATAATAATTGGACCTACTTCACAGGGTTGTGTGAGAACCAAATGCGAACGTATGTGCAGGGTTTTGTAAACCTTAAAAGGCTACCTAAATGCTAATTTTTGTTGTTATCCTTATTAATTATGCACTATTCTGTGTTGCCTTACTGACGAAATAATACATTCTATTTATTTGGGCTGTAACTACAAAGTCCAAAATTAAGTGGGGATTCGATTACTATCTAATAGTAGTCTTTTTTCCCCCATAGTGCTGAAACACTTCCAGATGATTTAAAAAAAAAATTCTTTTTTATTATTAATCTGACAAACACCAACTTATTCTTTTTTTCTTTTGTGCTGTTTTATTAATTTTAGATTGCCAAACCATGTATTTCAAAGTGAGAGCTTCTTATATCTAGCCTGGTCAAGTAAGTCTGGCATATACAAAATATATTGTTTGTGCTAGATCTAGTGTTACCTTAGTACTATATTGTGTTATCTCTCCTCTGGAATATGCCTGTTCCTATTCAACTGTACACATTCTATCTACCTTTCAAACTCCACATCAATAAGATGGCAGATTAGGGGCAACCCAGCTGAATTCTCTCAAAATTCTCCTCCAAACAACTTTAAAATAATGCCTCAAATCAAATTTTTGGAGCAGCAGAGTCAACAAAAGGTCAGAGGAAGACATTTATCCAGACTAAGACAACTAAGGAGGTTGTCAGGAGAAATTTGTGAAACTAGCAGGGAAGCCTGTCCAGAGTCCGTATGTGCTATAACAGTAAAAGCAGTCACAGCAACAGCAGCAACATTTGGAAATCTCAACCTAGAGAAGGTATGGGGGAGGGGTAGGACAACTGCTCAGGAAGAAATTACAGGGGACCTTTTGTTGGCACTGGGTACAGCCAGCACTGATTAGCAACTCTATTGCCCATTGAAACTGCAATTTCAACCCTTGAGGTGGTTGTAGTTCCAGGGCAGAGAGGAACACTAGGGATTGGTCACAAGAGGAAGCAGGAGCCCTGGTCACAGTTCCAAAACAAAGAGGAATACTAGCACTTGTGGCCATAGAGGAACAAAGGTCATTCCTGGGTGAAGACCAGAACGTACACAAGAGAGCAATATCTAAACCTCTCCAAGGATCACACCACCTTGGAAGAACCAAACACTTGCAGACCCCTCCAACTAGCTTTGAAAACAGCAGCATGAAAAAAGCCTGAAGCTTGCCAGAGTGCCTCCCTACCCCAAGGTGAGCATAGTCCAACTTTAACATAAAGTTCAAAGTGAAGAAATAGGCTGGGGAAATGAGCAAACCAGCAACAACAAGAAAAGGATTTGACTATCCAGAAATATCTCCAGAATATATTATATTGACTCAACTATCCAGGAAAACTACCTTGATAGCTTAGTCCTGGGAGCAGAATTGAAAATGAAAGAATCTGCCAATAATATTCTGAAAGAGGTACCAAAGTGAAAGCTCCCAGGAATATTATAGTCAAATCCCAGAATTCCCAGGTCAAGGAGAAAATATGCAAGCAGCCAGAAAAAACAATTCAAATATCATGATACCACAGTCAGGATCATACATGATTTAGTGACTTCCATGTTAAAGGAGTAGAGGGTTTGGAATATGATATCCTCGGGGGTGTGGGGGAGGGAGAGAAATGGAGCTAGAATTCCAACCAAGAATCACCTACCCAGCAAAACTGAATATAATCCTTCATGGGAAAAAGTGGGTATTTAGGCAAATGGAATTCTTCCAAGCATTCCTGATGACATGACTGGAGCTGAATAGAAAAACTGACATTCAAACACAAGACTCAAGAGAAACATTAAAATAGGAAATTGACATTCAAAAACGGGATTAAAGAGAAGCATTAAAAACATGAAAGAGTAGTCATAAAGATCCCAATATAGTTAAGCTTTTTACATTCTTATATTGGAAAATAATACACTATCATTATTGGAGCAGTTAAAAGGAATTTACATAGACAATGGAGCATGGATGTGAGACAATTATATTTGAATGATCTAAAAAAAAGGTAAGAGAAAGTGATGCATTAGGAAAAGGCAGAAAGGAGAAGTAGAATGGGGACAATTTTCTCAGAAAAGAAGAGCTTTTATAGGGGAGGGGAGAATTGGGGGGCAGCAATGCTTGAACCTCACTCTCATCAAAATTGGTTTAAAGAGGGAAGAATATATATATATATATATATATATATATATATATATATATATATATATATATGAAATGTGTGCATGTGTATACACACATACATATACAGTTTCTATAGATGTGTAACTTACAGGAGTAAGGAGGGAAAGGGTATAAGAAAAAGTGAGCGGGATGACGAAAGGAAGGACAGATTAAGGGAGACCAATGGTTAGAAACAAAATAAATTTTTGAGTAGTGATAGGATAAAAAGAACAAGAAACAGGAAGAAAATTGGTTAGAATAATCATAACTGTGGATGTGAATGGGATGAGCTCACCCATAAAATAGAAGCAGGTAGCAGAATGGATTAGATATCAGAATTCAACAAGATGTTGCCTACAGGAGACACACCTGAACCAGAAAGACGCACAGTTAAAATAAAGGGACGGAACAGAATCTATGATGCTTTAGCTGAAATAGAAAAAGACAGAGTTAGCAATCATGACCTCAGATAAAGCAAAAGCAAAAACAGGCCCAATTAAAAGGGATAATCAGGGAAACTACATTTTGCTATAAGGTACCACAGACAAAGAAGGGATATAAAATATTTTACAGCAAATTTATCTGATACTCATTTCACAAATATATACTGAGTATAAAACTGAGTGAAATTTATAAACATGAGTTATTCCCCAATTAATAAGTGGTAAAAGGATATAAACAACTAGTTATCAGAAGCAGAAATCAAAGGTATCTATAGTCATATGAAAAAAATGCTCTAAATCACCATTGATTAGAGGAAGGCAAATTAAAGCAGCTCAGAGGTACTACCTCATACCTATCAAAAATGACAAATGCTGCAGGAGATGAGGGAAAAATAGGTACATTAATGAACTGTTGGTAGAGTAACAAGCAATGAGTCCTCCCTCTAAACTACCTAATCATGTGATTGACATTGATAAATTCTTGTTCTAGCAAATTAAAAGTTTTATTGGTTTATTTGTCATAAAGGAAAGGCAAAATAAAACCTCAATTTTATCAGAGACACTTTCAAGATATCCAAACACAAAAGAGAAACAGTGAAAGAAATCAGTGTGGGTACACAGAAAGCTCTTTGATAAGCATTTAAAGACACATACAAAGAATGGAAAGAACTGCATATTACTAAGGAAGAATCTAAAAATTTTGTAAGACAGAGATTGTGTCTAAAAGATGAACCAGCAGAATAAATGAAATGTTGCAAAGTATGGCAAAGCTAACTCAATTTTTCTATGTGCAAAGAAAAATGAAAAAAGGATAAACTCATTGTTTGGTAAATATAGTGACAGAGAGAAGATAGAACTTCTATATTATCCAACTTATATTGTTACTATCTTTTCCAAGTAAAATGGTCTTCAAAAACTTGAAAGATGTAAGAATGTTCAACAATGACCAACCATGATTCCAAAAGACAAGTAATGAAGCTTGTTCCCAACTTCATGACAGATGAAGTCATGGATTCATGATAGAGAATGATACAAACATTTCTAGACATGGTCCATGGAGGAATTTGTTTTGCTTGACTGTGAAGATTTGTTACAAAGGTTTTTTCCCTCTTTTTTGCAATGGGAAGAAGGAAAGGTGGAAGAGAGATACTTGTTAACAGGTTTAAAAAAAAGGAGCTTAATTTAACTTAAGAAAAGCTACAAGAAGTAGAATGCCAGGTTTAGAATTGGGAAGACCTAGTTTCAAATCCTGTTTCACATATTTACTATCTGTATGACCCTGAATTTAAACTTAACTTCTCTGGTCCTCAGGTTTTTTCACTGTCAACATGGAGTGATGATGGCATTGTTTTAAGGACCCAATCAGATAATATATGTAAAACATTGTACAATGTAAAACAGGTACTCCTAGTGCTTTGGTTGTGTGACATATCACAAGTGACATTCTTTTTAGACCTGTCTTCACTTGTAAAAAAAATGCAGTTAACAAAGACGACAACAAAACCAACCTCCAAACCCCTCCACATCAAGCCTTCCCTCCTCCATAAACTCTTTCCCAGTCATTCCAATCCCAGCTTATCTCCTTTATCTCAGTATCTTTTAGATGGATCACCTGAATGTCCTATTAATACATCTGACAACATATGAGACAGTGCGGTATACCAAGAGGCGCAATAGACTTTGAGTCAGGGGATCTGGGTTCAAATTCCCTTTGGGAAATGTACTGAGTATTCATGCTAAATTTCCCTGAACCTCAATTTTTTTCATCTGTAAAATGGAATTAGTTATATTGATAACACCTATCTTACAAGGTGGTTCTAATGACAGCACTTTGTGAAGTTGAAGGTGCTATACTACAAGTCTGTACAATTGTTCATATTTCTAACTGAATGGTCTTGCTTCTCTAATGAGAACTCTTCTTAAGTCAGGAAGAGATCATTGAATTCTTTTTTAGGCATCACCAATTCTTGGCACAGTGCTAGGGGGATGATAGGTGCTCTACAGGTAGTTGTTAAGGTAAACTGACTTAATTTCTTCACTCTGGGAAACAATCTGCTATTTCTGAGATTTGATAAGATCCTCTTTGAGGGACATCACTATAGTGTGAGTCTTTTGTAACAGTAAGCACCCCAACATACACAGGGGTACCGCTATTACAGGTTCTTAGATCTTCATTCATAAAAGGAAAGGCAGTTTTTGAGGGGTTAATAATCACTTTAAGAAAGCACATATATCATTTACCTATTTCAGAGGAGTCAGCACCCTGAACTTCAAGTAAAATACAGAAAAATTAAAAGTCAACAGACATGCTTCCAAAATGTCTGACCAATAATATACATACATCTTTACCAAAGAGAGAACACCTGGCTTTCTCAAAACTGTGTGTGGGGGGGGAGGGGAAATGCTAGCTCTTATTATTTTCATCCTGAGACTATATTATTCTGGGTATCCATTTAAGATCATATTTAATAGCAATTTGGCACCCTTTGACCTAGAGATCCCACTGCTAGGCATAGAGTATATTGTAGGAAAGTCAACAGTAGAAAGAAGATTAAAAAGTTATAATAACACTTTTTGTAATTGTGATGAACTGGAAAACAGATGTCCATGGATTGGGGAATGGCTCCATAAGTATAAGAATATAATGAGATGCTATTGCACTGCAAGAAATTATGAATGTGAAGAATACAGCAAAACATGAGAAGACTTATATGAACTGATACAGAGTCAAGGAAGAAGAATGAGGCGAATACTATTTACAAAGATTACAACAATATGAATGGAAAGAACCCCAAAATGGAGTTAAACTCTGTCTAATTATAGTAACAAAGCTTGGACCTGAAGAAGAGATGGACCAAAAAAATGCACCTTCTTCCTTTACTTGAGAGGTGATGGATGATTGGTGGGGAGCATTAAATTGCTTTTATTTTTTTCTGTTCTTTCTTGCTAAGGTTCTTCAGGTAAGGGAGGAGGAAGGCTATATCTGGATACGAACGTGATTTTTGTAATGTTTATTTATTTTTAGTTTTCAACATTTATTTCCACAAAATTTTGAGTTCCAGATTTTCACTGTGATAATCTCATATCTAGCAAAATAATGAATCAAAGGCAAGATGACGGTTTTTAACAGATTTCATATATAGCACGATACTACTGAAATCTGCTGATTGCTTTTTACTCATAAATAATATAGAAAGAAAACTTCGGTCATTCAATTTTCTCTTGTTCCAGATGCATACTGTCCTTAATTCTTGTGGGAATTCTTGCTAAGAGATGTGTATTTCACTCTTCCTTTGGGATTTGGACAATCCCAGAGATATTTTTTTTCTTTCCTTTTCCTCTTCAGATATTGTATTCCTTAAGTGATATTGTACTTGGCAACACAGGCATTTGGATCAAATGGATATATTTTATTTTAGAAATTCCCATTGCCAAGTGAATACAGAATTCAGAAAAGGATAAGGTGATCACTTCAGACCTGTGTGGATTGAAGTCACAGAAACTCAGAAGCTCTGAACTGGAAGACATAGCGGAGATCGTCTGAATTGCCGTTGTCATCCATTCAGTCGTGTCTGACTCCTTGTAACCCCATGGATCATAATGCCCATGGGGTTTTCTTGACAAAGATACTAGAATGGTTTGCCCTTTCCTTCTCCAGTGGATTAAGGAAAAGAGAGGTTAAGTGCCCTGCTCGTGATCACACAGCTAGTGAGAGTCAGAGGTCAGATTTGAACTCAGGTCTTCCGAACTCCAGGCCCAGTCAATCCCCTGAGCCACCTTGTTGCCTTCTAGGCAAATAGAGAGGTTAAGTGACTTGTGCCACGTTACACAGCTAGTAAGTGTGTGAGGTTGGATTTGAACACAGGTCTTCTTGAAGCCCAGAGCTCTATCTACTGAGCCATCTAGGTGTCCCAGTGTAAACTATACTGGAACAAGAATCATCTCTACAGCATACTGTAACAGTAAACACCCCAACATGCACAGGGGGGCCTGCTACCACAGGTTCTTTGATTTACTTCTCTAAAAGGAAAGGCAACCTTTGAAGGGTTAGCAATCATTTTAATCAAGCACAGGTATCAAGGGATTTCAATATTTCAGAGAAATCCAAAATCAACAGGCATGCTTCCATATGCCTGACCATTAACATGCATACATAGAAACTAGAGAAGGAAACACCAATATCTGGGTTTTCAAAAAGCTGGGGGGCTGCTTAGAGGCTTCCCAGACTCTAATTGACATTCAAACCTTCTTACAAAAATTAAGTCCCAAAGTAAAACCTCACCTTCAGAGTATTTATATACTTTTCAGAGTCAGAGGGCATAACCCTCTGACCCAGTGTCTCAGTAGAAAAAACAAAAGGTAGTTGGGACCCTTCTACAAAACAATTCCCCTAATCAAGCTTCCCTCTAGGAGCAGGCCCATCAATGGGTGGGGAAGCTCTTCTTTAATCACATTATTCTATCAAAGGCACTTTTAGTAAAACAAAAACAAAGATCCTAATTTGATTGCCATCACATTTGCTTGATGAGTAATTATGTAGCCATTACTTGAAAACTTCTAATGAGAGAGAAAGCTCTCCCTGCTTAGATTACACTCTTGGACAGTTGCATTTTTAAGGAAATTTTTCCCAACGTCAAACCTAAACTTGCCTCTGTAACTTCTACCCATTGTTCCTAGTTCTATCCTCTAGGGCCAAACAGGCAGACCTAGTGTCTCTTCAATACAGCAGTCCTCCAAATACTTGAAGACAGTTATCACATTCCCTGCCACCACCACCACTCACCCATCTTCATTTCTCTAGCCCAGGTCAAGTATTGTCATATGACTTGATGTTGGTGAAGTAAAAGAGCTCAGGATTTGGAGTCAGAGAATGTGGTTTCACACTTGACTTTAATATATAATATCAATAGATTAATCAACAGACATTTATTTGATATCTACTATTTCACTAGACTCTGTGCCAGATATTGGAAATAGAATGACAAAAATGAAACAATCCTTAACTTCAAGGAATTTACATAGGAGACAACATGTATGCATATAAGTATGTAGAAAATATATGAACAATAAATGCAAAATAAAATAGGGTTCCCAGGAGCTCTGGGAATCAGGAAAGGTTGTATTTAGTAAGTAGTATTTGAGCTGAGTTTTGAATTTAGGTTTTCTAATAGGCAGAGTTGACTTTGAACAAGTCACTTAAGACTCTAGGACTGTTTTCTCATTTGTAAAGTGACACAGTAGGACCAGATGACTGACCTCTTTAAGTCCCTTTAAGTTCTATTATCTTTGATCACCTCACCAACTTGGTCATTTAATATGGATATCTTCCCTAAAATACTGCAGCCTGAACTAAACATCTAGACATAGTCTGATTGAATTCAAGTTATATTAACTTTTCTGGCTATGGTTATACTATTGACTTATCAACTTTTAATCCATTGAACCCCCCAGATCTTTCTCAAGTTTCTGTCTAGTCACACCTTCTGTATCCTTTACTTGTAAAGTTGATTTAAACAAAATAAAAATGTAAGATGGTTTTAGAACGTTTCCTCAGACTCTCTGAATTGGTAAAGTCTCTTGTGGGGCCAGGGAAAGGGAATGTGATCATTTCACCTGTGGTGGAATGTTATGTTATAGATAGAGGAATTTATTTTTCTTACTTCCTAATTGGCTCACTGTGTCTTAAGATACAGATACTTACTCACCATGCCCAGATGGAGATGATGGCTGATATCTAAGATGGGTTAAATGCAAAAGACTTTTGTGTTTTGAGAGCTAGTTGTAATTTGGGAAAGTCTTCATTAGTTTTTGTGCAACAATTTGGAAAAACTGACAGCCAGGGAGCTTTACTATCCTTAGTACCAGTAAGTACGAGGGGTAAGAAACTTACTTATATCTTTTATTTTTATTTTTAAGGGTAAAATTTTCAGTGATTTCCCAATTGGATTTGCTTCTCTTCAACAATATATTTTCAGTATGGACAATAGGGGAGAGACATAAAACTCCTTCCACTTCAAAAATGAAAAATTCCTCTCCATTTTTAGTCTCTGACCACTGGTATATGACCACTGTCTCAAAGGAGACAGAACAGTAAGAAATACAATTAATAGAAATAATTCTTTTCCTAAAGAAAAATAGTCATCACAGACCACTAAAGAAGGGGTAAAAAGGTATCATCTAGGTGATATTGAGCTTGTTGGTGAAAAGTTTAAGATATATAGTATCTCTACAGGAGAAGTGACCAAAGACTAAGGGTGGATCACAGAGAAATTATATAAATAAGGTAACAGGAAAGGAAGAAAAGTTGCTAATGGAAAAGATTAAAGTTGATAAGGAGGAAGACAATAGGTAAGCTGCTCTCATAATAGAAGGGACTCTATGGGAGATAAGAATTTTGGAGATAATGGCTAAATAAGGAATTGCTTGAAAACTTTAAACTTTTACACTTAAAAAAATCTGCCTAGAGATAGTTTGTGTTTTAGGGTGTTCTGGATCCTTTGTCCTAATTTAAAGAGCTTCTTTCAAAGAAAAGAGCCAATAAAAGGATTTTCTTGGTGTAAGGATGCTCTCTTTAGAATAGAAAGATGTAACATTCATTTTTCTAGATTTATCATGTGACCTGAACTAAGGTCCTAAACTTCTCTATGCTCCATTTTTATTTCACTGCAGTAGTAAGGGAAAGGGTGGAATGAGCATCCACACGCTCCCACTTATTATCATTCCATTTATGTCTCATGACAATTTGTGTCACTTTCAGCTTTAAAGCTCAATAATTGCACCTGTGTGGTGACTACGTGTATAAAAATTCATGAAAAGCTCAAAGGTATTGCTCAGATGAATAGAAATGCTCCTAATTTGAGAAAATTGGGTCATTTGATTAAGATTGCATTATTGACATATTTTATGCTGAGTGAGTATAGTGTCATATTCTCTCCAATTTTAGTCCCTGGTTAAAATTCAGAACTTTTTAAAATGAAAAATAAAAATATACTAGAACCTTATTCTGTAAAACAGAGAGAGCAACCTATGGAAATTATATTTTATCCAAACCAGTGAATTATTACTCCTTATCCTCATTGACTAGTTGTGATGGATAACAAGTTTTACAGGATTTTGAAGCAGCAGACTAAGCACTATCTGTTCATACTACCATGATTGCATTGAGTACATTACTGTTCTAAGGTATACTTGGCTACATCCATCTCAGTAGTAGTATAGCTGATAACTAAAGCCTTCTAATTAAATTGGGAGGGAGCATCATATACTCCCCCCTAGTGCAGAGATTGACTTTGTTTTATGAATAGGGTTATTCTTGGTTCAGAAATGTGATTCTCAATGAGTCATGGATTTGAGGGAGTAGCTTTCTGTACATTAATAGATTAGTACTCCCATGGATTAATACATGGCCACTTCTTAGCAGAGCTTCCAGTATAAATAGGCTTATTTCATCCTTAACTACTGGTGAAATGTATGACTTAGAAGCCTGTGACCTAGTTTGAACAAAAGTAGTAGGAAGGTCTGTAGTCAGAACTTTTGGAGTCTTCATTTTTGACCTTTGTTTTTCTCTCATTGGGTCAATCTCTTTGGGTAAGTCTGAACTGTCTCTCTATCCTGGGTTTCTCTTCCATCAAATGATGGGATAGTAAGGGACCCTAGGTGGGCTCCCAACTTTTCTCCCCAAGGGCAGATAGAAAACCAGTCTTCTGGAGTAAAGGAGCAATTAGAAGTCTGTTCATTCCATTTTCTGTCTCTGACAGGAAATTCACATGACATTGTGTCTAGGAAAGTCCTATTGAACCCTAGAGAGGAACTGAATGCCAGTGTCTTGCAGTATCTTATATATTTTAGCTCATGGTCAAGGAATCTATATTTGCTATATAGGAGTTATTTTTATAGCTTTGTACATTTGTTAATAAGTTAATAGTTCCCTCTGTACATGTGCTTGGTAGTTCTACTTAGTAGAGTATGTTTGTCCCTGATTTGATCCTTTCTTTGGAATAATCGTTTCAACTAAATCTATCTTTCTCAAGTTGTGTATTTTTCATAGATTTCAGTTTTTCAGGCACTCTCTGTCCATTGCCCAGAATTCCCTGAAGTCCTAGTCCTGCAGATGTTAGGTACAGCAGGCTCATTAACATCATATTAAGGGTGAATGGAACTGGCCAAAGTATCTTTAAAAGCACATTATCATCCTTTTACAGGGTACATATTAAACTGTCCACAATGTGCAAGAAATATTCAACTGATCTTCTTAGTTCTTTTTTATTTATATTTTGCTATTTTATGACAAACATTAATTAATCCATTTGAAAGTCTCAGTTGTCATAAAAAACAAGATGACATATTTATTAAGGACTAACCATGTGCCAGGTTTGGTGCTAGGTGATGGGGATACTAAGACAAAAACAAACCCGGTCACATAAATTGCTTGGCCTCCTGGCTTAATGGTCTAATTCATAAATCAAGCAGGCATACAGGCATATACCAGGGAGCTTTAAATCTTCCAGAGACAAGCTGCACCTGAATGCCCACCTCCAGTTGACATGCTGCCCCAGGAGAGAATCTGGAGTTGTATTTTTGTTTATTAATTTTTAATCACTATAGTTGTACACTTTTGACAAAATCATTTGCTATATGACAGAACTTAGATATTTGGTCTGGATCTATAATTTTACTGTAGAAACTCATTCTATCAGTGCATATCAATACCTACTGTGCAATTCATCTCATTAGAATTGTCTGAAAGCCTGAGAGATTTTGACTTGTCCAGGGCCATGCAACCAATCTGTGGCAGGATTTAAATCTAAGTCTTTCTGCCCTTACGTTGGTAAAAGTGGAATAATTCATCATCAGTATGGAGGTAAAGACCATATCTGATGATATGAACTAGAAATTATAAGTAAATTTTGATACTTCAGTAATTCAATGGATCCATGATCTCATCATTGTGCATATTTATCCCATCAGTGCAGATCATGACCTATATTGTCCATGGATTCCTTTAAATCTTCCACAGATGATTTACCCAATATGATAAAAGTTTTGTTCCTAGGTATCTTAATATTGCCTAGCTTTCATTGGCTGTGGTGTCATCTCCATCCCTGCTGAGGGAGATGCTGAGGCTGGTGCATCTCTTGGGCTTGGCCATCCAAACTAAACTTGGAACCAATATCATAAGCCTCCAGGAGCAAAGGCTCCCTAGGTTGCAAAAGAGGGGTGAACCATCCCCAGGTCAGAAAGGGAATGAGTCATATTCTCTGCCCTCTAAGACCTCAAATGCCGTCCTTTGACTGAATTCAAACTTCACTGAACAAATTCCCTTAATAAAAGGATTTGCACTCAGTCAAAAGGCTGAACCCAAGAACCTAGAAGGCCACATGTGGCCTCAAGGCTGCAGGTTCCCCAGCCCTGTCCCAGGCTAAGAGTGTAATGAGCCCTTTGTTCTAACCTGAGCAAGAAAGGTAGATCCATTCTTTTTTATAGAAAAATTGATTTTAAAAATTGTAGCTGCCTGTGCTCTACCCATATGTTATTCTTTGCCCTTATTAGCTTCCTGGCCCACTTCTTTTCCTAGGTACACATGTCCTTGAAGATGTTATTTTTACCATTTATTATACTCGTATCGTCATTGGTATAATGCAGCCCACCAATATATACTATGTGATTTTTCCATTTTCCTCTGAGTTTCTGACAATTTGTATTCTTCTGAGATGATGATTCATAGCAGGAAGAGCATGTTGGTGACAAAAAGATGGGTTTGGGCAGCAGGAAGCAATTTAGGATTATGAGATCTTTGTACAATTTCCCAAAGTTCATCCTATCCACACAACTGCATACCATAATCTCCATAATATGCATCCTTCATCCACTTGTGGGCTGCTAGGTCAATGTTTTGTGAAGTGGTTGTAGTTCTCACTAGAGAGTCAAAATTCTTTTAGATTTTGCATATTATATGCAAAAAACAATTGGGTTTTTTTTTTTGGTTTTTGTTGAATGTACAGCCTCTCTGTTGTTAACGGTTGTTTTGGAAATATGAATTTGTTCCATGTGATTGATGGGGAGCAATTTGAGCATCACTTAAATTTTGTGTTTTCTCATGTGAGATTTCTTCTTTGAGAAATAGCTAGAGAACACAGGAAATGTCACCATTTTACAAGATCTCACCAGCTCCAACCCTTCCAATGGCCACTTTTATAAGCAAACTTCAGATTTTTTCAAGATGAAGTGCAATATTTATTGTGATTATTCTGGTACTATAGGAACTATGGGTTAAAGGAGATTTGTACCCCCTCCACCATAGCTGAGTGCCCCTGCCCCAAGGCTTCAGTGATTTAACTTTATCAGCCCAGTTGCTGTAGAACCAAGGGCACAGGTCAAGCAGCAGCCCAAGGTCATAGACATTTTTAAAAAATAGTATTTTATTTTTTGCAATTACATGTAGATATAGTTTTCAACATTCATTTTAAAATAAGATTTTGAGTTTCAATTTTTTCTCCCCCCATCTTTCCTTTCCTCCCCTCCTCAAGACAGCAAGCAATGTGATATAGGTTGTACATGTCCAATCATGTTAAAAATATTTCTACATTAGTCATTTTTAGCCACAAATATTTCCACTATTTATTGTAGTATTAAAATATTTCTTATATATTTATATATTCAAATATGTGTATCTTAAATATTTATGAATTTCCTCACCATTTACAATGTATAAAACTGTTCTATCATTTTATAAGATTCCTATCTTTTTCTTTTTTTCTTATTTAAATTGATTTATTTTTAGTTTTCAACATTCATTTCCACAAGATTTTGGGCTCCAAATTTTCTTCCCATCTCTCCCCTCCTCTCACCCCAAGACACTGTGCATCCTGATTACCCCTTCCCCCAATATGTCCTCCCTTCTATCACACCCCCTCCCTTCCCTTACCCTATCTTCTCTCTTTTCTTGTAGGGCAAGATAGATTTCTATACCCCATTACCTGTATTTGTTATTTTCCAGCTGCATGCAAAAACAATTCTCAACATTCATTGCTGAATCTTTGAGTTCCAAATTCTCTCCCTTCCTCCCTCCACACTCAGCCACCCTGAGAAGGCAAGCAATTCAATATAGCTATAAAATGTGTGGTTACGCAAAGGCTTCCATGATAGTAATGTTGTGAAAGACTACCTATATTTCCCTCCATCCTATCTGGTTCCCCATTTCTTCTATTCTCTCCTTTGTCCTTGTCCCTCCCTTAAAGAGTTTATTTCTAATTGCTCCCTCTTCCCATTTGCCCTTCCTTCTATCATCCCCCCACACCTCACTTATCCCCTTCTGCCCTTCTTTCCTGTAGTGTAAGATAGATTTTCATACCAAATTGAATGTGCATGTTAATTCCTCCTTAAGCCAAATATGATGAGAGTAAGCTTCACTTTTCCCCTCTCACATCCCTCCTTTCTCCCTCAATTGAAAAAGCTTTTTCTGGTCTCTTTTATGAGAGTCAATTTGCCTCATTCCATTTCTCCCTTTCTCCTCCCAATGTATTCTTCTCTCATTCCTTAATTTTATTTTTTAAAGATATAATCCCTTCCTATTCAGCTTACCCTGTGCCCTCTGTCTATATGTATATAATCCCTCCACTACGCAAATACTGAGAAAAGTTTCAAGAGTTACAAATATTATCTTTCCATGTAGGAATATAAACAGTTCCACATAAGTCCCTTATGATTTCTCTTTCCTGCTTACCTTTTCATACTTCTCTTCATTCTTGTGTTGGAAAGTCAGATTTTCTCTTCAGCTCTGGTCTTCTCATTGAGAATGCTTGAAAGCCCTCTATTTCATTGAATGACCATGTTTCCCCGAAGTATTATACTTGGTTTTGCTGGGTATGTGATTCTTGGTTTTAATTCTAGTTCCTTTGACTTCTGCAATATCCTATTCCAAGCTCTTTGATCCCTTAATGTAGAAGCTACTAGATCTTGCATTATCCTGATTGTATTACAATACTCAAATTGTTTCTTTCTGGCTGCTTGTAACATTTTGTTCTTGACCTGGGAACTCTGGAATCTGGCTACAGTATTCTTGGAGTTTTTCTTTTCAGGTCTCTTCTAGGAGGTGATTAGTGGATTCTTTCAATATTTATTTGACCCTCTGGTTCTAGAATATCAAGGCAGTTTGATAATTTCTTGGAAGATGATGTCTAGGTTCTTTTTTTATAAGCATGGCTTTCAGGTAGCCCCATAATTTTTAAATTGTCTCTCCTGGTTCTATTTTCCAAATCAGTTGTTTTTCCAATGAGATATTTCACATTGTCTTCTATTTTTTTTCAATCTTTTGGTTTTGTTTTGTAATTTCTTGGTTTCTCATAAAGTCATTAACTACAGTTACATTGATCAAGGAATTTTGCATGAATTCAACATATTGAAGACATCTTGCTAAAAACAGAATTGAATGCTTTTTTATAAACACAAAACTACATATTCACCTGTACCTGTGAATTATATTCCTTGAACCTCTCCATCAGTTATGAGATGATAAAGACATAATCTGTTATAATCTGTGAAAGCTTCTTCATATTTTTGTTAAGATTATATACACATAGGAGCTCTGAGATCCCCACCAATCCAACCTGAGATTCCAGAGAGTACCTTGAAGTTCTAGCTTTCTGAACTTCAAAGATCTGGGATACACATAGGATAAAGATAAAATGTTGGAGCAAAATATGTTATGCTTCAGTTGATGTAAAAAAAACAGGGGTAGCAATCCTAATCACAGACAAAGTAAAAGCAGAAACAGATTTAATCAAAAGAGATAAGGAAGGAAACTATATCCCACTAAAAGGCACCATAGACAATGTGGCAATATCATTATAAACATATTTGCTCCAAGTGGTATAAAATCCAAATTCTTAGAGGAGAAGTTAAGGGAGTTACAGAAAGAAATAGACAGCAAAACTAACCTAGTAGAGGACCTCAACCTCCCCTCTCTGAACTTGATAAATCTAACCTCAAAATAAATAAGAAAGAAGTTAAGTAGGTGAATAGAATTCTGGAGAAGGTAGATTTGATAGATCCCTGGAGAAAACTGATTGAGGATAGAAAGGAATATACCTTTTTTTCAAAGATACATGGCACATATACAAAAACTGACCATGTACCAGGGCATGAAAATCTCATAATGCAGTGCAGAAAGCAAGATACAGTCAATGCAATCTTCTCAAATCATAATGCAATATAATGAAAGGTCATGAAATGATAGACAAAAAATTAATTGGAAGCTAAATAATCTAATCTTAAAGAAAGAGTAGGTTAAACAACAAATCATAGAAGCAATCAATAACTTCATTCAAGAGAATGACAATAGTGAGACAACCTACCAAAACTTATGGGATGTGGCAAAAGCAGTTCTTGGGGGAAATTTTCTATCATTAAATGCCTACATGAATAAAATAGAGAAAGAGGAGATCAATGAATTGGGCATGCACCTGAAAAAGCTAGAAAAAGAACAAATTGAAAATCTCCAAGTAAATACCAAATTAGAATTATTGAAAATCAAAGAAGAGATTAACAAAATTAAAATTCAGAAAATTGTTGAACTAATAGTTCAATAATATTGAATTAATTGATAATAACAATATTACATAGTATATATGTTATATATGCTATACAATAATAATAAAATTTGCCTAATAAATAAAACTAAGAGTTGATTTTATGAAAATACCAATAAAATTGATAAACCTTTGGTCAATTTGACTTAAAAAAAGAAGAAAACCAAATTACCAATATCAAAAATGAAAATGATGAATTCACCTCCAATGAGGATAAAATTCAAATAATAATTAGAAATTACTTTGCCCAACTTTATGCTCATAAATATGACAATCTAAGTGAAAAGAATGACTATTTAAAAATATTTATTGCCCAGATTAACAGAAGAGGAAATTAAATACTCAAATAACCCCATCTCAGAAAAAGAAATTGAATAAGTCATCAGTGAATCCTAGGGAAAAAATCTCCAGGGCCAGATAGATTCACAAGTGAATTCTATCAAACATTTAAAGAAGTTAATTCCAATACTATATAAACCATTTGGAAAAATTGCCAAACAAGGAGTCCTACCAAATTCTTTTTTATGATACAAATATGGTTTTGACACCTAAACCAGGAAGAGCCAAAACAGAGAAAGAAAATTATAGATTAATTTCTCTAATGAATATAGATGCAAAATTTTTAAATATGATATTAGCAAAAAGAATATAGCAACTTATCATAAGAATAATACATTATGATCAGGTAGGATTTATACCAGGAATGCAGGCTGGTTCAATATTAGGAAAACTATCAGCATTATTGATCATATCAACAAAAAACTAAAAGAAACCAAACTATTGAGAAACAATCTCAATAGATGCAGAAAAAGCTTTTGACAAAATACAACACCCATTGCTATTGAAAACACTGGAAAGCCTAGGAATAAATGGAAACTTCCTTAAAATAATAAGTAGTAACTACTTAAAACCATCAGCAAGCATTATATGCAATAGGGAGAAGCTAGATGCATTTCCAATAAGATCAGGGGTCAAACAAGGATGTCCATTATTAACATTGTTATTCAATATGGTACTAGAAATGTTAGCTTTAGCAATACGAAAAGAAAAAGTAATTGAAGGAATTAGAATAGCCAAAGAAGAAACTAAGTTATCACTCTTTGCAGATGATATGATGATATACTTAGAGAATTCCAGAGAATCAAGTAAAAAACTATTTGAAATAATAAACAACTTTGGCAAAGTTACAAGGTACAAAATAAACCCACATAAATCATCTGCATTTCCTATATATTACTAACTAAGTCCAACAGCAAGATATAGAAAGAGAAATCCCATTTAAAGTTATGGTAGGCCCTATAAAATATCTGGCATCTACCTGCCAAAACAAACCCAGGGATTATATGAATAAAATTACAAAACACTTTTTACACAAATAAAGTCAGATCTAAGTAATTGTAAAAATGTCAGTTGCTCATGAGTAGGCTGAAATAATATAAGAAAAATGAAAATTCTACCTACAATAATTTACTTATTCAGTGCCATACCAATCAAACTATCAGAAAATTATTTTCTTGAGCTAGGAAAAATAATATCATAATTCATCTGGAAGAACAAAATGTCCAGAATATCAAGGAAATCAATGAAAAGAAATGCTAGGGAAGGTGGCCTGGTCCTACCAGATCTCAAATTGTATTTTAAAGCAGCAGTCATCAAAACCACTTAGTACTGGCTAAGAAATAGAGGGGTAGATTAGTGGAATAGGTTTGGTACTCAAGACATAGTAGTCAATGAATATAGCAATCTACTGTTTGATAAGCCTAAGGACTTCAGCTTCTGGGATAAGAACTTAGTATTTGACAAAAACTGCTGGGAAAACTGAATAACAGTGTGGTAGAAACTGGGCATAGACCAATGCCTGACATCGTAGACAAGAATAAAGTGCAAATGGATACATGCTCTAGGTATAAAGGCTGATTCTATAAAAATTAGGGGAGCAAGGAATAGTATATTTGTCAGATTTATGGAGAATGGAGAAATTTATGACCAAACAAAAGATAGAGAATTTTATGAAGTGCAAAATGGATAATTTTGATTACATTAAATTGAAAAAATTTTGCAGAAACAAACCCAGTGCAACCAAGATTAGGAGGGAAGCAGAAAACTGGGAAAGAATTTTTGCAACTGGTATCTCTAATAAAGGTCTCATTTCTAAAGTATATGGAGAACTGAGTCAAATTTACATGAATACAAGTCATTCCCTGATGGATAAATGGTCAAAAATATGACCAGGGATTAGAGGAAGAAATTAAAGCTATCTAGAGTCATATGAAAAACTGCTTTAAATCACTATTGATTGGAGAGATGCAAATCAAAACAACTCCGAGGTAACACATCACACCTATGAGATTGGCTAACATGACAAAGCAGGAAGATGATAAATGCTGGAGAAGATGTGGGAGAGTTGGAACACTAATTCGTGAGCTGATTCAACCATTCTGAAGAGCAATTTGGAACTACACCCAAAGGGCTACAAAAATTGACCCAGCAATATCACTGCTAGGACTCTATCTCAAAGAAATCATAAAAATGAGAAATGGTCCCACATTTACCAAAATATTTATAGCTCTCTTTGTGGTGACCAAGAACTGGAAATTGAGGAGATGCCCATCAATTGGGGCATGACTGAATAAGTTGTGGCATATGAATATAATGGAATAATGTTGTGCTATAAGAAATGATGAACAGGAAGACTTCAGAGAGGCCTGGAAGGACTTACATGAACTGATACTGAGTTAAAGGAGCAGAGCCAGGAGAACTTTGTACATAGCCACAACCACAGTGTGCTAGGATTTTTTCTGGTAGACTTAGAACTTCATTGCAATGCAAGGACCTAAAACCTTCCCAAAGGACTCTTGAGGCAAAATACTATCTACATCCAGAGAAAGAATTATGGAATTAGAACATTTTTATGATGCAGAATGATGCAGAGAATGATGCAGAATATTTTCTCTTGTGTATATTTTGTTTTGGTCTGTTTTTTCTCATAGATTCCCCCATTCATTTTAATTCCTCTACACAACATGACTAATGTGAAAATGTACTTAATAAGAATGTATGTATAGAAAGCACATAAGATTGCATTCTGTCTCAGGGAGGGGGAGAAAATCTAAGGCTTATAGAATTGATTGTAGAAAACTGAAAACAATTAAATTAATTTAAAAATTAATTTAAAAAACACAAAAAATAATTCCTTGAAAATTAGAATTGTGCAAGTGGAAGCTTATGACCCCATGAGACATCAAGAAATAATAAAGTCAAAGGAAAAGGAAAAAGACTTATATGTAAAAAGTATTTAAAATAGCTCTTTTTGTGGTAGCAAAGAATTAAAAATTAAGGGAATGCTCATCAATTGAGAGAAGACTGAACACGTTTTCATGCTTGTGCTATGGGAAATGACAAGGGGAGTGGTTTCAGAAAAGCATGAGACCTATACAAACTAATGCCAAGTGAAGGGAAAAGAATCAGAAGATCATTGTGCATTGTAATAGCAGTGTTGTAATGATGATCAACTGTGAAAAACTTGGCTACTCTGACCAATACAATGATCCAAGACAATTTCAAAGGACTTATGTGGGACCAAAAATACTATCCACTTCCAGAGAGAGAATTGATGAACTCTGAGTCGAAATTGAAGTATACTTTTCTCACTATTTTTTCTTTGTTTTGTGATATGGCTAATATGGAAATACACTTTTGATGACTTCACTCATTTAATTGATATGTATTGTTTGTATTCTCAGTGAGTAGGGGAAGGATGGAAGGGGAAAAGAGAGAGAATCTGAAACTCAAAATTTAAAAAGAAATGAATGTTAAAAAGGAATGTTTTTTTAAAAAAAGTAAAGAATAGCAAAGTGAACATAAAATGAATTCACTCATCATCTTTTAAAAGAAACCACAAAAGGAAAAGTCTCAAGAATGTTATAGCCAACATCCAGAGCTCCCATATCAAAGAAAAAGAACCAGTACAAGTATCCGGAAAGAAGCATTTCAAATACCAAGGAACTTATGTCAGGATCACAAAAGACCTTGAGCAGCTTCTGGTATAAACCAGGGAGATCTTTTAATACAGTATTTTAAAAGGCCAAAAATAGAGGTTTGTATCCAAGAATAATTTACCTTAAAAGCTGGGTATAATCCTACAGAGGGAGAAAGTGAACTTCAATTGGATAGAGTGCTTTCAAGCTTTCCTGATGAAAAGATCATAATTGAGTAGAAACTTAGGGGTGAAGGGGATTGATCTTACTATTTCTTATAATGGGGATACAAGAAAAGTATACAAATATAAAAAAGGTTGGGGAGCAGGCATCAAATGACCATCACTCTTATCTAAAGTGGATTAAACATATAGTTTCATGTGGAAATAATAGAGAAATAAGCAGAGATGGATGGGGCATTAAGAGCAAGGATACTACTAGGAGGATAAGTCATTCTATGATCCTAATGATAGTATCATTTTTTAAAAATGGAAGTGGAGGGGGGGTGAAGCAGGAAGAGAAGAGCTAGACTCTAAGTAAGTATCTTAGATGACTTCTTAGATATTTGGGGAATGGCTGAACAAATTGTGGTATATGAATGTAAAGGAATATTCTTGCTCTGTAAGAAATGATGTGATACTTTCAAGAGAGTCTTTGGTAGAAGCAAGTAATGTAGGGTCAAGTAAGCAGTACTATGAGAATGATTTATACAAGGGCAACAACGCTGCACAAAAAACCACTTTGAAATGCTTAAGAATTCTGGCCAACTATATCTCTAGAGGATTGATGATAAAGTGTGTTATCCCCTTCCTACAAAAGAGATGAGGGATACAAGGTGCAGCGATATTTTTTTTGACATGGCAACTGTGTGATTTATTTTTACTTGACTCTGCTTAGTTGTTACAAGATTTTCCCCCCTCTTTCAACTTTAATTGAGGAGGGTGAGGGGTCAGAAAAGTTGGCAGTATTGGTGAAAAAGAAAAAGTGGCCATTGTAACATCTTTTTACATACACAGAAGAGAATGAGTGGATGTTCAGAAGGAAATATAGACATGCAGGATATTTATTAAAGTAACATGTAAAGCAATATGAAATGAAGTTCACAGTTTCATATGAAATATTTTTATGTTTGAATTAGTGTGTAGAAATGCCTTTTTTTCTATTTAAGTTCAGAATAAAAGCATTTCTTATTCAAAAAATAAAACAGTCACTGAGCTGGTCTATGATAAGCTTTTGTTTAAAAAGCGGTGATAGAAATATTTACAGAGCATAACTGAAACAGAAAAAGTGATACAAGTAATACTTTTAAGAGAATTCACAGCAATCTACAACAGAAGCCCCTGTTCTAACATCCTCTTGTTTTATTTACTCTGGATTTCTATCATATCCTTGCTTTTTTGAAACTTCTATTTCTCTAAGAACAGAAGGTTCTTCACTTTAGATGTCTCAATCTATGATGTACAGAGCATCTACTCCCCAAATCACTGAAATACTTAATAGTAGTCATTTGTTGGGCCGCAGGTCATGTTGTTCTAAAGATCTACTCACCAATCAAGAGGTGAAGCATTATAAATGTGCAGGGCAGGTGTGATGTCACCTTTCCACAGCTTGCATGTATTGTTTAATTTAATGCTATAGCTCACAAGCCTCCTTGGTGTGAGTTACTGATTCAAAGAATTCCAATGATATGACCAATGGATCATATTCTTCGTTTACTTGAATAAAATTTATCTAAGCACACACAGAGATAGGGAGAAGTTAAGTGCCTTGAGATGACTCTTGGTCAAGGCTACTCCATGTGATTTTCTTGGTCTTAAAACCATCCCACGGATGCATCAAATAATGCCCAGAATTTGGTTCACCCAGGTCTAGATTTCTATTAGAACTGAGGGATCTCCCCTTTGGGAAAGAGTGTGTATGTCTTTTTAAAAATGTTTATTTACTTTTAGTTTTCAACATTAATTTTCACAAAATTTTGAATTCAAATTTTCTCCCCATCTCTCCCTTCCCCCACCCCATACTGATTTGCATTCTGATTATCCCTTCCCTCAATATGTTCTCCCTTCTATGACATCCTTCCATCCCCTTATCCCCATCTTCTCTCTTTTCTTGTAGGGCAAGATAGATTTCTATACTCTATTACATGTATTTCTTATTTCTCAGTTGTATGCAAAAACAATTCTAAACATTCATTTTTAAAACTTTGAGTTTAAACTTCTCTCCCTTCCTCTCTCACCACCCATCCCCACTGAGAAAGCAATCATTTCAATACAGGCTTTAGATGTGTAGTTTTGTGAAAGACTTCCATGATAGTCATGTGTAAAACTAACTATACTTCCCTCCATCCTATCCTGCTCCCCATTTATTCTATTCTCTCTTTTGACTTTGTCCCTCCCCAAAAGTGCTTACTTCTAATTACTCCCTTCTCCCATTTCTATCCCTTCTATCATTCCCCCACCCCATTTTTCCCCATCTCCCCTACTTTCCTGTAGTGTAAGATAGATTTTTATCCCAAATTGAGTGTACATGTTATTCTCTCCTTAAGCCAAATGTGATGAGAGTAAGCTTCACTTATTCCCTCTCACTTCCTCCCTTTTCTCCTCCATTGAAAAAGCTTTTTCTTGCCTCTTTTATGAGAGATAATTTCCCCCATTCCATTTCTCCCTTTCTACTCCCAAAATATTCCTCTTTCACCCCTTAATTTTATTTTTTTAGATATCATCCCTTATTACTCAACTCCTTGTACTATCTGTGTGTGTGTGTGTGTGTGTGTGTATAATCACTCCAACTATCCAAATACTGAGAAAAGACTCAATAGTTACAAATATTATCTTTCCAGATAGGAATGTAAGCAGTTCAACTTTAGAAAATTCCTTGTTATTTCTCTTTCCTGTTTATCTTTTCATGCTCCTCTTGATTCATGTGTTTGAAAGTCAAATTTTCTATTCAGTTCTGGTCTTTTCATCAAGAATGCTTGAAACTCCTCTATTTCATTGACTGACCATTTTTCCCCCTGAAGCTAATACTCAGCTTTGCTGGATAGGTCATTCTTGGTTTTAATCCTAGTTCCTTTGATTTCTGGAATATCATATTCCAAGTCCTTTGGTCACTTAATGTTGAAGTTACTAGATCTTGTGTTGAAGCTACTAGATTGTATTTCCATAATACTCAAATTGTTTCTTTTTAGCTGCTTGCAATGTTTTCTCCTTGACCTGGGAACTCTGGAATTTGGCTACAACATTCCTAGGAGTTTCTCTTTTTGGATCTCTTTCAGGAGGTGATAGATGAATTCTTTCAATATTCATTTTGGGCAGTTTTCCTTGATAATTTCATGAAAGATGATGTCTAGGCTCTTTTTTTGATCACAGTTTTCAGGTAGACCAACACTTTTTTTTTTATTTTTGGAAGTTTTTATTTTTTTATTTATTTTTAACACAGTTTATTACAGATAAAACAATTCACACTTTTGGTCAGGTGCTACATCTTTTACAATATGGACCACCAAAGAATTTTTTCTTTAAACATGAGCCAACTGAGACACATAATATTTACGTTGCTAACTTCACAATCTCTTGATCTAATTGTCTCCTCAGTAATACTAAGAATAAAAAGACCCTAACTTAATGTTGTTGTAGACCAACACTTTTTAAATTATCTCTCCTGTATCTATTTTCCAGGTCAGTTGTTTTGCCAATGAGATATTTCACATTATCTTCCATTTTTCATTCTTTTGATTTTGCTTTGTAATTTCTTGGTTTCTAATAAAGTCATTAGCTTCTTCCATCTGCTCCATCCTAATTTTTAAAGGACTATTTTCTTCAGTGAACTTTTGAACCTCCATTTCCATTTGGCTAATTCTGTTTTTTAAAGCATTCTTCTCCTCATTGGTTTTTTGGACCTCTTTTGCTAATTGAGTTAACCAATTTTTAAATATGTTATTTTCTTCAGCATTTTTGGGGTCTCTTTTAGCAAGTTGTTGACTCACTTTTCATTATTTTCTTGCATCATTCTCATTTCTCTTCCCAATTTTTCCTCCACCTCTATTAGTTGATTTTCAAAATCCTTTTTGAGCCCTTTCATGGCCTGAAACAACTGCATATTTTTTTTGGAGGTTTTGGATGCAGAAACCTTGACACCCTCTGGTGGTATGCATTGTTCTTCCTCATCTGAAAGGATGGAAGAAAATACCTGTTCACTTAGAAAGTAACCTTCTATACTCTTTATTTTTTCCCCTTTTGGGGCATTTTCCCAGTCAGTTTCTTGATTTTTGAGTCCTTTGTCAAGAGGAGGGTATACTCTGGGGACCTGTAAGTTCTCAGTTCCTCCAGGGTGGCACAATCAAGGGAGAGGAGCTTATCCTCTTGTGACTTATGCACTAGTTTGGGAGCAACCAAAAACTTTTCTGCCTAGAATCTGTGAGTACAATTCCCTCTACACAACTGCCTTTAGCTCCACCAGGCCAGCACTCCTCCTCATCCCAGGGCCAAGCTCAGAGCTGATATTCATATCAGCTGCTCAATTCCTCCAAGGTCTTTAGGCAGAGGCCTCCAAAAATTGATGCTGCTGCTGCAGTGATGGCTGCCAGTGGTCTAGATCATGTTCCCTTCTCCTGGGTGAAGGAGCTTTCTCACTGACCTTTGAAACTGTCTTTGGCACTTGTGGGGTGAGCAATCTGGGAACTGCTGCTGCTCCCAGTGGCACCCTGAAGTCTGTTCTGAGCCCTGTCCCTGCAACACCGTGCAGCCCACACTGGGCTGTGCTCTACTCTGTACCTTTTTTGTCAGTTTTCCAGGCTGTCTTTGGATCGAAATCTCTTTCACTCTGTCCTTTTGTAGCTTCCGATGCTCTAGAATTTGTTTAGAGTCATTTTTTACAGGTATTTTATGGGCTATGTGTGGGAGTTTCCACAGGTCCATCTTTCTACTCTATCTTGGCTCTCCCCCTGCCCCAAGAGTGTGTATGTCTTGAAGAGGGTCTCTAAACCAAAGATCATGTGTGAAGGGGACTTGGCTTAAGCTCATTCCAGTCAAGGTAGTGTTTACCTCCTAGACTGTTTTCTCTACTCTGGGTTCAAATACTGGGGATGTTCCCCCATTCAAGTACTTCATGCATGCTAGGGGAAGTTGCCATGGCTCCAGTCTTCTACAACTTACAAAATGAGGGAAATCTTTTTATTTTGGGTATGGGTTGGACTTCATGGCTACTTTTATCACTTCTAACCTTGAAATTTCATGATCCTGGCTTCTCAAAGATAATGTTAAGTACCACACAAATTCTGGCATGGCATACAGAGTTGAAAAAAGTATTGGCCTGGTGGCTGTATTTCTAACTGTATTTCCAACCTAAGAAGACCATTTTAGAAATTCATATTCCTCACCATAAAGCTGGACCCTAGGTGATTTTTATTTTTCGCCACAGTAACTCATTAAAATTATCCACTCAAGCATGGAGGTGTCATGTGTTTTATGTCAGTGAAGAAAATACCTACACCAATAAAATAATGACTCTGTTGATTGTAAAATGAAATCAGCATTCATTCCCTAATTTTGACAATTACTGAGGTTGAGTTATGAAATTTACTACTGTATAAGCATAGCTGTAATAAAACTACTCAGGAAAGAATTTTATAACATGTAATATGTTTGGAGAAAAGGATAAATATTATGTTAGTAGTCTCATATTTTATAATACTACCTAAGTCTTGATACAATTTTTACTTATTCCTGTGTGATATAGATAACAATTAAAATTTGAATAAGTGGTCCAACAATAAATGATGACAAGGCATAAGTCTGTATCTCTTAGTATTTAGGTTACCTCTTGTTTTAAATTAGGATCCTTGGGGTAATCTTTCCCTCTTCCCACCAAATCCAGTCAATTCTGGGGGGCAGAGCCAAGATGGTGGAGTAGGAGGATAGACCTGCTCTAGCTCTACCCCCATAACCCATAAAATACCTGTAAAAATGACTTTAAACAAATTCTAGAGCAGTAGAAGCCACAAAATGACAGAGCAAAAGAGGTTTCCAGCCCAAGACAGCCTAGAAAGCCAACAGGAAAGGTCTATTGCACAGGGCTCTGAGCAGAGTGCAGCCTGGCCTTGGCCCAGCTGCACAGACAGGACTTGAGCAGGCTTCAGGGTGCAGAATTACAGGCAACAGCTGCACTTTCCAGATTTCTCACCCCACAAACACTAAAGACAGTTTCAAAGGTCCATAAGAAAACTCTTTCACCTGGGTGAAAGGTGGGGTGCCTTCTGACCCCAGCCCCAGTCCCAGAGCTCCAGCAGCCACTGTGGCAACAGTGTCTACTTTTGAAGCCCTTGGCTTAAAGACCCTAGGGGAAGCAAGTAGCTGATGTGAGTCTCAGTCTTGAGTGGTGCTCCTAGGGTGAGGAGGAGCACTGACACTGGAGTGGTGGAGGCTCTGGAGGTACCTTGGGCAGAAAAGAGTGCTTGTGGTTACTCCCAGACTAGAGCACAGGCCAGGACAGGAGGAAATTCCTCTCCCTTGATTGTGCCATCTTGGAGGAACTGAGAACTTACAGGTCCCCAGAGTATACCCTTCACTTGACAAAGGACTCAAAAGTCAAGTAACTGCCTGGAAAAATGTCCAAAAAAGAATAAAAAACAAGACTATAGAAGATTACTTTCTTGGTGAACAGGTGTTTTTTCCCATACTTTGTATGAGGAAGAACAGAGCATTCCATCAGAGGAAGACATCAAAGTCAAGGCTTCTACATCCAAAACCTCCTAAAAGTATGCAATGGTCTCAAGCCATGGAAGAGCTCAAAAAGAATTTTGAAAATCAGGTAAGAGAGGTGGAGGAAAAATTGAGAAGAGAAATGAGAGTGATACAAGAAAATTATGAAAAGCAAGTCAACAGCTTGCTAAAGGAGACCCAAAAAAATGTTGAAAAAAATAACACCTTTAAAAATAGACTAACCCAAATGGCAAAAGAGGTCCAAAAGGCTAATGAAGAGGAGAATCCTTTAAAAAGTAGAATGGTTCAAATGGTAAAGGAGGTTCAAAAATTCACTGAACAAAATAGTTCTTTAAAAATTGGAATGGAGCAGATGGAAGCTAATGACTTTATGAGAAACTAAGAAATTACAAAACAAAACCAAAAGAATGAAAAAATAGAAGACAATGTAAGATATCTATTTTGGATGTTTGAGATACAGAGGCCTTGACTTCCATGTCTTTACCTGATGGTAAGCATTGTTCTTCCTCATCCAAAAGGAAAGGAGGAAATATTTGTTCACCAAGAAAGTAACCTTCTATGGTCTTATTTTTTTTCCCTTTTCTGGGAGTTTTCTCAGTCAGTTACTTGACTTCTGAGATTCCTCTCCACCCCCTCCTCACCTCCAGATCTGCCCAGCTAGCACTTGGGGTCTGAGATTCAAATGCTGTTTCCCAGTCTCAGGGCTTTTGGCAGGGGCGGGGCTGCTATTCAGTGTGAAGGATTAAGTTCAGGTGCTCAGGTAGGGGCAGGGCTGCCACAAGGGGCTCAGTTCCCTCAGGGGGTTTATGAAGAAACCTTCAATAGCGGTCCAAGCTCATGTCTGCTTTGGGAGCTCCGGTCTGCTGCTGCCTCTGCCGCTGCCTCCCGAGGGGTCCTGAGTTATAGAGACACCTCGCTCCCCTCTTGGCCAGCCCAGAAGTCTCTCTCACTGACCTGTAGCACCTGTGAGTTGAGGGACCTTCACAGCCACTGGAGATTCTGTCCCTGAAGCCTGCTCGGATCTGCTTCTCTCAGGGCCACGTGGTCAGGGCAGGGCTGGGCTCCGCTCTGGGTCCCGTGTGCGATGGACCTTTGGTGTCGGTTTTTCAGGGCTCTCTGGAACAGAAATCTCCTCTACTCCATTGTTGTATGGCTTCCACTGCTCCAGAATTTGTTGGGAGTTCCTCTTTACAGGTAATTTATGGGCTGTGGGTTCAGAGCTAGCATATGTGAATCTTTCTACTCTGCCATCTTGGCTCCCCCCCTCAAAGATCTGCATGGCCTCTTGCTGTTGCCATTGTTCAGTCATGTTAGTTGTGTCCAACTCTTCATGATCTCATTTGGGGTTTTCTTGGCAGAAATACTGGAGTGGTTTGCCATTTCCATTTCCAGTTCATTTTACAGATGAGAAAACTGAGGTAAGAAGGATTAAGTGACTTGCCCAGAGTCACACAGCTAGTAAATGAGACTGGATTTGAACTTGTCTTCCTGACTCCAGCGAGGTGGTAGCATGGAGAAAACATTGAGCCTGGAGTCAGAAAGACCTGAATTCAACCTCAGCCACTAATTAACTGCATGACCCTGGGCAAGTCACTTAACCTCTATTGGCCTTAATCCATTGGAGAAGGAAATGGCAAATCAGTAGCATCCTTGCCAAGAAAACCCCATAGACTGTATTTGCATACTATGGTCCATTGGGTCATGAAGAGTCACATACAACTGAATGAATAACAACTGTGTGAATATTTTAAATTAAATATAAAAAGTACGAAAGAAATGTAAGAAAATTGGAAAATTCATGTCTTATTGCTTTTAAAGAGTGAGTTTTGCTCCCAAGGATGGCTGCAAATGAGAATCAGGCAAAGAATGATGGACTGGCTGAAGTTCTTTATAGTTATTTCAAACACATTACGGTTGTATATATTAGGAATTCTTTCCAGTCCACTTTTAGCCCAGTACTGTTAACACATCAGTAACTTTCACAATCTTGACTAATTCTTGGGTTGGAGTCTACATCAGCCAGTAAAATTGATTCAACTTCATGGAAGTAATGTAAGTAAAAGTTATGATACAGTGGTCTGTTACATGCAATGATACTTTTCTAATTTAGGCTCAGCATTTACTTCTCTTACCAAGGTTTTCAGTTAAAAGACAAATATGGCAAGTTACTCAAACAGATGTAACTGTTCTCCCCTCATTCTATCCTTTCCCCTGAAACAATAAGTAAGCAGTAACCTAATATCCTAAAAGACTTATTGTCCTCATGGAACCTAGAAAATTGGAGTGACCAACTTATGGTGTTCAGGTCTGATGCTTCCTCTGTCCATTTCAGCTTTACTCCCTTGGGGCTATTCCCAAAGAACATATCCTTGGCTTTTTAATCTTAGGCCTATTTTTCCTTGAAAAAAAATTACCTCTGAACAAAGATCAAACAGACAGCAGATTTGATTTTAATTTCTTCAATAAAGTTGGTCTGGTATTGACTGGTCTATTTTTTGGTGTCAGTGACCCAGCCCTGGAGGTGGCTAAGTGGCTCAGTGTATAGAGTGCTGGGCCTGGAATCAGGAAGACTCATCTTCCTGAGTTCAAATCTAGCCTCAGACATTATTAATTGTATGATGCTGGCAAGTCGTTTTACCCTGTTTACCTCAGTTTCTTCATCTGTAAAATGAGCCGGAGAAGTAAAAGGCAAATCACTCCAGTATCTCTGCCAAGAAAACCCCAAATGGGGTCATGTAGAGTTGAACATGACCAAAAAAAACCTCAATAACAGCAACAAGCCCAGAGCTGAGTAAGTTGCTTGGGGAGCAGTGGGACTAACTTTTACATCCTTTTGTTGTCTGTATGACCTACTTCTGTATCACTGATTAAGCAGATAAATTGTGACTAAGTCCCTAAGAACACTTGGGCTAGCTGAGTGTGCTTAATGCTTTTCATAGCCACTGCAACTTTCATCACTGCTTTCTGAAGTAGTTTCTCTACCCTTGACTCAAACCTGGAGATCTTTACTCAATAGCTAGGTTTTTATCATAACTGACCCCTGCACATTCAGTGTCACCAAACTGTCTATTCATTCAGCACCCACAAATATCCAAGTACCAAAACGGAAGATTGTTTCATCTTTGAGTGTACCGAACATCAGAAGTAGGACCTGTTGGGCTCTCTAATAAGAGACCAAATTTTCCTTCATCAGATTCTTATCATTTCTGCAACATCTCTGTGGCATTTTCCAGACATGGTCCATAGTCTTCCTCTCCATATGGGTGAATGCTCTACCTGAAATCACCACATTTGTCAATAATGGGTGGTCTTAGGATGCCATGCTTGTCATCAGGTAGATAGCAAAAGAGAAAAGTGTCCCATTTCCTTCTTTGAAGAACTTCATCTTGCCTAGTAGTTCCTTTCCATAAGTATAAGGTTTAGTAACTAGTCCCCAAATAATTCTTTTTTTCCTAGGTATTTTACCTGGAGGCACCTGAGGCAAACTCATGGTTTCTAGCAGTTGACATAAGGAGGCAACTGCATTGTCTGTTTTCCTCATTGAATATATTCCCTGGTAGATTACAATTCCCTCTAACCCACAATAAAGTGTGTACAGCAGTGCATAGTCTTTTCAATGATGTTTTTTCATAGTCCATAGGCATTCTCCAAATCTGACACTTCTATGTTGCATTATTAGATATTGTTTTCTATTACAGTTATTTGTTTATGTGTCATGTCTTGATACAAGACTATATACTCTACAAGGAAAAGGATCATATCTTATCTAAGTTTTGTATCACATTCAGCACCTAGAGCAGTGATTTTGATGCATAGTTGGTTCTTAATGATTCAAGCTAAGTTGAAATTTTGTACAATCATTAAGAGTAATCCAAAAGCATATCAGCTGACAAAGACATGGAAAAGATGTTTGATATCATCCCCGTTTTGGAGTTCTACTTCTCATTTCCTAAATGTAGTCACCCTCCATTCACTGATGAAACTTTCACAAAAATAATGTTATTTAAGGCAATATCTCTGTCTACACCGTTGCGACAATACAAACATCTAACATAATAGTCAAATTCATATGTAAAGTCTCAACTGTTATTTTCCAGTAATAAAAATACAATTAACTAGTCTATTATTGCCACCAAGACTAATATAAATCTAAGGATATCCAAAAGAACTTTTTATACTAAAGAAACTTTTTAATAAAAAATAATTTTCCTATCCCACTTTTCAGACCTGATTAATAACTTTCTAAAGTTTAGACTTGACCATGTCCTCCTTCATACCAATTCAAAAAACTCCTATTACCTCCAGGATCAAATATTAAAATTGTTGTTTAGTTTTGAAAGCTCTTTACAAAAAGGCTGCTTGGTTCATTCCCACCTTTTCCAGACTTCTTACTCATTTTCTTCCACGTACAACATGATCCAATGACACTGACCTTCTTGCTTTTCCTCAAAAATTCCTCCGGGAGTTTTTACTTGCTTTCCCATGCCTGGAATTCTCTCCTTCTTCATTTGGCTTCCCTGACTTCCCTGAGGGTCCAGCTAAAATCCCATCTTCTGCGAAGAATCTCTCTAGATCCTTCTCTCCCACACTAGTACTTTCCCTGTGTTGATTTTCTCCAATATCCTGCCTATATCTTGTTTCTGTATATTTGTTTGTGTGTTTTCTCCCCCATCAGACTGTGAAGTTCCTTAGAGCAGGGACTATTTTTGCTTTTCTTTGTATTCTCAGAACTTAACAGCAGCAACAACTTAGCACAGTGCCTGGCACACAGGAGTCACTTAATTGCTTCTCGACTTGTGTATATTGCGAGTAATATAACAGACTAGAAAATGTACTTAGTTACTAGGCAAGAAAAGGATTCAGTTCCTTTTTTGGGTAACATAGTAGGCGCTTAATGCTTGATGAAATTCTATTGAATTATATTTTTAAAAATTTGGATAACTGCAGATGGCAAGTCTTACAGATTTAACCTAGGCAAACCTAGCAAGAGCTGGGGCTTATGCTTCAGTACAGTGAGTCCAATGGAAGGCTTTAGTGGAGTATAGGTATAAGAGTGGTTGTGGTGGGAGGAAGACGAAGCCATGGGCCCCCTCATCAGTAGCACTGGATGAGAGTAGCACATCAGAATCCCATTGGGGTGCTTCCTCAATGTAGGAAAAAGGAAAAAAGGTTTGAGATTAGTGTGAAAGGAGGGGACAAACATTTATTAACCAGGAGGAGTGATGTGGCCTCCCGCAGAGTGGAGAAGGCTCACAGGAACCTGAACTCTCATCCTGGCCTTATTTCCCAAAGGCAGGGGAGGATCAAGAAGGAGCAGAATTGCCTCCAGACCATCCATAGTCAGGGCAAGGAAGAAGGGGAAAGTTCAGAGACATATACAGTTTTTCTGAAGGAGGTGGAAGAGAAGATTTGCTCCTGCCAAGACAAGGGGGCATCTGAGAGTGATCTGAGACTTTCCTAAGGATATCAAAAGATCATCCAAGGAAGAAGGGAGGGAGCCTGAGCTACATGGAGACACAGACACCATTATCCTCTGGCAGAAGGTTACTTCAATTGATGGAAGGGTAAAATGTAAAATTCCCTCCTCTTTCGGGTCATGAAGGGGTGGTGTGGTGGTCCAGAAGATCCTCAAAATCTTAGCCCTGGGTGAATGGAGGAAGACATGGGGTACCCCATGGGTAGAGATTCTAGGTTCCTCAGCCTAGATTAGCATGAAAACTGGGAGGTGAAGTAGCCACAATAACCCCTACACCCTCACTAACAAAGAGATGAAGTTGTGTGTGATGTAGGGTCCCTGTCTCTTGTGCCAAGGAAGGTAATGTACCAATGAGTTAATGCTGCTTCAGATAAATAAAAACAGTAGGGCACAGGGGGAAGTAGCTTTATTCCCAAACCCAACTGCTTTTTCCAAGAATATTTTTCCTATCTTTTCTTCTTCTTCCCTTTTTATGGGAAAAGGAGGGGGTTGGGCAATGTTTCTGAATCACTAAGAGTATTAGGTTTTCTTTTTCCTCCACTATCATGCTGGAGATCCATTTTCTAGCCCTCAATTGTTTTTATTACTAAAATAAAACTGGATGCCAAAAGAAACTAAGCCTATGAAATTCATACCATTTTTCTCAGTTAGTTTGATTTATTGTTTGTTGTACTGGCCTGACTGAGCCAGTAAAGTGCTAACTGTGTTAGCTATGTCAGTCTAGAAGGGGTTTTGCTTGAAATTTGAATTTGAGCTAACGAATCCATTCTCATCACTTGGTTGAGAAGGCTGTTTATTAGCAAGGTTACTCAAAGGGCACATGTACACTTTTCCCACAGTCATTGTGACCCAGATTAACAAGCACATTGTCTAGTTCTGGTAGAAGGTGGTGATATTTTGTGAAGTAAATGCTCAGTTGGGTAGACACAGTAGTCAGTGTTATAGTTTAGTCTAGAATCCACCACCAATGATTCTGCCCTTGATGTGGAGCTGCTCAAAGTAAGTCCAAGAGAAAAATTAGTTAAGGCTTAGGTTTGACTGAAATCTGGATTTTCCCTCAAAATAAGAAGGTCAAGGGTGGGGATGGAAAAGTAATTAATATATAATGTAAATCAGGTATAAAACAAATATTGATTTCCTCCATGCAAAAGAAATGTTTAACACAAGGGAATCACAAGAACATATTAACAATGACTTAAGCAGCTATAGTAGCCCAATACCTCAATCAACTCCTCTTTCAGGAACCTGATGTTTAAAACATCAAAACATAAAATATTTTTTGCAAGAGTACTGAATTGACATTTCATCTTCACCCTGCTTTTCTCTTATTGAAATCAGTTTCTCCAGGTCCATGATTTCTGGCAAGCCTGGCCAAGTTTCAGGCTCATTCTTTTTGCCAGCGTTTATCTTCTTCCAAAGGGGCTTGGAGTAATTTTGGATGGCTCATCCAAAAGTATAGTCAGCACTAAGAGCCAGGGGATCTCCACCTTTCATACTTAAAAGATTGCCTTCAAGATAGTACACATTCTTCTCAGGATTGCTACTCAGTCACCCATTCTCAGGCAACTTAAAAAAGAAGAAACAACTGAAATCCATTCTCAGACTTTCTTGGTTCAGTTTCATCTGCTATGTATTTGAAGCTATTTTATTGTTGGGATGGAGAAAGGGCAGCCCCTCCCTAATCTCACATGGGATATGTCCGAAGACTGCTAACACACTTGGAAGATAGGGAAAAAAGAGATAGAAGATGGGGTCACTAACTTTAAACTCTATGGAATGAATGGAATGTGTCTTTTGGTGGTCAGTTCTTGATGCTGTATGAAGGTAATTTTGATATCCCTACCCAACATAATCAGTATTTGCTCAGCTCATTGTGATTTAATGGGTACCAGTGGCTGTTAGTCAGGTAGGATAGAATTAAGTTTGCTTTAGTTAACTAGAGTAAGAGTTGTATAGGTTAGAGTTAATTAATCCACTATGTATTGATGGTTATATTATTCATATTTGGATCAGAGGATAGATTTTTTCTTTGTTAGTTAGGCCTATATTAACTTGTATTAGAGATAGATATAGAGGTCGGCTGTCTTAGTGCCACCCTCCCATCCCCACTCTAATGAGTATATTATGAGACTTGTGCTTGAAAAACTACAGTTGCCTTTTTATAAATGCACATTTTACACTTATGTCCTAGAACATTGCTAACAGGTAGAAAGCTCCTGCTGAGATGGACTGGGGAGGCCCAAGAATGCACTGACAAAATAACTATGATTGATGGACATCTTTCTTGGATAAATATGGGATGAATTTCCTCTGTTTCTCCCCCTTATCCAATAATGTGATTTTCTCCACTTCTGGAACTCATGAATTGTACTGCCTCATTCTATTTTTGGAGATCTCTCAGGGTCTATAAAAAAGGTCAGAGTCCAAGAAGAGGAATCTTTGACTGAGAAGAAAGTTTTGGATACAATTAGGGACCACCAATCTCCCTAGTAAATTGATTGATCATGCTTGAAGTTCTAAGTCTCAGTAGTTTTTTGGTACAGATTGGAATTTTGTGGCCTGCAGCTGGTACCCTTTGCAGCCATCAGAGGACCAAGGGAACACTAGTATAATGAAGTGATGTTTTGGAGCACACATATTATAGAAGAACTAACTATACATGGTAGATATGTGTTAAATTGGAAGTATTTACTCTGAAGATTTTTCCCACTCGACAATTTTCCTTCTCATCATAGCTGTATTGATTTTGTTCATGGATAGAGTGCTGGGCTTGGAGTCAAACCTAGAGTCAAGAAGATCTGAGTTTAAATCCAGTCTCAGACATTTAGTAGCTATATGACCGTGGGCAAGTCACTTAACCCTGTTTGCCTCTGTTTCTTCATTTGTAAAATGAGTCGGCAAAATAAATAGTAAACCACTCCAGTATCTTTGCCAAGAAAACTCCAAAAGGGGTCATAAATCGTTGGACATGACTGAAACAACTGAACAACAACACAAATTTGAACTCTATATAAATATTTATGACTTTAGTATGTTTCTTATAAATAATAAATTTGGGGGGTTTTCCTTTCTGGTATCTTTCTTCATTTTATCAGTTAGTTAATTCCATTCACATTCATTGCTATGATAATTAGGTTTATTTCCTCTGTATAAGTTCCAATTTTAGTGTGTTCTTTATTCTGTCCACAAATGATAAAGAAATAAAAAGAATAATATAACAATGCTAGTTCTCTGTAGTTGAAACAGTCCATCTTACTTTTCTCCTGTACTGTAGACCAAAGCTACGATATTAGACTTTGACCTTTTTCCTCTCATTTTTCCCCTTTCACAATCCCTCCCTATTGAAACTCTTGCTAATTTAAATTTGTTTTGCTTGTGACTCTTTTCCTCACTAAATCATCTTTTCTTTTGAACTCCTTAATCCTTTCTTTTCCTGTTCTAGCCCTGTTCAATTCCCTGTTCACCTTATTATGTTTCTACAATATGCTCTTCCCTAGCAACCTTTATTTGCCAAGATCAGATAAGAGTAAGGAAGTCAGACAAGTAGAAGGAAAACCAGGAGAGAGTGATGTTCCCCAAACCCAGAGAAAAGAGAGTATCAAGGCAAAGAGAATGATCAACAGTGTTAAAAGCTCCCGAAAGGTCAAGGAGGAAGAGGATTAAAGAAAAACCATTAAATGTGGCAATTAAGAAATTATGATTATCTTTAGGAAGAGCAGTTTTGGTGGAATGATAAAATTGGAAGCCAGGCTGTAAGGGTCTAACAAGAAGTTGAAGAGTGAGGGGAGAGAAAGTGAAACCATGCTATAGATGGCCTTTATGAAGAGTTTAGCCACAAAGGGCAGAAGAGATAGAGGATAACAAAGGAGAAAGAAAGATCAAGGAGTGTTTTTTGAGAATGGGAGGACATGGGCATATTTCTAGGCTCTATGGAAGGTGCCAGTAGACAGAGAAAAATTGAAGTTAAGTGATGAAGAAGGGGTGGCAGAGGGAATAATCTTTCGAAGGAGATAAGATGGAAAGTCTCACTTGAAGAAATAGAGGTATTAGACATGGTAAGGAATAAGGTCACTTCATTATGTGAGGAAAGAGACAGTGGCAAAAGGCATTTGAATGACAGGAGATGAGGAAGAAGAAGGAGTTCATGGTGAATAGCCTTAGTTCTTTTTCTATAAAATATATGGCAGGGCTCTCAGCTGAGAGGGTGGGAGGAGGCAGACCATGAAGGGCTTATGGAGGGATGAAAAGGTTTAGAAGAACTGCTTTTAGAAAGTGGGATAGTGAATTGATTGGAGAGAAATAGAAGGATTGCCTAGTAGCAGTGAGGCTCCAGTTGAGATTGTATAACATGAATTTGTAGTGTACCCAATCAAAATAGTTGTATGATTTTCTCTACTTTCACTCATCAACATGTCTGTAGAAGTAAAGATTGTGAATTATGGGTGGGATCCCTGCTGATGCTTGGCAGGATGCAATCAGCTGTATGATAAGAGGGTCAGAGACTCAAGAAAAGAGGACAATGTAGAGTTGAATTGGCTCATCAAGGCGTCAAGATGGGAAAAAAGTGCAGAATGGATATTGCATAGGGAAGTGGTCTAGAAGAAAACAACTTTCTTTTTTTTGTATTTAAATTTATTTATTTAAGTTTTCAACATTCATTTCCACAAAATTTGGCTTCCAAATTTTCTCCCCATTTCCCCCCTCCCCCCACCCAAAACTCTGAGCATTCTAATTACCCTTATCACCAATCTGTCCTCCTTTCTAACATCCCTCCCTTCCCTTATCCCCATCTTCTTTTGTCCTGAAGGGCAAGATAAATTTCTATTCCCCATTACCTGTATTTCTTATTTCCTAGTTGCAAGAACAATACTCAACAGTTGTTCCTAAAATTTGAGTTCCAGCTTCTCTTCATCCCTCCCTCCCCACCCATCCCCTTTGGGAGGGCAGGCAATTCAATATAGGCCATATCTGTGTAGTTTTGCAAATGACTTCCATAATAGTCATGTTCTGTAAGACTAACTATATTTCCTTCCATCCTATCCTGCCCCCTGTTTCTTCTATTCTCTCTTTTGATCCTATCCCTTCCCAAGATTGCTCCCTCCTCCCACTACCCTCCCTTCCATTATCCCCCCCACCCTGCTTATCCCCTTCTCCTCCACTATCCTGTATTGTAAGATAGATTTTCATACCAAAACGAGTGTGCATTTTATTCCTTCCTTTAGTTAAATGGGATGAGAGTAAGCTTCAAGTTTTTTCTCTAACCTCCCTCCTTTTCCCTCCACTTAAAAGTCTTTTATTTGCCTCTTTTATTAGAGATAATTTGCCCCATTCCATTTCTCCCTTTCTCCTCCCAATATATTTCTCTCTCACTGCTTAATTTCATTATTTGAAAATATGATCCCTTCCTATTCAATTCACCCTGTGCTCTTTCTCTTTGTGTGTGTGTAATCCCACCAACTACCCAGATACTGAAAAAAATTTCAAGAGTTACAAATACTGTCTTTCCATGTAGGAATGTAAACAGTTCAACTTTAGTAAGTCCCTTTCTTTGCTGTTTATCTTTTCATGCTTCTCTTCATTCCTGTGTTTGAAAGTCAAATTTTCTTTTCAGCTCTGGTCTTTTCATCAAGAATGATTGAAAGTCCTCTATTTCACTGAAAGACCATTTTTCCCCTGAAGTATTATACTCAGTTTTACTGGGTAGGTGATTCTTGGTTTGAGTTCTAGGTCCTTTGATTTCTGAAATATCCTATTCCACGCCCTTCGATCCCTTAATGTAGAAGCTGCTAGACCTTGCGTTATCCTGATTGTATTTCCACAACACTGGAATTTTTTCTTTCTAGCTGCTTGCAAGATTTTCTCTTTGACTTGGGAACTCTGGAATTTGGCCACAATGTTCCTAGGAGTTTCTCTTTTTGGATCTCTTTCAGGAGGGGATCAGTGGATTCTTTCAATATTTATTTTGCCCTCTGCTTCTAGAATATCAGGGGAGTTTTCCTCGATAATTTCATGAAAGATGATGTCTAGGCTCTTTGTTTGATCAAGGCTTTCAGGTAGTCCCATAACTTTTAAATTGTCTCTCCTGGATCTATTTACCAGGTCAGTTGTTTTTCCAATGAGATATTTCACATTATCTTCATTTTTTCATTCTTTTGGTTTTATTTGTGATTTCTTGGTTTCTCAGAAAGTCATTAGCCTCCATTTGTCCCATTCTAATTTTGAGAGAACTATTTTCTTCAGTGAGCTTTTGAACCTCCTTTCCCATTTGACTAATTCTACTTTTTAAAGCATTCTTCTCCTCATTGGCTTTTTGAACCTCTTTTGTCAATTGAGTTAGCCTATTTTTCAAGGTGTTATTTTCTTCAGCACTTTTTTGGATCTCCTTTAGCAAGGTGTTGACCCACTTTTCATGCTTTTCTTGCATCTCTCTCATTTCTCTTCCCAGTTTTTCCTCCACCTCTCTTACTTGATTTTCAAAATCTTTTTTGGCCTGAGCCCATTGAATATTTATTTTGGATGTTTGGGATACAGAAGCCTTGACTTTTATGTCTTTCCCTGATGGTAAGCATTGTTCTTCCTCATCTGAAAGGATGGGAGGAGATATCTGTTCACCAAGAAAGTAACCTATAGTCTTATTTTTTTTCCCCTTTTTTTGGGCATTTTCCCCAACCAGTTACTTGACTTTTAAGTCCTTTGTCACAAGTAGGGTATACTCTGGGAATCTGTGAGATCTCAGGTCCTCCAATGTGGCACGATCAAGCCTATACTGGTCTGGACGCAGAGAGGGATTTTTGTGCCCAGAATCTTAGCAGTTACTTCTCCACAGTCACCTGACCTCCAGTTCCCAAGTCAGCACTGAGGGCTGATTTTCAGATAAGCTGGATGGGAAGGGCCACCATTCAGTGTGAGACAAAGACCAGCTTGTCCAGGGCCTCTACACAGGGTGGAGGCAAGAATCAGCTCTTTAATGCCCCCAGGATTTTTACACTCCAAAAATGTATGCAGCTGCTGCACCTGCAATGTAGCCTCTGAAGTGGCTACCTGCCACCAGAGCTATGGGAGGACCCTTCTCCCTTCCTGGCCAGCTGGAAAAACTCCTTCACTGACCTTTGGTGCCTGTGGGTTGAGGGATCTTCAAACCCACTGCTGCTGGGATTGGGGATTCTGCAACTGGAGATTCTGCCCCCAAGGGCTGTTCACAAGCCATGTGGCACACAGTCAAGGCTGGGCTAGGCTCCGCACTCCACTCCACTTCTGGTGCAACCCACATTTCCTTGGACCTTTCAGGTCACCCTGGGCTGGAAATCTCCTCCACTCTGTTGTTCTCCACTTCTGCTGCTCCAAAATTTGTTGAGAGTCCCTCTCTACAGGTATTTTATGGGCTGTGGGGGGAGACCCTGCATATGTGTGTCTTTCTACTCTGCCATCTTGGCCCTGAAGGAAACAATTTTCAAGGAATTGGAGTTCATGGTGTTGAGGAGGAGTAAAGTTTGTCAAAGGAAGGCAGAGTGAGAGGTAAAATCAATAGATTTTATGGTCAGATAGGTGGATTTCAAAATTCTTTTATTTTTTCTTTTTTTTTTTTTTAATAAAAATTTATTTATTTATTTATTCCCATAATTTTTAAATTGTCTCTCCTGGATCTATTTTCCAGGTCAGTTGTTTTTCCCATGAGATATTTCACATTCTCTTCCATTTTTTCATTCTTTTGGTTTTGTTTGGTGATTTCTTGGTTTCTCAGAAAGTCATTAGACTCCATCTGTTCCATTCTAATTTTGAGAGAACTATTCTCTTCAGTAGCTTTTGAACCTCTTTTTCCATTTGGCTAATTCTGCTTTTGAAAGCATTCTTCTCCTCATTGGCTTTTTGAACCTCTTTTGCCAACTGAGTTAGCCTATTTTTCAAGGTGTTATTTTCTTCAGCATTTTTTTGGGTCTCCTTTAGCAAGGTATTGACCCATTTTTCATGCTTTTCTTGCATCTCTCTCATTTCTCTTCCCAGTTTTTCCTCCACCTGTCTAACTTGATTTTCAAAATCTTTTTTGAGCTCTTCCATGGCCTGAGCCCACCGGACATCCACCTGGGATGTCTGGGATACAGAGTCCCCAACCTCCACATCTTTCCCTGATGGTAAGAATAGTTCCTCGTCATCAGAATTGAAAGGTGGGAACATCTGTACCCCCTCAAAGTAGCTCTCTGTAGTCTTATTTTTCTTCCATTTTCTGGGCATTTTCCCAGCCAGTTACTTGACTTCTGAGATTCCTCTGCACCCCTGCCTAGATCTGCCCAGCTAGTGCTTGGGGTCTGAGGTTCAAATGGGCTTTCCGCGGCAGGCACGGCTGCTATGTGAGCTTAAGTTCTGGTGCTAAGGTGGTGGCAGGGCAGCCTCCCAGACCCAGTTCCCTCAGGGGCTTTATGCAGAGACCTTCAGTAATGGAGTGGGTGGGGCAGGGCCGTCTCCCAGGTTCAGTTCCCTCAGGGGGTTTATTCAGAGACCTTCGGTAATGACCCTGAACTTCTGCCTGCCTGCTCGGGGAGTCCCAGGCCCCTGCTGCTGCCTCTGCTGCTCCCCCCTCCACTGCCTTTCAAGGGGACCCGAGTCACGGAGACACCCCGCTCCCCTCTCGGCCACCCCAGACATCTCTCTCACTGACCTGTAGTGTCTGTGGGCAGAGGGACCTTCCAGGCTGCTGGAGATTCTTAAACATGAAATTGGTGTATTCATGGGTAATAGAAAGATCAAGGATATGATCATCTTTGTGTATGGTTGAAATGAAATGGAGGATTAAGTAGGGAAGTAAGTAGGTTGAAGAATTGAGCAGTCAGAATGTTTAAGAGAGAGCAATATACATACATGAATGTATGTCACACATGTAGATATACATATATGTGTATATATGTGTGTATATGAATGTATATGTGTGTGTATGTGTATGGATATGCTTATGTATATGTAGAAGTCCACAAGTATGAGGACAGAAGTTAGGAAGAAGAGTTGGTACCGAATCATTGACAATTTTTACTACTTTGGTAAGGTTTTCTTTTGTCCAAAGTTGTTTATTATCCTTTCAAGTTTTTCCTGAAGAGCTTTAATTTGGCTATTCATCTCTTCTTTCACCTTTTCCCTTAATTTCCGTTACTAAGCTTTTCATCTACTCTTGGAATAATTATGTCCTATTCATTTTTTTTCATACTATTCTACTTAAAATTTCCTTCTTATTGTATTTCTGTTCTATTTTTTTATCCTGAGTCTCTCTTAAGTCATAGTATTCCTTCTTTGTGTTCAGCATTTTCTTTCTTTTTTTTTTTTCCCTTTTTTTTAAGTCTCTCCAGCAGAAATAACTGGTAAAATTTCCTCTTCCTAATCCCTTGATGTTTCTTTAGAACTTCTATTTGATCTTTGGTTATTGGAATTGCACTGGCTTAGAGAAGGATCAGTATGAACCAGAAGCCACTTCCTTTCTATTTCAATCCCAGCGCCATTCCTGACATTTCCATCTTGCCTTTTTCTGCTGTCCTCCCTCCTGTCCTCCAGCTCCTCTTTATGTATTGTTTTCCCATATCAGAATGTCATAAGCTTCTTGAAGGAGAAAACTATTTTTCCCCCCTCCTTCCCTTCCTTTCTTCCTTCCTTCCTTCCTTCCTTTCTTCCTTCCTTCCATCTTTTCTTCTTTTCTTTTCAACCTCTATCATCTCTCAAAATGGGCTTAGGGTCAGAAGAGAGAGATGTGATCTATCTTTTCTCTTGGGGTTGGTCAAAGTGCTAAAGGTGTCTCCAGTGGAAGTTTGAGAAGCTCCATGGGGTTTTAAGTGGACATTTATTGTTGTTGTTTTTCAAAAGATTACCTTATTGTAGATTTTCCATTAATTTCTTTTGCTTATAGTTCTTATATTTTATGCTGAACAGATTTTTGTTCTTGATTTAGACTTCAAGGGAGTTAGATTTATCTGGAACTTTTCATATCATCATCTGTCTCAGAAATTTCAATAAATGCTCATTAAATTGAATCAGTTAAATTCTGGATATTTGGAATAATTACTTCTGACTTATTTGTACCTGATGTTATTTGCAAGGACTTCATTTTTTAACACTGGGAGAGGGTATCAGGCAAGTAGCTTCAGGAATATAGGACAAGTCATAATTTCTGCCATCTTCCCCTCCAATATGGCTGGAGTAAAGCTCTATGGTAATTTTGATGACTCTCAGGAGAAAATGAAAATTGTCCTCAACAGACTTTTTCTGAAGTTTTGGTTGTGCTGGTTAGGTGTATTTGTGAATCTGACTCAAGAAAATAAAAATAAAAGGTGAAATATTCCTGGGCTGTGGACTGCCTTACAAAAGAATAGTAAATATTCCCTGAAGGGGAAGTAGCTTATCTGAAATTCTTCACCAGATGGGAGTGGCAGCTCAACAAAGAAGAAACTTGTTGGGTCATTTTCAGTAGTGTTCAACTTTTCATGACCTTATTTGGGGTTTTCTTGGGAAAGATACTGGAGTGGCTTGCCATTTCCTTTTCCAGTTCATTTTACAGATGAGCAAACTGAGGTAAACAGGATTAAGTGATTTGCCCAGGGTCACACAGCTAGTAAGTGTCTGAAGCCACATTTGAACTCAGGAACATGCCTTCTTGATTCCAGACCCAGCACTCTATATCCAAAGTAGAAGCTTATTAAGGAGAACAGTAGCAAAGGGGAGTTTCAGAGGTTTTATAACTGAGTCACAATTATGAGGGTATGAATTGTCCAGGATATGAGTGTTTTCTTTACCATTGATGGCGAAATCTTTGAGAAAATATATTTTACCATGAAGTTTAATTAGAGGTCTTTGCTCTGAGTTAATGTGTCTTTTGATTTGCTCTAGAATAAGGGAAGCACTGGACAGGGGCTCATGAACTAATATTTTTAATATATACTTACCCAAGCAGTTATCTTGCACTTGTCTGTAGCTCTCTAGGAGCTAAATGGGAAACTTTACACTATTACTATTGATGCTTAAATTATTGCTTTTAAAATTATATTTATTATCAATGAGAAAATCATCAAATATAAATATTTCCATACATGAAGTACAGAAAATATGATTTTTATGTGGAATAATTAATCTACTGTACAGAGCTCATTCATTTTAATATATATATTAAATTTAAGTAATGATAACATTTTTATGGGCTAGATGATTATTATAGAAAGAATTCTTGCTGATGTCTCAGTTGGACTAAATGGCTATTGAGGACCCTTCCAACTCTGACTTTGTATGATTATGGTACAAATTAACATAAAAAATTCTTTTTTTATTCACATTTCCTTAGAGAAGAATCTATTGTTTGAAAATTTAATATTTTTCTTTCTGTATTTTATTATTGATTTAGTACTTTAAAAATCTAGCTATTTCTAAAAGCTTTCAATTTCTCATTTAGATGTGATTTTAAAAAATTACAGAGGTAAAGAATGTAAATTACATTGAATTTGTGAATGATAGTTTTTGTTGAATGGAATTATGTTATCCAATATTCTTTTAGTGTTAAAATTGTCTGAACATATCAATATTTAAGTTTCTTTTAAATAAATCCACATTGGTCAAAGTTACTGAAGTCTTTCTGTGGTTTCCTTCAAGGTAAGACCTAACGAATCCATGAGAAACACAAGGAAACAACTCAAAACCGAAGTTAGAAATGTAGATCTAATGGACTATCTGAACTTAATAAACCTTAAAAAATAAATCCTGGTGTACAGATTTATGATCTGTAAGGACTGTTTTCAGTGCTATTTTCTAACAAATGGCTTTTTCCCCTTAGATTCTCCCAGTACCCACTGGGCTACAGGTTTCACCTGATAAGTAGCCAGGAAGACAATGTTATCTCTTTAGGAGTTGGAGTGGGGATCACTATATATGCAGACTATGAGACTTTCTTGCTTGTGCTTTCAATATGGAGGGATGCTCTTCTGAAAGCCTTCTAGTGCAGAGCTAGAACTGGGCAACCCTAATACAGTAAATAAGTCCCCAATAAATACTTGTTGAATTGAACTGTTAAGGTAATATTTGCTTTGAAAATGTCTGATAAATGTTTTACCCAAATCCTGTTTGACTAAGAACGAAAAGAATAGTTGCCTCCTTTCTAAACTGCCTCCAGCATTCATTATTTTGGCTATTGATGATATATTTGCTATATTTCAATTTAGAATGCTTGGCAATATAAATTTAGCCTTAAAGAAACAAATATCCAGATGTTACAAATATCTGTGTTATAATTATTTTTAAGTAGAGTGTAATTCAAAGCCAAGAAGACTTGCTGCCCATCATATACGCATAATAAAGACAGCAATTTGAAGCAAAGAACTGAGATGGAACTCCTTGCCTAGAAAGAGCTCCACCAGCAATCTTTTTATTCTCCTTTTCCACTGCCCATTCATTTACACAAGTGATTTAAAAAAAATCCAGACTAGAGAAAATTGGGAATTGTTGGATGTTGTTAGTTCTTGGTAATTTGTTGGAATCTGAAAATGATACTGACTAAGTAAAGTTTGGAAATGCTAGTTTCGGGTCACATATTTGTTACTTTCAAAGATGGAGCTGAAGGACCTTGAAAGAGGGGAACTATGATTTGAATTCTGTAGTCTGTGAATGGGCTACTTTAAGAGACAGAGATAGCTCCCACAGAAATTAGTTACAGATTGCAGATATGAGATTGCCTTTTGGTTAGGTTCTATTTTTTTCCAGGGATGAGGACATTAAGCAATAGTTACTTGAATTTTCTAATCATAAATTGGAGAGACACTATAGCAAATACATGTCCCTGATGGGTAGGAAGTATATGTGAAAAAAAAAAAAATAAGGCCTAGGGCACTGCTTATCTTAGCTAGATGAATATGTGTTCCAAATAACTTGGGTGTTGGGACTGTAGGGTCCCAAGTTTTCTCAACTCTAAAACTCTTCTTGTTCTTTTTCAAAAAAAAAAAAGCATGGGAAAGAAAAAAGCAGAGGAACAAAAATTCCCCTAGGTGGAGCTATTTCAAGGTTATCACTCTTCACTGTCTCAAATTTCTGTATTTATTATATATAATTGGCAGATGAAAGCCTTTTTTGGCTTTAAGCCAGCCTTAAACCTGTATTTGCAGCAAATTTGTGTTTGTGTATTATGTGCTTTCCGATCAAAATTAGCATATTGGTTTGAATTTGGTAAATAATTACTTCAGTATTAGTATCATTAAAAAGTAGACTCGCCTGCATTCTGATTGTTATAACTGAAATAACTAATAGACAAAGAAGATATTTTATAAATATATAGAGAATATATACCTCTTGCCTAAGAATGGGGGACTACATAGTAAAATCAAGAGAAATTCCATGGGAACATTTTGCTATTATACAACATTTTAGAGTATAGGATGTAAATAATCCAAAATCAAATCAAGCTGTGGTTTGGCATTTTGGTCTTAAGTTTAAAAGCTAATTAAAGTTTTCGTGAATTTAAACTTAAGTCAGCACGACATATGTAATGAGAATCAATTATCAAGGGGTATATTCTCTAGCCTGTAGGGAAATTCCCATCATTATTGGTGAAAATTCTGCATCAAGATCATGGGAAGAGCCTGACCCTTAATCTTCCTCTTTAACAGCCTGTAGAATTTGTTATGCTTAGTTTCATACACTAGTCCTTAGAGACACTAATCCTAGTTTTTTGTCCCCACCTTCCACATGCTAAAAATAACAGAAGTTGGGGGCAGAGGAGAGGGGGAGAAGGAGAAGCCAGAGGGAATGTGATTATCTTATCATCCTTGTTGTACGATTGATTTATAGTAGACATTTTGTTTTACCAATGCCAAATCATACAAAGGTTATTCCAACTAATGCATAGGGGATTTGAAGCTTCTCCTGAGTATGTAAACTCTTCTCTGGGGGTAAGCTAGGTTTACTTTGTAAAGCTGAGAGATTTCCTTGCTGTGCCACCAGGGTGGTGTTTTTGACCTTTTATATTTCATGGCACAAGTGTGTGTTAGTATATTTCTCAATATGCCCTGGGCCCAGAACATAGTCTCTGCTCCTTTGGAGAAGACTGTGGTAAAGCTATGCTGCTAGAGGAAAGTTCTGAAGGACAAATGACTGCAAAGAAGGTTTTTCCTGTATTTCCAGTATAGTGTTCCTACTTTAGATGAAAGAGCAGAAATCAAACCAGGGTGGAGCAACTGCGACTTTGCTTTAGAAAATGCTAAATTTAGAGAATTCAAGTCAAAAGCTAACCTTGTAGGGTAGAGGGGCATTGGCCATGTACCGTCACACAGGAGAGTGACGTTGGGAAGGCAAAGGGGGAGGAAATAGTGTTTATTAAGCAACTACTATGTGTTAGGTTCTTTAAAAGCAATATCTCATTTGATATTTTTAACAGTCCTGTGAGGTAGATGCTGTGATTATTCACATTTCACTTTTGAGGAAACTGTGGCAGAGGTTTAAATGACTTGCCTAGGGTCACATAGGTGGTAAATGTCTGGGGCAATATTTGAATGTAGGTCCTCCTGATTACAGGTTCAGTGCTCTATACGCTGCCATTTTGCTGAATACTTTGAGAATAGAACTGTTCTCAGTATCTCCCAAAACATATAGCGATGGATAATCCCCCTTTTATACCCTGTTCCAATATTCTTGGCTTCTCAGACTATCTAGTTCAACTGCCATGGGACCTGCTCTACTTTCATCTGCTACTCTCACTCTACTAGAACCTGGGGAATTTGGAGTCAGGCATTTCCTCTTCTTTAAGGCTGTGTGCAGCCCTACTGTGCAGCTTGTAGGGAGGTATAGGATAGGAACAATGGGAAATCTCCAAAGTCTTAAGCTTCTGAGCCAAGAATCATTAGGTACTTGGGCTACGATGATGGTAAAACAAAATTGTGGATTTGAAAGCCCATCCTGGCTCTAACAGGCTCTGAAACTCTATTAGCATCTCCCCACTGGAAAGGGAGCTCAGAAAACATGAGTAAAGAACCCCCAGGGCATCAACACTCTAGCTTCTAGGAGTAATAAGACAGGATATCTTATTCGTATCAACTGCCATAAGTGGTCACCTCCTCCTGCCTTTGTAAGGGTGTCAGTGCTTCCTCTATGAGGCCAAATCAGTCCAAAGAATAGGAGGAGACAGGTGTTGGGACATAGGAAGTAGATGAGAAAATGTGTCACCCCATCCTTCCTGAGACTGTATATATACTGACAACAGCACCTTCTCCCCATACACATGATGGAAGGAGACCACGTGGGCACATTGCTGAGTAAGATTAGCATCACTTGCATTGCTGCCACCATAAGATTCCACTCCCATTACTTTCCTCCCATAGCAGAAGGTCTCTGTTCTCTGATACTTCCTTCCTGTAGCTGGACCTCACCTATTATCTGCTCAAGGAGGGAGAGAGATGTATACCAAAGGCATTCCTATGTGTAGACAACAACTGGCTTGTGGCAATGGAGACAGGCAGGTCAGTGGATAAGTGTTCATAAATCTAGAACAGGAAGAGACTTTGGAAGCCTCTCATTTTTATAGATGGGGAAACACAGGATTAGCAAGGTTTAATGACCTGCTCAGGATCATCTAGGTGGTTAAGTCCAAGAGGCAGGATTTAAACTCAGGTCCTCTGACTCTAAAAGCAATACTTTCCACTACACCATCCTGCCTATTTCTATGGCCCTGAGCCCTACCAATGTCCCTGAAATGTCTATGCAGGGCCTTCCTAAATAGCCCCTGGTTAACAAGAATAATTAGTTAAGATAGATGGTTCTCCTCCTCTTCTCCACACTCTCGGTCTGGTGCTAGTGTCCTGAAGCCTCTTTTCTCCCACTCCCCAATTGAAGACAGCCTTTCCTGCTTCTTCCCACAGATGTAAGAATTCCTAGTTGTGGCTCTGGGAAGTACCAGATTTTTAGTCATTGGACCTGGGTTCAAATCCCTGCTTTGCCACTACCTATGTGATCCTGTGCATTTACTGCTCTGGATCTGTGTTTTGTCATCTGTAAAATTAAGAGGTAAGATTAGGCCTTTCTTTTATCTCCAAATCTTACAAACTGAATTTTTGCTCTTACTGTTCTTTTAAGGATTCTCAGCAGCAAGTTTCTGGCCTCCAGACGACAGTTTCTGCTCTGTATTAGGTCTGAATCACACACCAATTAAGGCTCAATAATCTTTTTTTTTCCTTTTTACCTCTCTCCCTCATGCCTGCTTTTCTTACCCCATACTACATCTTCCTTTGAATTCTTCATTCCTGTCATACACGGAGGAAACTGGAATTCTTCTGTAGCATGAGTCAGTTGACGTACTGGGAGCTGATCCAAGAGCTGGCAACCTCTGCCCCGAAGCAATAAAACAGTGCCCTCCTCCCTGCCCCAGGCAACTCTGTATTTCCTCACTCTTCTGTGCACCATGTTTATTTGTTTTCTCATTTAAGGCCAGTGTACCAAGGAAATGACTGCCACAGAAACATCAAAGAGACTGCTCTGTAATGAACTGATGACCGTCAATCCTTTAGAGGTCTGCCTTTTAACAGTGCCCATCACATTTGATGATAGCATGAGATTTTTCTGTTTAAGGTACAGGTGGAAAAGGTGGTAAAGGAATTCTCAGCTTATACCTGACAATACTAGTCTTCCAGTTTTTCACTAATTAGTAAGGAATTACACCTGTGTCTAGTTTTCATACTTTTTATTTTGGTCAGGATATAGAAAAGTAAGACTCAGTTTAGATGAAACTCAGAGGTCATTTAGTCCATCTCAAGCCCAGGGAGATTAAGTGGATTGCCCAATATCACACTGGCAGTTTCAGGCATAGGATTTGATTCCAGATCCTTCCATCACACTATGCTGCCTTTTCTAAAAGATAAAAATATAGCCCCTCATTTTGTTGCCTGTTTCACCTCAAGAAGGTCACTTAATTTTGCTGGATCTCAGTTTCCTTATCAGTAAAAAGAGTAGTTTGGCATAAATGACTTCTGAGATTTTCTCCAGCTCTAAAATGATGATCCTAAATTTGAGTAAGTTCAAAATCCATATTGACCAAAAGACTTTTGACTCTCTTGTCTCATAATTGTTCAGCTGATAAGTAAGGGGTCTAATTTACCATGTAATTGTCCCAACTATAGCACAGATAGATATCACAAAATTTGAGAATTGGAAGGGATCTCAGTGGTGGCCATTTAGTTCAACTATATAGACTATGAAAGGAATCTCTGCTACAACACGCCCAACAAGTGATCACTCAGCCTTTACTTGAAAACTTCCAAGAATCCATTCCCTCTCTAGGCATCTAATTCTGCTTTTGGATAGCTATAATTGGCTGGAAGCTTTCCCCAAAATCAAGCCTAAATTTGCCCCTTTCAGCTTCAATCCATTGCCCTTACCCACACAAATCTAACACCTCCTCTTCCATACAGTCCTTCAAAATTACAGACATTTATCACCTACCCTCCCCACAAAATTCTTCTTTTTTACAGGCTAAAAATTCCCAACGACTTTAACAAATATGGAAGGACTCTGCCAGGAAACTTGTGTAGGCTTCTCCTACTATGTCTGTTCTGTGACTAGATAATAAATGGTTAAGTGAAAGATCATTAGTGTCCAGAATAATATCCTTCACAGGTACTAAATTGATTTCTTACAATTGGCTGAAATTGTAATACTGAATCAGATACTGATTCAGATTTTCTCCAAGGAGTCAAATTAGGTACTTTTTACCCTTTGCACATTACGTATTCAATCCATGATTGAAAAAAAGCAGGCAGGAGTAAAGTGTCCCCTTAGAAGAGTCCTGACCTAAGCTCAAGCTTCACTAAGGAAGGTAACTCTTTCCTAAGGAACCAGAGATACCCTGTCACTCCATCACCCTTAGTCCCAAACTTCCATATGCAAATCTAACCTATGGCTTGCAGTAAAGAAGAAATGGAAATGACATGGAGCTGTTTAGGGGTATCAAAAGCAGGCTCTGTTTTGGAGTGACAAGAGCTATCTGATTGGACTCCTAAAGACAAAGAGAAACACAATAGTCTTCCTCAAAAAGCAATGTGGTGTACTAGATAGTGCCCTGGACTTGGTGTAAGGAAGACACAAGTTTGAATTCCACCTCAGACACTTGCTAGCTGTGTAATCTCAGGCAAATCTCAGGCAAATCAGTTAGGTTCTTTGGGTCTCATTTTCCTCAATTGTAAAATGAGGAGGTTGGACTTACTGACCTCTAAGGTCCCTTTCAGCTCTGACTATGTAATTGTATGCTCCTTTTGACTTAACAAAACTTATCTCTGGTGAAAGGAGTTGCCTTCCTGCCTGATGGAAAGTGGTTTCATTATAGGGGTCCAGGGTTTGTTTCCCATTTTAAACGAGTTGGTCATGATTCAGTGAGTAAGAAGACTTTCTTGTCTAATTTTCCAAACCAAGTTATTAGCAGCCAATATAATTTTCTACACCTCCTCTTGATGCAACATCTTGCTTGCATTAATTACTATAGCAAAAACAAACCAACCAACAAACATATTTAAGGGCAATTTTAATTCATTTTGAGAAAATATCTTCCACTTTTAGGAATAAGAATATTTCATTTCTTTGACAACTAAAAATTTTTGGCTATAAAAACCAAATTTTTAAGACAAGTGTGAATGTGGATGTCTTTGCTCTGGGTGCTATTGTTTATTGATAGTATCAAGTGTTGCTGTATTGAAAGGAGTACAATTTAGTGCATTGACAAAGCTGTAGAACAAATAATTGCCTTTGCAGTTCTGGATTATAATCCATAGTGAGTACCTGATATGGGCCTCATTGACTTGTCGAGAGATTGAATTTGTGTTGACCCAAGGTCACGTTTCAGTTGCATTCTGATTTCCTTCTGGGGTGATAAACTGTACCTTTGGCACAATCAGAGAAGAGTTATTCCTCCTTATGGAATTGTTTCTTCTCATGGAATTGTTCCTTCTCATGGAATTGCGCTTTCTCAGAGAGTTCTGATGGGACAGCTCACTCTTCTGAAGTGTTTGAATTAGTATTGAAGGCTTCTCATCTAGCTCCCTGGCACTACACCTGGGAGCAGCCACTTTGACTGTATTGCCAAACTTGGAGTAGTCTACAGAGTACACACCTTCCTCTTCTGTCACGATAGATACAAAGCGGTGACCCCACTGGATCTCCTCAGCAATGTAAGAGGTTCGAGCTTGAGTGGTGATGCCTGTAGTTTCAACTACTCCTTCTAAGATAACTATGACCTCCAAGTCTTGGGTGGCTAAGTCAGTGGCTGAGATCTCATACAAGGGACTGCGTTTATCAATCACGTGGCAGATGATCAAAGGGGCCACCAGGAAAATATTGTTACTTTCTATGGGATTGTCGACAGGGATATCAAGTTGGTGAATAGGCACTACCTCTCCTTCAGGGGTGGTTGTTTTCTTGACAACCTGGATTCGTACAGAAGCACTAATGATCATACTTTTCCTTAGATCACCCACCCGGAACATGAAACACAGTCGGCCATTTCTTACTGCAATTACTGCATGCCGGCTGAAAATCAAGGTCTCTGCCCGTCGGTGAGCCTGAGCTGTCTTCATGAAGATACAGCCCAGCATGATTGCATTGATAATTAACCCCACAATGTTCTGAAGAATCAAAACTGTGATAGCCAAAGGGCACTCCTCTGTCATCATTCTCCCACCAAATCCAATTGTCACTTGTACCTCAATGGAGAATAGGAAAGCAGAGGTGAAGGACCTGCAAGAAATTATATACCAGACTAATGTCATTAAGCAAATTTTGAAATGAGATAAATACTCAAGGACATTTAAAAATATGAATAAAATTAACTTGCCAAAACTCATTGTACCTGAAGGAACAAATGAAATATGTCTCACTTTCTAGAGGCATATTAATTTCTAGACCTCTAATTATTTCTACTCCATTCAGGAAACTCTTCTTTTTATGAAAGCATCAATGCACTACCTCCTTATTGTTAACATCAGGCCCAATAAAAACATGTCTAGTTTATGAGAAGCAAAAGCAGCCCAAATAGCTATGGCCTTAAACTGAGAAATCATTTTTCAAAATCCTAGTGCACAAGACAAAGATTACACCAAAAATACTTTTTAAAAGCTGGGATTTAATACTTATACTATTTAAGTACATAAATTGAACAGTTTTAAGCTATTGATTTTCTAAACCATTTGATAAATTATGAACTTTAATAGCCATTAGCAAACATTTATAGCATATACCAGACACTTTAAGGGAATGCAAATATACGTGACACACTATCTATGCAAATTTATGTTACAAATATATATATTATTTGAAATATAATTTTATAAATATATATTATATATATAATATAAATATTTAATAATATAAAATATATTATATAAATATATTATATACAAATATATACATATATAAAACAACTTATCACTTTGGAAAATAGAGGTAAACAAGAGTATAAATAAAGAAGATAGGTAGAGGAAGGCTAAATGACTTCCCAAAGTCATCATTTCTAGGGCGGTGATCTTTCTACTCGACCACACCAGATGGGTCTGTAGTTTGTAGTTCATTACTACATTTGTTTCCAAGAAGCAGACCATGTTCTCAATAATGTAATGTTTCAAATTTTTGATGTTGATGTCATTATTAAGATTCTTATTGTTATTCATATTTAAAGAGCATCTAAAGGTTTTCAAAATGTTTTCCTCACAAATATGAACAGGAACTAGTTTGAGTGTTATTAGCCCTATTTTCAAATGAGGAACTGAAATTTGAAGAGCCCAGATGACTTACCCACAGTCATAAAACCAGCAGGGATTGCACAGCTATTGAACATCTGGGGAGGAATTCAAGCCCAAGTCTACTATTTCTGTGCTTGGCACCATGCTATGGTGCTTCTATGAGAAAAGAAGGCTCAATGAGGTAGTTGTTCAGAGTAGTGCCTCACAAAGAACCCAGCTGGTGACCTACATGCTCTGAAGACGATTGAGTGGTAACTAGCCCAATTATCAAGTAGAGGAGCATGACTGAATTGTCTTTTTAATTGATTGTAGGTATGATGAACAGATACATGAACTGTTTCATGTACTATCTATAGAAAACAATAAGATGTGGAAGGCAGGCTCTGGGAGCATAGAGACTGTCTCATTCCTGTGTTTGTAACCCAAGCACCTAGTACAGGATGGCACATGGAAGGTACTTGTTGAATTGATATATGCTATCTTCCAAACAATGACAGGAGAGTATCTTTCAAAAAGTGGTAGCAAAGAATTCATTTTTCATTTCATGTACTGATGTAACTAAACTAGCAACATAGCAAAAGTATTAAGACCAGTTTTTACTATATTCATGGGGAGAATGTTTGTATAATAATAGTAAGCATTTTATATAGCCCCTACTATGTGAACCATGCTAAGCACTTTACAAACATGATCTCATTTGATTCTAACAGCAACAGTAATAAGAATAGCTAACATTTATATAGTATCCACCAGACACTATGTTAAGTGTTTTACAATTACCTCACTTGATCCTGGGAGATAGGTGCTATTAGTGTCCTCATTTCTCAGATGCAGAAACTGAGGCATACAGAGGTTAAGTGGCTTGACCAGGGTCACATAGCCAGGTAAGTATGTAAGGTCATTATTGACTTCTCAACCTGAAATTATGGGCTTAAGTATATAGTGTGACTGTTGTGCCTTATGGACATCTGTGACACATAATAGCTAAATAAATGCTAACTGGATGCTGCTACTCGTTGTGCTTTTTGATACTGAGGTCAGCTGTACAAATAGTAGCAACCCTGGAACAAATGGCAGAGCATTTTCTGCATGGAATTTAATTTCTTACATTTCACAAAAGAAATGTTTATTTGTAAAGTACAGGGATAAATGCTATTTGAAAGTACTGGTGTGTATCCATCAAACAATCAAATTTTGTTTTCCAATTTTTATAAAGGCAGCAGGACTCATGGCTTCTAAAAAATGAAACACAAAATATCTTGGTCATTGATATTTGTGTTAAAAATTACTATGTAGTGTTAATTCTTGTACCCAAATAGTTTTAATAAAGTCTATTATATAAGATTTATTATGATCTAACTGTATTGTTCCCTGAGGTAGGAGATAATATTATTAAGAAACAAAAAAAATACATTGAAACATATTTTATAGAATTTGTTAAGGGATTTTGCAAATGTTTGAAGCAAAATGGCACTGCAAGTCTAACTCTGTCACATGACATGGATCATTTTCCTGAACATCACTTAGCACTCATTCAGAACTTTGAAAGCAAAACAATACAATGAAGACAGGAATTACTTTTATTTATGCAGTACATAATAAAACAGTGCAAGATGTTTTACTCATCAAAAATAAAGTATATATATATATGTATATAGTATATATCCCATCTTCCAAATGTATATGTGTATGTATGTATGTATACGTGTTTGTATATATATACATATGTATATGTATATATGTATATATAAAGTATATATATATATATAAAGTGTATATATATGTATATATATATGTGTATAATAAAGTATCCTGATGGCCTTTTCTCAATCCTAATCCTTCTTGACCTCTGCCTTACATTTGACACCGCTGACCAGTCTCTCCTCCTGGTTCTCCTATTGTCTGATCACTCCTTGGTTTCCTTTGTTGCATCCTCAGCCACATCACACCCTCTAACTGTGAGTGTTCACACAGGCTATATCCTGTTCTCTACATTAGCCCTTCTAGTAACATCATGATTCTAATCATCAGTTTAGTCATCATTTTTGTGTAAATATCTTGTGTGTGTGTTTAATCAGTTTAATCATCATTTCTGTGTAAATATCTTGTGTGTGTGTTTAATCAGTTTAATCATCATTTCTGTGTAAATATCTTGTGTGTGTGTGTGTACATGTACCCAGTTTATCCCAAGCTTGAGTCTAGCAGTACCAATTTCCCATCAGACATTTCAAAATACATGTTCTAAAGACATCTCAAGCTCAATACGTCCAAAAATGAACTTATTAACTTTCCCAAAAATCTATTTCTCTTCCAAATTTCTCTATTTCAAGGGTACTACCATTCTTCCAGTCTCCCGGGTTCCTAACCCCAGTGTTACCCTTGATTCTTTATTCTCCCTAAACTTCATGAATCCAAATCATTTTACCTCTACCATAGAGCTGACTCCTTTCTACTTACATAGCAACTACCTCAGTTCAGGTCTTCATCATCTAATCTCCTAACGACCTCTCTCCCTCAGATTTCTTCTCACTCCAGTCCATCGTCCATAGTGTTACCAAAGTGATTTTCTTTTATTGTAGCTCTAGGTCATTCTTCTCAATTAACTTCAGTGGCTTCCTACTGCCTCTTGGATCAAATATAAACTACCCTTTTCAGCTTTACCCTTTCCAGCTTGATCCCAACTTATCCTTTCTGAGTTACTAGACATTATCTCCCCTTCCCTCCCTCTTCAATGCAATCAAACTGATCTTTTCTCTGTTCTCCCCATACTGTATTTTATCTCCAATGCCTGTAACTTTGCGACTGGCCATCCCCAAAGCCTGAAATGTAATCTCTCACCTCCCCTTCATAGAATCCTCTTCCTTAAGACAGTTTATGCAACACCTTCCACATAAACTTTCCCAGTTGGCCTTAGCAGCTAGTGCCCTCATTTTCAAACAACTTTATGCATAGTAAATTTTATTAAATTACTTTGAATTTATTTGTGCTTATTCTCTCAATATTTATTCTGTATATGTATATATGTATATATATATTTGTCTCCACTATTTTAATGCAAACTCTTTAAGAATAAAAATTGTTTCTTTCTTTGTAGTTTTATCTCCCATGTTTAGCACAGTACCTGGCATAGGATAGGCATTTGATAAATGCTTGCTGATTACTGATTTAGAAAAAATTTAAAAATACTTTAAAAGATTGCATTCTTAAAGAATCACTTACAGATTACTGAATGACATTTTTAATGACAAAATCCTACATTGCTATGCTATTAGTAAAATTGACCATGTGTACTAGTCATTATTTCAGTTTATCCAATTATGATCAGTAACATGCTTCTATAAATTGACCAAAATATTTCTCACAAAATATTAGTTAACAATACCAAGTTCAATGGTAATGAATTCTTTTGAATTAAGATTAGCTTTATAGTCAAACGTTATATATACCCACAATTTGTAAGATTTTAATCCATGTTTTACTTTGGTTGTTGAGCAACAACTGAATTTTTATCAATTTAAGATTTTCTTTTACAAATGTACTCAGTTAATGGAATAATTTAGATAAAGTTCACCTGAGCTGAATGTACAGCTTACTAGCTCTAGAAACAAAGTCTGTGTTACTGTACTTTCTAAGACTGATAAGCTATGCTTTTTTCCACTGGCTTGTTAGTTCCAAACAAAGAAGTGAGCATTAATTTTATGCTTTACAACTTCTTGGAAATAAAGATATCTATGAGCTAATGAAAGGTTTTAGCTATGTGCAGTATGTGGATTTGGAATACTATTTATAAAATATCTTGGCATTTTTTTCCATCTTTGTTTTTGTCACTTAATAGTAACTTTGTGAAATCATTGCAACTAGTATAAATAATTTTTACCCAGTTACACTAAAAACAAATAAAAATAGATTAAAAACTTGTACAACCAAATATTCCTATCACATCTCATGAGATCTAAAATTCTCTTTATTTAAATATCTTGGCAATATTTAATAAAAGTGATTTTTAAAAAACACCCCAAGATTTAGAAAAATGTAAGGAATGATTTTTTTCTTAAGCTTTTATAACTGGATTTCTAGAATCTTAGATCTGGAAGGGCCTTCAGAGGTCACTGAGTACAGCTGCTTCTGAAGCATGAATCCTTTCTACATCCATCTGGAAATGAGAAGGCACCATTAAATTCATCCCTTATAAACAGCTTCCTCAATGACAGTTCTGGCTAAGCATTCTTAAAAATACATGTCTTATAGCATTGATTCATGTTTAAACATCCAATTTCAAAAACAGTTGTGTGGTGCAAAATATATAAAGATGATTCCTGATAGAGAAGGTTTTGCCTTTATGTAAGTTCTTTTATATCTTATGATATTTTAATTAGGGACTCTGCTGAACCTAGTTTTCTGATCTTTTTTTCAGTATATGAAAATATTAAGGGGAAAATCCCATGATGCAATTTTTTATTTGTCTCTTCAGACTTGTCTGTATGCATTTAAAAGAACTACAATATTTCTGTATTGAAAGTGAATATTTTGCTTTATAGTTCTTCATGCAAGTGAATACTGCCAGAAGAAAATACTCTATTAATCTTTTTTAAAAGCTACATTGGGAAATGCCCAATGAAAACATATTTTAGATCTATCTAAAAATATATCAGATAATATATTTCAAGAAGGCAGAACGTTAATGGAGCCATGTAAAGTAGTTTACACTTAAGTTAGTTTTTTAAGACATAAATTGTATGAAAAGTAGCAACTTTTGTTTTCAGATGTCCCAAGTTACCTGTTGCAAATAAGGTGCTATTTTGTTTTTGTTTTGGGAGACTATATCAAGCCCTTCACTTTTTTCCCCAGGCAAACTTATGGTAAAGTGGGATTCTTAATCAGGGATCCATGGCGTGGCCATGAAGGGGTTCATGGATAGATTTTAGGAGTATATGAACTTGAATGAGAAAAAAAATGCATCTTTATTTTCACCTATCTTTGGTATGTTTGCAAAATTATTTATTTTTTTTCCATTCATTTAAAAACATTATTCTAAAAAGAGATCTGTAAGCAGTACCAGGCTGCCAAAGGGGTGTCTGAAACAAAAAAAAAAATGTTAAGAACCTGTTACATAGAGTGATAAAGTGAGAGCTGAGGGAGACACTTTGGTTCTAATTATTACACCAAACTCACTGTCTTCCCCATCGGACTACATTCTTACCTGACGTTAGTCACACAAGCACTGGAATCCACTCCACTTTTCTCCATACCACTTTTCTCCATGTAGGCATGAATGTCCCCGTGGGCAAAAGCCACCAGCCACCACATGATGGCAAAGAGCAGCCAACTGCAGAGGAAGGACATGGTGAAAATCACCAGTGTGTGGCGCCATTTCAGATCCACCAAGGTAGTGAAGATATCTTGGAGAAAGCGCCCTTGTTCCCGAATATTCTTATGGGCCAGGTTACAGGCCCCACTCTTGGCAATAAAGCGAGCTCTAGGAAGCCTGTCTCTGATGCGCGGCTTGCGCAGGTTCTCCGCAGCAATTCGGGCCAGCACATACTCTTCTGGAATGATGCTTTTTCTGGCCAACATCTTCCTTTTATCATAGCCAACCTATATCATAAGTAGCTTCTCCACCTATTTCCTCTTTGATTTGTCTTCCTACAAAGGGAGAAAGATAGTTTTTAGAAATCTAATTTTCTTATCTCTGTAATACTTTTATTGAGTCCATGTCCATCCATTAGAGAACTGAGACTATTATCTCTGTACCTTAAATAAAATTCACTTTCTTGCCTGAATATTGGCTATTGCTTACATAGCTGCACAGTAATATGGAAAACTGAGACATTTCTCTGGATTATTTGAGCAAAATTCTGATTTTCCTAAATATCGGTTTCAGATGGAGATTTTTGGCCTTGGCTTCAATTTTCCCCTTCATTCTTGATGTAAACATATACAAATGTCATTTATAAGAAAACAAAACAAACTAGGAGCTCCCTCTCCCTATAGAATTTTCTGGATAAATTCTATTTGTCAATAGGACTTCTAAAAAAGGATTAATCACACTCAGAACTCCAGAGATGCAGTTAAGGCCAGTAAAGAATGATAATGCACATTAAATAGTTATAATGAAATAGCAATAACCACAGAACTGGAACAAAACTTCCTTGAACATTTTTAGAACTAGGCAATGTCTAAGAGACATTATTGAATCATGTAAGTTATATTTTCATTATACTTGCTAAAATAACAGATACTGACCGTCCTTAAAATTCAAACTGAACATTATGAGTTGCAAAGCAATTTGTTAAGTTGAGAAAGAATTTTATTCCAACCACAGAATTAATGCAGAAACCACGAGGTAATTACAGAGACCAAGAAAAATGAACTTCGGTCTAAGCAAAGGAAATCCCAGAATTTAGGGGGACGCAAAGTACACACCAAAGACTTTTACTTTGTTCTCCATTTTTCTACCTCCTTGGAAAAGGTGCAGAGAGAAGACGATGCCCCCTGCCCCAAGGGAAGAGCTGAAACTTACAGGAATCTGTAGCAGCTGGAACAGCTGGAGTCCTCACCCTCGCAGCCGGCTGACCACCAGTCAAGTCACTGAAGCTTCCATCCATCCAGTGCACAGAAGCAGGCTGTTACTCGTCACTAAGGGGAAAGATCTCGAAAGGAATAGTCGAAAGAATTAAAAGGTACAAATGAACTCTAAGTGCGGGGGGTGGGAGTGGAGGTAACAGCATCCCCCTCCCCCAGTTTAATTGTCTTTCCTTTGTGTATGGGGTTGGGGTAGGGGACATAAGTTGGGGGAGGGGTGATGCTCAATAAATCAGCCTCTGGGTTAGTGGTTTGACGTGCGCCAGGGTTGCGGTGCTGCGAAGAGGACGTGCTAGGAAGGGAGGGGGGCGGTCGAGGAGGGTGCCAGGGAGTTAGAGGGCAAGCCAGAAGGGAGCTGCGATCTGAACGGGAAGGATGCGGAAAGATGAGGGCGGGAACCTCGGAGGAAAGTTTATTTCCCTGCAGCCCCAGCCTCTTGCCGCCTAGCGTGGACTCAAGTTTTTAAAAGGCTCCAGGCAGTCAGGGGGAGGACATTTCAGAGTACACTGACGTAAAGGAGAAAGTTACTTACTTTTCTTCTCCTTTTTTTTTTTTTAAACCTAGAAACAGACGTGATACTCCAGGCAGCCAAGGAAAAACCAGAGAATTTGTACAAGGAAGGCTTTCAAACTGTATCCTAAGATTTTAAATCTAGAACTAAAAAGAACCTTAGAGGTTTTCTGGTCCAAACCTCTTGTTTTACTGATTAGGAAACTGAGAATCAGAGGGGTTAGGTGTCTTACCCAGGGCCACACAGGCTGTAGATGGCAGAAATGAGATTTAAATCCAGATACTCTGACCCCAGTGCTAACACTTTCCCCCACAATCGTACAATAAATTCTACACACTAAGTCATATGACCTATTAGTGAAAGGAACTTCAGAAGTCATTCATGGGCTAATTCCCCTCCCTCTCCCAACCCCAATCACCATCACTTTTTTTTTTTTTTTTTTTGCAGATGAAGAAAACAAGGGGTGAAAATAGAATTAGGTGGCTATATAACAAACTACTAGAGATGAAAAAAAAAACTTCAATATGAAATGTTATTCAAACCTAGATCTTTTGACAACAGATGTCACTTTCCACTTATTGGATCGTAGTCATGCACTATGCAGTTTTTTCCTAATGAGGAAATTATACCCTAAGTAGAGACACCTGCCAACCCAAGGCTAACTTTAGTTTGCAAAAGGCCAGTTGGCTTCTGACTGGGACCTGTAAAAGTAATGTGTTTTTTTGTTAAGATCGTATGGAAGATAAACCAGTTTAAGTAAGAACAAAAAAGTATACATTTTGTGTATTTGCTGTTAGGTTTTAAAAGAATTAGGAAAAAGAAAATTGTATTTTACCTACCACAAGATCAAGGCTTGAAATTTTGACATTTAATCATCTAAGAAAATCTTTAATTCTTAGAACTTTGATATATCTTCCAGGTCTCAGAATCTGTAGGACACAGAATAAACAATGTGTTCATTAAATACTAACTGACCTAAAATTATATTTTAATGAATCCAACATGCTTTGTTCCCTATAGATGAATTCATTTAACTCCTTCAGAACTAGTTCTCATAGTATTAATGTCAAGATTTTAGTCCACTTTTGTTAAATGTATGCATTTGTCTCCAGTGGTGGTGGCAAATTGGCAGTTTCTGCAAGGCTCTTCCAGCCAGGAGATCAGCATCCCTAGATCAGAGTATGGAAGGTGTAAGAAGAGAGCCAAGCAAAGGGAGTAAAGGGCTAAGTTATGAAGGGCTTTGAAAGCCAGAGGATTTTATATTTGATCCGGGAGGTGACAGGAAGCTACTGGAATTTATTGAGTAGAGTTAGGATCTGACATGCTCAGACCTGTGTGTTCCTTAGGAAAATCATTTTGGCAACTGGAGGATGAGTTGAAGTGAGGAGAGATTTGTGACAAGCAGACTAAACAGGTAGGCTATTGCAATAGTTCAGGCATGAGGTGATAAGGGTCTGAACTAGGATTAGGAGTCAAATTCTGGATATGTTTCAAAGGTAAAATCAAAAGACCTTGTCAACAGATTTGATATGGGATTAGGGTGAGAGATAGTGGAGAGTCAAGGAAGACAGGTTGGGAGTCTGTGGTACAGGGAAGATGGTGGTACTCTTGATGTTAATAGGAAATTAGAGTTCAAACGCTACCTTCTTCAAGATGTCTTTTCTGATTACCCCACTTGTGAAATGCCCCATCAAACCCTCCAAGAAGTAATTTTATATTTATTTTTTATGTCTTGTATTTATTCCTCTATCAACATGTACTATACCACCACCACCACCATCCATTGATAAAATCTAAGACCATTAAGAACAAATGCTCTATCACTTCCTGAACTCCGCCTCCTGACCTCTCTGCCTTCATTTAAGTCCCATTAAAATCCCATCTTTCATAAGAATACTTTTTTTGACCCCTCTTAATTCTAGCTCCTTCCCTCTGTTATTTCCTATTTATCTCACGTATATCTTGCTTTGTATATATTTGTTTGCATGTTGTTTACCTCAATAGATTATAAACTCCTTGAGAGCAGGGACCATCACTGCCTCTCTTTTTTTATATCACCAGTGCTTAGCACATTGCCTGGCACATAGGCACTTAATAAATGTCTATTGATTGATTTGTATTTCTTCCCAGTAGCACAAGTAATGGTAATTTAAGACTAATGGGGGGGGGGGCAGGAACAATTTAAAGGTCTTCCCCATCCATTAATAGGCCTCAACACCTTTTGTTCATTTTTACTGAGGTACTTGCTCAGAGGGTCCTGCCCTCAGGTTCTGAAAAGAGTATAAATACTCTGAGGTGAGGTTTTGTTTTGCGGCCTAGTTTTTGGAAGAAGTTTTGTGTGCCATTTGAGACTCTGAGAAGCTGGTAAGGATCCCCCTGGCTTTGAAAATCCAGATGTTGGTCCTTCTCTCTCTGGTAACTATGTATGTATTGCTTATGGTCAGACAGTTGGAAGCCCTGTCTGTTGATCTTTATTTCTCTGTATTTTCTCTGAAGTTCAGGGTGTTGCCTTTTCCCCCTGAACTGAATGTTATATGTGCTTGATTAAAATGCTTGTTGACCCCTCAAAAGTTGCCTTTTCTTTTAGAAAAGCTAAGATAAGAACCTGTACAGCAAGCCCTCCCATGTATGCTGGGTTCCTTGGTGATACAGAACAATGCTTAGTTTATAGTAAGCACTTAATAGAGGATTGTTGATAGCTATAAAATGGTTGGCCTATTCATGCTGAAGTCATGCTGCTCTTCCACTTCCTTTTTAAATGTCCTGGAATTCTACCAAGATTTAAAGTCAAAGTCATTGACCTATAGTTGGTAAATTTAATTCTCCTTCACTTTTAAATGGGAACAACATTTGCCCTTCTCCATTGCTCTGTTTTCAAATATCCTTCAAATATCACCGATGGCAATTAAAAAACACATTTCTTTTAGCAACCAAAGATCTAGTTGATTTTTGGCCAGGTGACATGAGCTCAACACGTGAAGTTACATCATATCTTGCTATATTCTTATTTCATTTTGAGTATGTATTCCTTATTAACCATGTTTGTTTCATCCTTTCCAGTACCAAAGTCTTTCTTCTTGGCAAAGAAAAGAGAAGCAAAAGAAGCCTTGAGCAACTGCACCTTCTCTCTGTTGTCAGTCGTCATCTTGTCCACCCTTAGCAGTGATCCTGTAGCTGTTAATACCATAATACTTAAGGGAACATTTTCTTTTTTCATTGAAAGCTAATTTTATTGGTTTAGTTATTAAATCCCTAAAATATACCACATAGTCCAAAGTTTAGGAAAATAATTTTTATTTTCTTGATTTTTCTTTTTTGTAGGCATGAGGACTGATTTTACAAAAGTGGCAATCATACTCTAGAGACTACTTAGTCTGAGCATTGAAGACACTTGAAAATGTTTGCTGAATTAAATATTTCTAATTTTAAATTCAATAAACCTTCAGTTAGGAACTGTCTACTTTCCATGTCAGAGAAGCTTAGGAAATTGGATAATAATGGATTATTACAGATTTGGGTACCCTATTTATTCATATGCAGATTATCTGCTGTCTCGTTCCCTTGAAATCTGCTGATTGGGTGAAACTCTGTTTCATAACTTTTCCATTTTACATGTTTATTTCCATTATTTTGTATATTCTCAGCTCTGGCAAGAATTGAAATCTACCATCCACCTGCAAATAAATAAAGCCACTATTGAGCAGATACTTTGACCATTATCTCTATTGCCTTCTTAGCAAATATAAGCGGTGGAGAAAAAATAGGAACTGAAACAAACAGAATTTCCAATGGTAACAAAGGATAGAGGTGCTAGCTGACCTTCAGTTTGCTTCTGTTTGGATTTTCTATTGTTGGACTCCCATCCTTATTAGAGCAGATTCAGAAAGTCTCCAAAAAAGGAGATGAGGGAGTTTTATGTTAGGAGACCAAAGAAATGGTTGTTTGGTCTAGTTGCTTGGTATTCTGCTTTATTAGTGTCCTCATTTAAACCACTTTGGAACATGCTACTTTGGAATCAGCTTAATAAAAGTGTTACATAAACTAGTAATCAAAACAGCATGTTAGAAATTCACTTTTGCGGAGTTTCCCTGAAATGGGAGAAGCAGCTTAACTTTTCTTGGTGGCAGGAGGTAGCACTATGTTATGGATAAAACAATGTATGGGATTCACAAGATTTAACTAACCATGGTGAGCAATCAGTGCTGATCAATAAACACTATTAGGTACCACCTGTGTGCCAGCCACCATAGTTGGTACTAGAGTAGTAAAACAAAAGTTTTCAAAGAATTCATATTTTATCAGTGGAGAAAACATGCATATGTGCAAGCATATAAAGAAGAAATATATGCAGAATAAATAGTAAATGAATGCAAAATAAATAGAGAGTAGTTAGGGAAGAAAGACAGTACCTATTGGAGAGATCAAGAAAGGCATTGTGTAGATGGTGGTTCTTGGGCATCCTGGAAGTATACTGGTGGTTTTATGAGATGGAGATTAGGAAGGAGTAAATTCTAGGCATACAAGATGACCAGTACAAAGGCACAGAGATGGGAAGTAGAGTGCGTTGTATAAAGAACAAAGAGAAGTTCAGTTTTGTAGACCACGCAGAGAAGGAGAACGATGGGTAGTAAGGTATGAGACAAAGTTCTGGAGGGCTAAACTGAAAAATTAAAAGCTAAACAAAGAAATTTAGAAAACCACGAGAATTATTGTGTAGGGTAGTGTTTTAGTCAGATCTGAGCTTAAGGCAAATAAATTTGTCAGTTAATTGAAGGATGGATTGGAATAGAAAGATACTTGAGGCAGGGAGGCCTTTGGAATAGTCTAGTGGAGAGCTGATGAAGCCCTGGATTGACAGTAATTATGTGAATACAGACAAATAGGATCTGAGATGTATTCTTTCACTTTACTCCTTTAGAAGTAGCTCCTCCTTTGTTCTGTCTCAAAAGTCAACATTTATTTGAGTCACATGGAATTAAGGGTAAATTAGGAAAGTGTTAACAACAGAAACAAAAACTTTTACATTCACGGCCTAACCAATCTCAAAAATATTGCTAATAATAATGCTCTCTGCCAAAATACTAGTAAAAATAATATAATAATAAATATGATATAAATATAATAAAACTACAAATTAATGTAGGAACCTGCATGAAACTTCAGTGAGGCTTGTGAATGATGCTAAGGGCCTGCAGTTTGCTTTCTTGAGGTGCTGATGCCAAAAAAAAGAAAGTCACTTTGTGCCTGAAATCCATCACATCCTTCAACCCTTACAGAACATTTGCCAAAACTTTTGTGAGAAGGGCAGTTCCCAGGGATGGGATGTCCAGAACCTTTGCTATGTTTTCATGTCATGATGTTTTACAGAGTGTCTGATTCATAAAACCCTTGGAAGGGGGACTCTTACATTTTCCAGGACTGTGCAGTATGACTGCCTATTGCCACCTTTCAAAAATGTCAGCAACAGAAGTCCCAACTACAGTGCTTGGGAGTTGAGGATATTTAAGGAGACAGTGTGGGATAGAGGAGAGACTACTGGACTGAGAGGAACCTACGTCTTCTATGGCTTGCTACTAACTTCATGATTTTAGACAAATCACTTAAGTTTCCTGGGCTTCGGTTTTTTTAAATGTCAAAAAGTGAAGGGATTCCTCTGCATGATCTCTAGAGTTTATTTCAATTCTAATAATTTAGAACTTAATGATTTGTTTGATCATTTTTATATTGAGGGAGAGTTCTTAGAAATCTTTTAAAAAAATAAAAAGGAGCGAAAACAAGCAAAATAAATGTCTTAAAAGCATTTGAAAATGAATTCAATGTTCCACATCTGTGAGTGATCCTCTTTCCCTTTTCCACACTTTGCCTAATATTCTAAAACTACAGGAAGGTTCTGACCTGTATTCATAGAAAGTTTCTTCATCCGAGAATTCCCTATAGCAATGAAATTATGGATCTAGTGCCTATCCATATATAGAACAATATTATGTTGGAGAAATAAGAAAAACTGTCTACATATACTCTCCTTCACTTTCTCACCTACTCAGTTCTTAATTCCTTGCTATCTAGCTACCATCTCCACCATTAATCTGAAAAATGCTTTCTCCACTGTTGGGTGATCTCTATGAAAAAATCCAACGCTGTGTTCTCGATTTTCATTCTTTTTTGATTAAAGAGGCCATCTCTTGACTCAGTTCCTAAACAGGCCTATTCACTGAATGGGCTTTGCCTCACTCAAAGTGAGACCTCAGAAAGACTTTAGCTTAGAAAGGGGAAGGTCTTCACTGAATCCTGGACCATCTCCAATTGTCTTAATTTGTATCTGGCCACTGGACTCAGATGGCTCTGGAGGAGAAAGGGGGCTGGTGACTTTGCACAGCTTTCCCTTGCTTAAATCCAATTTGTTTTCAAGCAATGTCATCATCTTCTGATGTCATGGTCCTATTTGAGAACAAAAGACAAACCACAGCCACAACAACTTTTTTTTTATTTTATTCTGTCCTACCTGGTTGTTGTAGGCATGGTTCTTGATGCTGGGATGAAATGAGGTACTTACAAGTCCCTGGATATTTAACATTTAACAAAAGAAAAGATTTAATTTGCCCTCCTGTATGAAGGATATGCAGCAAGGATATTACATCAGCACTCAAGGTTTCTAGATTCAAACCCCACTTCCTCCCCCCATCAACATCTGGACACTAATTTGACTAGTCAGTTATCAAGGTATACTAACTCGAACTCGTGTGGTTTGGGACACTGACTACCAGAGGTTGGGACTTTTTATCCCCTCAGCCCAGGAAGCTACATTATGGAAAATCTGGCCAATAAGGTTGTGTGGAAGAAGGAAGCTGTGTCAGGGTAAGGGAAGCTATGTTAGGAAACTGGGACTTTGTGACACTGGTCCCTGACCTATGTGAAAATCAAAAGAGTCTGTCCTAGGTCTTTGCTTCTCTTTTCTTCCTCTTTGCTCTTTATTGCTAACTTTATCAACAATCATGGAGCCAACTATCATCTCTGTGTAGACTAATTCCAGTAGAAAGTCAGCTCTCATCTTTATCCTGAGATCAAAACCTGTATCTCCAGCTCCAAGGGACATCTCCACCTGAATGTCTCAGAGGAATCTCAAACTCAGCATGTTGAAAAAATAACTCATTATGTTTTCCCCTAAACCTACTCCTCCCAAATTTCCTTTTTTCTGTTGAGGGGACCATTGTCGTTCTAGTAACTCAGGTTCATAACCTAGGAGGCACCTCGGCTTTTAACTCTGATTATCCACATCCAAATAGTTGCCAAGTCTTATGTATTTTATATAGTCAATAAATCTTCATTCATAACCTCTCTGCTCTCACCACAACCATCCTATTTCATGCCTTCATTATCTCTTGGCTAGATCATTACCACAGCTTCCTAACTGATCTCCATGTTTCCATTCTCATCTCTCCCATCTATCCTCCTAAAGTGCAAGTTTGACCATATTTCCCACTTCCTCTTTTGCTCAAGATGCTTTAATGGTTCTCAGTTACCATTAGAAATATCATCCCATATTTAAAATTGAAGACTCCAGCCTATCTTTCAAAGACAATTACACATTGCTTCTCCCACACCCCTAAACTCCTAACAAACTAGGTTACTTTCTGTTCTCTCTTTGGGACATTTTCTGTCTCACTTCTACCTTTGCACACATTGTCATCCATGTCTGGAACGCCAATCCTCTTCATCTCTTTCTCTGTGAACCTTTAGCATCCTCCAAGACTCTACTTGAATGTCACCTTTTTCAAGAGTATATTCTAATTTCCCTAGCTTTTAGTGCCTTTCCCCCCGATTACTCAGCATTTTTTTGTGCTCCATATATACATATCTATGAAAATGTTGTCCCCCAAACAGAATGTAAACTCCTCAAGGGAAAGGACTATATCACCTTATGCCACCAGCACTAAGCACAGTGTCTAGTATATGTGTATTGATTGGAAGAGAAAGGAATTCTAGATTTTGAGCCAAAAATATAAGATACCAAGTACAATACATAAAAATGTTAATTTTAACAAAGAAAATTTTCTACACATACTAGCAAATGGTAATATGACACTGAAATTCATTATTTCAATATCATAAAATTGAGGAGGGAGTTAATACTTTTTTTCAGTGCAATGGCACAGGGCTAAAGAATTAGAATTATTGAGTGGAAAAAAGAGGAATAAGCACTAGCCAGAAATCAAGAGATCTAGATTCTTGTCTTGGCTGTCTCACAATTATTTGTATAACCTTATACAAAACATTTAACTCACTGGGGCTCCTTTTCCTCATCAATGAAGTGAGGTGGTTGTATTAGATTATTGCTATAGAACCTTCCAGATTTTAATTCTTTGAGTAAATATGAAATCAATTCATCTGTCATGCCCCTCTACATAATTTCCTATGTACCACTCCCCCCTGCCATACATTTTTTTTTTCTGGAGTAAAGCTTTACCCAGAAAGCAAGAAAGGAGCTGGCCATAGGAAGTGGCATTACTCAGAGGTTGCAGAGAATGGCACTCTATGTCAGAATGGGACACTTTGCTGGGACCAGTCAGCTTACCTTGTTCTCTTCTTTGAGTGATGAGTTAGCAGGTCAGAAGACGTTGGAGGTCCCTGTCACCATCATGGCGGCCAAGACTGAGAAAAGCACTAACTTTGGGAATTTCTGACTTCTGAGTCCCTTGTGTTTCACCATCTCCTCCCCTGGGGCACCTTCCTTGCCTGTTCCAACATGGAGCCCTGCTGCATTGATGATTAACTGCCTCTCCCAGAACACTATTCAGGAAATTCCCAGCTGCCATGCTTCGCTTCTTTTCTCTACAGCGATCTCCATATGACCAGCCACCTGATACCATGACCGAACCCTATTGTCTTTCCAGGATAATCAATGTGATATATTGATTGAACATTCTCAGAATCCATACTCTGCATATGTGTATTTGTTTGTATATGTGTGTATACATATGTGTACACACATATATGAATGAAACGGTAATTTGATTCAATGGGGCAGGTGGCTTTCCCCATGTATTTACCACTAATGAAAATCATTCAGAATTTGTATATATTTTAATGATTAACTAATTTGTTGAAATGTTAATGACCGATAGTGGCTACGGAAGTTAAATCCTCCTGAATGATATATTTGCATTTTGACAAAGGTCTTTAATATCTTGATACAAAGTGGGAATTTATGGTGAAATTTTTAGGCACTGTTGATGAAATATTTGGGGCAACAGGAGCTTGAGGAATCCTCTCGACTGATACCACGTAGATGACTGTTCACTCACATCAAGATGGACTCTGCTCTTCATGACTGACAAGTCCTGTGTGTAAATCTTGAATCACAGCCACCACTTATAGTAAGTGATGCCATGTGTATCGACAGTGTTAAGATTGCCCAGAAAGACGTAATACCCCATCTGAAAGTATGTTAATGAGTTTTGAGAGACAAAGTTTTAGACTCAAGGGATAGAAAAATCTCATGCTAGGAATAAAAAAAGATACTTAACTGGAATGGAGATTGCCATCTTTTTGATGATCTTTGACTGGTAGGCAAAGCAGAGGTTCAGTCATAATCCATACTTTGTACATTCCCTCTCAGTCCTGTTCTTTCCTGTGGCCAAACACAAGCCTTCTTCATTCTCTCTCAGCCTGACTCCTGGGACGACACAGCTGCATCCATTTGCTCCATTGTCATGCTTGATTTGCAGCTGGTAGGCTGCAAAATGTTCTGTTAAGTAAGCTGGATCAGTGGGACTCCTGGAGTTGTAAGATTTGTAATCTATTTCTATCCTATGTAAATTGAAAAATATGGCATGGTAGAAATAAGAATGAACCTTGAATCAGAAGACTGATTCAAATTCTACCTCTGACATTTGCTATTCTTTACCATCCACAGCATGGTCTTCTTATCCAACAAGAAAACCACATTGCCGGGATCACTCCTTTTCTCAGCAACTCATTCACCAACTGACCTTTTGCCTGTTGATTCAGTTCCTATATCTAGGCACAAATATAAGAGAATTCTGAAGTGTTGGGGCTTCTTTGGGTTCTCCTTCTGATAGGCTAATTTATCTTAGATATTATGGAAAATGAGGTGGGAAAAGAGTCAATTATTCTTGACAAGGACTAATATTTCCCTATTAAGCTTTTTTAATGGATGCTATGAAAAAAACCCCTCTTTGACAAACCTTCATATGCTCTATTTGATTTATTATGAATGGTAATATGATTACATGCTTATGTCTATAGTTATTGTTAAAAGTTAAAGTCTCAATTTAGAAGGGTCAGTGATGAAGGATTTATATGTTTGTATTAAGACAGTTATTTCCCCAAACATCCATATGATTACAAGACTTTGCTAAATGCTAGAATTATATGTTACTGCCTGGTAGAAAATGATATTAATTGTACTGATTGAGATTCAACAAGCTCAGTGATTTATATGTCATTGGCTGAAGTATCTCAAGATTTGTCTTGCTATAAAGGGAACGCCTAAGTAATTTAGACAGTAGTATACACAATTTGTGACAAAGAATGTAAGAATGGTATTCATCGCAAATGCCTCAAAGCCCACCTCAAGCACCAAGGCACACACATCTTGTTCATTCTTCTTTTTGCAATATATTCCATTTTATTTTATTATATTTTTCCATCTTCTTTTTCCTATTAGAATAATGTCCTTTCCATTCTGTCTGTTCACTCCCTACCTTTCACATGGAGCCAAGAAAAGTTGTACTGGGAGTGTAGACAGGAAATGAAGCAAGATACAATTGTGGCAGAGAGGGAGCCTCTACTAAATTAGGTCAGGAAGTGATGGTAGAACAATGGTGTGATGACTGGTGAATCTACCCTGCTCCAAACTGGCCTCGTATGGGCAAGAAAAAGGCAGAGAACTCTACCAGCAACCAGAGAGATGAGACTGAAAGCTTGAAAAAGTGCCATCTTTGTGAGTTTCAGTTCATACTAGACCTAGAGACAACCGCATCATCTCCTCCTCCCCTGCTACCCTACCATTGAGTTTCTGAATCTGTTTTTGGAGCTCTATTTCCGGTAACATCAGGTTAGACAATAATTTTCTAGCTTGTCTTAGTGATCATTTGATCACCCAAAAAGTAGAGGAACCTATGAGCACAACTGCTATTCTGGATCTGATTCTTAGCGACAAGGAGAAACTGATTGGTGAGGAAATATTAGTAAAGTAAATGAAGGAAAAATTAGGACAAGCATATCGGGGAGCGAACACCCCATCTTAGAACTGATGATAGAGTAGAGAGAAGCTGGGCTTAGAAAATCAACAATAGTTCAACTGACAAACCAATTAAGCACCAACTATATGAAAAGCACTATGCTAAGCACTGGTTATATAGTGATAAAAGTGAAATTGTCTTTACCCTCAAAGAGCTTACATTCTAGCCACAGGAAACAACGTGAACATGCATAGGTATACACAAAAACCAGAATAGATACAAGGTAATTTTGGATGGAAGACACCCCATTAGGGGGAATCATAAAAAGCTTCCTGTAGAAAATACAGTTTGAGATGAGCCTTAAAGGAAACTAGAGAATCTAAGAAGTGAAGGGAGTTCATTCTAGCTTAGAAAAACAATAAATAAAGAGCAAAACCATGTGAGATATAGTGCCATCTAGGAAGGAGGGAAAATAAAGTTAGTTTGATTGGATTGTGATGCATCCATATAAATAAATGATAATACCAGAAAGGGTGATGAGAGTTAGGGTATGATGAATTTTAAATGCTAAATAGAATATATATTTGATCCCTGAAGTAATAGGGAGCTATTGGAGTTTGCTGAACAAGGGATAGTCAGATCTGCAATTCAGGAAAATCACCTTGGTGTATGACAGATAGGAGAGGAGAGAGAGATCTAAAATGGGGAAGTCAATTAGCAGACTATTGCAAAAATCCAGGCAAGAGCAGATGAGCCCCTGATCTAGGGTCATGGCTGTGTGTATGATATTTGTGAATGTATGAGGCAGGCCCATCACCAGCACTCTCTTGGTCCAATTTTGGGATGAAATAAAACATTTGAAAGTCACCGAGCAATAAAATATAAAAAAGAAAGCCATTGAGCATTTAACAAAAAAGAGGCTATACTTTTCCCTAACACAATGAAGATATGCAAAAAAAAGATATGTACCATTTGCCTTCAGTTTTGGTAGGTAAAACCTCCTTTGCCTCTTCCGAGTTTTTAAACTATGTGTTTATAGGAGGAATTGGTGACAGCAAATTCGGTGGTGTCTTATGGTGAGTTTCCTAAATTTTCTAGCGGGGCTTAATGAACCAATAGGTGAGAAGTCCCTCTAAGTATGCCTAGGTCCTTTATGTTGTATGCGAGCCTCTGACACAAGGGTTATACATATGTATTTTTTCGCATGGCATGATGACCTTAAAGCACAGCTGAGCTCTCTTCATTGCTTCTCCTACATGCACTGATGGATTGAGCTCATCCTCTGTGTTTTATCACTGTTATTACTCCTATGCTCGTCCCAACTACTCGAAAAAGCCGTTGTGATCACCACTGTGGTACACAGCATAGCTTAAAAGCTCTCTTTAGTCACACAAGTGTTACCCTACCTCATGTTCATGTGACCAATCAACTGGATCTTGAAATGGCCTTTTTATTGGTCTCATTGTCTCAAGTCTCTCACTTCCTCAATCCATCTTCTGTACCAGTGGAGTCAAACTCAAATAGAAGAAGGGCCACTGAGTCATATGTAAGGAATCCTTGGGGGCTGCATATTGACTTAGAACATCATAAAGTAACATTGTGATTTAAATATGTCCAACTCTTTGTGACCCTATTTGAGGTTTTCTTGGCAAAGATACTAGAGTGATTTATCACTTCATTCTCTAGTGGATTGAGGTCAACTGAAGTTAAATGACTTGCCCAGGGTCACACAACTAGTAAATATCTGAGGCTGGCTTTGAATATGGGTCCTGACTCCAAACCTAGCACTCTATCCACTGAGTCATTTAACTGCCTTGAAAAAAGTAACTATGTTCTATTGCATTTTTGCTTCTTTTGCTAAATATTTCCTAATTATGTTTTTAATATAGTTCCCAGGCCATCAAAACAATTTTTCTAAAGCTCAAGTCTATTATGTTACCCCACTATTCAATAAACTTTTTACTACCTCTAATATAAACCCTTTTTTTGGCATCCAAAGCTCTTCATGGCCTGAGCCCATCCTATCTTGCCAGTTTTATTACATATGACCTCCCCTTCCATGCATTGCATGTTTTAGCAGCACATGACACTCTGTTTCCTATCTCTGTGTTTTTGTACAAAAATTGTCTTTCCTGCTTAAAATGTCTGCCTCCTCATCTCAGTTTCTAGTTTCTGTCAAGTGCCGCTTTTTACATAAAACATTTCCTATTTATCTCAGTCATTATTGTCTCCACACATCTTACCTTGAAGGGTCACCTTGCATGTGCTTGTATGTATTTTTTTTAATGCACCTGGGAGAATTGATTAGCAATCTGAGACTTGTAGGTCCACATAATAACAACACAGAGCGTGATTTAGGACAGTCATGTCCTTTGAAATGAGTCGAACTTGAGAGCTTATAAAGGCATGTACAGTCCTAGAGGCATTGAAGAGAAAAGAGTGGGAACTTCAAGAACTAACTGGAAACAACAATGAGAAGAAAGCACCCCCAGCCTTTCTTAAGACCCAATGAGCTGAGCCAGAAATAACTGACAGCATAGGATGAAGGCAATAGACAAACGGAGAAATTGAAAAGAGAGACTGAGAGGAGAAAATGAAAAGAAGACTGAATTTTGACAGAGAGGGAAAAAAAATCAAAAAGGACCTTCATCTTTCTTATAGGCATCTCAGAGCTGAAGACTCAGATTGGAAGTGTATATTTGTACTCACCTCTTTAAGGACTGAGGAAAGTTCCAAAAATGTCTATTCTTTCTCCAACTATCCCTCCTGTGCCTTTTTTTGTTACAGGCATGGTAATACACTGATCTCTTCTTTTCCTAAACATGTTCTGTATCTCGATTTTTCATTCAGACATCAGGAGAAAAGGGATTAGCTAGAGATAAACTAAATTTAAATTATGGAGGAGAAGGACACCTCTGTCTTAGGGTTAGAAATTTTCCTAACTGGGAACTCTGAGACATTGTAACTACATTCCTAAATTTTCATTTGATGTAAGATCCATCTGATAAGATTTCACAATTTAATAGAAACACCATAACACAGAAAAGGAAGGAACCATATTTTATAACATTTATTTCACCTTTTAAAAGTATGTGACTGATGGATTACACCTCCTTAAAGAAGGGCAGGTCGGAAAGAGAACGTGGTGGCTAAAAAACAGATTACAGTACAAACCACCACCAATAGCCTCTTCTCTAATCCCAGGGAAAAGAGAGACGTGGACTGGTAAGGATATAGCCCAGACCTGTTCCACAGGAACGTCCAATAAAGTTAAAGCTCTCTCTCTCTCTCTCTCTCTCTCTCTCTCTCTCTCTCTCTCTCTCTCTCTCTCTCTCTCTCTCTCTCTCTCTCTCTCTCTCCATATATATATATATATTTATATTTATATATATAAAATAAATGATTACTGAGTGGTTGTTATATGATAATAGTAACCACGAAAGCTACCACTTCTCTTTAGTTGTGAAATATTTCCACTTATGTGAATTTGTTAATTTTTCTAACTATGTAGACAAATGACATGGATCATGAAAAAAATCCTAGATTAAACAAAATAAATCCATTACCCCCGTTTGTCTTAAGCAGATACCCACTGAATATATTTTAGTTGGATCTCTTTGAGGGAAAAGAAAGTAAACTATATAAAAAGATCTTCGAATCTCCACCAATATTGTATAATCAGATCAAGTTTGCTTCAAAATACCTAAACCTCAAATACATATGTTAAGAGGAAAAAAATATGACCCAGCTACCCTGCCCCTGTGATTCCACTGAGGTAGCACCCGAAGGGTGAATCTGATCAGTTTGAATACTCTTTCCATGCTTTAAGTCAGGAGTGGAGAATCTGCAGCCCCAAGGCCACCCGTGGCCTTCTAGGTTCTCAAGTGCAGCCCTTTGACTACATCCAAACTTCACAGAAAAAAATTGAAGTTTGGATTCAGTCAAAGGGTCTCACTTAAGGGCCTAGAGGGCCACAGGCGGCCTTGAGGCTGAAGGTTCTCCATCCCTGCTTCAGCCCTCGTCATTAGCCGTGTTACTAACAGGCCCATCAGTAATGTGAGCCCAACTACCCTTTCTTAGTGTTTGGGATGCTTCACTATCATGGTACTCAGTTTAATCCCATGAGTATTTATTAGGCACATAATATGTACCAGGCACTGGTGCCCAATTGGGGCCAGGGATACAAAAACAAAAATAAACTAGGCCTCGGCCTCAGAAAGCTTTCATTCTACAGAGGAAGTACCACATACACAGAGAAAGATATACAAATTATGTACAGAGTAAATACTAATCAGTTTCAAGATGAGAGAGAGAACTAACACCTAGTATATGAGTGTGTGTGTATGAGTCTGTGTGTATGTGAGTGTGTGTGTGTGAGTGTGTGTGTGTCAGTGTGTGTACGTGAGTGAGTGTGTGTGTATGAGTCTGTGTGTATGTGAGTGTATGTGTGTGAGTGTGTGTGTGTCAGTGTGTGTACGTGAGTGAGTGTGTGTGTATGAGTCTGTGTGTATGTGAGTGTGTGTGTGTCAGTGTGTGTGTGTATGTGAGTGAGTGTGTGTATGTGAGTGTGTATATGAGTCTGTGTGTGTGTGAGTGTGTGTGTATGAGTCTGTGCGTGTGTGTGTATGAGTCTGTGTGTGTGAGTGTATGTGTGTGTGTGAGTGTGTGTGTGTGTGTGTGTTGTGGTAGTGAGGAGGACAGATCAGGAAAGGTATTGGTGGCATCAGAGTTGGACTCTGAAGGAAGCCAGGTATTCTAAGAAGTAGAAGTTAGGAGGAAGAATATTCTAGATCATCTTATATACATAAGATGGGGATGGGCCATTGTGGGTGCTGAAAAGCAAATAGGCCAGTTTGACTGGAATGTAGAATGTATGGGGGAATGTGAGATAAGTCTGGAAAGAGAGCTCAGAGTTAAATTATGGGATTTTACATGTCAGACGGGAGATTTGTATTTTATCCTAGAGGCAATAGGAATCACTGAAGTTTCTTGCGTCAGGGAGTCACTTGACTAGATTCATGGACATCTCTGTAGTGGCAACTAATGGGATTTAGGTGCTGTGTGAAAGCCAAGAGCTGAAGATGACTGAACCTGCTTGTGAATCTGGATGCCTGGAAGGGGTGGTAGTACCACTGGCAGAAATAGGAAAGTCAGGGAAGATAATGAGTTCTATTTTGCTTGTTGTGAGAAACCCTTAGGATCTCATAGCGGAAATGTCCCACAGGCAGCTAGTGATGCAGAATTGGAGCTCAGGAGAAAGATGAGGACTGAATGTGTATGTAGATTTTTGAAAGCCATCGGTACTATGGCATAGGGGAAATAGAGATCACCTTGATGTCAGGAAGATCTCTGTTCCTGTCCACTTCAGACAAATACTGGCTGTGTGACCCTCAGCAAATCTCTTAGTGCTCTAAGCCCGAGGTGCCAATCACACAGTCAGCAACATTCCTGAGTGTGGCCCGAACTAGATGAAAATGTAATTGGGAAATATTCAACAAAATAAATAAAGATATAATAAAACACAGATAACATTACATTTTAAAAGTCCATAAACTGTTACAAGGATCCCTAAGTTGAAATTAGTGGCCCCATTTCTATTTAAGTTTGAGGCTACTGCTTTAAGTAACTCTCACAACCATGAGCTGCAGGGAAGGTGCTGACCTGCATTGATAGAAAAAGTTCCCTATACCAATGAAATCTCAGGTCCAGTCCTATTTTGCATAGAGAAGATAACTGTACCCATGTGAACTGAGGAGGAGGAGGAGGAGAGAGATAGACAGATGGAAAGAGACAGGGAAACAGAGAGAGGTGGGCTCAGAGCCTTGGAATACATTCATTCAAAGCTGGGGCAGGGGGATGGATGGATGGATGGGCTGAATTATGACACAGCAAAGGAAATTGAGAAGAAATGATAACATAAGAGGAGAAATAAGATGGTAGTGTTATAAAAACTTAATGGGAAGAGAACATCTAGAAGGGAGAAGGAGTAGTGTCCAAATGCTGATGTCTGAGAAGTTGTTGGATCTGACATATCATTTATTGATCCTTTTTCTGTTCCCTGAATCACAGAATTGCAGAATTCCCATGTATGAAAAGTGTCCTGTTCTATATTTGATAAGAGGTGATCTGACCTCTGCACTGCTCATCAAGGAACGTTATTCCACTTTTAGTCATCTCTAATTCTCAGGAAGTTTTCCTGATGTCAAGTCTAAATTTGTTTCTGCAGTTTCCACCTATTACTTTTGGTTTGCCTCTCTGGGACCAAATAGAGTAAGCCTAACCGTTCTCTCCTCCACATGACAGCACTCTGATTGAAGACAGTTATCATATCCCTGCCACCTCCCCCCAAAATTATTTTCTCCAGGCTTATCTCAACCTTTGTTCATTCCTCATATGTAATGGACTCAAGACCTTTCACCATAATATCTTTCCTCCCCTGGGCACTCTACACTTTGTTGTTACCCTTCTTAAACCTTGATTCCCAGAACTGAACACAACATTTGAGATAAAATCTGGTGATGGCAGAATACAATGGGAGTATTACTTCTCTATTTCTGGAAGCTATGCCCTCTCCCATGCACATACATTTAATATAACCCATTAGTTTTCTGGGCTGCTATATCATGTTTCTGAATCATATTGAGCTTTTAAATCATCACAATCCTCACATATTTTCCAAAACAACTTGTGATTGTTTTTGTTCTCAGGAATAACACTTTATATTTATCCCTATTGAATTTCATCTTATTACATTCAGCCCAATTCTCTGGACTCTTAATTTCTTTTTGGATTCTTACTGCAAGGCTTGCAATGTCTCCAAATTTAATCAGAATATCATCTATTCCTTTATCCAAGTTACTGATAAAAAAATTAAAGAGCATAGGACCACGTGCTTTTGAAATTCCACAGGGCCCATTGCCTGCCCTCCCCTCTTCTTTTTAAGTCTCAGTTCATTGACCTGTATTTTTCTTTCTCTAAATGCACACCCATTCTCTCAGATACAATTATGACAGGTGATGTAGAAGGAAAAACATGGATTTTGAATCAGAGCACTGTGGGCAAGTCATAACTAGTTCTTTCTGTTGTTTAAATTATTTTATTTGTTTTCAGTATTTGATAATCACTTCCATATATCTTAGATTTTTTTCCACTTCCTCCCCCTTATTCCCCCTTCCCTCCCCACTCCATCTCCAAGATGGTGTACAATCATATATAGGTTCTACATGTACATTCCTATTAAATGCATGTTGCATAGAAGAATTAAGATGATTGGGAGAAACCATAAAACAAAAGAGAACAAAACATAATACAAAAGAAAATGGTCTGTTTCCATTTGCGATCCAGTTCCATAGTTCTTTCTCTGGATGTGGAAGGCATTTTGCCTCAAGAATCTATTGGAAATTTTTTAAGTCCATGTATTTCAGTGAAGTACTAAGTCTACCAGAAAAATTTTTCACACACTGTGGTTGTTGCTGTGTACAAAGTTCTCCTGGTTCTGCTCCTTTCACTCAGCATCAGTTCATATAAGTCTTTCCAGGCTTCTCTGTTGTCTTCCTATTCATCATTTCTTATAGCAAAATAGTATTCCATTATATTCATATACTACAACTTGTTTAGTCATTCCCCAATTGATGGGCATCCCCTTAATTTCCAGTTTTGGGCCAACACAAAGAGAACTGCTATAAATATTTTTGTACATGTGGGACCTTTTCCCATTTCTATATGATCTCTTTGGGATAGAGTCCCAAAAGCTGTATTGCTGGGTCAAATGCACATTTTTATAACCATTTGGGCATAGTTCCAAATTGCTCTCCAGAATGGTTGGCTCAGCTCACAGCTCCAGCAACAATGAATTAGTGTTCCAACTCTCCCACATCTTCTCCAACATTTATCATCTTTCTGTTTTGTCATGTTAGTCAATCTGATAGGTGTGATGCGGTACCTCAGAGTTGTTTTGATTTGCATCTCTCTAATCAATAGTGATTTAGAGCATTTTTTCATATGATTATAGATAGTTTTAATTTCTTCCTCTGAAAATTCCCTGTTCATATCCTTTGACCATTTATCAATTGGGGAATGACTTGTATTCTTGTACATTTGACTCAGTTCTCTATATAGTTTAGAAATGAGGCCTTTATCACAGACACTGCAAAAATTCTTTCCCAGTTTTCTGCTTCCCTTTTAATCTTGGTTGCATTGGGTTTGTTTGTGCAAAAACTTTTCAACTTAATGTAATCAAAATTATCCATTTTATACTTCATAATGTTCTCCATCTCTTGTTGGGTCATAAATTTATCCATTCTTCATAAATCTGACAAATACACTATTCCTTGCTCCCCGATTTGTATATAGCATCAGTCTTTACACCTGGATCATGTATCCATTTAGACTTTATTCTGCCACAACTACTTGTTTCAGTTTCCTCTTCTGTGAAATGGGGATAATAATTCCTATCTTGCCTGCATCACTAGACTATTTCAAGCATCAAATGGGATAGGCAATGCATAAGTGTTCTGTAAAGTAAAATGTTATAAATCTAGACAGATGTTAGTTATTAATTATTTAGGTTTATTTTTGTTTGTGTTTTTGGTCAAGAACCCTTTCTGGGGTAGTCTGCCAGACTTGCACTTTCACTGGCAGATTAGATTCCCTGAGGAACTGCTATCTCAGGTTCAAGGGTTAATCCAATGGGTTCTTAATCATTTATGAGCACCCACCAGTAGGCTTCCCATTAACAATCAGCCAGTAGACTCAATTAATGCTTAGTAAATTCATTTACTCAAATGACACAGCAAAAACAGTAATTACGCAGAATTTTCCCTCTCCCTAACCTCCCCAAGAAAAACTTGGTTTGCACTCTCCCACAAATGCACAGAGTCTATGCTCATGGGATCCTCACAGAGAGTAGGTACAAACTTAAAGTACAATGGGAGTGAGGCATAGGTTTAAGGAACATATATGGCCAAGGGAATGTACAATTCTGGAACAGTAGAACTTCAGTGTTCCTTTTTCCACCAGAGAGTACTCATAAACATGTGAGGTATGGCAGTGGGATGGATAAATCACTTCATTGTCAGGCTGTACCAGTTCTTCCCAGGATATAGCATCCAGTCTGGCTGAATGGTGAGTTTATTGCCAGACTGAACCTGGTAGGTCATACAATTGAAGGCATCCCCCAGTGAATGGGTCAATACTCAGGTGTTATCTATACCTTCTACAGCCTCCCACTCAGCTGTGAGCTATTGGGCTCTTTCAGCTGAGATGCTACTGTGTCCTATAAGAAAAGGCAGAGATTCTTGGCCTAGGATTGGAAGGAGATTCTCTCAGTTCTGTGCCAATAGATTCTTGCTTCTGAGGTTTGTCACCTCCAGGAAGGGGATGAGAGAGATATAGCTTCTCCTTTCAACAACACCTCCTCATTTAGGACTGGGTTCTCTCAATGAGGAACTCACCATAACGTATGGAGATCATTCAGTACATTTCCCAAATCTTCATCTTTGATGCTGATAACATAGCAGAATCAATCAATAAAATATATAATCATAGAACATCTCACTTGTGGACCACAGATAACATTTAATGAGACCCATCTCATTCATTCTCATGACAAACACTGAAAAATGTACTTACAGATAAATTTATCTTTTTGTTGAGCAAGGGGAAAAAAATCCCAACATGAAAATGCTCATGTACCAAGAGATTTATAACCAGCTTTTGATTAAGGGGAAAGTTGTGTCTGGATCTTAACATTCCTGTATTATCTTTTTATACTCGATAGTAGGGGTTCTTTACCTGATGTTTGCAGACACCTAAAGATTCTAGGGTATCTATGAACTTGGAAGATAAAAAGTTATATCTTCATTTTTATTAACCTCTACTTGAAATTTAGTATTTGTGATGGGACCCTACCCCTTGCTCTCATGCAATTTAGGTTCATTTTTCCTCTAAAAGTATTAAAACCATCCTTGAAATTTGATTGGCTCAGGTTACTAAAGGTTCAGTCTTGCTGACATCATTGCTTTACCTCCTGATTATAAAAAAAACAAGAGAATCTCCAGAGACTGTCCCTGGTAACCCTCTCTTGGTAGACAATGACAGACAACTTAGAAAAGGGAGCTTTGTTTAGCTGAATCAGTTCTGTGTCCTCATTGACTAAACTTGTTGAATATCCTTTTCCTGCTATGACTAATTAAATTTCTCTTCATTTATTTTTGTATTACCAATTTTCAATATCAAACACAGACTACCAGAAGACTGACCTGAATCAGGCTCAGCCCACAACAACACTTTCTTTAATTGTGTAGGCAACAAATCACAGTAGTGTTAGACTTGAAGAGGCTACCAGACGAGTCCATGACACACAAAGAGATTTCCAGAGGGAAGAATCCTCCTACCATAGCTTTCAGCTTAGGAGAGTTATCTGTGGGATATTGTAAAGGAATGATTTCCTTTCCCTCTAGCATTCATACTAAGCATAAGGGCATTTAACTTATTTATATATTTAATTAAGTTGATTATGTGTGGTTTATATTCATAGCAACACTATGCAAATATTATTTAAGGAAGGAACAAGATACAGTGAAAACTAACACTGTGTACATATATGGGGGAAGGGATTTGGTTGACAGTCAAGGTCAGCAACCTAATTTAATAAATAGAAATTTTCAGGATTTCTGTTCATGTTCTATTTCAAAGGATAAATGTCTGAAGAGAAGAGATAAAAATACATTTTAAAGACTCCTCTTTCTGTAGCAGATTCCAGGACTGGAAAAGAGCCCAAACTACCATGAGTTAAGAGAGCAAATACCTAGAAGCAGACAGGTTGGCCTAAATCCATCTGGTTCTGGTAATAGCAAAGGTCAATGGTCTTTTACTTAATAACAACTGATAATTTATATAAACAATTACATTCTGTAGCTCCCTCTCAGAATAGATAAATGAGAATAATGAAGTGCCATTTAACTCTCTTTTGCAGTTGCACTATAAACTTGAGTTATTAATTTTAGACCTTAAATAATAATAGTTTCAGAGCAGTGACCTTAAGTCACCGATAAGTGCCATGCAGTTTTTGGTAAACTGGACCAGTTGGTTAGAGAATAGTGTCAATGAGACTAATGTGATGGAATCAAACTTCAAATGGAAAAATAAACTAGGTGTTGCAATAGATAAGAGTCTTGGGCTTGAAGACTCAAGAGAAGACTCTCTTGGGAAGAAGACTCATGTTCCTGAGTTCAAATCTGACCTCAGATTTGAGGATGCATGACCCTAGGCAAGTTATTTAACCCTATTTGCCTCAATTTTCTCATATATAAAATGAGCTGGAGAAGGAATCAGTAAACCACTCTGGTATCTTTAGCAAGAAAACCCTAAATGGAGTGATACAGAGTCAGACACAACTGAAGTGACTGAACAACAAATAACACCCAATGCATAAACCCTCAAGTCACAAGTAGGTCCCCAATGTTGGTTATCATTAGGCACCATTTGTCACAAGAAGGATCCAACAAACCTTTATGGATGACATAGTGTAATTTGCAATTTAATCATTCTTTATTCAATAAGCATCATTAAGCAGTAACTATTTCTCTGGGAAAGTAGAGAAAAAATAATCTAGTAAATCTCTTCCCTCAAAGATTTTAATTTAGATGGAGATTAATAGCATCTACTCATGTAAAGACAAAATTTTACGTGTGTGTGTGTGTGTAGTGAATACAAAGTAATTTTGGGGGGAGGCACTAAGAATTGGGGAATCAGAAAAAGTTTTGTGAAAGAGATATCACTTGAATTGAACTTGTGATTCTAAGAGGCAGAAATAAAGGAATGCATTCCAAGCTGAGGGGTACAGAAGAGGGAGATGTAATGTTGTACACTAGGAACAGCAAGTAAGCTAGGTGAATGGAACATCATACGTGAAATGTGTAATGTAGAATTGATGTGTAATAAGCCTAGAAAGATAACCTGGAACTGGATTGTGAAAGGTTTGAAATGTCCAGCAGAGAAGTTGGTAGTTTATTCTAGAGATAGTTCTGAGATACTGAAGATTTTCAAGCATTTATAAAGTACTAACCAGATACCAGGCACTATGCTAAGGGTTGGAGACACAAAGAAAGTCAAAGACATGATTTCTCTTCTCAAAGAGTCCACAGTCTGATAGAGGAGACAAAAGAAAGACAACTATATGAACACAAGATATATACGATGTAAGTGGAAAGTAATTTCACATAGAAGGAACTAGTCATGGATGGGTAAGAAACCAGAATAGGCATCTTATGGAAAGTGGGAGTTGAGGTGAGTTTTGAAGAAAGCCAAAAAAGGCAGGAGTCACAAGTGAGGAGGGAGAGTTCCCTACTCCTTTCCAGGCATGGAAAATAGTCAATGAAAAGGGAGGATCATGAGATGAATTGTCATGTACAAAGACCAATTTTTGCTGGATGCTAGTATACATGGAAGAGAGTAAAATGTAAGAAAAATAGAAAAAGACAAGTAGTCACTAGATTATGAAGAACTTTAAAAGCCAGAGGATTTTATATTGGATACTGAAAGTAATGGAGAGCCATTGGACTTTATTGAGTAGGAAGGTGACATGGGTCAGACCTATACTCTATTGAGTATGGAATGGACTGGAGCAAGGACAAACGTGAAGTGGGGAGACAAACCAACAAGTCTGTTTCAACAGTCCAGGTATGAAGTGATGAGGGCCTGCACCATGGTTATATGATTAGAGAGAAGAAAATGTATGTATATGGGAGATGTGATTAAAGAAGTGATAAGACGTGACAACGGATTAAATATGTAGGGTAAATATAAGTGGAGAGTTGAAGATGACACTGATTTTTGAGCCTGGGTTATTGTGGAGATTGTAGTACATTTAATAGTAATAGAGGAGTTCAGAAGATGGTCTGGGTTGGAAGAAAAGATGATGAGTTCTGTTGGGAAGATGATTTTGACAGATATATGAAAGACAGATTGTAGAAAACAGTTTGGAAACTATGAGACCAATTAGGATTACCTTGGTCTTTGTGAGAGCTGATAAAGTCCTAAAGGAGAATGGTAGATACATGGACAGAAAAAAGGGTTTAAGAGATACTATGGAAGTGGAATCATCAGGTCTTGGCAATTAATTGTATAGTGAAGATCAATGGGAATGTGTAAAATATCAAGTATTACTCTGAGGTTGTATACTTGGATGACTAGAAGAACAATTAAACCCTCAATAGATATAGAGAAATAAAAAAGTAAGGGGAAAGATAATGAATCAATCTTGAACATGTTGAGCTTTGGCAGGCAGCTGTGATGTGGGATGGAAACTTGGGATGAATGAGAGCTGTATTTCTAAATTTGGAAAATGCAAAGAGAAGATAATGAAACCCACAGAAGTTGATGAGAGAAAGTATGCGGAAAGAGAGAAGGAAAAAAAAATCACAGGACAAAGTTTCAGTATGAATGAACTGTGTGATGCTAACCCATAAAAGTGAGTAAGAGAAGATGATCTGGCAAAAAGATTGAGGAGTAGTTACATAGCTAGAAAGGGAGCTAGGAGAAGGTAACAGCACAAAAGTCTAGGGAAAGTATGCAGGGGATTTGGGGGGTGGGGGAGGCCAAGATGGCGGAGTAGAAGGACAGACCTGCTGCAGCTGTCCCTCCATAGCCCATAAAAAACCTGTAAAAATGATTCTAAACAAATTCTAGAGTAGCAGAAGCCATAAAATGACAGAGTGAAAGAGATTTCCAGCCCAAGACAGCCTGGAAGGCTGACAGGAAAGGTCTATCACACTAGGCTCAGAGAAGAGCGCAGACCAGCTTGGGCCTCACAATGTGGCAAGGACAGGATTGGAGCACACTTCAGGGAGCAGAATCATGGGTAGCAGCTGCAGTTTCCCAACCCACAAAAGCCAAAGACAGCTTCCAAAGTCAGTGTGAAAGCTCTTTCACCTCGATGAAAAGGGACCAGGGTCTGGCCCTACCTCTGGTCCCAGGTTGGCAGCAGCCACTGAGGCACAGCATCCATTTTTGGAGCCCTTGACCTAAAGACCTGGGGGAATTGAGCAGCTAATCTGGGTCTCAGCCCTGAGTGGGGGTCCTGGGATGAGGAGGAGCACTGGCATGGTGGAGCTGGTGAAGTTGTTAAAGAGGGAATTCTACTCACAGATCCTGGGCAAAAAAGCTTGTGGTTGCTTTCAGGCCAGAGTGCAGACCAGGAGAGAAGTAAACTCCTCTCCTCTGATTGTGCCACCTTGGAGGATCTGAGAACTTACGTGTCCCTAAAGTATACCCTCCACTTGACAAAGGACTCAAAAGGCAAGTAACAGACTGGGAAAATGCCCTAAAATGGAGAAAAATAAGACTATGGAAGGTTACTTTCTTGGTGAATAGGTATTTTCTTCCATCCTTTGGATGAGGAAGAACAAAGAATACCATCAGAGGTAAACATCAAAATCAAGGCTTCTGCATTCAAAAACTTCAAAAACTATGCAATGGTCTTAGACCATGGAAGAGCTCAAAAAGGATTGTGAAAATCAAGGAAGAGAAGTAGAGGAAAAATTGGGAAAATAAATGAGAATGATGCAAGAAAATCATGAAAAGCAAATGAACAGCTTGCTAAAGGAGACCCAAAAAATGCTGAAGAAAATAATACCTTTAAAAATAGACTAATCCAAAATGCAAAAGAGGTCCAAAAAGCCAAGCAGGAGAAGAATGCTTTAAAAAGCAGAATTAGGCAAGTGGAAAAGGAGGTTCAAAAGCTCACTGAAGAAAATAGTTATTTAAAAACTAGAATGGAACAGATGGAAGCTAATGACTTTATGAGAAGCCAAGAAATTACAAAACAAAACCAAAAGAGTGAAAAAATGGATGACAATGTGAAATATCTCATTGAAAAAACAACTGACTTGGAAAATTGGTCCAAGAGAGACAATTTAAAAATTATGGGACTACCTGAAAGACATCATCTTTCTTGAAATAATCAAGGAAAACTGCCCTGATAGTCTAGAGCCAGAGGGCAAAATAAATATTGAAAGAATCCACCAATCACTTCCTGAAAGAGATCTGAAAAGAATGCCTAGGAATATTGCAGCCAAATTCCAGAGTTGCCAGGTTAAGGAGAAAATATTGCAAACAGCCAGAAAGAAACAATTTGAGTGTTGTGGAAATACAATCAGGATAACACAAGATCTAGCAGCCTCTACATTAAGGGATCAAAAGGTTTGAAATATGATATCCCAGAAGTCAAAAGAACTAGATTTAAAACCAAAAATCACCTACCTAGCAAAACCAAGTATAAATACTTTAGGGGAAAAAATGGTCATTCAATGAAATAGAGAACTTTCAAGCATTTTTGATGAAAAGGTCAGAACTGAATAGAAAATTTGACTTTCAAACACAAGAATCAAGAGAAGCATGAAAAGGTAAACAGGAAAGAGAAATCATAAGGGACTTACTGAAGTTGAACTACTTACATTCCTACATGGAAAGATGATATTAGTATCTCTTGAAACTTTTCTCAGTATTTTGGCAGTTGGAAGAATTATATACATATATAATTTATATATACAAATATATACATATATTATAAAATTTATTATAGACAAATATATTTTAGATATCTATATATCTAAATGGTTATATAGAGGACATAAGGTGAGTTGAATAGGAAGGGATGATATCTAAAAAAATAAAATTAAGGGGTGAGAAAGGAATATATTGGGAGGAGAAAGGGAGAAATGGAATGGGGCAAATTATCTCTCATAAAAGAGTTCAGAAAAAACTTTTTCAATAGAGACGGAAAGTGGGGAGGTAAGAGAGAATAAGTGAAGCTTAGTCTCATCACATTTGGCTTAAGGAAGGAATAACGTGCTCACTCAATTTGGTATGAAAATCTATCTTACACTACAGGAAAATAGGGAAGAAGGGGAGAAATAGGCTGTGGGGGGGATGATAGAAATGAGGGCAGATGGGAGTAGGAAGTAATTAGAGGTAAACACTTTTGGGGAGGGACAAGGTCAAAAGAGAGAGTAGAATAAATGCGGGGCAGGATAGGATGGAAGGAAATATATTCTTTCACTACATGACTATTATGGAAGCCTTTTGCATAACCACACACGTATAGCCTATATTGAATTGCTTGCCTTCTCAGTGGGGATGGGTGGGGAAGGAGGAAGGGAGAAAAGTTGGAACTCAGAGTTTTAGGAATGAAAGTTGTGAATTGTTTTTGCATGCAACTGAGAAATAAGAAATACAGGTTATGGGGTATAGAAATCTATCTTGCCCTACAGGAAAAGAGAGAAGATGGGGATAAGGGAAGGGAGGGGTGTGATAGAAGGGAGGGCAGATCGAGGGAAGGAATAATCAGAATGCACAATGTCTTAGGGTGGGAGAGGGGGGAGATGGGGAGAAAATTTGGAACTTAAAGTCTTTTGGAAATGAATGTTGAAAACTAAAAATAAATAAATAAATTTAAAGAAAGACCTTGGGTGGGGGGAAAGAAAGTATTCAAAGGGAGAGGACAATCTACATAATTAAAAAAAAACATTAGGGAGTTCAAGAAAGATTAGAAAAGAGAAAAGATCCTTTAGTCATATGAAAAAATGCTCTAAATCACTATTGATTAGAGAGTTGCAAATCAAAACAACTCTGAGGTACCACTTCACATCTATCAGATTGACAAACATGACAGAACAGGAAGATGATAAATGTTGGAGAGGATGTGGGAGAGTTGGAACACTAATTCATTGTTGGTGGAACTATGAGCTGATCCAACCACTCTGGAGAGCATTTTGGAACTATTCCCAAAGGGCTACAAAAATGTGCATACCCTTTGACCCAGCAATATAGCTTGCCGTATCCCCAAGAGATCATAAAAATGGGAAAGGTTCTCACATGTACAGAAATATTTATAGCAGCCTTCTTTGTGGTGGCCAAAAACTGGAAATCAAGGGGATGTCCATCAATTGGGGAATGACTGAATAAATTATGGTATACGAATGTAATGAAATACTACTGTGCTATAAGAAATGAAGAACAGGAAGACTTCAGAGAGGCCTGGAAGGACTTATATGATCTGATGCTGAGTGAAAGGAGCAGAACCAGGAGAACTTTGTGCACAGCAATGACCACAGGGTGCAAGAATTTTTTCTGATAGACTTGGAAGTTCATTGCAATGTAAGGACTTAAAAAAATTCCTAATGGTCTTTTAAGGCAAAATGCCTTCCACATCCAGAGAAAGAACTATGGAATTCAATCACAGAATATAGCAAATCACTTTTTGTGTGTATTACATTTTGGTTTGTTATATGATTTCTCCCTTTCATTTTAATTCTTCTATACAGCATGACTATAGTGAAAATGTTATTTAACAGGAATGTCTGTGTAGAACCTATATAAAATTGTATGCCATCTCAAGGAGGGAGGGGTAAAGTGGGGGAAGGGGGTGGAAAATCTAAGTTATATGGTAGTGAATGTAGAACTGTGAAAATAAATTAAATTAACTTTAAAAAATTCTTGACCTAAGGGATAGTCTTTGGTATTCCACAGTGTACTAATCTGATGAACGCCCATTTCTAGAATTACTCTTTCCTCTGTACAGTACTAGATGCACTGGTTCGCCATCTATTTGTTTAAGCACTATGAATGGACACCATTTATCTGCCACTGGTAGTTTTTTATCACTGTCTTTGTTTTCAATATATTTTCATAATAAATTTCAGTTTCTGAATTCAGAAAAAAGAAGAAAAGAGAAAAGGTCATTGGATTCAATAATTAACAGATCACTGGCAATCTGTATCATTGGTTCTCTTGTGTGTGTGTGTGTGTGTGTGTGAGAGAGAGAGAGAGAGAGAGAGAGAGAGAGAGAGAGAGAGAGAGAGAGAGAGAGAGAGAGAGAGAGAGAGAGAGAGAGAGAGAGAAAGTCAGAGGTATGGGGATGATCCAATGATCAGGGTCCTGGAGAGAAGGCACAAGTAGAGTGGTTGGTCTTGACAAGATGGAGCATCTAGCAAGAGCACAGTGGGACTTGAAATGAATGGTAGAAAAAAGGAAACTATGAACATGATTTTTGGGGAAAATTTGGGAAAAATTGAAGAATAATTTGATGTAAAGGAGAAAAAAGAGAGGTATTCAAACTGAAGGATAAAGATTAGTAAATAGGACCTGTGGAAGAAAAAGACTCAAAGAGAAGGTAGTTGGTAATCAAGGTTAAAATAAAAAAAAGTGATAAAACAAAGTAAGAAGTTAGTGAGGTAATAAGGAAGATAGTTATGACTGTTAAATGGCTAAGGCAAAAGAAGTTGTCATGGTGTGAAGAGGATAAGAAGATGAGTTGGAAGCACTTTGAAACAATCTGAAAGACAAAGATTAAGGATCTCCTTCACTAGGGAGAGTTGGTTCACAGTGATCTATGGTGTGTGATGCTAATTAAATTATTTAACATATGGAAAGTGTTTTATAAATGTGAAAACATTATATAAATGCTAGCAACGATGACGATGATGATGATTGATAATGATGTTTGTATTCCTGCAATGGCCTGATTAGGCTCCCTGCCTCAAGTTTCTTCCTACTTCTCGGTCACCAAAGTGATTTTTCTAAGGTGCAGATCTGGCCATATCACTCCACTTCACAAAAAACTCCACTGGGGGATCATAGCAGTTCTTCCTCTTCAACCTTAGAGAGAAAGGGAAGATCCAGGGGTCGTCTTTTGTATTTATGCTTAATTCAGGCTCAGCAGTCAATTAAAAACCTTTGCTCACCAGATAACAGAAAATAAACTGTAATAGTGTACCAGCTCAAGCTCTGAAGTTCATGTGAAGGTTTGCTTTAGATCGAGTACATTGTGCATGCTCAGTTCTGTAATTTGTCTGCTGTTGAGGTCAGAGTTGGGACAGCTGGTTCAGATTTGAAAGAATTCACTTAGACCTTCTCTTTAGCCAATGGAAATTTTATTGACACAAAAGTACATGGATCCGAGTTATGGCAAGGAGCTAAACAAAGACCCCTATGTAAGAGAAGAACCAGACTTACATAGACAGAAAGTTATGCAGCCAGGATGAGTTTAGGATTTCTTATAGGGGTTGGAGATTTAGGGACAAGTTAATTCTTGCAGGATAAGGACAGAAGATGAGGACAATGAATGACACAAGATACGGGGAATCTTGTGACCAAGGATAAGAGGAAGTCTTGTGCTAGTTCAAGATAAGGAAAAGAAACTTTAGGGTGCCCGGGAAAGAGCAACTCAACCCTTAGGGCACCTTTGAATTCACATCCCTACCATTACATATCCAAGAAAGAGGATTCCCAAAACTAGTCAAAATAGAAGGCTAATACTCATTAGTGATGATTTAGATGGATAAAAATGATACTACCAGAAGCAACCCAATTTTTTTCCAACAAATATTGGAAAAGAAACTGAAGGCCATAGAGGTACAGGTAGTGTGTGTATGTGTGTGTGTGTGTGTGTTTACCACTGCTATTCATTAAAGGCAAGGGATACAAAAGTGAAAATGAGATTTAAGAAGCAGATAACTAAGAAAATGATCTCTGAGAATGGTATTTAAATGTTTAGACCTCAGTTTAAAATATAAAAATGAAAATTTTATGGCTATGAATATACTGTACCAAATGAGAATTATTAAGAACATACTTCCTTGGGGTGTTGCAAATCTAAGCAAAAATATTTTAAATTGAAAAGGAAGAATGAAGGTGAAAACTTTGTACATGTATTCACTGATCTAAATAACACAAAGTAGCTAGCATGCAAAAAGAATAATAGTTGAGATATATAAAAATACACAGAATGCAAAAATTCAAGAAGGGGGATAATAGGAAGATAGGCTTCAAATGCCTAAACACAAACTATAGAATAGAGGCAGCAAGCAAGATGAACTAGAATTCCGAGTATAAGTTATAACTGAGACTTTGGGGATGAGATCAGTGAATGGTACATGGTTCTAGGTGCTTGACCTTTTTCTAAGTGAATACAATAGGCAAATTGTATTTCTGAGGATGGGAGTGGGGAATTAGTAGTACTGAGTAAATACATTTGTGAAAGGAGATTTAGGAACCAAAAAGCATGGTGGAGAGCTTTTGGTGAAGATCAGCGGAAACAGAAGAAGAAATCATTTTCTCTTTGGTGTATTTTAGACATGTACCCATCCAGACCAAGTAGCTGGGCCCAGAGCAGATGGATCGCTCAGTGGAAAGCAAGTGGGAATAGTGCCCCAGATACCTTACAAGTAGCTTACAATCTAAGGGGAGGAGACAATACACAAATGGAACTTTTTCCTTTGAGGAGTATACCAGAGGGTACTCAGTGCAGAGATATGATCATGAAGGTGAAGTCAAATCCAAGCTGGTGGCAAATATCTCATCCAAAGATGATGAGGGATGATGCACACTCAGAAGATATGCTATGCATGTAGGGTACATGGCTCCTGGTCAGGTCTGATGTGTGACTCATATTAGGTTCAGACAGTCTTGGAGACTGAGTACTCTGTAGTTATGGAAAGCCACAGAAGCATGGTACAGTAGAAGGAGCACTATGTGAATCAAAGGACCTGGATTAAAATCTCACCTCTAATGCTTACTACCTATTTAACTTTGGATTAATCACTTAACCTTCATTTTCTTCATGTACAAAAAAGGAGTTAGGCTTTGAGGTCTCATTCATCTGCAGATCTCTGATACTATGATAATATAACATAGTTGTTTACCTCTGAAGTATGAATTAAGCCTATATAATTGCTCAGAATAACTAGTTACCATTTTTGGTTACCTAAAGTTGTAAAGATGTAGCAAATCTACAAATGACCCATCAGCGAATTCAGTTGTGGAAACAAAAACAAGTTCACAGTCTCTATATCCTTAGGTTAGGAAAAGCTGTGAAGAAGAAGCTGTTGCTCTTCACTAAACTCACTATAACTAAACCGGCAACAACTTCTGTGATATTAAAGACTACTAACTCTGGCTGAAAGCATAAGATATGACTTTCAGGCAGTAAGGATTATTCTACTGTCATTCCTGATCACATTATCGTGTATTGAAAGCAAACGTATTTTGGCCAAGTTAGCCACCATAATAGCTGGGGTTAATATAGATGTCTCAAGACCAGGCTAGATCTGGGAGATAAATACTGCAAATTAATACTGTAGAAATTTTGAATCATTATTTCATTAAATATTTCCCAATTATGTGTAAAAAAATTTTTAAATCATTTTTAATACTGAATTCCAAATTCTCTTGCTCCCTCCTGTGTTCCCCACTCCTTGAGAAGGCAAGCAATTTTCTGGGTTATACATCTGAAGTCATACAAAACATTTCCATAGTAGCCATGTTGCAAAAGAAAATACAAACCAAATAGAACAATAAAGTAAAAAGATGTGTTTTAATCTGCATTTGGAGTTCATCAGTTCTCTCTCTGGAGGTGGATAGATATCATCATGGGTCACCTTAGAATTGTCTAGGATCACTGACTTGGTCAGAGTAGCTAAGCCTTTCCCAGTTAATCATTCTTACAATTTTGGTATTACTATGCATAATGTTCTCCTGGTTCTGCTCACTTTACTTTACATGAATTCATGGTAAGTTTTCCCAGATTTTTCTGAAACTATCCTACTTGTTAGCAAGTTAATATTTAGGAGCTAGACTGAAGGACTGATGCTGCTGAGGTGCCTGAAGATTATTAGGTCCCGAGGTCTATGCAATATTTTGCTTGATCAGGTAGGCCAGGATTTGAGAGCAGTAAATCTGATCTGAAAATTGGTAAAGATGGGTCAAAAATATAGAAATTGAGGAAGGAATATGGGAATATAGAAAATGAGTGCAACAGGTAGTTATATACTAGATAGGATGTGGGTAGGCCTGGAGAAGTTCAGATGCGGTAGGGTCTGGGACAAGTACGGCAATGGTTGTACTAAGAATGTGTCAACAACCAGCATTGCTCTTAAAGGGTAAATCTAACTGAGGATACCTACTTTTTAATCTGCCCATATCTTAGTCTTTCTGGTTTAGCAAGTAATTGAAGAGATCTGGATTTGATAAGAGAATGGCCTTTAAGCCTAGATTTGTCTAAAATCTGTCTTAGAATTCTACCTATGGAAAGACAGAAGGATGGGGCTAAAAGTGAAAGTAATTCAACCAGTGTTGGGAGAGCAATATCCTAACCCCTTTTCCCATGCGAGTTAGGCTAGTTTTTCCTTAAAGGGCATCAAGATTATCCTTGAAAATTGTTTGGCTCAGGATTCTAAAGGTTAGGCTGTTGGCATCACTTCCTTTTTGCCCAAGTACAAGTCAGCGAAAAGGATCTTCACACTTCTTCTGATGCTTAATTAGTGGAAAATAATAGGTAGCTAAAGCAAGGAAACTTCATTAGGTTGAATCAACTCAAGGTATCCTCAATGCCTATCCTCACAAAATAATCTTCCTACTTTGGCTTAGTAAGCCTTCTTTCGTTAGCTGTTAAATGATCTCCCACTTTGTTCCAGTATTCAGCCTGAGCTCAGAGCCTGAATAATGACCACCCCAACAACCAGCATAATACCAAGGAATATTCTAAGACTTCAGGGTCACTGTCATTCAATTGATTCCTAAGAGCCAGGACTGAGGTTCCTGCTATATAGAGTTTTTCCAGTTCTGACAAGTTATCAACAATGTCTACTGACAAAACCACTAAATACGATAGAAAGATGTCCCTTGGCTGCTATCTTGCACTTAAAAAGGTCAGCCTACAAAGGCCAAGGTCTTCCATTGCATCCTGGGCCATCTCCAGTCATCTTGATGCACTGATGAATATCTAATCACTGGATCCAGATGACTCAGAAGGAGAAAGTAAGGTTGGTGACCTTGCACAGCCCTTCCTCACTTAAAACAAAGTCAAGTGCAAGTCATGTCATCATTTCTCTGATGTCATGGTCTTCTTCAAAAATGAAGGACGAACACTGATCACACCAACAGGCATAATGATCTTGCTAAGAGTAAATACCTATAATTCACCTTAATCAAGGGCTATTACAGCAACTGATATATTATTACACATCACAGTACTAAAAATATTAACTTAAGAATGTGTTATAAAATAACCGATAAAAAATTTACTAGGGTAGAACCAGAAAATCAAATTTAAAAATCCTGAAAAACAGAGAATGTACCCTCTCAACAACTCAAATAATGGTGTATCACCAATAATTCATTATTTGATTTTAAAAGTAATGAAATACATTGATATCACCATTGTACTTAGTAGAATCCAAAATCTATGCTGAAAAAAAATTAATGAAGTGAGTAGCTCTGAAAAATGTAAAAAAAAGAATCCAAGCAAAGTCATGTACCCTCTCAACAACTCAAATAATGGTGTATCACCAATAATTCATAATTTTTTGAAAGCTAACAACATTCTAAATAACAGCATAGTCATTCCTATGAATAAAATAAGAATATTTTAACATGTAAAAGAAGAGGGGCATGTGGACACATCTTTTGAAAACAACTTTATTACATCACAGGTGAAGAAATTGTACCTGAGAACTCAAATGGGTTATGCATAGTCTAGTGGTAGAATCTAGTTTCCTCACATAACCCATTATTTTCCCATTATACTGTGCTGCTTTCATATGAGATGGACTCAGAGATTCAAATGACACCCAAACTGGAATTCTAACCCTTTCATAATTTTAGTAGTTGATTAGCAAATAATTTTTGAACTGGAGAAATAATTGACTTGTAAAAGACAATCTAGAGTTTTCTTTGAGAATACTTCTCTTTTTGAGAATTTCTTTTTGTAACAGTAAACTAATTATATTTAACATAAATATATGAACTTGTGTTTCCTGGGTTTTACAAACATCAAAGAAAATTATAGTTGTGGATGATTTTTTTCATTTAAATATATAAGTATACAGATGTATTTATATTTACAAAAAGCTTTTATTCTTTCCTTTAAAAACTCACTTGTATATTTAAGAGATAATATAACAAAATAAATTACTAATCCAATAAAATAAAAATCAATTTATCCATTCATGGTAGCTTTGTAAATATGTGGGTATCCATTCGATTTCAATGGTTGGTTCTGACAACCATCCTAGTGGTAGACCAGTAAAGATGATGCTGAAGTTAATTTAATTTCAAACTGATTTTGTGATGGTTGTATTAACCCTTTGTGGTATGGTATCATATTTTCAGAGTGAATTATAGTGTACCATTACAGTAATACAGGTTCCTGAACTGAAAATTCCATTACCATAGGGATTGTGCCTTATATATAATCGTTGTGTCTCCTTACTACCCCTAACAGCATTCTTGACACAGTGCATACAATAAATATTTGTTGAACAAATGTATTCCATTCTGTCCTTTCTTAGAAGGTACATTCTGAGAGAAAGGGACATTGCCAGGCAGTCAAGCAGGGAACCAAATCAGCTCTGGTAAGCAGTAGCTCAGTGAAACTTTTATGGGGCTAGTAGATTTTTGGAAAATATTTACAGAAGTGGGTTATAGGTGGTTAATTTGATTCTATTCAGCCTGTAGGGATGTGAAAAAAGGAAAAGTCACTCACCCCTTTTTGCCTCAGTTTCTCATCTGTAAAATGAGCTGGAGAAGAAAATGGCCAACCACCCCATTATCTTTGCCAATCCCAAGAAAACCCCAAATGGAGTCATGAAATGTCAGACAAGTGCTTAAGTAAGAATCACCAATATGAGAAACAATTATCTCTATATTAGATATGTACAGAATTATATGACAGAACTTTTGACTGACAAAAGGCCTATTTAAATTGGGATTTATTAGATTTCATTTTATGCTTTTAGGCTTCAACAATAGAAAAACATTATGCAGGTAGCTAAAGTGTTAAAAAATCATTTTATACACCTTTTACATATTCATTAAAATGCGATTTGGACAAGATGAGCCAAAGACAAAGTTCTATCAGCATCATTAGATATTTCTATCTAGGACAAACAAATTCCACTTAGATTTAAACACAAATAATTATGCAAATATGTTTAACAAGTATTTGAATTTTTAATATACTGACACCCTAGAAAGTTTCAATGTTCTGAGCCCCAAATGGAAGATGATGATATGGTCTACATATTAAGAGCTTCTTTGCTGAGGAAAAGTAAGTAAAATAGGACCAACGAGATTTTGTTCCTGGCAGATAAATACAATAAGGGCAGGGATATGGACTAGGGATGGAGACTGAAGGCTTTAGCTTCTTCACTTGGCTTTGTTCCTACCTTAATTTCATTTGCATGCCAAAGTGAGAATGAAGTTCATCTCACTACATAGGTCTCCATACAGTTAGTTTTTTTTTTCCTAGCACAATCCTTGAAACAGATTTATGGGATACAGGCTCAAAGATAGGGCAGTAACAAGAGTTACAAGTAATTTATTATCCCTAAGTCAGACAGGTGTTTGATACTTTGAATCAACCTGAGAAGTAAATCATAAAAATACAGATCATATCAGCTTGAAGTATTCTGTGAGTTTTTGTTGGCTGCTGCCTCATCTGTCTGTTTTGGCTCTAGTCTGCCACAGACTGTGCATGAATAGAAACATAGCTTATAGTCAGGGAGAGGCTTTCTAGCTATTGCATTTCAGACAAGGATAGTAGAGAACAGTAGCTAGCCCTAAAGAGGCCAGGTTTCTGAAACCCAGAAGACGGTAGAAGATAATAGCTTGGTGAACAAAAGGCCACAGAACATGCCCAGAAGAGACAACTTGAAAGTGATGATGTGACATCAGCCCAGAGACAGGATACCTAGCAAAAAGTCGAGTAATAACATCACCAGATGACATCTGTACTCTTGGTAGTGTTGAAAGTGTCAGTTTTCCCAGCTTTGCATGTGTCCCTAACATCTGGATCCTTATTAGTGTGTTCTCCATGCAAGACTCCTAGCCGTGTAGGCATGTGTACCACCCCCAATACCTGTTCTTTGCAGGTGTGACACACCTGTAGAAGAACATGCCCTCTGTGTACTTAAGAGAACTTTTTCTTTTCTCACTTTGATTAACTATCTTTCCTTTTGAGCTAATGTGCCATCTGCCTACCTGGAAAAACAAACTCATCAATACAGAGTCATGAACTACGTCTTTAAGTGGGTACCCACAAAATACTTCAAATCTACGGTAACACTCTGGGGCTCACAGGTGAGAGGGTATATAACGTGTAGAGTATGTAACTGGTCAATCACTGGAATAAATAAGGATTTCTTTTTACCCTAGTTAACATTTGAACCTGTGACTTCTAGTTCTATAAAGTAAAATTCACTTTTCCAACAAACATTTATTAAACATTGACTGAGTGTGAAGAACTATCCTTGGTGCTATGGGGGAGGACATAAGGATGATTAAGGCACTTAACCTCAAGAAGCTTAAGTCTTGGAGAAGAAACTATTCTTGATCTATTAAACTCTCTTCTTGCTAACTGCAGAGGGATGAAAGATTGAGTATTGTTTTTCAAATTCTTCAGTAGTTTGAGTAAGAACTGCTAAATTAGAGTGTGATTTAATATTTACTATTAGTATGATGACATTTCTAACAGGACAAAATAAGAGATAGAGACTTTAGACTAGGGCTATTCATATAGGTTAAGGATAGTAGTAAAAGTACAACATATAGAGAGTGAATTCTTTGTTTCTCCCTTAATCTTCTGAAGACATCAACAACAGAGAACTGCTTTGTGATCAGTGTTTATGAAAATGTATTAATACAAATAAAATGGTTATGTTGCTGAGCATCCACTCCAAATAACTACAAAACTTGAGATTAGATCAAAGCATGACTTTGTAACCCTATCCTCACTAGTAGCCTAACCACTCTAATATAATCTGCCATTCTCAGAGTTAAGGCCTTCTGATCATTACTATATTGACAGTGAAACCAGAAGAAATAATTAATTCCTGGCAGAAACAAAAACATTAGGAAAGCTAATGCTGGGACTATGTGTATGTTCTTTGAAGAAGTGATATTTTTAAAATTATTTTTAAAATATCATTCATAGGGGAAGAATTCTTCCTAAACTACAAATTGAAAAAAAGCTGAAATGACACATTTTCCAAAGACTAGAAAAGATACTCCATTAAACAGACAATAGTTGTTGCATTTTGCTTTAACAAAATACATCAAATTTAGGCACCCTTTCACATGTCTGCCCGAACAAAAGAAGCAAATACCCCATCTTCCTGAGCCAAGAGGCTTTCTGGGGTGTCGTATTCTAAAATATTCCCTCGCCTCATCACGATGACCAGATCTGCTGTCAGGATGGTGTGAACCCGATGCTGTGGGGAAAAGATAAACCCAATATATTATCATTATAATCTTTCATGAGCATAATGAAATAAAGGAAACATTCATTATTCGTAGGGTATAAGTGAAGAAATGCAGAAAGTACATTAACTTTTTCATACAATGAGTTATTATTTACTTGCAGGTTTCTAAATCTTGGTTACTATGGGACAGAGATATAAAGAAGCCAGAATTTGACTTAGATTATGACATACAATCTCTACAGCTTGCTGTGGCTTGACTTTATAACAATGTGCTAGAAAATGTAGTGAACTAGTTTAGTAAGTTTATTGAATGAATGAACATTTAATAAATACTAAGAGAAGCTGTGGCAGATCTATGTTCAGAGGTCTAAGCAGGAATTCTGGTGTCCTGGGTAGACAGTTAGTATGGTAAAACTGTCCTGGGACAGGGAACAGTCTGTTCCCCAGAGTATAGCTCTACCCCCCATGACAAAAATGGTGCCTCTCTACAACTTCCTTTCTAGGAGAGAGGAAGATTAGGTGAAAGCAGCTATATCTGTAGGGGGTAGGTAGACACCAGTAAAAGGACAAGATACTCAGAAGCAGCACCACTTTGGACAGAGGTAGCAAAATACTATGAAGGCCTGCTGTGAGGAGAAAGCATATTCTCTACGTGTATCAGCAGCCCAAGACAGAGGTCCAGAAATCACACTCTGGCTACAGTACTGTCAGTGTTACTCACTGTATAATTTTGTATCTCACCTACCTTCCTTACCCAGACCTAGTCTATCCCTGTGGGCCATGTCACAGCTATTGGCAAGCTATTGAAAGCCAGGAAGAGATTTCTGAGGGTCCTACCTGCATGCAGTTGGAGGGCCTTGTTTGAAGCAATTATGAGTGTTAGACAAAAGTATCAATGGAAAATATCACCTTTCCCAGTCTTTTGACTCCCTCACAAAGACTGGTGTGGTGGTAGCGGTGATATCTGTTAGCGGTGAATGTTGGTAGAGCTATGAAGTAACCCTCTCCATCTCACAGTTAACCAAACTCTGAAGGGGCCTTATCACATATGCAACTGTCATTTTATACCTTGAAGTACAATCAGTCTACCAGTATTTCTTAATGTCTTCTTCCAATGCCCTCATTACCTCAACCTTTAAAATTTTGTTGGGGACCCTCAGCACTGAAAATTTTGTTGGGAGCATTTCCAGTGTCCAAGCAAGATACTATAGTTGTCCCCAGGAGAACAGATTATACTCATATGGGATGTGACAGGAATTAGAAGTTGCTTGTAATGTTTTAATCTATGCATTGATAATACTATAATAAACTGTATTAGCTTTTAATATACACAATCATGGTATATTTTGAAAGTGGTACCCTTGGGGAGGAGAGGGAAGGAAGTGAGTTGCTTTCCCTTTTACAAGGGCTTTTTTTAAATAAGGTCAGCCCCTCATGTCTGTGTCAAAAATAGACTTAATGGGTTGTGTAAGATTTACTGTAAACTTTTGTACACTTTAATCAAAAACTAAACTAAACCCTAATTCTTCCATTTTCCTAGCAATTGATATTAAAAAAAAATAATTCAACCATTCACTGAGAGAAACAAGTAGGCCTGCAAATCCATAAATAGACTATCATAAACATTGGCTTGCTACACTAAAATTGTGTTTATAGAAAAAATAAAGAATAAAAAGCTAGAAACTTTGGCCAAAGAAGCAAATGTGGCTTAGTTTCATCTGATTATCTAAATTATTTTTTTTTTGAAAATGCTGTCAGTAGTAATAATGTTGATGAAATTCATAATTGCTTCTCAGGGAATTAATCTAATCACCAATGGAAAATAATCCATTTTAATAAGTGGTTTACATTCAATACTTCAGTACTTAAGAGTTACTGGTTAGAAACAATTCCTTCTTAAGACTTTCACATAATTTTCTAGGTTATTCCATGAAATCAACATAAAGGTTCTCAGTCAAGGGGAAAAAAATAGATACCATTATCACAAAAATAAAAACGATTGGCAAATTCAAATTCCTCCCTATTTTATACCATACAAGGACATTTTCTAGCCCTTCAGAGGGGAGATGGTCTGACTTTGGATCCAACTGTGATTCTTTCTTGCAGCAAGACCACAGTTGGAAAAAAAAAGATTTCTGTTAAGTAAATGGTACTTTATCCTCCAAGTGTTTTGCAGAATGGAAGGTAGTTAAAGAGATACATGGACAGAGTAATGAGGAAGTATTGACAACATAGAGAGTAGCAGAAAGCGGGCAAAAGATTTAATGTTCCTGTCTATACCAATTCATGTCCAGTTAATCTAACAATGCGCTATTCCAGATTATGCAGTAACACCAAGTCCTGTGCATAATGGAAATCATGGCCAGCCTTGCAAGATGTAGAGTAGATGGTTGCTTATATGGTTTGATTTAAGTGGTGCCAGGCAGGCTCGGTGAATTAATTGAATGATCCTTCCATGGAATAAGGAAACATGGTGGCATCATCATTCAATAACAACTACAACAATAGCGACATTTACATAACATTTTAAATTTAAAGTTTGCGAATAAAATATCTCATTTTCAGCTCATGAGAAAATTACATATAAAGGATAAATAAGATAGAAGGGGACGTTGAAAGAGCATAGAAAGTTAGGTAAGGGAGGCAGGGTACAAAAGAAAAACTCTACTTCACAATTTTGTCTTTATCAACCTTAGCAGGGAGCACTTCCCTCCTAATTTGTGTAAGGTGTACTCTTAAAAGAATTTGTCCCCTTCCTTGTCTTTCCCACATGTACTCTCCCATCTTCAACCCTAATCACACAGAGCCAAACTGGGATAGAGAGCAACTTCATGCATGTCATCTTTTCTAGACTTTAAACCACAGAACCAACTTCATTAAATCATGCAAGAAACAAATCTGCATAATATGGTACCCATGAAAATGCATAAAGAACACACTGAGAAATGCTAAAACTGACCCTTTAGATCAGAGGTTCCCAAACTTATTTGGCATTCTGCCCACTTTAAAAAAAAAGTATTCAGTACCCTCCTGGACCAACTTTTTTTTAATGTGTCATTTAAAAAAATATGATATTTTAAGAAAGAATATATCTTCAATTTAATAATTTATTTTAAATTTGTGGTTTTTTTCCTGCAGTGAAATTTTGATGATGCAATATTGCATCATGTAATCAAATAGTATCATATTGTAAACAAGTCATTACATGCACACATTCCTGCCGATGCATGCTGGACTTTGCAACAATGTGCCACATGCTCACCTGCCAACACCTGCTTGTTAAGACCCGTTGGCAGACTTGACTACTGATCGATAATAACTTGCATTTTGTGGCTTATTTGGTAAATAATGTAATAACTATGACTTTAATTCTGTGACACAAGAGATGAAAAATATATGAAAAGTTTCCCAAATGTTTCTTCTCTTCTTTCCTCACACTTCCACCACTCCTTTATTTTTATTCAACACCCTGCTAATTGCACCCTGGATCATTCCAGTGCCCCCAGAAGGTGATATTGCCCAATTTGGGAACCTCTGCTTTAGATGAAAAATGAATCTGATGGCAATAGATTCATGCTTGACATGCATATCTGAAATCATTATTTTACTCCATTTATGACAATACACATATGTTTATGTATATATGCATAATTTAAATAATATAAATTTATCCCATGGAGGGAAACTTTTTTTCTTTTGGGCAATATAGGCCAGTGGCAAGCCAACTTCCCCACTGCACTCCCACACTTTTGCACACAGCCATTATGGTTCATTTATATTGTGGTACGGAAGCTGGTGAAGTAACTACCAGAGAATGAGACGCTTTATATGCTGAGTAGATTTTGATGGTCTATTTGTTGGTCATCACCAAAGTGGAAAAGAGGCCATTCTTGTGAGCAAGCAAATTTGGAACTGAATCACATTCCACTAAAATACCCTCAGAAAAGACTAAAACAAGGCCTGCATCCATAATAGAGGACACCCGATGCTAGAAAGAAAAGAACAGAAAGAACAAGAAGAGTTAGCAGAAGGGAAAATGTACAGTTGGCTTATTGAAAGATGGCTGTTGTTCAGTGGTAAAGCTGAATACAAGCAAGACTTTTCCCAACAAACAGCAAAGAGAAAAGAGTCGGAATGAAAAAATAACAGAAGTTTATATTAAGTTGGAAACAGGATAAATTATACAAAAGTTTTTAGATAAAGGTGCAACATAAAAATGACTAGCCAGTCATTTTCATGACATGGGCATATGACTTTCCAAAATTAAAGTCTCTGTGCAAGGTAGGACAGTGACTATTTTTCCCAGATAGATCAGTGAAAGCACTTAAATTAGGTGCAGAAAGCCAGTAGCAGAGTTGGCAGTCAAATTTAGGAATCCTCATTCCTAAACTGCTGCTCAGACCATCAGATTATGCTCCTGGGAAAGCAACTGAGACATCTGTTGAAGGACAGAATAATTCCATATGAACAAACATCTGTGCTAGGGAAGAATTAGCCTTAAACTGCAAAACAGTGGGATTAAATGCATAAACATTAGATGAATTCCTCTGGGTTCTATAGCATTAAGTCCATACTTAGAGTTTAATTTCTGCCTGAAGTACCCAAATGTAGTTTGAAAATGTTGATGAAAAGTTTTTTAAGCTACAGATGATTTTCTCTCTTTTGGGGAGAGGGGCACATATGCAATAACTGTAAGGAGGAATAACTAATAAGTGTATTTTAATCACTCAACGGTGAAGGAAGATGGCCAGATGTAGGACCAAAGGACTGAAGGGGATCAGATTAACAATGTTTCTCATACTTACAGCAATTGTTACAACTGTGCGATCTGCAAAGGCTGTCATTACCACTTTTTGCAAGATATTTTCCTGTAAAACAAAAGTGTCAGAAGTTACTCATTTTCTCCCTTCTCATGCCAATAAAGCTAAGAGGAAGAACTACTTTTTGTTATCCTTAATATCCCCTCAATATAGTTTTAAAAACACCCATTTTTGTGGTCCTTCACTAACCTCTGGACTTTTATCATTCTAGACTTTGTAACTCAACATAGTTTTTATAGGACTGTCCCACACTCTGTCCACCTTCTTTTACCCTGTTCTTGATTCATCTTCCATATTTTTTTTTACTTTTTAAAAATATAAAATTAAATTGATCTTTTATTTTTATATCATCTTTATTTTCAAACATATCCATCTTTCCTCTCCTCCCCACCATCATTCCTTCTAACTAAAAATTTTAAAAGAAAAAGAATAAAGTCTGTTTAGGAAAACCAATATATGCATCAATTGTATCTGATGGTATATATAATATTCTAACACAGCTTCCTTCCCCTCCCCTCCCCCACTCCCACACACACCCTACTACACAGAAGGGGCCAAGATTCATCATTTCAAATCTTTAGGGCTAACACTGGTCATTGTGACCTGCTTTTGACTCTTATTAAGCTCTTTTTGAGGGGGAAGGGTATACATATCTTTAGAAAACTAAGTTAATTGGTGATTTCTGTATGCATATGTCTATATTAGACAGCTCCCATTCTTCCTTTTCATTTGAATTGTTTCTCTTTGTGTCTTCAGAATCTCGTTTTTGAGATTCCACCATTCCTCCTGGGCTGACTCCCCCTACAGGATTTTAGTCCATTGATTCTCTCTCTAATTTTTGAAATTTGCTTCCCCCAAATCTAGGATATATATCTTATTATGACTGGCTTGCCTGTCCTTTCCAATTATAAACTTCTCTGAAGAACGGTCACTTCTCTCTCCCCTAAACCCCTAAGGTGAGCATAATTTTCTCCCCAGAAGCTAGTTCTTATTGGTGAGGACCAAATTCACAATAATTGATTTTTCTACCTTTTGAAAGATGGAATTATCATAGAGGCAAGACAAGAACTTCTTAGTTGCTTTTGGCAGAATGAGAGCTCCAGCAGATACCTGGATAACTAAAGTCTCCACTATTCCTACAATATTCCTGCATGGTAGGCTTATTAACCCGTTTTATGATCATTTTTAATATCCTTGTGCAAATGATATGTAGTGTAAGTGAAGTGAAAAATCACTTCTGCTTTCCCTCTCTATTGTTCTTCATCCAAATTCTCTACATTCTACTTCCCTGCTCTAATTCTTTGCATCTTCAGAGAAGTATTATATACAGTCTTAATATAAAATGTTTTATATTTATATATAACATATAAACATGTTCTACAAAATATATTTTAAATATGATACATATATGATATGATACAATATATTACGTACCTCCTTTCCTTTTACCTATTCTATTTCTTCATGAGTTTCATCCCACCAAAAGTAAGTTAGCCCTTTTAATTTGCTTCCATCTGTTAGGACCTGTAGTTAGTTCCTTTTGCTTGCTGCCTGAAGTGCTTGTCTGTATTTGTCTATGGATATTTGGCACCATGGGTTTTACTTCTGGCTCCTTCTGTTTTGTCTCCTGTGAAATTCTGGGTGTATTACATGCTGTTCTTCTTCCTACAATGTATTTACTCTATGGTTTCTAGCTTGATGATTTTACAGACAGTTTTCCCTATCCTTTATTTTAAAGCCATTTTGATTAAATTTGGAAGGATCTATTCCTCAAGTATTGAATTAGAAGCCTCCTTTAACCAAGATCAATTCATTAATTGCCATCCTCTGGATCTAGTCATTCAGTAAGGTCCAAATATTTTTAAATACCTTATCACTTAGCCTTATCTCTTCACTCTTCACTATGTCTACAAGGATATCCTGAAGAATTTTGTCAAATGACTTGCTAACTCCTAGGTTTATAATTTTATATATAGTACAATTACCATTTTAGTAACCACATCAAAAAAGGAAGTGAGGTTATCTATGATCTGTTCTTAATAAGATGATCACCACTGCTTCTTTCCCTAAATACTCCCCAGAAAGCCCTTTAAGGAAGTAGTATTTCTAGTATTTTGCCAGGAGAAAAGTAATTTTAACTGGCCTATCACTTGAAAATTCCATCTTCTTGCCTACAAATAAGAAAATAGGTCAAACACTTAAGAAGAAGGTGAAATCAATCATGATCTGGTTAAATTTAAAATATGTAAACAATCAAAATAAAGGTACATTAGGATAAATGAACATGAATTTCCAACATTAGCATCTTTAATATGGTATAGTCTCTTTATCCCATGAAGAAAGTAGAATTATGAAATTTTATGGTCAATATATTAAAATAATGTCCAAACAACTCTAGATCTAGAGTTGCAAGGGAATTTAGAAGTCTTCTTATCCAACCAAATTCTTTTTACAGACGGAGAAAATGAGGCCCTAAGAAGTTGAATGACCTATTTGAAGTCACATGGGTTAATGACAGCAATTGGAATTGAATTCCAAATATACCACTCTTTCCATTACATGATACTGTCTTCCATCAACAGAGGGGAGGAATGGGTTAAAGGTTTTAAGGTAAGGACTCTTACCCATTTTTTTGTGTCATGGACCCCTTTGGCCATCTGGTAAAGCCTCAGGACCCTTTCTCAGAATGTTTTTAAATGCATTTCAAATACATGGGATTACAAAAGAAATCAATTCTATTTAAATACTGTTGTCAAATATATATGTACACACATATACACACACATAGTTAAGTTCATAGATACCTGACTAAGAATCTCTGCTCTAAAGGCACCATTTTCAACCCCCTGACTCAATCCTTAAAATTCTAACTAGAACTCCATCTTAGAAATGAGGAAAGTAAGATCCAGACTTAGCATTAGTAGTACCTGCTTCTTTAGTGGGTTTAGTTCTATTTTCCCCATTCCTAAACAAAAATAATTTATCCAAAATTCCCCTTTATTTTCTTTTTTCTTCTTTCTTTTTTAATTCTCCCATTTCTCTCCTATTTTCCTTACATACTTGTGGATAGGCCTGGTGATGGGCTACGATCAACATTTATGCATGAGAATTATTTTTATTCCTTATTTTCTTTAGTTTGAGATTTGGCTGACTTTCCCACATAACTCAAAAGTTGCCATGGATCAAGATTCTGCATGTTTCTTAGCAGAATGCTTCAGCAATTAAGAAATCTTTCTGGGAAGACATTCTAGTTCTTCTGATCTATACCTCTCTTACTGCCACTTAATCTAATTTCCTCTTCTTTTGTCCTCTTAGCAGATACAGAACAACAAGTAACTTAGGATTTTGTTTAACATAAAGCTTCATCACTTGGAAATAGTTTGGTCATATGCAGTCTCTATAGTTCCATTCTGAATAGTTCCATTGTAGAATATTTTAGAGACATTCACTGCTTTGTGTACACGTGTGTGTTTTTCTTGAATATACATAACAGTGAGCTAAGCTGTGTTGGCCAGTCCTTAGTGGACAGTATTTAATGGACAGATAAAAATGATATGAAATTAGGAAATCAGTATGAAATAGTACTTTCCCCACTGCTTGAGGATGCCTGGAAGTTTTGTATTTGTTTCTGGCTTTCCAAGTTCAGAGATGAAGAGGGTATTACAAGCAAATGCAGTATTTCATGAAGTTCTAAAGGCTGTCTTTAAGATTTGTAGGAGAAGAATCTGGAGCTGAGGGTAACCAAAAGATAGCTACTGGATACTTTACTATAATTTGTCAAAATTACTATGAGATGGGTTCAGTATTTTTTTTTCCTGCTGTTATCTTTTGAATGAATTGTAATTAGGAAGGGCCGTCCTTTAGTGATCTTTAGAAGTATTGTGTGCATGTGTGTTACAGACTATAAAACATTACATAAATACATAAAACAGAAAATCATGGATCCAAATAAGCACTGTTGCCATATAATGACATCAAACAGTTTTAATTGTTTTCATGCTAATTCAAATAATTGGCTAGTAGGCCAATGCTCATTTGGAATCCCACAGCCCAGATTTAGATTTTTAAAGTTTGCTTATTCTTGTCAAAGGAAATAAAAAGTTATTTTAGAAAGATATAATATGCATTGATTGCTAATAAATCACATATATACATACAATACACACACATATAGTCCCACCCTATTATATATTATATTGTGAGTTTCTGAAAGGGGGTCCACATCTGATCTGTGTATAATTCCAAAGGGCCTAAGGCACATAATAGATACTCCCAATAAGCCATATTAGTTAAGTGTGTGTATGTGTATTTACATGGGGAAGCTGATAGGAAATTGGCCTTATCCTCTGAAAAACCGTAGTTCAAATTTCACCTCTGATACATGCTGGCTGTCACTTAAAATTTCTTGGTGACTCAGGCAATTCTCTAGTACTATATGTTGCAGAATAGTTTCAAATCTGCATTTGTAAATACTCAGTGTTACATATGTATGTGTGTATATATATGAGTACACCTATACTTATATATGCATGTATAAATATACTTATGTGTATAAAGTTCTGTGGGGTTTTTTTCACACAGACCCATAATTTAGGCCAACCACCTGGACTTGTAAGGAGCTCGGGTCCTCATATACATTAATTCCCTTAATCAATAGCTAATAAGTCAACTCTAAAAGCTGAGGCTGTTCACTCACTGTAGCCATATCAATAGAAGCCGTGGCTTCGTCCATGATGAGAATGCTGCTCTTGCGCACAAAGGCTCTGGCAAGACAAAACAGCTGCCGTTGCCCCACACTAAAATTTTCTCCACCTTCAGTGACAACCGCATCTAGATAAGAAGCAAGGATCAGATCAGAGAAGTACAACTGAAAATTTCCATAAACAAAATAGTAGGATATGTTGGGAAGCAGCCACTGTGTCCCAAGATTACACATAGGCCCCGACAATATTGTTTTCCAGAGGCAAAATACCATTTGGACTGCTTCCAGTAACAGATGATTTTATTTTTTTTGGAGACAGTAACAAGGGAGCTTGGATGAGGCAGAAAAACTTGGATTATCTCAATTTTGGCAAAAGTGGGTTGCGTCTTTCCCCAGAGAATGTAAAATCCTTGAGGGCAGGGTTTGTCTTGGCTTTGTGTTTTTATCCCTACCCCCAAGCACAGTACTTGATAAATGCTTATTATTGTTATATTAAGTAAATTTGTTGGGGACAGAGCCATATTATCACTAAATCACATATTTCTAAGGCTGAAAGTGACGTGGAGTTATTGTAGTTCAACTAAAATTTAACAGATGGGGAAATAGAGTCCCAGAAACGGCTTGCATAAAGTCATCCCACTAGTGAGTGCCAGACTAAAACCTAGGGTGGTAGGCTCCTTCCATTATAGTATATTATTGTCCTTTCAATACATTTCTTTCCTATATTATTGCACTGACATCATAAAGTGACTATTATTAAAAGCACCATTGTTAACACAGAAAATCTGTTATGTCTATCTATCTACTCCTACCAAACTCTTACATATAAATGGAGGATAGGGCCATAAAGGTGTAACTGACTGTGTACACTGTTGTTAATGTAGCTCTCTTTTCACTGAAGGTAGGTTAATATCTTTGCCAAGAAACACCCAATAGGGTCACTTAGAGTTGGATAGAACTAAAAAGACTGAAAAACAAAAGGCCCATGGCCAGTCACATGGCATAGCAGATAGAATGTCTGGCCTGTGTGATTCTGGGCAAGTCACTTAACACTGTTTGCCTTGGTTTCCTGATCTATAAAATGAGCTGGAAAAGAAAATGGCAAATCATTACAGTATCTTTGCCAAGAAACCCCCCAAAGGGTACACAACTGAAAATGACTAAACAAGAAAGCACATCCAACTCAACAATTGTGGACCTTATTACTTTAGATATGATTGGCAATAACATCAGTTACCATAAATTACTAGTTGAGGCATCTAGTCCAGATTCTTCAGTAACTAAACACTATCATGTCGCTATTGTTGTATACCTGACAATGATTATACATTTGTATTAGCATTCATTCAGACTGAGGTTAGAGGTTCTTCCTGGCAAGTCAGCCTTTGGAATTTAGAATCTAGAACCTGACAATCTGGATTCTATTTCCTGGAAAGTGTCCAGAATACGATTAATGGAACCAGATAGATCACAACCCAAGCAGTAGCCATCCTATTTGACAGTTTCTGACTATAACTGAAGGTGGAGGGCAGGAAATCAATTTGGAGAACAAAAAAATTTATCCTTGAAATAACCAATCTGGTCATTAAATTAATGAAGAAATGCTCTATTCACACTTGTATTATTTGTAAATGTTCCTGGGACCTTTCTCCCTAGAATGAATGAGACAAGGAGAAAGACTCATTTTTCCCTTCACCCCATCTCTGTACTATCTGTGCCTCTCTGAATGGCAATGAAATTAGGAATGTGCTGTGCTCTCCCTTTTAGCAAAGAGCCCAATCCAAATGCTCCCTCCTCCACCTGAGGCAGTTAAGGACCACAAGAAAACAGAATAAGCATATAGGAAAAATAGGACCTACCAAATAAGGGCAATGCTTGCAATACAAGGCTAGTTTATCACAGCCCAAATGGGTACCCACAAAAAAACCTGTAAGTCTGAAGGTCTTGAATCCCCCAGACCTACCCTCCTCATCTTTATTTTCCTTTAGGACTTTGGACTGGCAAACCCATGCTGCCTGACCAAGAAAGTCACATTTGGACCCAAAATGGGCCCTATAATAAAATGCTCATGTGCTTTTAATTGAGTACTATACATCTATATCATTTCAGTATGGCTTGGAATTACTCCCTTGGGAAGCTCCACTTCCCTCTCCATACCCATCTCCATTAACAACCTTAGAATCTGAGATAACTAAAAGAAAAAGGTTAAACAATACAGAACTACCATGATGAAGGTTAAAAATACTTCCTTTCTATAATGTAATATAGGGACTTTTTATACCAAAATAGAAAATTAAGCCATAATCACATATTAGAACTAGAAAGAAACTAATCCAACCCTCCCATTTTACAGGTGGGGAAACAGGCCCAAGAAAGTGAAGTGTAGGTTAGCTCAAAGCCTAATAAAGTTTTGTCAACAATATGTACACATGGAAAGAAGGGAACAATTGTTTCCTCACTTGTCCTAGAGAAATATAGAAATTTTGTTTTTTCTTTCTTTTTTTCTTTTATCTATTCATTTGCATGGAAGACCCAAGCATTTTGGAAACTGAGGGAAGCTATAGGGTCTGTATGTATGTATATATGTATGTATGTATATATACATATATATATATATAGAGAGAGAGAGAGAGAGAAAGAGAGAGAGAGGGAGAGAGAGAGACAGAGAGAGAGAGACAGAGAGAGAGAGACAGAGAGAGAGAGAGAGCACTGCAGGGAAATTTAGGCTGGCAATCAGGAATTGTCTGAAGTTAAAGGAGAATAAGTTAGAAAAAAAATTGTAACAGGGAATTTTATTCTGATTGTAGAAAGAAATTCAGTTAAAAAATGGACTAAATACTTTTAAACTCAATTAATTATCAGACCAATGTAAGGTCATGCATGTGCTCTGGCTACACATGTTTCCTGCATGTGTATTTTGACATATGTGATACTCCAATGTGTTCATTCTTCACACTAAGTATGTACATTGTTGGTAAGTGTTTTATAGGCAGAATGTTCAATTCCAATGGTCTTTTTATCTATGCTATTTCATTAAAAGCCTTTGCTTTGAACTAATTTAATCTTCTGGATCATTACTAGAAACAAACACTTTTCTTTTATGTGGTTTTGAGTTAATGTGGACCCATGGAGTACCTGGAACCTGAAGAAACTTTTTTGGGAGCCATTAATGACTACCCTGAACCTAGAAAAATCTATCTAAAGGTTCTATCAGTTAGACTACATTTCCCTGTCTTTTCTACAAGAATAGTATGATATATCCTATAAAATACTGAGCTAAAATCTAGATGTTTATAATACCTTGTTTTAGTAGTTTAATAATGTGGATGGATACAAAAGGAAATAAGACTGCCAGTCAATTAGAATTGATTAGTATGTGCCAAGCACTGTACTAAGTTCTAGAGATGCAAATAAAGAAAAAAACATGATCTCTGCCCTTAAAGAACTCATATTCTCATGGTAACATGAAAAAATGTACATAAAAGATGTATACAGTATAAATGGAAGGTACCCTCATAGGCAAGACATTAGCAGTGGGGAGGAGGAGGAATGGAAAAGCCTGCCTGCATGAGTAGGATTTGAACTGAGTTTTAAAGAAAGCTAGAAAGCAGAGATTAAGAGGAAAAGCTATTCTGGGCAAAGAGCTTTCAGTGAGAAGGCAGCGCCAGAAGATGGAGAGTCATGTGTGAAGAAAAGAAAGTCACTTTCACTGAGTCACAGAGTAGGTGTAGAAAGACTGGGAATATAGGAAGGGGCCAGGTCACAAAGAGTTTTAAAATGCCAGACAGATGACTTTATATTTGATCTTATAGATAATAAGGAACCAGTAGAGTTTCTTAATTGGGGGGGGTCACATGGTTAGACTTATGCTCTGAGAATATCATTTTTTCAGATAAGAGGAAGCTGGATTGGAGCAGAGATCTGAGGCTGGGCAACCAACCAGAAGGTTACTACAATATTACAGGAGTTAGATGATAAGGACCTAAACTAGGGTGATGGCTATGTGACTAGAGAGAAGTTGTTAAGGCGAAAATGACAAAACTTAATGACAGATTGGATCTATGTGGTGAATATAAGTGAGGGGCTCAGAGTCACATCAAGGTTATGAAACTGTGTGACTGGAGGATGGCTGTGTCCTCAATACAGAGGAATTTCAAAAGAGGAGAGGGTTTGGGAGGAAAGCTGAGAGTATTTGTTTCAGGCATATTGAATCTGAGATTTCTATGGGAAACCCAGTTGGAGATGTTCAAAAAACACTTAGTGGAGTTGGATGGATAGAAGTGGCAATCACCTGCACAGAGATGATCAATGAACCTATGAGAGTGGGAACCCAGGGCAGAGCCTCTGGATAGTTGGTAGACTTACGTACATGAAGATCTAATGAATAAAGTCCAGGAAAGTCTGGTATAATCCATTCTTGATGAAGCTATGCTAGCTTATGGTGGTCACTGTTTCCTTTTCTAGCTGTTGACTAAGCATCTGTTTAATAATCTGTTCTGCAATGTTGGTGGCAGTCATTTTTGGAACTTAATTAAAAGACACATCTTGTTCTTTCTACTTGGCTACAAACCCTTGTATGCCTGTTACTTTTGGAAAATAATTAAAAAACTTATCCCACAGGGATTTCAAAAGACAATTCTATTTACCTACTAAACTTTGTATCTTGCTCAGCCTCTAGGACAGTGCTCTTCACGTAGTAGGTACACATAATGTTTTTATTGAACCTAGGAAGTCATACAATTTAGCCCTTGGCATGATAAAGCAAGAAAAAAAAGTATTCTGATATAATAATAATAAATAGCTAGCATTTAAATAGCACCTACAATGTGTTAGATACTGAATTAAACATCTTACAAATACCATTATCTCATTTGATTCTCACAACAACCCTGGGAGTTACATGCTATTATTATTTCCCTTTTACAAATGAATAAACTGAAACAATGCTTAAGTGACTTATCCAAGGCCACACAGGCTAATGTAAGATGATGTAAATTATATTTTTGATTGAGAGTAAAAATTTATTGAAAACTAGTATGCTCCCAGTAGCAGAATAAAAGCCTACCCAGATGGAAGGTTGTTTTCTTCTACATAATTCTGGCCACTCTATGAATACTGCAATATCTAATGGACCATTCATTAAAGGTAATTAATAGTGTGTATTGTATGCACAAGGAAGACTAATTTAAAGTGTTATGTGCCTACATTGATAGACTTTTAGTGAGCATGGGGAAAATGTATTGATTAGCATTTTTAGGTAATTTTTTCCCCAAAAATGTGCTTAGAATATATACACAAGAACCTTGTTATAATTCTCTGAAGCAAGATCTACTGGCATAAAACAGGTCCTCTTGCACATCATTCCAAGTGATTTAACTTCTAAGAACAACAAAAAAGCCTTGTATAAAGTGACATGTAATGAGGCTAATTCCATGGTACTCTAATGAACCTACAACAATGTAGAGATAAATTCACTACAGATGAACAGATTACAAATGTGACAAATAAATATTTAAAAAAAACACACAGGGAAACAAAAAAGACATACCCAGACCTCCTGGAAGTAACTTGACCATATTCTTGAGTTGAGCAATTTCTAGAGCTTCCCAAAGCCTATCATCAGTACATTTACATTCAGGATCTAAATTAAACCTTTAGGAAAAAATAAATTAATTCATCAATGAAATGGAATTTGCTGAGCAATTAAAAAGTATTTATTTGATTGTGGTATATATAATACATAGTAAAACATTGTGCTGGATATAAATAGTGATACCAGTGGTAATATTATTAGATATTTATTCATTATACAATATGTTTATTTGTTTTATTTAGCTGTACTTTATTATAAGGAGAAAAGATTCTAAGATAGAATCACAGGGAAGTGACAGCGATGTGCAGATGGGACAGCACAGATACGTTGTAAAAGAGAAATATGAACTGCTATCATGCCTGGAATTGTCTTATGTTTTAATTCTTTGGGAACATTCTGTTTTATATCTTTCAGATAAGGCTAACCATAATAAAAATTGGTTAATCTAAGCACTACACTTCTGATGGAAATAATTCAAATATGATCACTTGGATAATTTTGTCTTGTATAAACATCTCTAGTCTTAAATTGCAGATATCTTTATACACATACTTAAAGAGAATAGCACCTTCCATGAACTTTAGCATCTACATGAAGGGCTCAAAGTAACATTTATATTGTTTCTTGACTATCCCTCTTTAATTTAATTCACACATGGAATTCATATCTATCTTTTAAATCCAATTTAAAAGCCATGTCTGTGAAGTTTCTCTGATCTGGCAAACCAGTAACTACCCACTCCCTTGAAGTTCATGAAGCACTTATTTCCAGAAGTTTTTATAAATCAAACCTTCAATAAATATATATTAAATATGTATTTTTGAGGACTTTTTTAAGGGTGGAAGGAGAGACAGGCATATTTGTAGGCAGGAGACAAGGAAAAAAGATAAAAAGAGACTCAAGGTTAGAGAGAATATGGGGATAATGGTGGGGGTAATCTGAGGGAGAAGACAGGAGGGAGGGATCAAGGTTGACTATGGAAGACTTGGCTTTAGCCAAAAAAAAGGGACCTCTCTTCATCAGAGAGTGGAGTGAAGGAGGAGAAAGTTAGGGAAGATATTAGAAGGGTATGATATGGAGAAAAGTGCAAAAGAAAGAACTCTCAGCAAATGACTTCATGTAATATTTTACGTATATTTGCATTTATTTCCCCACTAGATGTAATCCATTTGAGGGCAGAGACTTACCTTATCTAAAGTTTATATCTCTTCCAGCATCTTAGCCCAAATTATGTGCTTAATAAATGTTTCTTGAATGAAGGGATGTTTTAGAACTTCTCACTCCAAGTCAAGGACTTACCGAATAGAACCACTGAATAGTATTGGATCTTGTAGAATGATAGAAAGTCTTGAACGTAGAGTATGCAGTGGAAGTTTAGAAATGTCTATCCCATCAATGACAATTTTTCCTGTTTAAAATAAATACATTTGATAAACATGTGGTAAAGTTAGGAATAAAATATATTTGTTCATTAAAGATGAACTACTTCTTTATCTAAGATGGAATGTCAAAGTTGAACACTAGATTTTAATGATAAAAATTACCATATAGAAATTATATATATATATATATATATACACATAAAGAGAGAGAGAGAGAGAGAGAGAGAGAGAGGAAAATCATAATTTCCATTGTTTTCCTCCAAAGGAATTTTTTTTTACTCCTTTGAAGTTATATGGCTCACAGAAACCAACAAAGATATTTTTCCAGGGATTCCTTATATTGTATGAAAAGAATAGGAAAGAAATCAAATGACAGAAATATCAAATTTTAAGTGTTCTACCAATATACTAAAAGAATTACTATGCTGCATTTTTAAATATCTAGATCTTATTGATAATTTATCAAATATGGTAGATTTGCCCAATTTCACCCCTTCTTCCCAATATATTTCGAGTATTAAATTTTATTCAACTTACTCTTCATTACTTAGGGTCCTCATAAAGAGTGTTATGGCTTTTCAAATGGTTGAGGGGATTACAAGTACAGTCTGTGGCTAAGAATTAGAGAAAAATTAATTGGTCTGTCTGAATATCTAAATCATGACCCTGATCATATTAACATCATATATTAACTAAATGCCAAGCTTTTTAATTCTCAGGACATTTTAAATGCCATGGACCATCTTTTACTTATGTAAGAGTTACAAAAAACTGTTACAGTGCCAACAATTCCTGGCAGAGGTCTTCCACTCTGACCTTGACCTTGCAGCATTCCTGGTGTTTTCTCTGAGGTTTGTCAGAGTTTTAGGGATGCCTGCCTGGGATTGAAAAGCTGTTGAAATGTTAATATCATACCTTGGAGATGCTCAACATAAGGTCACAATCTGTTCTGGAGGAATGATATCTACTCCCCAACCCCGGTTAAAACTCAACTAAAAAAGAGTTGTGTGACCTTCCTGATTTGTTCTTTCCATGGAATTTTACAGCCCTTACTCTGAGTTGAACAACAAGCCTAGAATGTGGGTGTCACAAATGCAACACACTATCCCCTTTTAGATAGGCAACTAGGTGGCACAGTAGAAAGATCACTAGACTTTGGAGTCAGGAGGACCTGCCTTCAAATCTACCCTCAGAGTTGGCAAAGACTTCAGAGCTCATCTAGTCAACGTTATATAGATGCCTCCTTGAGGTAACAGTTAAGCTGGGTGATTAGCACTTACTTTTTCAAGAATACCACATTGAAACTGTTGCATCAAGCAATATGATGGATCCTCTTCAGGGATTAATTTCCATTATTTCCATGGCTTTATTATTTGTCATGATAATAGTTATTATTAATATGAACAATTAGCATGAAAATATTACTGAACAAGTTATGTTTTATAAAAAATACTATTCCTCACAAAATGCGCAATTTAATTCGACAAATTCATATATTTTTAAAAGTCCAATGAAATTCATTCACAAGGTTAATTATTTTGATTAAAGGTTGTTCTGCCTTCAAACTTCCCCATTCCTGTTGGTTCCAATCACTCAGATCTGAAATTTCTGACTCCTCTTTGATTCTTTCTCCCTTTCTCTTTACATTCAATCAATTGCCAAGTCCTATCAATTCTACCTCCATGATGTCTTCTCATTCATTTCCTTTCCTCCATAGAAAGTTGTTATACTACCGTATCTTAATCCAACATGATTTTTTAAAGTAGCATCTATGGAGAGGAGAATGAAAACTAGATATTTTACTTTCTTACATGCAATAAGATGTGGGCTTTTCTTTCCTATATTTAAAACAGAATTTTTGACCCTGACGTGCTTGTTGTGGGAAGCCAGACTTAAAACCATTGGGATTTCAACATACTTTACTGCACTTGGTTCTAGAAATATTTTATTTTCACCACTGTATAAATATCAAGTTAGTAAGCAGGGAAAAAAAATTCCAGCAGAAAATTCCTAGCAACTCACCATCAAAGATATCCACCATTCTAAAGAAAGCCAGTGATAAAGATGACTTTCCACTGCCAGTCCGACCACATATGCCAACCTACGACAATTTCAACAAACATTTAGGTGAATACTATATGACAATCAAAGTACTTGGCTCTAGCAATAGAGCCACAAAAAAATTCCTCCCCACTAAGGACTTATATTCTAATGGAGAGTGGAAAGGTAGGGATGGATCATGTGTACAGGAATAAGTAAAGATAAAGTAATTTCTTTGGGACAGGTAGAGAGTGAAACTAATTAGAAGAATTAGAAAAGGTCTACTGTAGAAAATGGTACATGAACTGAGTCCTGAGGGGAGCAACGGATTCCAAGTTGATTTGGAGGTAAAACATTCCAGGCATTAGGCACAACTTGTCCAAAGGTGGAGAGGCAGGAGATGCATTGTAATGTATGGATAACATCAAGTATGCTACTTTGGTTGATGTAGAGTATGTGTGAGTGAGTAATGAGAAAACAGTCTAGGAAGATAGCCTGGAGTCAGACTGTGAAGAAATTCAAATGCCAAACAGAGGAATTTATATTTTAGCCTAGATGTCATAGAAAGCACCTCAAATTTCTTGAGCAGAAAGTGTGTGTGTAATGGGGCAGGGGGTGCAAGGAGATCAGAGAAGCAACCATGTCTCCTCCAGACAGAAAAAGGTGAATCACAAACACCAGGTCAATGAAAAAGAACAGAAATTGGACAAAATACTTTTCACTAAAAAACATCATGATAGAAAAAAATGCCAAAATCCTATCTACATACTCACAGTATAATCATGTATTTGTGGGTCCTTCTTTACTGATCTTCCTCTTCACAGATATCATGAACTATCATTAATAAGACACAAACTTGGTTTCCTAGTTAAATTTCTCTACTAGTAATTCCAATCTACGTCAACTTTCTTGGTATCCACTCACAGTCTTGTCCTTTCTTTATCAGTGGTCTCTGTGTTTAGTCGCCTTTCTAAAGATTATATTGCCTTATTCTATCTTAAAGGTGATCATTTCAAAGATAATGACTAGGAGAATAGGACTGATAGTGTTGCTTTTTAAATGCCATAACTCAAATAACTATGGGACCAAAACTGGTCTAAATGCAAAAATTCTTAAAGGGCTGCTTAGTGTGACTTTATCAAAAATGTTGCCTTTTGTCTTCCTTCCTTTTTTCCTTTTCTCTGTTTCTGGAGGTTTATATCTGACTCTCTGTGTCTCTTCGTCTCCATCTCTCTCTGTCCCTATTTCTCTGTGTCTGTCTGTCTGTCTCTTTTTCTATCTCTTTTTAGGACCTTAATAGCCAGGGATGTGGAAGAAAAGGGATAGAGCTTGGAAAAATAGGGTTGTTTTTTTTTTTTAAAGAATGTGCTAGAAGTAGAGAAGATGCCAAACTCTGAGGTATGAAGGATAGCCTTGCCACTGTTGTTCAGTTCTCCATCTCTCCAGCCCAGTCCCTTGAAACCTTTACCTTGGGCACCCGAGAATCTTCTCTGATTACTCTTCTTGGGGAATAACCTTTTATCCATGAAGGTCAGGGACAGTATTCCTTCCATAGTAGATTTAAAACTCAACTAATTTCAGTACCTTCCAGGCTTCCAGAAACTCTGGACTTCTCTGAGCATTAACTACCTGCCTATAGTAAAGCTGTTTACTACATAAATACTCTGTTAAAATTAAAATACTGTTTCTTTGCATACATGTCTTTATCAAAGAAAAGTCATGATGAAAAATGTTCTTAGATATGAGAAAAACACAACTGTAAAACACAGGGGGAGGGTTTTAATGAGACACTAAGGAAAGATTGGGATGGGTAAGGCAGATATTCCACAAAGTCAGTCAATCATTGCCTACTTTCTACTCTGTTTTGAAAATATACTTATGAAACTAATAAGAAAATAATGGTATCTTTCTCCTTTTCATTCCCAATATGCATTCACCTTTTCTTTTATTTTATAGTCTGGACAATTTGAATGCCAGTCTATGTTGGATAAAGACCACAAAAAATACACTTGGTTAAGATTGTCAATCAGCTTGGGCAAATACCATTTCAAAGTAAATATTATGAGTATGTCAAACCCAGCACATCCAGAACAAAACTCAGTAGCTTTTTCCAAAACACACCTTTCTTCTGAAATTCCCTATTTATGTTGAATACTCCCAACTGTCCAGTCTCATGTGATGGTGACATTGGCGTCATCCTTGCTGTTCACTTTCATTCATTCTGTATAACCTATCAATTACCAAACCTCATATTAATCAGATGAAGACACTGAGAACTCCCATACCTTTTGCCCTGGTTTGATGTAAGCCTTAACATGTTTAAGAACCGGTTTGAGATTATTTTCATATCTGACACAAAGATCATGAATTTTGATCTCTCCTTCCTGTGGCCAGTGCTCTGGAACTTGAGATGGATCTGGGAAAAGATAAACAAAATTTAAAACAATAAACCATTTACTTCCTTTGCTAAGACTAACCTCTTTTTAAATTTAAAGGAACATGGACATGTTTTTTATAATATTTATTGATGTAAAATTACATTCTGGGTGAGAAGTTCAGAACTAAAACTTCAATTTTTTCTTTCTCTATATTGGGATAGTTAACAAGGATCGTGCTTCTCTAACCTTCAAACATTCCTTCCAGATGCCAGCTTTGAAGTTCTTGCCAATCAATTTTATCCTGCAAAGCCCAGAATCATAGTTTAAAAAGATACCACTATAAAGTCCACATTTTTATCATATCGCCTTGTAAGGTCTTGAACTCTGAAGAATTGGAAGCCTTCTGGACCCGGGTACTGGTCTCCATTATGCCATGTACTCAGCCTCTCTCAGACTCAATTTCTTTATCTGTGAACTGAGGGGTTTGAACTAGATTGCTTTTAAGGTTCAAGTCTAGTCAAAGTAAAGAAAACGAAAAGATGAAGATTATGAAAATAACACATTGTACGATACCCATAGCTCCTTCATAGTTTTCAGATTCCATTGTCAAGAAACTGTTAACTTTTTTTACAGCTCCCATTTGGACCTCCAAATCAGCCAAGTTTCTCACAACCCAATTCAAATAGTTGGTTATCTGTATCAGGAGAAAATAAAGTAAATATTTTTAAATGAACTATTTTAAAGTAACTATTTGGTATCTGGCGATAGTTTTCAAATTATTCTATCAAGCATTATCTTATATTCTTAGCATAAACTCCATGCCATGAAGATGTAAAACAAATGTGCCATGGTTTGGCCTCAAAAAACATACAACATGGAGATAAAACTAATGTCAAAGAAACAATTACAAGATGCTACAAGAGTGTAGATCATAAGTGTTAATGGTGTATTACACAGTTTAGCATTTTAGAAGTTGATATCATGATATAGGAGAAGAGCAAAGCAGATGATTTGTTACATCAAAAGAGAAAGAAACAAAACTAAACAATCTTCATTTAAAAATTATTTCCTAAAAGATCTCTGGAGTAATTTTTAAAAACCACAATTCTTAGACAAATCATGTATATTTTATGTTACTATGACATAGGAAATTATACATAACCATGCAGGAATAAGATAAAACAAAGCAGAGATTCAGTATTTATCCAAATTTAAATATAAAGAGTTTGAAAGCATCAGAGAGACTGGTCCACTGCCCTCATTTTATATGAAGAAGCTGAATTTCCAAGAATCTGTGACTTGCTCATGGTCATACACGTTGATGGGGCATGTATTCAAATCCAGAAGTCCATCTAATAAAAGATTTAGTTCTCGTTCCATTGTACTACACTGACAACTAGACTGATGAAAGCATTAAAGTGTAATTTTAACCAGAATTTTCAATTAATACTTACCTATAATACATACTGAAATGAAAACCACAGAAGTTTGTTGTTACTACAGAATGTACAGAGATGTGGTTTTGAAAAGTCATCTGTAAAGAAACTTTCTAAAAATCTAAGTATTTCTTTCAATTTTTCCATTATAAAATTGGAGCTATATTCCTATACAAAATATTACTGGCTCCAAGATATAAAACCCACCCAAAACAACAAGAAACCCTTAACATTCAATTCGATAAATGGAAATTCTCAAATAAATTTTTTTATTATGATACTTAAAAAAGTCATGAGTTTATAATTATGAGATTAAATAAATTATGAGTCCATATCTGGACTGTGGATCAAAATATAAAAATGGCAGGTATCTAGGGATAGAAAACACCTAACAAGGTCTGGCAAGAATGTTATTTGCTTGGCACAGTCAAAATCAAACTTCAACTGAACAGGAAATGAGTGTGGGTGAGTGGAGGGTGAGATAGGAAGTTGCCTACATTTATATACCAAGCCTAAATCTTGCAGAGAAAAGTTTTAAGGCATGAAGTAGAATAATTGTAGGAATGCCCAGCAATCCAAAGAAGACAAAATTCAAGGAGGGGACCTAACAGAAAGTGATAGACTAATCTCATTTTATTTTTTGACAGTGTATTAGACTGGTAGATCAGGGCAATTATGTAGATATCATTTATCTACAATGTCCAAAGCAAAGTTTCTTCTGCTATTCTTGCTGACAGAAGGGAGAGATATAGCTTAGAGGACAAGGCAGTTAGGTGAATTCAGAGGAGGCTGATTGAACATGCCCCAGTGAATAGTCTAATCTGATTTAATGGAAGTACTAATAGAAATAGGTAGACGTTGAAAAAGAAAATTCATGGCCTTATGCAAGAAAATTTTACTAATAATTATTGCTATCCAAAAGCAGAACGGGTCTTAGCAGCTGCCTTGGAAATCTTCAAACTGGTATATTGTAGAGGGCATACTTTGGACTCTAGTCCTTAATCTTTTTTTGTGGCATGGTCTAATGGAACCTATGGACCACTTCCATTACTGTTGTAAATGCATAAAATAAATATGATTACAAAAGAAATCAATTATATTGAAATAGAGTTATTAAAATATAAAACATAACACACAAGTTCATGAACCTTTTGGTAAGAACCACTGATACACATGGTTTCTGATTCTACTTCCAAATCTGATCATATATAATGTACTTCATAAGTTCTAATTATTATTAAATAATATTCTATGTAACAATACATTCTCCTTAACCAAATGAAAATCTCTATAAATGAAATTTATACACCTGTGACTTTAAGAGTGACTTGAACTGAAAAGGAAAAATATTTTGTTTTTGGTGTCCTGCATTAGTTCAATAATTCATTTATTTCTCTGCTGAATTTATATGGTCAATATAAAGTATTATGTGGCAACACAGAAAATGGAGTGTGGTTAAATAAGTATTGTGTATTTTTTTCTTATAGACTTAGGAGTACTTTGAGTATGAGAATGTAAGTGTGTGTGTGTGCGTGTGTGTGTGTGTGTGTTCACTGTGCACTGGGGGTGGGTAGAGTTCTTGCAATTAAAAAAAAAATTGGCTCACGGATGCTGAATGTACTCCAAGTTGTTCTGAACTTGTTTGGTTTTGGTCTCAATCCAGCACGTACAAGACACTCATTTTGCTATTTGTTTCAAGTTCTTCTCTTATCACACATTAACAAGAACTGACCTAGAAAGATATCCATGTGTTGATTTTAAAAACACATATGTGTATATGTATACATATGTAAATATAGGCGTATGTATGTGTACATGTGTGTTTATGTACATGTATGTGTACATACATATAATCTTATACACAGGTCCCCTTTCCTTCATATTATTCTCCTTCATACATACCGTAAGTGCATACAGGAGGCCCAGCCCTACCAGACCAGAATAAGAAGTTTCAGTAATCGATGCAATAGACGCAACAGCCGCAGTAAGAACAATGCAAGCTCCCAGATAATCCTACAAAGTAACCAAACATTGGTTATTTCCAGATTTTCAAATCAATGAGGCTGGCTCATGGAGGTGGTCTCTACCAGGGAGTGACCAGCAGAGAATTCTACAGGACAGAAAGTATAAATCCACATTCCCTATATGGCCTATAAGCCTAAATACCTAGAGTTTTAGAGGAATGTCAGAGATGACGTTAAGTGGAAAACTTCTTTGTTCAGATTGGCAATTCTACGTGTCTCTAATTTTAGCACTTTGCCTTTATTTGTGTCTGTGTTTTAATTCATGGCTTTTCACCAATGTGCTGTGACTGCTAGTGCTAGAACTCTTTAGTATGCAAGCCATGGCCTTGGCAGGACTCTATTCCCGGCTGCCTATTAAAATTTGGACCATTTATCTCTCAGAAACTCAGTCAAGAATGAAGTTGCTGAAATGCCAGTCAGATTTTGTTTTTGTTTCGGGTATTATAACACATCACATCCTATCATACAACAGCCCATCTCATCAATCCAATGAACATTTACTATCCATCTCCAGTTTATACAACACTGTAATTTATGACATGGCTCCCTTCCTTTTGGGGAGAGGTAATGCAAAAATCCCTATAATATAAAATCATAGGGATCATCTAAGAGTGGTACATGTGAAGAACTAAATGAAGGCTGAGTGAAAACATAACTGCTTACTTTTAGGAATAAGGGAAGACTTCATATAGAAAGGATCCTGGAGGTCATCAAATCCCAACCCCTCACTTTACTGATGAGGAAACCAAGGCTTAGACTTCCCTAAAGATGAATAGATGGCAACCAAATTGGGATTCACACATGTCTCAAATCTGAATCACTCTGTTACACAGCCTGCCCCCTAGAGATATGAAATCTGAAGTGAGATGCACAGGATAAATAAGAATTAGAGGCATTATGGCAAGGCATTCTCAAATATTCAAATGGATCTGCAATTTCATCAATTCATTAATTCCCTCCAATGATATAGATTTCGACCCATCCATGCTTCCTCATCCTGTATAATTATTTTTCTGCTACCCTAAAATTTACTACAAGGAATTTACCAAATATGCTAAAAGCCTTTCTCAGTTTCTCATGCCATTGTACTAGAGAAACCTTGTCAATCTGTTAATTTTTTGCTTTTGCCATGTATCCATCCCATCTTTTCGTCCTGTTATACAATTCATTGATGACCTCCTTTACTCCTGCTCTTCTGCTGAGCTCTTCATTGATTACATGTTGCAGTCTATTCATATCAATCATAAATACACTCCTTCACTGCCCTCTGTGTGATACCTGCTTTTAGTTCTTTGGAAACAAAGGTATTCTGTGTCTCCATGACACATAGTAACACTGGTAGAATACTGGTATTAAAAATTGAGTCTTTACTTTAATGGAAACTCTGGGGTCAATAAAGGAGCTCTATAATTTTCTAAAAGTGATACAGTTCCATCTCTTTTACTATTCAACTCAGGGCTCAGCTCATGGACCATCTGTTCTATCTTTCCCAAGAATCAAAGCAATTTGACAAAAACTATAGGATGTACATCCAAATGCTAATTGAAATATGGACAACAGACATTCTTCATCCACTTGGTTTTTCCTGTGTGGATGGGCAGGTCAAATTTCTTTGAATTATTACAGACCTCTTCCAGAAGGTCCTTCAGTGTCCTACAGCTTGATGTTATACAAACAATGTTATCTGCAAATAACAGCACCTAGAGGCACTCACTCTCCACAGAGAATTCCTTCTCAACTTGGACTCTGTGCTAGATCCATCATGATGATAAATACTTTTCTATGGATATATCTCTCCGTTTTATGCCTCAATTGATTTATTATCAAGGGGTTATTGAATATGGTTATTTCTGTTGCTATATATCCTGGGAATTCTGATTGCTTTTGATGTATGTATGGGAGACATTCTGCCTTAAGACTTTTTAGACAACATTTTGTTTTACCACATAAAAGACATTTTGATAGATGATAAGCACAATGGGATATTATATTTTTTTCCAAAAAAGACTTAGTCCAATGAGTCATTGTGGTAGGAAGATGGTTCTGAATTCTGGAAGGATATGCAAGCACAGCACAAACTCTAGCATGTTGCACCATGCTAGAAAGATATCAATTTTAGACAGAGCAACAGATTAATGCCTTTTTTTCTGAAGACCAACCTCAATTAAAAAATATCAAGAGTCAGCTGTCATCTTGTGATAAAATTTTTTTTTTGCTATGGCAATCCATGAGTACATTCTAAGAACAGGAAAAAAGTATGAGCAAAGGTCACAGAAGCTGGAAAGTCTGGAAGGTTATAAATGGAATGTTACAAAGTACAACTTGACTGGGGCATAGAATCTATGGAAAAGATATTCTATGCTACACATCAAAGAAGCAGAAACTTAAAACCATAGAATTTTAGAACTGGAAGGGGCTTTAGAAATCACTTAGTCTAAACAAGATAAGGAAACTAAGACCTGGAAGGTACAAATAACTTATCCAAGGCAGATCTCTCTCTCTCTCTCTATTTGTCTGATCAGACCCCTCAGAATAAGTACCCAACTTCTTTGAAAATTTCTGAATACAGAAAATAATCCAGTTCATTCCAGAAGTTAGTTAAAGCCATATGTCTGGCACAATATAGAGGTTGTATAAATGACATTTTCTTTAAAATGTAATGCTTTTTTTTATAATATAAGGGTGATGAGACTGAACAAGGACATTTCTATTGACATATATGCTTTAGGCCCTTGATAAAGTATATAGATGACCAGAGACTACTGGTTGGTCCCTATGATAAGGGTGTAGAGTGTGAGAGTAGGAACTATGCCAAAGAAAAATGATCAGAGTTAAGAAGAGACGTCCACAAAGTAAACTTAAAAGGAGAGGATGAAATCTCTGCTTTTCTCTTTCTTCCAGTCTTTTTGAAGGTCTAGCTTAGGACAGCAACAGCTTTTCCTTGAACTTCCCAATGGATTTTGCTCTCTTCTCCCTCCACAGAAAGTTGCATGCATATGGCAGTGAGCACATGTGGATGAGCCTGAGACTTTATTACACATCCCTTGCTTTTTCGTTTGCTTTCTTTCTTTCCCTGAGCAAAAGTGACTGAATGGTGACCCTGAGATGGATGTTTCTAACCTTGGTGGTTAATTTAGGAACCTGAAGTAACTCATGACTTTGAGAATTCTGAAGTCCATATACTGATTGACAGCAGGAGATGCTTGCTTCAACAGCGTCATTTCTTGGACGAGGGAGATCCCTGGCAGGATAATCCCAGTACCTGAAAGCCCCAAATATGACCTGGATAGCCAGAAGACCTGGACCTTAAGCTGCTGCTCAGCCAGTACAGAATGAGGTAAAAAGGAAAACTGTTCAGCAATCCCATGAGTCAATCCCCTGGGAATCTTCCCCTCCAGGAGAGCATAACATAATAATGAGTAATATGTTTTAGTATCTGTTTATGAACATGTTCAGTATGAGTTCTTTGAGTGGTTCATGTGTGTTATGTTAACTATTATGGGTTCCTGTAAGTTCTTTGTGATAGGTTGCTGTTTCATATTTTGTTTCTTTTATGGTTGAAGAAAATCTACTGTTCCATTTTTGACATCCACTACCTTATATACTGAATAATTTTTCTAGCTGAATCTAAAACTTTCTAAGGAGATTTTCCTGAAGTAATGCCAGTTTGGAGACGTGATAAGCCAGAGGGTAAGAGAAAAGGATGGAATCTTTTCTTGGGGTTAAAATTCTGCAGAACTGAATCCTGTCTCTGTGAGTCTGTAAAAGTGAGAATCCTTATGGGGGACAGTACATGTTTCCTTGGTTTCAAGTGACAAAGTGACATATATTTCAGGTAAAATGGCATTATGTGAATAAAACAAAAATTCAGACTTGTTGATTTTTGTGTACCCTTATTAGCAAAATTAGTGTAGCATATTTTATTACCTTTGTTAAACACTTGTACTGTTGGACACAAAGGGGATTGGAGAACAGTATGGATTCATGTAGTAAACCCATCATCACTACTGGAAGCAATTCATTTTAGAGGATATACCCTGCTGATGGTGAGTTACTAGCATCATCATTTTATATGACAAATGGCAGATTACAAATTACACTTGTACATTTTAATTACATTGATAACCTGGAGTTTCCAAAGTAGGGCAACCAAGATGTTGAGTACATGCTACATGAAGGTGAGTTGAAAGAATTAGGCATGTTTAACTTAGACAAGAGATGAGTCTGGATGGGTAGACAGGATAACTCTCTTCAAGTATTTGAACTGTTGTCCTTTGGAGGACTAGATTTGTTCCATTTGACCTTAGAGGGGAGTCAAATTCTGGTTGATATTAGGAATATCTTTCTAAGTATTAGAGCTATACAAAAGTATGATGGGCTATCATTAGGGGTGATGGGTTCTCCCTCTTTAAATATCTTGAAGTAGAAGCTAAATGATTATTTATTAAGTATGAGATTCCTTTTCTTTAGGGTTTGCAATAGATGGCCACTGAAGTGCCTTCCAACTCTGAAATTCTATGACTTTTGTAGCAAAGATGCATGATCAGATTGGACATGTTACAGGTTGGAATAGAAGCTGTGTTGTTGAAACCCCTTGGACTATAGACTGCAAGGTAAGAATACTGTATATTCTCTTTCTTCCTTTGGGTTCCATTATGGAAGTCTGATGCTTTTCCTTCTAGGCCCTGGAAAGTATGTTTACCTTTCCTTTTTAAATACTTGCTTTGTCTTTAAACACACTGTTAATCATAGACTTTTGCTAGTCTGGGTGTATTTATTAGAAACAAGAAGGCAATGGGAGGGGGAGTATTTCCAAAGAAGAGGACGAAAGAGATCTATCACTGAGATGTTTTGAAAGAACACTATCTCTGGCTAGAGGTTTGGAGCTACAAAAGATAGAAAGAATTACAGATGATTTGATACAATTTCCCAGAACAAAGGAGTGTCTGCACTAAAAGATCTGTCTGGATACTGAGTCAATGTAGGCAAAATAGAATGATTGGACAACACTGCTCACCACCCTCACCACAAAACTTCTACATATATATTTGTTATTTACTTATCTGTGGAAACATCATATTCCCCTAGGAGGGTATAAGCTCCTTGGCAGCAAGGACTGTCTCACTTTTGTATTTGTATCCCTGGCATATAGTAGACCATCTCTGACAGGAATTTATCCCTAGAGTTTAATCACAGATTTGCCTCATTCTTATGACCATGAAATACAGATTATTTGTTTCATGAGCGGACCAGATTATGAAATTGAATTGGATATGAAATTCATTTTGTTCTTATATCTTGAAATGATAATATGGAGAGAATGGGTAAGGTTCAGAATTGACTAGAAAAGAGAATGGGATAAACTGCATTTAGAAAATTGTACAAAAATGTCAACAGTGACAAGATTCTCCTTGGTATGAAGATCCATCTGTATAATACCAACATTCTGCTGCTGATGTCATATGACCTTGATTAAAAGAATAGAAAGATCTCAGAACAATTAAAATTTAAGGTATACGCAAGTGCAATAAACACGTGGTAGGCATAAGGAGCATGATACACCAAAAATGACTTACATGCAAAAAGCAGTATAAAATCAAGGACATGTATGAGTGGAAAAGAAGGTGGATCCGTTAGATAACAAGAATGAGGGATAAGAGGTGGATAATCTGAGTGCTGAATGGATACTTACAAAGGATTAAAAGATCTTTCCCCCATTAGACTGTGAGCTCCTTTAAAAGAGGGACTGTTTTTTGCCTCTCTTTGCATCCCTGGAGCTTACCACAGTGCCTGATACATAGCGAGCACTTAATAAAGGCTTGTGGGAAGGCTTCCAATATGGAAGATTTTTAGAAGACACATGCAAGAATCACATAAGATAAAAGACCCCAAATGAGTCATGATCTGATGCAACAGAGATAACAGATCATCTAGTCTAACATTCTTATTTTAATAGATGAGGAAACTGGGACATAGAAAGGTGAAGTGATTTATCAAAGTTTACATAAAAAGTGGATGGAAGAGCAGGCATTTGAGTCCAGTAACTGATTCCAAATCAAATACTCTTTCCAGTATTTTGTAGTGGAAATGATATCTTATGGAAGCAAAAAGAAGAGAACTGTGGTCTCACTTGTTAAAGTTTTTAAAATCTGTTGACACATTTGCATGAAAGGTGCTGTGAGATTAGGAAAAACTATAACATTTATTTAAAAAATATGTGACTTCTGTACAAAGAGTGTGCTTTGGTTACTTCTAACTCAGTATTAAGAAGGAAATCCAAATATTAATTTCTGCTGTAAATATTCTTAAAAAGAGAGAGAACAGAGTTATTTGGCAGTATGTTGACATTTACAAACTGTAGATAACCTAGACAGATAGGTTAGGTGCTGCCCTCATGCAACTGTGTACAGTTAACTAGCACCATAATTTGAATGAAAATAAGCCAATCAAAATCCACTTAATTGAGATATACCATGTGTTAACAAAGGGTTCTCGAACACAGATGCAAGGCCTCACTTTAATTTGTCCCATCACAAAAGGCAAGCAGAGCAATATTTACAACATCTGTGGAATTTGCTGTCAAAAATAGTCTAGTCAACAATTGTTTTTAAAAATCATTGGCAGTTCTGCGGAGCTAAAATGGCAGTTTCAACCTTTTGCATTTTGTGGTATATATGAATCTGTACACACTGTCGCAGCATAGATGTAAAATTTTTTCAGGAAATGATGATGATCTCTAGCCCTTAACACTGACAATTGATCTTTCTATAGTGCCTTTCTACAGTGCTTCTTTAAAGCACCCTCATATGGATTTTGTGAGGCAGGCTAAGCAGATGTCAGCTCAATTTTAAGGATAAGAGGAATTGTGAATTACCGGGGTCACACACCTAACTGGCAGAAGAGCTAAGCCTAGAATCCAGACTTCCTGATTCATTGTCCAGTATGCAATTTCAGTGAGATGAAACTTGGTCATGGCAGGTGAACTGCTGATGTGGAATTTGTTTTTTAGAAAAGTCAGTGACTTTAAAGAAAGCTATTGAGCTTGGCTTGGGGCTAGAATGAATAGGAGTAGGGTAGTGGTGGGGAATAGTTTGAGAGGAAGGTAAGAAACTACAGCTATTTATTATTTTCAAAGACTAATCGTAGGATTATCTTGACTTACCCCTGAAATAATGAACAAGCCATCATTTAGATGCTATCAACCAAGGTAGAAGGAAATAACATTTTGCCTTAAAAGTACAGCAGCAAACCACACATTCTGGTTCTGCCACTTTGCATGAATATGGGCAAATTATTTCATCTCTATGAGCTTCTGTTTCTTCATATATAAAATGAGAGAAATGGATTAGATGGACTTTAAGTCTTTTTCAGTTTAAAGTCTACTACCCTTTGCTTTTTCTTTTTGTTTTTCCTCTTTGGATCCTTCTTTAAAAAGGTTGGGTCATGTAATTGTTTATTTGCTTGAACAAATTCCATTCCCTGAAAACAATCTCGTAAGCAATCCATTGCAAAAAGTCCCAGAATTCAAGAGTAGGAAGGGACCTCAGGGGTCATTTAGTCTAACTGAAAGACATCCTCGCTATAATATACTTGATAATTCATTCAGCTTCTGATGAAGAATTACAAGGAGAGAGGACACATCACCTATCAAGGCAGACTATTCCATTTTGGGACATCTCTAATCATAAAACCCCAAGGGGGTTCTTGCCTCATTGTTGCTTGCTGCTGAAATAGGTCTTATATAGCTAGGATGGACTTATTTGATATAACATGAGGTATGTTGATATTCCCAATTCAGTAAATTGTGCTTTTGGGTTAAGCATTGCCTCTTTTCATAGTCTCTTAAATATATGACTATTTTTAGATAGAAAAGCAAATAAAATTCATAAAACTTTGGTGTGCATAAGTTAATAAGATCATTTTCCTTTTTGACGGGGTGAGGCACAGTCATGAGAATACTGGATACCTGGAGAAGAAGAAAATGCTACAGCAGGATTAAAAGGCATTGAAACAGGGAGAGGGAGCCTGGAGATATATATCCTTGGCTTCTCAACGTCATGTAAGAATAGCACTGACTTGGGAGATTGTAAAATGGTTTAGAAGAGAATTATGATCTAGTCAGTTACTCCATTACATACATCTATGTCATTTTGTGCATTGTTCTATATAACATTCCTGGTTGCAGAAATCTGAACACTTTCATAAAATCTTTTTTGACCTCACCATAAGCCTTCATTTTGTTTTTACTCTATCTTCTTTTGACTTTTAGAACCTCATACATCATTGATCTTCCACTCCAATACTTCCTTCCTCACTCCACTGAAGTTTTCTAGTTGTCTTTCTAACCTCTCCTTTAGTAACACATCCTCCTCTAAAAACCTTATTTAGTCTCATGGTTTCACTTAAGACACAGCTCAGATGCTACCTTCTATGTGAGGTCTTTCCTCAGCTGTTAGTGCGTTCCCTTTCCTCCATGACAAAGTTACTTTACATATATTTTATAGGTATATGTTGTTTCTTCTGATAGAAAATAAACTCCTTGAAGGTAGGCATTATTTTGTATTTGTCTTTCTAACTTTAGCACCTAGAAAAATAACTAAGGGATATTAAGCTCTTAAAAACGCATGTTCATTGACTGATTTCCATTCCTATTGGGAGTTCCTAATTCATGTTTCTACCAACCTACAGGTTGGGGCTAGAATGAATAGGAGTAGGGTAGTGGTGGGGTATAACCTGATTATATCACTGAGCCTTCAAACTAAAGATGTTAAAATTGGAATTGTCTAAAACCTAATCCATTTAGACTAAAACTATTTTTAGGCAATTTCACTACCATTGATACCACAATGCTAGTCTATTATATTTGAAATCTTCACTATTTTGGACTTTTCTCCCTCACATTTCCTATGCAAACCAATTAATTAATGAGTCTTTTCAATTCTACCTGTATGGCAACTCTCATGCTCCTTCCTTTCCCTCTGTTCCCACTGTCTTTATTCTATATAGATTCATTACCACATGCTTTGTACTACCATGTTGTTATAATATCCTCCTATAATAAGTCTTCCCCTATCTACTCTCTCTCTCTCCTCCCTACCTTCTTCCCTGTGCATAAATCTAGACACTCCATTCCTTTGTTAAAAATCTCCTCTGGTGGTCTACTGCCTAAGAAATAGGTTTTGGGATTCAAGGCTTGTCACAATCTGTTGATGCCTTACCATTTTTCATCTTATTCTTCTCTTCTTTTACACATAGCATAGGATCATAAGAAAAGTCATCACTTACTGAGTAATTTCCTAGTAAAAATCCAAACTCTTTCATTTCCCTCTTTTCTGTAATAGTGGGATATAGAAGACTGAGGCTCTTAGATGAGCTATGCCTTTCATATTTAAGCCATGGTTTTAAAATCAGCTACAGATCTCATTTAAGCTTCCAGTTTCTATCTCCTTTATTGTATTAAAAAAAACTTTAGTAAGAGCTACTGAATAGCTAAGTTGCTGGTATAATTTTCAGTGTCAATAAATAGACACTGAAAAAGTCAGAAGACAATCACATGAATAGAGAAACAAGTCAGAAATTCTGGCTAACTTCGAATGGGACATTTAGTCTGGATACTTTGTTTAATGGCATTGGCTAGTACTGTGGTTACACAATGCCCAAATCATCCATCAGCTCAATGAATTCAGTGAAAAACAGAACTGGCCCAGCTGCTGCTGACAGACAATGTCATTTCAAGAGAGGAGTTTCCATGCTTCCAGAGGAACTGACCAGAGGAAGCTATATGGTTTGGACTTTTAAATCTGATACACCACCAAGAAAAAGAAGGCTTTCCTTCCTAGGTGTAGAGACATATGCTACCAAAAAACAAAACAAAACAAAAAAAAACCTGGTCTGATTTCTAGTGGTTGAAAAATGGATTTCTAAGTGTATTTCTAGTGCAAGTCACAATTATCTACAAGTCTGGGAAATATGCATAAATCACTGAAGACAACTAAAAAGTGGTGGATAGAGCTTCTCTTGGGCATATTAGTACCCATGTGGTGGAGAGATCTTGGATACATTATCCTCCAAGAAGATCTGGTTTGATAAAGCAAAACAAAATCTTTAAATGAGACTCCCTTAGCATAGAACATATCTATTTTAGACTCCTGAAATTACCTAGAATTGCCTAAAACTTAACTTTCCCTTTGTTTCACAATCCCTCATATAGACTCACTCATGGGAGTATTTTAATTCTAAGTCTGTTGACTCTAAAGACATTCTTTCATTTTTTTTTGGCTTCATCATATGTGAATATTCTTTTATCCTTTCACCACACAGCAAGACAAAGCCTTGGAAAGACAGCTTTTAGATAGAGTTACACAATTTCTGCAAATGGGAATGCAGATGCCAGAGAAGCTGGAATTGTTTAGTGCAAAGGAATGAAGAGAAAACATTGTTTTTTTAAACATAAGCGGCTTTCAAAGGTTACGTTGTAGTGATACATTTCACACAAGTAAAGTCCTCATTACTTGGCATCTAAAGAAAAAAAATGCTTAATTTACTGCCAGAGCAACTCGGGTGGTCACACTCTAACTCATGTTTCTACCAGCCAAATGTTTCTGTTCTTTTAGACTTTTCCCGCTCTTTGATTTGTTGGTATTTTAACCTTTATTTTTTAACATTTCAAATTAAATTTGAGGGATGGCAAAAGTGATTAGAGGCAAAAGTCTCAGTGTCAGATAGAGACTCCAGGCCAGCATGGCTCCTCCTTGTCATGGCCTGCCATTGAGTCTACAACTCCTGTTCTGCAAATTATCATCCTTATGTAGCAAGAAAAGAAGTTCCTTTTAACCATAGGACACTGATTGGGAATGTTCTAGAGATCTGAAAGTTCCTGTTCACCCCAGGGCTAAGAAACTCAGATTTTCTTAGTCTTTACCTAAGGACCTGCCCTCTTTTATGTGCAGATCAATCATCAATTGTGAACTGTGCTGTATTGTCTACATACTTTTACCTATTTGTGGGAGGAGTGGCTGTGGGCACTAAGAAGATGAAACAGTATTTCCTAGAATTCTTGGTTTTGGAACACTCTTGTCTCCTGTCTGGGTACCACCTGGACATGTAAGAGGCTGCCGATGAGAAGCGCTGTTATAGTTCATGGGGTATCTTACTCATATTGTTAAGTTACCTTTATTGATCCTATACCAAGCATCAAATGCTATAAACACTACTTAAACAGATTGCATCTGTTCCTGTGGGTAGCTAATTCCACTATACTAATGTCACAATTTAAAGTTCAATGAAATATAGTAAGTTAATAAAAAGGAAATGGGGTTTTCCAGAGGTTGGGGACTTGAGAAGTGTTTCTCATCACGCAAATCTGCAATAATTTAAATGCCCTGTCACTGAAAGAAGAACAGCTAGGGACAGAAAGTCATTTATGTTCTAAAACATATAAATAGCTTCCAAGATATATGCTGAATGGACTGGAACACCACTGGAATTATTAGAGTAAGTAAGATCAGTTGAGTGACCAAAGGCCACCTTGTATACAAACATAATTGCTATCAGCTTAATTTAATAAATGAGAAAACATAAGGTTTTGAAAAGCTAAATGACTTACTCAAGATCACATAATTAATAAATGGCAGTTCAAGACCTGAACCTAGAGACTTCTGAGTCCAGGTTTAATGTACTTTCTACTACAGCTCTATTGCAATGAAGGGGAAGAAAGCAATGGTGAAGTCACCATCCAGTAAATAATGGAGGTGTGTGTGTGTGTGTGTGTGTGTGTGTGTGTGTGTGTGTGTGTGTACAGTAAGATAGTCTTTTAGACATGAATGAAAAAAATGACAGATTATGTTGAAATATTTTGAACCCCAAGTTATATCAAGCTATGCCCCAATATTCCCCAAATATATAAACACTAAAATAATTTTTAAAAATCAAAAGAATCTTGTACTATTAGCAATCATATAAAAGAATGCTCTGAATCACTAATGATAAATGAAAATCAAAGCATCTCTGAGATTTTTCCTAATATCCAGTAAACTGTCAAAGATGACAAAAATAAGGGTTATGAATAATGGAGAGCTTGTGGAAAGATAGGTATTATAGTGCACTATTGATGGAACTCTGAACTATTATAACTATCCTAAAGAACAATTTGGAATTATGTTAAAAAAATTAGCAAAAATGTCAACATCCATTGATGCAGAAATTCCACTACCAGTTATATCTCCTTAGAAGATCAGTGCCCCTAAAAGATCTTACATACACAAAAGTATTTATAGCAGCACTTTTTGCAGCAACAAATTACTGGGTATGAAATACATATCCACTGATTAGAGAATAAATAAATAGATTATGGCACATGAGCATGATGAAATTGTATTTTGCTCTAAGAAAGGATGAATAAGATGAACCAAGAAAAAGCATGGAAAAACGGATACAAAACTGATACAAAGTCAAATAAGCAAAACTTGGAAAATAATATACACAGCTACAATATTGTCAAAGGAAAGAACAATAAATAACCAAAACTGAATTTCCTGAAACTATAATGGCCTAGCCATCCTAAAAGAGATATATGAAAAGTCTCCACTACCCCATTTCTTAGGAAAGATGGGAATGACCATGAGTGAAGAACACTGCATATAATGTCAGAAGGCTCTCTCAGACAGGGGAAAGGAGAAGGATTCATTAGTAAATATAGATAATGTAAGAACAAAAGATAAAAATAAAATGTTTTTTAAAGAGAGATGTTAGATTAGGAAACTACCTGGAAACTTGAAGAAAGTAAAAGCATTCTTGTTAAAATTAAAATTTATAAGACAAAATTAAGAAAGACTTTTTATTTGTTTTAATTTTTAGATATGTTTTGTGAATAGGTTTAGATAGCACATTTGTTGCTGTTTGTCCTTCATTCTCAGGTAGGACCAATGACACCAAGAAGGTGATGTTTTGGCTTGCGAGTGAATTAGATTTAAGTGAGGCAGGGCTCTGCAAAGTCACCAGCCTCACTTTCTCTTCCAGAGCCATCTGGATCCAGTGGCAAGATACAGATCAGGATGACTGGAGATGGCCACAGATATTGTGGGAGACCTTGCACTTTTAAAACTAAGGTCTTTTCCAGGTCTCAGTTTGTCTGAGGCAACATCCATTTAGTGATTAAGGCTAGCTAATAAATGAGGCAAAAAACAGTTTCTTTAGCATATCTAGAGAAGGTTACGGTATAGAGAAAATGAACAGACGTGATAATCAGATCTTAATAATATTTTCACCTAGGATAAAAAAATTGATAGTAACTTACTCAAGATTACATAATTAATGAATGAAGGATCTAGAACTTGACTCCAAGTCCTTTGGATTCAAATCTTTCTATTATGCCATATGATCTTATTTTGAAGATTTCAAAATTGAGTCAGAAAGCTATGGTGACTTGACATGGACCTTATAGCTAGAAAATGGCAGAGCCAAGTATTTGAAGATATAGTCAAGTATTTGAAGACTTCCTGTCTGGAAAAGGAATTATACATGCCTTCTCCCAGAAGAAAGTAGGTGCAAAAAGGAAAAACTGGAAGTAGTTATTTGATTTCAATAAAGTAAGGGACAAAACCCTAACAATTAATTATCCCAAAGAAGAATGGTCTATCATCGAAGGCCTCATCTTAAACCACTTGTCAGTATGTTGCAATGGGGATCCTTTTTCATATTTGGGTTAGATTATTTGGCCTCTGAAATTCTTTCTATGTCAAGATTCTGTAGAAATGCATGTGTTTGCCCTCATGCTTTGATATGGCATGAAATAGGGGACAGGATGAGGACTTTTAAAAGGAGGGGAGGTGTAAAGAGAAGTAAGTATGGTAGCAATACACTCAAACTGAGACTGGTGGTAGGGTTGGGAGGATATGCATCAAGGACAGTTGAACTGCTTAGGCCAGTTGGCAACCTAATTAATACAGCCTTTGGGAAGGTAAGTAGCTAGCCCTGTGAGATGGTCTCCACAGAGACTAAAATCTGTGCAAAGCATGCTTAGAGGACAACAATAAAAGCACTGTGATGTCAGGCCTGGATATAGCAGTCATCACAGGAAAGTCTTTTCTCAGGGAGAAACAATTTCTACCATGTAGCTACCCTGGTACAAAGCCATTCAGCCAGCTTCCTACCCCCATGTTAGACTTACCTCTGAATGTAATCCCAAAGATCTATTCACTACTCAATTAAATTCAGCAAATATGTATTAAGAATCATAAGTAGTCATACTTACAAGAGGCAATATATTCATAGTCTTTCACATACAGACATATTGATATATGTATATGTATACACACACATACATACATATATATAAAATGTGTGTGTGTAAGAGAGAAGAGACAGAGACAGAGATCAATGGTTTTGACACACAAAGTACCTTCAACCAACTATCTATGGGATCCACTTAGCAAAGAGGTACTTTAAACAAACATTTTCACTTCCAGCAAATGGTACCTTATTTTTCCATATGGGTTCTGAGTAGGAGTAGGAGTGAAAACTTAGCTATTTTTCTTTGATTTCTTTCCCTTTCTACTTTTTTCTTACTTTACTTTTCTTGGAAGACAACAGCTACTAACATCTTTCCTTTTGGTTATGAGCAGAGAACAACACATGCTGAACTCAAAAACTCATATAAAACCCTTGTCCACTAAACCTGAAAGTAGGAAGTGCTAAAGGGCGGAAACCCAAGACATTAGTCAATGTCCACTTACCTCAAGTTCTAAGTAAATATATTTGTTCCCTTAAAAAAAGCATTTGTTCTCCAGTGAATTGGAGAAAAACATACACAAGGCTATTTTTATTCTCCTTTTGTCTGTTGGTAGCATTTTTACTTTATTATTTTAGATAGTCTAATTCAATTTTTAAGAAGAGATTATTTTCTTCTGAGAGGATAAAAAATTAGCACCCAAATGAAAATCCAGGTTCTGCATGGAAAATGAGAAAAATATTTTTAACATCTAAAGGTCATTCAGGGGGGAACCTTTTCCCCTCTATTCATTCTGGAAGGAATTGAATATTGAGGGCCAGACATTAATTTAAATGTTGTGAAACTTAGTAATATTGGTGTAGCTGAATCATTTTTTGCTCAGCAGGGAATCTGTGTCAACAAAGTAAGGGAATATGGGACACTAGGAGGAACTTCAGTTACCAAGTTTAGCAACAACGTATTTGTAAAACCACCAGACATTCTATTTCAGACGGCTTTGTCTATGCTCCAACAGTTTACTTGACTCCTTCTAAATCTCTTATAGAAGGCAGTGCTTATATAAAACTGTGGTTGTGCTTTGTCCTTCGTTCTTGAAGAGGACCATGACATCAGGGAGGTGATGATATGACTTGCAATTGACTTTGATTTGAGGGAGGGAGGGAGGGCTGTGCAAGGACATCAGCCTCACTTTCTCCTCCAGAGCCATATGGGTCCAGTGGCCAGATATTGATCAGTACGACTGGAGATGGCCCAGGACGCAGCAGTAGACCTTGGACCTTTTAAGCTAAGGTCTTTTCTAGTGCTCACTTTGAGCAAGGTTATGCCCATTCAGTGAATAGGCCTCTTTAAGATGTGAGTCAAGGGATTGCCCCTTTAATTAAAAAAACATCAAACTGGGAGGGGAAGACCCTCAGGGTTGCTGTCCAAAAGAGAAAACAATTACTATTTACATTCACTCTGAGCCTGGAGGGCCCAAAAATAAGCATTAAGTGGTGGTTGGGCAGAGACTTATTGTCCAATACCTGAGATACAGTTATAAAGCTAGGCACAGCCAAGATTCAGTGGGGAGAGTACTGACAAAAATACTTCAGTGAAACATAGTGCTCACTAAATAGGTGAATACTCTTTTTTTCAAACTTGTGGGCATTTTAAAGCTATAAAATCAATCTATCACTAACTATGGTAACTGTTCATATGCTACTGCTCTTTCATCATTTACCCACCATGCCCATCTGCACTCCAATGCCTCTCCCTGTTTCAGCCAGATTTTCAATTTGGTCCAAATGCCAATGTAGGAACCTTCCCCTGGGCCATTTTGTTTAAATACATTCCTGAGATTTAGCACCCTGAAGTCCAGGCTAGGAAAGAAGCTACTTCTTGAACAGGAACAATGTAGAGAAAGAAGAAAGAACAGAGAAAAGGAAAGGACAATGAATGGATGGGGAAAGCAAAGGACATGAATGGATGAAGAGGGACCATGAATAATATGAAGCAACACTAGAGACAGAGAGAGAGGGAACAATGGATTTACTTGAGATAAAAACATCCTTTCATTAGAATGGATAATGGAAAATCAAATGCATCCCTCAGGCAAGTACAATGCAGTAAGGAAAGTTAATATATCCATTCTTTCATCAAGTGAACAGTCCTTTCTTTCTGAAGGTATACAAATATTTGCCCTTCCATTAATTTATGTAATCAAAAGACAAATATGGCACAGAGTGAACTGTTTGGGGGGTTATTTGTCTTATCATTAGCTGGAATAATATAACAAATTTTCATGTTAAACATAAACAAACCTGGCCCTATTTTAAAGGATGGTTAAACAAAAAGTTGGGGCTGAATTTTAGCATGAGATGGGTTCTTACAATTGTCTCCCTCTTTGTATTAGACCACTTCTATTTGATTTCCATTTCGAAATCAAGAAATGAACGTACCGTCCTGACCTCCAGCCATCTGTTGGCAGCTGAGAGAAACAAATACGCTATGTTGTTTGTGTCTGTCAGCTCTAGCATGCGTTGCTTAAATCTGGTTTCGTGCCTGAAGAAAACAAAAAAAAAATATTATGATGTTAGCCACACAATGGGAAAAATAATAAAAAACAGCCACTTACTACTACTTCGCTGCTTGCTCAACATAGTGACAAATTAATGGAGATAGAATAGTAAACGGACTCCTACTTAAAATAAAGGTCAACTGCTACTGCTCTACTGTAGTGTTAATACAGATGGTGCAAACAGAGATTTTCCTTTCTTTCATTACAGCTGAGAAAACAGAACTTCCATAAGAAACTTTCTTTTTTAATTGACATATTTGTGTTTGCAAAATAAAAATATGGTCTTTGAAAATAGCTACATTGATGTATGCAATGGATTAATGGAGACTATTTGCAGGTCTTAACAGTTCTTCCTGTTTTTTCCCTCTTCCACATTTTAAAACCTCCACTGAATCAGCATTCTACAAAAGTAAAAAAGGAAAATCTACAGATCTGTTCTAGTGATTTTACCTTTGTTCTAGAAGGCGCTCCTTTCTGAGTTGTGGTCTTCTTAGGCTAGAAAACTCCTTCTTCCCCCCCCCCCCTCCTGCCCCAGTATTGCCCATGTTACTGTTTCTTTGGTATTTACAGTTAGCTACCCTCCCTAGTTTCTGCATTGTAGCTTGCTTACATGGAGCACTTCTCCCTATTTTCCAGAAGTCTACATTCTAGGGGGTGGGCTGAGTTCTTCTGTAAAGAGATGAACGTGATGCCAATAAAATTTAACAAAAACAACAACAAACCCCCCCCCCCCAAAAAACAGGACAAAAATAGAAAAAATGACTCCAAATAACTGCACATGCAATCATACAATTTTATATGGTATTTGTTAAGAGAAAAGGAAGTTATTTGTTTCCATTTTAATGACATGGTAATAATATCATCCATTGTATTTAGCCAAAGAGTTGGGGTTTTTTTGATTTGGTTTTGTTTTTTGCTTTTTAAGGTGGTCTTTATTTACATAGTAATATTGAATTTTTCTTCTGGCTCTATCTTCTGCACTCTGCATCCTTTATCACAAGTATTTCTTTTTTAATTTTTCATATCAACCATTTTTAAGGCACGGTCATATGCTAATACATTCATATGCCAGTTTTTAAAAGAATTTTCCAATTGTTAGATACAATTTATTTCCAGCTCTGTGCTTTTGTAAAGATTGCTGTTATTAAATGGTTTTATACACATAAGGCTTTTCTTCTTGTCAGTGATCAATTTATGGCATAAACTTATTGTTGATGGGATCACTGGGTCAAGAAGTGGTGAAAATTTCATATTACTTTCCAAAGTAGGTTGACCAATTCTTAGCTCCAACAGTAGTAGTAGAAAATTTAATATGCTGCTTTTCCAATATTGATTTTTTTCATCTTTACAATTTTTGCCAACTTGACAGTTGTAAAACAATAGTTCAAATTTTTAAAATTAGCATTTATTTGAATATTAACCATTCTGAACACTCTCCAATAATATTATTGTTACATTTATTATAATTTTTGTTATTCATTTAATTTGGTCTTTGACCATACTCATTATTTAAGAAAGCATTTTAAGTCTCCAATTCAGTCTACTTTTTGTTTTTTTATTGGGTTTTTTTATATGTTCTGTTAAGGGGTCTGATATTAATTTCATTGTGCAATGATTAGTACATCCTGTTTCTATCTGAGTTTGACAGTACTGCCCTAGACCATAAAATTTTATAAATTTTATAAAAATATAATGTATGGAGGAAAGTTCTTTCATAAATCCTGTATGTCAAATTAATACCAACAAAATTTCTCAATATTTTGTTCAGCTTGTCAATTCCATCTTATCTTTCAGTTTAACTTGTCAAGATCTAATAGAGGGCCACTTAAGTGTCCTTTAATAATTCATTATCATCCAATTATTTTAGCATTTCATTTAGTTTTTCAGCATTTCAATTCATCAAACATTTAAATGTTAGGCACAGGGAATAAAAAATTTCAAAACTGAAATAATATTTGCTCATGAAGAGCTTCTGGAAGAGAATGACATGCCCATAGATAAGCAAATACAAAATAAATGCATTTTGTGGACAGGGGAACACTAATAACTGGGAATCTCAGGATGGATCTCAGAAAGGAGGTGAAATTCAAGCGAAATTCAAGCTAAGTCTTAAAAGAAGGTAGAGGACCTAAGAGACAAAGGTAAGGATAAAGAGCTTTCTGGACATAATGGATGGTCTTTCCCAAGGCAAAACAAGGAAACTGAGGTCTAGAGGGGAAAAGTATCTGGCCTAAATCATGTAGTGAGTAAATAGTTAGACAGTTTTTGATATGAGTTAGTTGTTCCTAAAGGCTTTTAAGATTCTTTTCTCACTGAAGAACTGGAGTTTAATAATAACATTTTGGGATGAATTAAATTTAGGATTTCTCTCTGTCAAAATTCCATGGATTTCATTAACTTGAACTTTGCCATCCATTTTCAATGCTCAGTAAAAGTATACTTTTTTTTTTTTAAAGTATGGCATTTAGATGATCAGTGCTTTATATTTTTCCTGAGTGACTAACAATTCTCAGTCTGTACTGATAGGCCATGTTCTGTAGCTCTGCAGTCACAATTCTTCCAGTTTAATTTTTTTAAGCAACCTTTACATTTTGTCTTCCTTTTGGACCATTATATTTCTTAGAGAATCCACTCATTTATAAAAACTTTCCACCTACTATTTTAAGCTACCAATGACACAAGTCATTCTTTTTCATTTTTCTCATTCACTGATTTTAATTGTATTTTTGAACATGCCAGAACTTCCCTATTTCTCTAATTCATGACTCTGAAGTTCTTTTCTAAATTCCAGTTTTATTTCTGGTGAGCTTTTGGTTGTTATATTATTTTTTCTTTTTGGAAACATCTCTTTTTCTTTTACTCCTAAGGTATTGACTCATTGTATTCGACCTTATCTTAGCACAGAACCTCTAAGGTTATTTCCATGACTAAATCTTATGTTTTTACAAAACTGGGTCACTGAATTAAAAGTAATCTTGGATCTTACCTACATCAGCCTGTAGTGGATGAAAAAAACATATTGTGCAGACAACTTAAACATTTATCTGTGATCAGCTAAGTTCATTCTGGGTTCAAAATTTTCAAGATAATTCTTCCATAACCTGATTTACAAATGAAACTGTTAATGAAAACCTTATTCATTTGAGCATGTGTTCTCTTCTCTTACAAAAAGTCATGCTATGTGGTAATAAATCTTTCCTAAATTACAAAAAAATAGTTTCTTTTCATTTTTCCATTATTTTCCCCTGACGATAGCAACAATAGAAAAGCTGCGTAACACAATCACAAAAGTTGGTTCAGATGTTGAGGAAATGCCAAATCAAAGTAGTGAGGTTTGTTCAACCTCAGCAGCCATGAATCATCTTGCGCAGACTTTGTGTTTCAGGATTATATTGAAATAAATAACCCAGATATCATTCTAAAACCAGAGAGGTGTTTCTATTTGACCATTTCAGAAGTCCAATATTTTTTTAAAAGTAAGACTTAGAGATAAACCACTACTTACATCTGATGATCAAAGAGTAACTCATGAGGTATACAGCAAATACCGACTCCTTGATGATCCTGTCATATATACATACATACAAATATACATATATACGTACATACATATATGTGTGTTCATGTGTGTACACATCCAGCCATATACACAGGACAAACTCTTAATTACTTGACTAATGTAGGTGGCCAAATCAGAGAAACCAAGATAATTCAATGTCATCAATATCTGATTTCTACTAATCAAATCACTATACTACACATTTTATTGGTACAACATTATTATTTACTATATTGTATAGATATAACTTGAATGTTATGCACAATAAGAAATATCCTGTATATTCATACACTGATGGATGACGGGGGAAATGAAGAAAATCACATTACCATAAGCTCTCAGAGATGAAAGATAAAAAGAGGCTTTTCTAATGGCCCAATCTGTGTTTCTACTCTTCTATTTTTTAATGAGAAATCAGAGATCATTCTCATCCATCTCATATCTGAAGAAGAATTACTTTTATTATATGCCAAGAAGTGATCACTCAATTTTCAGTGTGTAGGTCTTCAGGGATAAAGAACAAACTAGTTCCCAAGGAAGCCCATTCCATTTTTGGATCATACTAATTATTTCAATTTTTTTAAATTAATAAATATCCATTTTTCTCTCTCCACTACCTCTTCTCCCTCATTAAAATAAACCCCTCTAACAAATTTGCATAGTGAAACAGAACAAATCCATCATAGTTCAATGGACCATTGCTAACTGTTGTACAGTATTTCCATATATTGAGATGAAATATGCCTTTGTGTAATTTCTCCCCATTGCTTCTAGTTCTGTCCTCTGGTTGCAATAGAATAAGTCTAATCCTTTCTTCCTATCAAGGTCTTATAAATACACGAAGACAACTATCGTGTTCTCTTATTTATGAAGAAGATGGAATGAAGAAGAAAGAGTCTTAAGACAGGTTAATTAGGAGGCTATCATACCATGAATTTAGAATTGGAAAGGAATTTAAAAGATCACTTCATATAACCCCCCTTTCTTCTCTTTTCCAGGCTAGACATATTTAGTTCCCTTAAGTATTCCCCTGACAAGGTTTCCGGTACCCTTCTCTTAATACACTTCTTTCTAAAATGTGGCTCCCAGGACATTTATCTTCATATGGTTTGAGCAGGAAGCTCATCTACTCAGTTGGCGATCATATTTTCAACTTTTTCCATCTGATAACTTAGAAAATAACGAAATGTTTAAAGCAGTGTCTCCCCAATGGCATAATTAGCACCACAATTCAGTTGAAGCAAATCCATTAACATCACAATGAACAACTTTTAAAATGGCTCTTTCTAACAGTCTAACCTTCCCTTCCTTACTATTTCTTAAGTTTTGTGGTATTATCTTGGTTGTACTTTTAAACCATTTGTAAATGGATTTGGCAACAACTGAAGCAGCAATGAGTGGGGAGGGATGAAAATGCAGTGAACATTCTTTCTGTGTGTTTCTATTTGGCAAGAAACCTTTTGTTTTCCTAATGGAAACTTTGACACACTCAATCTGCATCTTTTCATCCACATCCAGCTCATCTTTTTGAACATTCCTAGACCTTTATTCTATTAGACAGCAAATAGGAAAGGATACCACAATCTTAGTCTGATTGAACTGTGATACTTTGCTGAGCTACTTGAGGGAGTTCATTGTTTCATTCTAGTTTATGATGAACTTGGAATACGGGGAAGGCTAAAAGCATAACCAGTAAATATTAGTTTCCCAACAGAACTCCAAGACACTAGAAAGTCTGAGTGGCTTAAATGAAAAAAAAAAGAATATGGTTGATTCCTGACAATACCAAAACTGAGAGATTTTTGTCCATGTCAAAAGACATGCCCACATTTCCAGCTCTCCATTTTCTAGCTCTCTTTGCATCTTATGTTGGCTAGACTGGGAAAGTTAGTTATGCTCCTCTTGTGCAATGCAACCTAAAAGATCCCTGCTTGTGTGAATAAAAGGTAGCACTCGCCTGATGGAAGGCAAGTTATTAGTTAGTGTAACTATTAGATTGCTCTTATATTCATGAGATTAGGAGAACCAGGAGCAAAAGACAAATAGTCTTTTCTCTTTCCTATGGCTTTCAAGAATTTTGGATCTGAAAAGAAAATTTCTACTTGGAAGAGCAATAGTAAAGCTCTGCTTGGGTAACTAGAACCTATGGAAAAGGTACCTTTTAAAAACTTGAATCTTGACTTCTCTATCATCAACTTGGCCAGAGTGACATAGTGGAAAGATAACTGGTTCTGGAGCCAGAAGTCTGAATTCAAAACCAGGCTCTTGCCAGAAGTGTTAGCCTTGACAAACCACCTAATCTTGCAAAGCCTCAGTTTCTTCATCTGTAAGACAAATGTAGCACTTTTGCTACTTAAAGCAGAGGATCATTGTGAGGAAAGTAAACCTTAGAACTCCACATAAATGTCAGTAATGGTTATTATCTGTTCCTTTCTTTCAAGCTACTCAGAGTCTCTAGAGCTTTGAGGTTTTCTTGGAAAGCTAATACCCACTGATTAGTAACTCTTTGGAAGGGTAGCTCTCTTTCTGGTAAATGTATTTCTTTCTGTTGAACAAAGGAGTTTTGAACATAGTGTTGCTCTGTCAATACAGTTATCCTATCAGTGATAAGTGATTAGAATGAAAAAATAATATCTCAAGCTTGTTTAAAATATAAAATTTAAAAACCTGCACACTTTCACAGGGAAAAGTTTCCTGCTACAGAAAGTATTCCATACCACATGAAAGTATACATATTACATCTTTATGGTAGATGCAAAAATTCTGTGAGTTAAGTGTGATAGTGACTAACTTTATATTTTTGAGGCCAATTTTGTCTTCCAATTTTAAGGAAAGTAAACTTACAGGAATAAATGTTAAAACAGAGATATATGGATAAATTTAAAGCCTTTCCTGATTTTACATAAACAACATAGTTCCCAGCATAGAGATGCTTAAAATTCTCTGTGTATTTATCTATGAAATGCAATGAATGTGACTAGCCAGGTAAGAGAGACAGTGGCCTTGTCCCATGGTCTTATCTGGGTCTCTGTGTCTTTACTCTGTCCATTCATCTATGTGGGAAAGAGAATGGGTTTTTGAGTTAAAAAATACTGGGAATCATGACCCCCAGAACTGCATGACAATCACTAGAGAAGCAACTCATTCATGAATAATGACCAGTGTTCAGAAAATAAAATCAGGAAAAATAGAGAATACACATCATAAGCTAGAATAAGGTCTCCAAAAGAGACCCAAACTCAGAGACCAGAAGTTCAGTACAAATAAAAGAGTAAGTCTGAAGGTATTTGCTAGGTGGAAGGATTCTGCCACTTTTCCTGTGCAAGACTTACAAGACAAGACAGATTACTCCATACAGGAAAGAGGCTAAGAAGTATCTTGGTTTATTTGTTTTGGAATTGGTTTTGTCTTATGACTAACAAAGGGAGCTGTTTTTCTTTAATAATAAAAAAAAGGCTGGAAAAAACCCTCTAGATTTATGAACTAAAAGAACATGGCAGAGTCTAGTCTTCTCATGAGGAAAAAATAGCACTACAGCTGAAGACTTAAGCTGAAGCCAGAAACTGGAAGCAGAGAGAGCTCGCACAGGTGCCTATCCAGGGGGGGTTATTCCTGCATACATCTGGTTCCCAGTGAGGCAGCAGCTTGCAGGGAAGTGGCCATTTGGCTATGCAGGATTCAATAGAGCAGATTCTAAGAAAAGAACTTCCAGAGATTCTGGAAGAAACCAGTTGGTAGGAGGCACAACGAGAGAAGTGTAATATCACCAGAAGACATCAGAAGCCCTGGAGCATTGCAACAGGTATTCTCTCCATGTTTGTCTCTCCATGAATCCTAGTGTGCCTTTTCTTCCCTCTGATGATGTATGGATTTGTGGAAGAATATGGGAGCAGTTATTTTATACCTATTTTTCTTACTATTCTATTTCACTAATGTCTTAGATTGGAAGTAATTTTATCTTTTGACTGACTGGTAAAGATAACGCCATTAGTGGGAGTTTTGGTCATAGTGGATATGGACTTACAGAGTACCTTCAACCTGAAATCATCTCTGGGGAGCTCACCTTGTGAGTCAGGAGGTTTCCCCAGGTGCTATAAAGATAACACATCAAAATATGAATATCCTAAAATTAATTTAATTATCTTAGATTATTTGAAAGATTTTAATTACCTTCACCATTTCTGCTCCTAGTTTTACTGACATTTAAAACAGGAATTTCCACCATGCCATTTCTAATACAAAGATCTTAAAATTCTCCATTTCTGTCAAGCCATAACATAGGATTTTAACTGAGCACTAATCCTGAAGAAAGGGTTTAAATGCCCCAAATAACTTATTTTTCATGTTTGCACTTTTCTTATTTAATGAAGCTATTTTAATACACTTCTGATTCATCTGATTTGAAACATTTAGAGCTAGGTGCAGTGGAAAGAGAGACAGACAGAGACTCAGAGAACCACAGCTTTTTAGGATAATTATATTTTAGTACATTATGATATCATCTCCATTTCTCTCACTATCTTGGTTGCAACTCCTCCCTCCTTCTATTTGGGTTTGTCAGTTTCCCTTTTTAAATTGTGGGTCCCAGAAAGGAGAATAATATTCCAGATGTAATCTAACCAGTGGAAAGAGCCACAAGGTTTTCACCTTTTCCTGGATACTAGGTCTCCCTAAAGTCAGCCCCCAAATCCAATTGGCATATTTTGCTGTTGTTGCCATGTAAAGTTGTTCAATTATATTAAGATGAGTTCGCTAAATGCCCATATGTTTTCCAGTAGCATGGAATAGTGGACAATAATGATAATGATAACAATGTAATAATAATTGACATTTATGTAGTCCTTGAAGATTTTCAATGCACATAACCTACAAGATTATAAACTAGAATAAGCAGCCGTATTTAACAAGGTGATAAGATAAACATTAAAGTGTTACAGTTGGCTTTGGAGTCAGACCTGGGGTCAAGTGCTGTCTCAGACAAATACTAACTGTGATTTTGAATATGTAAACTCTTAATGTCCCAGGCAATTCTGCTTTGGTGGAGCATAGTTTCAAAACTGGGAGTTACTTACACCGATAAAATCACAGAACTGTACCTCCCCCCAAATACTGTTCCATGGGAAATTTTGTCTTGCCACCTTCTATACTTCTTCCATTCATTCTCTGAACATAAATATAGACTTTTACTTTTATCTCTATTAAATTTTATCTTATTAAATTAAGCTCACAATTTTAGATTTAATTATCATTTTGGATACCAACACTGTCATCCAAAGTGTTAGCTATCCTGCCCAACTCTGAATCACCTGCATACTTGATAATTATTCAGTAAATGCCTTCAATTAAATCACTGATAAAAAATATAATCTCTTCTTGGACAGTTCTTCCCTCTCTCCTTCCTAGTCTTTCAAAATTGCATAAAGTGAATAACTACTGGCATTCTATGGTGGTACTTTTAGTATACTTTTTGTTTGGCAAAGGTAACAGCTGGAGCACCTCTGGTTCTTCCAAGAATGTCAGCTGAGAATCAGCAAACCCACCATTTGTCATGACGTCTGTGTATTGTATCTGACATGCCTCTGTATCCTCTATACCACCTGAAGCATATACTGTGTACTCCATAGCTATTTGTTTATTACTTGAATTTCATAAGATTTTCCATCTGGGATTTCAAAAATATATTTACAAACCGAAAAGCTCGAATGGTGGTGAGGCCCTCGGCAGTTTCTGAAAAGTGGCAAAGCAAAGGCAGCTGAGTGCTATCATCAAGCTCCTGGAGATCCCTAAGAAAGAGAGAAAATACAAAAATAAAGACAAGAAAAAATTAGGATATCAAAGACTTAAGTGTCCATTCTATAATAAAATCATCAATGTGCTCAACTACATCAGATATGAGACCAGGCATGAAGTAACTTGAGAGACTGAGAGCTGGAAGAGAACACAGAGACCATTCAGTCCAACAATCCCTTTCATTTGGGAAGGGGGAAGTTAAGACTGAGAGGTGAAATGACAAAGGCTGGACAGATATTAAGCAGCAAAGGCAAAATTCAAATCTAGGTCCTCTGACTCAACATCCAGTGTTCTTTTCTTTCCAGTATGTACTTTAAGTTAATGTCAAAGGAAGGAATCTTACTAGAGTTTCATAAAAGTACACATTCACATGATTCCTTTTCTTTTTATAGTGAAAAGATATTAGCTGTAGAATAAATAATGAAATAAATACCATGTGTTTCAAAAACCCTATCCTGACTTTTTCCATTCTCTGATTCTCTTATGAGTATCTTATGTAACAGCATTTTTAGGCATATTGTTGGTTATGTTAGACAGCAACTAAGGGATGAATTCAATAATAGTATTTTTGGTGTTGAACTTGGAACATTCTTGACAACCAGTCCAACATTCCAAATAAGTACAAAACCCTGACTTGCCCAATAAAAAAAATCATATTCCCTAGAGATGACACATAAAGGTACAGATCTGACACGACAAGAAGTGAGAACCTTTCCTACTTGCACAACATACATGGAATTTAATCTCATCAAGTGCCTGTTTCTAAACCTACACAGATACCATAAGGAGACAGTAGTTCTGCCAGCTGTGGGGCAAAGCATGAGATTAGAATAAACAGGGCAATGTACATAAAATTCATATTTGTGAAACCAAAAGATAAAAGGCCAGCTTGATCTTATATTTAGAACATGTATATCTGTAGAGCTATACAGTCATTTCATAGTGCATATCACATGATCTTTGATTTTAGATATTCAAAAAATGTGTGGGATTTCCTGGCAATTTCACTTACCAGGATGCTTCTGAATAGAGTGCCTTAGGCATTCGGAGCTATTCTAGCAAAGTCTAGGCAAAGAGAGGTTTTGTTTTTGGTGGGTTAAATGAATATTTTGACTTTCCAAGGCCTCTTTGTTCTCCACTCAATTTAGTCCTGTAATAAATGTTTAATGATTGATCACAGTCTTTGGGGAAGGGAAAGGAAGAAGAATTAATTACATTCCTATTATGTGCCAGGCACTGTATAAGATGTTTTACAAACACCTCATTTGACCTTTACAACAACCCTGTGAGGTATGTGCTTTAATTATCTACATTGTACGGCTGAAGCATCTAGGGCAGTTGGAGGTTAGGAGACTTGCTCAGGGTCACACAGCAAGTAAATAATGGAGGTTGAATTTGAACTCAAGGGCCAGCATTCCATCCGATGTACAACTTAGCTGCCTCCTAGGTTAGGCTAACTTCATTAACTATAAGTGCCAATATTGTAGATAAGACAAGCTTGGCGGCATCACTGAGCACCACTAGCAAACCTAATGCACAATTATAGGAGATAGAAACAGGAAAAACAGAAATAACAGATGAAAAAATAAGAAAGGAAAAAAAAAATGGAAAATTAGGTAGAGAATGAAGGCCCACAAATGTCTCATCTACTGAGGTTGCCTGTCTTTGAAAATCTACTGCCTTTTTATTTTCTTAATCCTGCTACTTTGATTCATAAACATTCCTTTTTTTTTAACTTTGAACTCACTAAGAAAACCATAGTTACTGTCAAATAAAATACTGTTCAAACCATTCTAAGCCTGGGAAGAGACTATGGAATTGAACTGAAGTAAAAAGACATTCATCTGACATTCATTATCCTCATTTTGTCCCAGAATGATCCCCAAAACAACATCTAATAATTGATTATGTTCCTGGAGTTCACCCTAGTAAGAAGGAACCCTTTAAGGTTTGATGTGGCCCCTTGTCAATGGTGTAAGAGGGACACTAAAGAGACAGCACGCAAACATATACTTGCTTTAGAAAAGCCTCTTCAGTTACCCACTGCTTGTATGGTTCAATTGTAATTTCTATGTAGATGACTCCCAGATCTATATTTCTAATCATGCACTATCAGTTGCTGACCTGGCATTTACAGTTGGATGCCCCTTAAGGATCTCAAACTTAATATGTTTAAAATAGAACTCGTTATCTTTCCCCCAAAATCATTCCTTCTTTCTAATTTCCCTATTTCACCCTTCTTCCTCCTACCACATATTATGAGTTCCCCAGTTTTATTGCTCTTACTTCTTCAACAGCACTAGCATCTGCCCCCTTCCAACATTGTAAAAACCCTTATCAGTTCAAACAGGGACACCGCAATAGTTTCATATCTCTAGTTTTCTTATCAACAAACTATCTTCCACATAGCTTCCTAATTAATAATCCTAAATCTCAGACCTGATTATGTCACTTCCTTGATCAATAAGCTTTAGCGGTCTTCTATCATTTCTAGTATAGAATACAAACTTTTCATTCTGACATGGGAAGCCCTTTAAAATCTGGTTCCAGCCTACTTTCCCAACATTGTATAATACTTCTCCTCATGCACTCTAGCTATTAACTAAACTGGCAAGCTTTCTGTTCCCTGCAACACTTCATCTCCAGCTCCCTTGCACACGTGGTCCCCCATACCTGGAAGGCATTCCTTCCTCAATATACCTTCTGAATCCTTAGCTTCCTTCCAAGCTCAGCTCCAGCGCCACTTCATGCACAAGATCTATTCAGATTCTACCAACTGCTATTTCTACCTTACTCTCATGCCTAGAAATTACTTTGTATTTAATTATCTACTTCTTGTATGTCCTTGTCTGTGTTCGTTTTATTTCCCTCAAATAATATGTAAGCTTCTAGAGGGCAGAACATATTTCATTTTAGGCACCTAGCAGGCAGTAGCAGGTGATCTCTGCCATATGGTAGGTGCTTATCAGAACCAGGTACATCAAAGAATTTTTAATATATTTTACAAATATACTATAATTTATCTTATCTGTGCATATGTTCTTTAAATATAAATAATTATAAGTAGATATTACAATTTTATCTTGAAATACAAGTTTTCCTCCTATTAGCTCTAGTATTTGGAAATGCACCATATCAAACGGCAGCTTTGTCCTGTGAGGTATTCTTAAATCCAGTTCTAAATGAATTAATGCCTTCTGTCCTGTTTACTCACTTCCAAAGATAGTCGTTTCATTCTTTTTAATTGTAAACATACCATCACAATTTAAACCAACTACTTTCTCGCAATATCTCATTATCTCTTTCTCTCTACAAATAACAGAGCTTCACTCCAAACGAGCTAAAGGTCCAGGCTGGTGCAATAAAGTATGTGATACATGCATGATGGGACTGATAGCTGAATATCAGTATTGTCTTGAATACAGTGAGAAGATAAAAAAAGGCTCCTGGAAAATTTTTGATTGTGGAGAATGATAATGATGACAGTGATGATGATGAAGATGACTGACATTTATATGTGACACAAAGCACTTCACTTAGGCTATCTCAATTATGTTTTCTCCCCAAGCAATAAGCAAAGCAACAATACCAGAAGAAGCAGAAACAGTGAGATGAGTAAAGATACTCTTTTCCGCATGAACTTTCTGAGAGAGAAATGTTGTTGGGCCCAGGAATAGATGAACATGGGAGAACTTGATCTGAACGAGACACTCATTTGAAGCACTCCTAATTACAAACATCACAGGACTTCATTGTTGGGTCATGATTTTCCTAACACTGAAGATTTTCAAGCATAGAGTTGATGACTAACTGTCAGGGGCACTGAGAAAGGGTTAGGTGACGAAGGTTTCACTGGATTCAGATTGGAACTAGATGACTTCTGGTAGACTTCCTAGGTCTAAAAGTTCATGGTGCTCTCTGAGACAGAAAGAACAACAACTTTGTTTTTGCTTGTTTTCAAATAATGTTAAACATGAGATAAATTGAGACTATGAAGAAGCTCACAGAAATAGCATGTCTAGGTTACATCAAAACACTTGACAAGTTTCAACAGAAGTAGTTAGAATCAAAATTGTTTCAAGTGATCCCAAGCTGGTATCAGTCTGAAGGGAGGGATCTACTAGAAAGCTACAGGTGCTATTCAACATTTTTTATTAATCAACGAGAAATTTGTGGATGCACAAAGCTGGGAAGAATAATAAGCATATTGGATAACAGAGTCAGAATTCCAACAATCTCAATCATCCAGAATGATGAACCAAATTTAATTATATGAAAATTGGGAAGTGGAGTGAGAAGATGTGGACTGAATTTCAGAGCTGGTGTTCCCTGTAACTTGAAAGTCTCAGATGCTATGGGACTCGACCCTCCTATCTAATATGAAGAGGTGGGACAATGTACAACAATACACAAGACTTCTTTGACTCTATTCCAATAGCAGAGTTTACCCTTCCAATGACAGAGATTAAAGTCTTTTGGTGAAAATGCAGTCTGCATACTATATAGAAGAAACTGTAGGAACCAAACTTGACTTTGATTATTGACCAATTTTAATATGGATTACTTAAATAACAATGAACCTCTATAAAAAGGAAGCAGCAATTACAAAGAATTAGAATGTCTTCCTCAAGGGCAGGTCACGCCAGACTAATTTTATTCCCAATTTTTGGTTTTTTGAAAGGGCTACTAAATTTACAACCACAAAAATGATATATATAGATCACTGTATTTTAGCAAAACATTTGATAACATCTCTCATTCTGTTTCTATGTGTGGGAGGGAAATGGAGAGAGGAGGGCTGAACAATACAATTAGGTGAATTATGTTGCTCTTGATTAGTCGTGTTCAGTTGCATCCAACTCTTCAAGACCTTATTTGGGATTTTCCTGGCAAAGATACAGGAGGGATTTGTCATTTCCTTCTCCAGTTAATTTTACAGATAAGGAAACTGAGGCAAACAAGGTTAAATGCCCTGGGTCACACATCTAGTAAGTGTCTGAAGCTAGAGCTGAGCTCAGGAAGATGAATCTTTTCATTCTTTCTACCATATCACCCAGCTGCCCCACCTCTTCACTGGAGGTCTTCAAATAAAGGTTGCATGACCATTCTTTTCAAGGATGGCATAAATGTTAGACTAGATGACCTCTGAAGTCTCTTCTAACGCTGAAGATTCTTTGGTTCTTTCTAATGCAGAGTAGAATTCTGAGAGCCAAAAGACTATTCACCTGACATTCTAAAAGTTTATCTCATTCTGTAATACGACAGTTTACAGACTGATGAACAATTAACACAAGATTTTATTTTTGCATTTTCTAAATAAAGAGATTCTAATTATTTAGAATTATAAGCTTCTAATGATTCTAATGCTCTTTTATTTATTTGATATTTACAACTGTAGTAAAATAAATTTTCCACAGGGAATCTATCCAATATGCATGGGGCATCCTTACTTTCTTTTAACTTCATGACAAGACCAAGGAAGAAGATGGGCAAATTTTACTAAATATTGATATATACATTGTATTGCTCTACCTCACATTATACCCGGAACTATAGTACATTTTATCATTCCTGAGTTCCAGGCATGGCAACATCCAGAAAAGAAACCAGATGGTTAAAACCAATGGATGAACAAAAGGAACTGATGAGAATTATAAAATCCAGTGCATTTGTCCATGCAGTCCCTGAACCATAAGCAAGTATTTATTTCGGAGCTACTGTGTGACCAGCACTGTTAACCTCCATAACCTATTAAACAACTGATATTGGTTATGAAGTGAAAACTATTGTTAAATTAATAAGTTAATTTCAACATTTATTACATGTTAAAAGTTACATACTTAACTAGAAGAAATACCTATTATAAGCTTTTATCACCTTTTTTGAAAAAAAGTAGACTTTGGTAGATGCAAGAAATAGCTTTTTTTTTTTTTTTAACAGCACCCAAACCTTGTTCTATTTACTTACTTAGAGGCCACACGGAAGTATTTCTGAATGAAGTAAAAGGCAATTCCAAGAGGTACAAGAGCAACCAGGAACACAGGGGTGGCATATGAGATCATCCCAATGGCAGACAGGCAGAGTAAAGTAGAGCGGGTCAGAGACTCCAGAGTAGGAGGGATGTGCTATTCAATAGGCAATTTAAAAAAAAAAGTCTTAGGTCAAATTAAACACATTATGATTTTTAGAGACCATAGACCATGTTCAGTATCATCGGGATAATAATTAAATAGTGGCTATACAAACATCTGAGCATATGTCTAACCAGCTGGATGCCAGCCCTTCAGCTTGAGTCCAGTATTTTAGAATCTCTCCTTATCCCCTCCCTGAACTGTCATGATAGTACTGGCAAGACTGGAGAGCTATCCTATTTTATTCTAGGGTTTTTCTCCCAGTCTAGGCTAGACTCAAGACCCCACTCTGCAAAGTCATGTAGACTGAATGTAGTATTTCTGGTATTTCATTTCTCCTAGGACATTGGCATGTCGGGATCATCTTCGGATTTCCCTTGTCAGAGCACTAACCTAGACTCAATGAGAACTTCAGGACAGATCAGTGGCCTCTTTAATTCATGATCCACATGCTTAGGACACATTCACATCTTTCTAATGTCCATAGCCTTTAAGAATGCTTTAATTGACTTGTTCTAATAGCATTTATTAAGTATGTGTTATACACAAGATTTTGTACTAGGTGAGGACCTACAGTGATCTAGCTTCTGATCTTAAAGAACCTTTTATTCTATCGATTTGGAGGGGACGGATAAAACACATGCACAGATAAGAAAATCTAAGGAAGAAAAATAACCCAGAACCACCTTCCTTCCTAGATGAAGTGTCTGAGCATAAATTTAGTGAAGGATTAAATATCAATATCTTAAAAGAAGACACAAGGATTTATATGCTCACCTGGTCAATGATATTTGTGTCAGCTGAAAAACGATTTAGGATTAGCCCCAAGGGTGTTGTATCAAAAAACCTATGGAATAAGCACATTAAAAATTACATATTTAAAGAGAAAGGACCTAGGTTATTCTTTCTTTCTTTGCATAGTCATCAGACTTCTGTAATGCTATCTAGTATTAATCCCACAGAACCACACAAAGCCTTTTCTACTATGCTACAAAAATACATACAGTAAAGGGTTTTTGTTTTGTTTGCTTTTGTTTTGGTGAAATGACTGTTTCTGTACCTGATTGGTCCCAGAATGATCTTATTGAGGAGATTGTGGTGAAGATTTTTGGCAGCCGTGAGACCCATCCATTCTACAGTGAGAGATGTAACAAGGCAAAGGAAAATACCTGTTCCACAAAGGATAGTAAATCCAGCCACATAATAAGACTAGAGAAAAAAATAACCAAAAAGCAGACATTCATTATCGGAAACAAAATAAGATTCCTTATTATTCCTCAGTAAAAACTGCAAGTCAAAAACATATATGTCTAAATTTCAGTGACTTGGTGAGTTAATGAAAACACTTCCAAAGTATGCACAATGTGCTTTTCCTCATCATTTATTCAATCACAGATTTGGCTTCTACCTTGCCCTTCCTGGTTGATTAAGGGACCTGAAAATTTTCCTCAAACACCAAAACAGTTCTTCCCAGAGATTTTTCCATACTAAATAACTACTGTATGAAATAATCTCACCGTATTTTTCTATTTTAGTATATTATATAACAAAGGGTGTACGTAGAGTAGATGCTTAATAAAAGTCTGTTGAATGATCTATTCAACCTAATAAATTACTGCCTTAATTGAAGTAGGAAAATTCAAATAATATATTAGCAGAGTTTGGAACCAGAGCACTGGAGTTCAGAACCTAGCACTACTATTACCTTGGACAAGTACTTTAACCTCACCAGACCTCTGTTGCCTCATCTAAAACATGAGAAGATTGGATTAGATAATTTCTTTCCATTCTTAAGATGACTTTTTGCTAAAAACAGCCTCCTAATAGAAAAAGTTCTAGATACCATGTGATTGAAGTGGTACTTTGCTATTTACAGTATTTTGCTATTTTTCATTCACTTTTTAGAGAAGGTCTGATTTACCTGCTCTAATGTCATAAAACAGTTAATAATAATAGTTCTTGGTCTAATTGAGCCTATAATGCTATATAATCCATAATAAATTCAGTTTTGAATACTACTGTGATCTATTATTTTAGGCACTTAGTCCTAGAAAGTGAAAATGACCCCCCCGGTTCCCATTCATTTCTTTTTATCTCCATGCTGCAGTCTATAAATCAAAAACTAAACTTTTTTTCTCTCTAACAGGATTTTCTGAATAATCATAATTTTCTTTTCTTCCTGTTAACCATATTTAGTGTCATCAGATTTAGAGCTGAAAGAGATTTTAGAGATTCAAAGATATTTATAAATTTATCAAGAGCACTATTGTTGAATAAGCTGAGATCCCAATGCTTTGTATGTCTGTTCAATTAGCAAACTATTTTTTGACAAAGGATCTGTGATTTCTTTAGCAGAGAGAACTTCCAACACCAAGTCAGATTAAAATCCTTCTAATGAATTAAAGGATCAAGTCCCAGTGAGTTGTGAGGTCACACAGAAGTTATGTTCCTTGTCCAAGATCATGAAGCTATCATGTCAGAGGCAAGATATGAAGCCAAGTTTTACCTGCTCTATAACCATTAAACCACACTGACTCCATAGCAAAGAATAACTGGCCAGAATAGTAAGATATGAATTTAAATTTAAGGAGATTCTAAAGTTCCATTATTTCAACTGATATTGGCTATCATCAAGGCGTTAGCTACCAAAATTTTACATTCAGGTCTATTTCCAAAGAATACATATAAAAGAGGCAAGAGAAACTTGCTCATAGAGATTATCAAATGTAATACTAAATACAGGCCAGTTGTTAGTAGGGCAAAACAACAGATGAATTCAGAAAGGAAGAATGTGATCTCACCTCCTACATCATTAATTAATCAATATTATTAAGTGCTTATTATATGCAAGGCACTGTGCTAAGTACTACCTCATCATTATAGTATGGGCTGTAACATGTGAAGCTTTAGATTATACTATAAGAAATCTTGGTGTGAAAATTGATCTCAATATGTGATTATAGCCAGGTAGTAGGATATTGATGATTTTTTTCAAATTTTGTTTAAAACTTTAAAAAAATCTTTTCTACCTGATAATCATTTATACTATCCTTTCCATTAAGGTCAGATGTCCATGTAGCTAGCCAGTAGTCTATAGCTACAATAACCGAGTGCTTCAGGAGCTTAGAAAAAATCATCAAAAAAAGGAAGAAGAATCCTCCAGAAGTGAGATATCTCCAGCAAGTCTTCCATGGCATTTTAGTCCTGAGCCTCAATACTGTGGACATGTTATCATCTTCATCTTCCTCCTCTTCTTCCTCTGCATATCAAAAATTTAATAAAACTTCATGTTCATAAGAAGTATATACAATTTTAATTTCACCTTAATTTATTTTAAAACTCACAAGAAATCTAGAAGCAACAGCTTAAATTACCTTAAAGTGGTTATTCTGGGCAGGGAACCATGTCTTAAATTGATGATAATCCTCCAAAGCACCTTACTTTGGGTTTTTAAAAACAACCCTTAAGGTTTGTTTTTTAATCATCCTTTCCCATGTTTATCAATATCATAGACATGTTGCATCTAACTGTAGTGATTACCAGAAGCCTGAACAAGTACTGTATCAGTACTCTGGTCTATATTTTTTAAAAGTTCTATTGGTCAATACTTTTTATTCGGTCTAATTCTTTAATTTGCTGCATAATGTACATATAAATTAATTTTATATAAAAACATGCATGTCTAGTATGCATATATATATATATAGATTTCTGTACAAGCAAATCTATATAAATAGTGTATTTTGTTTCTTTTTTGAGAAATTGAGGATCTATAAATCTGCATGTGCATATTTATGCTACATGAATAGTACTTGCTAATAATCTACAATTCCATAGGTAGAGAATATTGAATATATAGTAGATATAACTATGTGAGAACTCAAAATTAATGATTTGACTTTGAAACCAATCCATAGCTTCCTAAAACATATAAAGACCAAGTATTCACAGAGAAGTTTTTGTAAATAATTCTGAATAGTCATCTTCTGTTATCTAACTACTACCTATTATATAAATGGTCAAAGAAAATGTTTTGGGGTTGGCATTTTTCCTTGAATTTATAATTGTCATAATCTTTTCTTTCATTTGGTTTGCTTAAATTGATCCAAATATGAAAACAGTCTATCAAAGTCTGAAATAGAGTAGCATATTTACTCTATGGACTTCTTAAGTGGTTTATTATGCAAACTTCTTATCAACAAATGTCAAATCAATATAAACATTTCATCTCATTTCTCATAATTTCCAATAAATCTCTTTCCCAAGAGAAAAGTCTGAAATCCACAATTTCTATCCATGTCATATTTATAAAGGATATTCTAAGAAACTACCAACCTTCATCTTCATCTTCCATTTGTGCTTTGGCTTCTCTTGAGTACATAGCTCTCCTGAGAGTTTTTCTTTCCAAGGTTGTTTGGTCAGTCTCCATATCCTATGATTAACATTGTACAATGATTTAAGGATATTCAGACTTGGAGCACCTTAGACACCTTCTTTTTACAAAGAAAAAAAACCTCGAAGTTAAGTGACTGGACCTCAGTCAACAGAAATAGGAAATAGTAAAACCAAGAATCAAACCCAGATCTTCAGACTCAACCATACATCAATCAGTATTTATTAAGTGCCTATGTTCCAGGCACTGTGCTAAGCTCTGGGGGATACAAAGAAGAAAGAAACCCAGTCCCTTTTGCCCAGGAGCTAATAATCTAATTACAAGACAACATGCAAATAACTACGTACACAAAAGATAGATAATAAACTAGAGGAAGGGTCAGAAAGAAAGCACTAAGATTAAGGTCTGGAAAAGGCTTTTTGCAGAACATGAGACTTTATCTGAGATTTCCAGGAAGCTATGAAAACCAGGAGATGAAAAGGGACAGAGTTCCAAGAATGGGGAAAAGTCAGTGAAAACACTCAGTGTCCAGTATGAGCAACAGTTAGGAGGCCAGTGTTACAGGATCTCAGAGTACTGGAAAGGAAGAAAGGGACCAAGACTCATGCTTTGCTGGAGTAGTGTTCTCTGCAGCAACCATTGATTGATGAACCATCCTGATTTATGAATGCTTGATTTACATTAAGGCTTTCTTGGTCCCCCACCTGCTAGTGCCTTCTTGTCTTCCTAATTATCTTGTACTTTTGCATGTATTAAAATATCATTATGTTTTCCTCCCTGAGAGAGAGCATGGGCTATTTTGTTTTTATCTTTAAATCCCACTGATGAGCACAGTGCCTAGAACCTAATAGGGACTTAATAAATATATTGACTGATGGACCAATCATCTTCCATTCACTTAAAAAAATTCTACCTCATGGCAAATTTTAAGAAAATTGCATTTAGTATTTTAAATTGCTGCACCTAGCAAATACAAATTGATATAAAAAACGTGAACAAATCTTGTTAAAATACATCAGCCATGCTATTATTCCTACTAACTTCATAAAGATATAGGTTCATATTATTCAGATTAGAACTATTCTTGAGAAATGTTTTATAAATCAGATTCAAAAATCTCTGATCCTTTCTGTCCCTTCCTATTCCATCCCTTCTACCTCTTCCAGTTCCCCCTTTATTCACATTTTTAAACTTTTTAATAAACTCTTCTCCTTGTACATCTGTGAGTTCTTAACCTATAAGGTCCTGCAATAGATCAATTTCATTTCTTTCCTGCATTGTGTTCTTTCTCATCCAATCCATTTTAATTTGATACTGTGTAATTGTTGTTTCTTGCCATAAAGCAAGTAATACAAAAATTATTTGTTTTAAAAAACATTCATTGTTCTATGCCTAATATACTCTCATGACCATGGTTTTCATGTCTTAAGAATTCAAATATGTATCAACCCATATTTCATTCTCTCCCTAGATCCATATGTATGTAGGTAAATGTCTTTCCATCATATCTAAATATATTTAAATTGACATTATTCCTGGCCTGTGTAATGCTATTGCTATAAAATCTGGCCAGCAGTTCTCATTTTTTTCCCAGATATTTCTTCCAAAATAAACCATAAATTGCCCCCACTCCTAAAGCTTACATCATACTCTTTTGTCCCTGGCATCTAAATCCTATAAAAATGTCTCTTGGAGTCATCCCCAGTAAGTATATAATCAAGGTTCCCACAAAATAATCCCTAAGTAGGCACTTGCTGACTGTTCCTCTGAATCTTATTTTGATAAGAAATAATCACTTGAACAGTTTTAATTTGTTCTAGTCTCTTTATATATTTGAAATATATCTTTTTTTCCCTATATGAGGACACTCTCTCTATGAAGACCTTGTGATCCTTAGAGGAATCAACAGAAACTATATGAGTTTCAAATGTATGTGCATACACATGCATGTATATATGTACATATATATGAATATATGCATGTGTACATATGTGTATGTATACATAGATACATGCACACGTGTGTGTATATATGTATGTATGAATATACCTTTCATGCTACTGCTTCTGGTTGTGGTATGTATGTTTCTCCTCTTTTTTCAATGATCATATTTTAATTCCTCATCAATTTCTTTCAGGAAGTTGGATACCTTAGCAGGGCTCTATATCACCAGAAGAATAATTTCAGCTCACAGATTCTCTAGTTTGAGCTATGCAAACATTGCTTTTTTTCCTCTTCTATTTATTCTGGTCTCTCACTTCTGTATTCCTTTAGTCAACCTATAATTAAACACTCCAAGTACTTCCTTGGTTCACCTGCATTCCTTTCTTTCAATGTCATTTTGGTTCTTATCTATGATTCTTTGCCTAAGAAATGTCATGAGGTCTAAACAAGTTCTTATTGTGCAGATGAGAAAAGAGAAGAGAGAGAAATGGAAAAGCTTAAGTCAAATGGTTTGTCTGAAGTCACAAGCCAGATCAAGCAAATAATATTTTAGGCCTAAATTTAAATTACACATATATGTCATAGTTACATAACAGTCATACTATTGTCTTGATTACTAAAATAAGCATGCGCCATATTGTGGTTTGAAATTGTGAACTGGTGACATTCTTCTTAGAGAGTTCTGAGGATTAGACAATATCCAGTACATCTTGTATTTCAGTACTATTTCCTAATTACCTTTTCTAATTCTTGGTCTTGGCGATTCATAAGTGTTTTCCAGTGTTCATAAAGTTCAACATCTTTGTTTTGAATATCCTTCAAAGTTCCTTCCCTTAGTACGTTACCATCCTTCATAGCTATGATCTAAAGGAAATTAATTATAAACAAATTACATTCACAACTTAAATGCAAAATTTAACTATCTTCATCTTTAAAATCACTGAAAACATTTTCAAATCATTAATTATGAAAGGTGCCATACAGGGAAAATCAGTTACCAAGGGTCTCTTCCCAGCTCTTACCCAGTCAGCATGTGTCAGATACTGCAATTTGTGGGTCACAAGAACCAGTGTCCTCTTATCCTCTTGAAGAAATTTCAAAATCCCTTCCTGCATCAAATGATCACTCAAATGAATATCGAGTGCAGAGAATGGGTCATCCTGAATCAATCAAACAGGGTTGGGAGAGAGGAGAAGAAAAAAGATTGTATTTTAGAAATTTGTTTCTTCTAGAAAATTTTAGCTGAAATTACTGGTATAGTATTATTCTCCCATATTGCTTATAAATTATACAGTATCTTGTAAGTATTTATAACTGGTGCTTATTAACTCAAGATCTTAAAACCCTTCATTGTGGCTAGGCTGTATTTTCTTCTCGTTTATTCTTCTCTGATGAAGGAATTTGGTCCCTCTCCTTTCTTATCAATGACAATGCCTCTTGATCCCATCCATTCATAATCTTCCAAAGTCTTTCTTCCTTCATCATTCCCTATCTTCTCTCATTTTCACTTTCTCCTTATTCTTAATTTTTCCTACAACCTACAAAATGCAAAAATCTCCTTCCTTACATAAATTTCACTTGACCCTGCCATTCATATTGTCCTAAATCTCTATAACCTTTCCTAGTCAAATACTCAGAAAGGGTCTTCTTTACATGTTTCCTCCATTCCCCCAATTCTCTGTCATTTCTCATTCTCCTGCATTATTAATTCTGAGAGCATCTCTCAAATGAAATATTGATCTTCAAGGTTAAAAGTGATGCCTTAAATATTAAATCTAATGACTTTTCCCTCCTCAGTTGTCACGCTGCTTGCACTCTCTGATGCTTCGGACACTTGATCAATTCCTCTCCCTGATCACTCTTTCCTGCCTTCATGGATTTTGTGACACTTCTTTCTCTTCGTTCTTGATGCAGTGGATGAAGTGCTGGACCTAGAGGAGGAAAGACCTGAGTTCAAAATTGACCACAGACACTAGCTGTGTGACCCTGAGCAAGTCACTTAACCCTATTTGCCTTAGCTTCCTTATCTATAAAATGAGCTGAAGAAGAAAGGGGCAAACCCCTCTAGCATCTTTGCCAAGAAAACCCCAAACTGGGTCACAAAGAGTTGGATATGACTGAAGTGACTGAACAGCAGAGATATAAAGACAAATTCGGAGTTGTTGTAAGAGGGAAAGGGGGAGGGAGCAGAAAATAAACATTTATTAAACATCTACTATGTGCCAGACATTGTACTAAGCACTTTACCAATATTATCTCATTTGATCCTGACAACACTGTGAGGTAGCTTAACCCCATTTTATAGTTGAGAAAGTAACTTGCCCAGGGTCACATGGTATTAAGTGTCTGGGGGACAAATGGGAACTTAAGTCATACTGACTCCAGGACCAGTGTTGAATACTCCAGATAAGAAATTTTGAACTAGGTCATTTGTCATGGGAGAGAAGAGAAGACAGATGCAAGAGGTGGAATTTAAAAAAATGACCAGATTTTCTTTGATATGGGTATTGAAAGGGAGAAAATAAAAATGACCCTGAGGATTTGAGTCTCAGGGATTTGAAGGATTGTGTTGAGGTTTGTTTTGACATTAATAGAATTATTTTGGAAAAATATAAGGAATTCTGTTTTGGATATACTGAGTTTGAAATACCTGGGTCTAGCTGTGTCTAGTTGGAGATAGCCAGTAGACAGAGATAATATAGGATTTTAGTTCAAATAAGAGAGTAAGGCTAGGTATGTGGAGTGTGCAGTATCCTGCTTAAAAATAACTTCCCTCATGTTAACTTGTAAGCTCACCAAAGCACAGAAGAGAGAGACAGAGATTTTGAGCACTTATGTAATGGGCTGAAGAAGAATGATGGTTCAGGAAAGGAGATAAACATAGAGCAATCAGACAAGCAGTGAAGAACCGCGAGAAAGAAGTGTCACAAAATCCATGAAGGCAGGAAAGAGTGATCAGGGAGAGGAATTGATCAAGTGTCCGAAGCATCAGAGAGTGCAAGCAGCGTGACAACTGAGGAGGGAAAAGTCATTAGATTTAATATTTAACCTTGAAGATCAATGTTTCTAGTCTCTACTATAACCCATCTTCCACAAGGTGGCAAATTAATATTTCTAAAACATGGCTCTGATCTATTTAAAATCTCACCTACTCCTCTGCTCAAATATCTTCAGTGACTTCCTATGGCCTCTAGAATAAAGTTACAAAATCCTTAGTCTGGTATTTAAAAGGGATAGAGACTATACCTAAAATTTAGTAAATATGCAGAACTCCCAAGTTAAAAGGGAAAAAATAGTGACTTGCAGGGACAGAATTCCCTCTATTCCTCCAAGTCAGTATTTTTTCTCCTGTAACATGTAGTCTTAGAGACTTCATTCCATTGCTCACTGAAAGGGTAAGTGAATTGCTCAGGGTCATATAACCAGTACAGGTTAAAGGAACTGGAACTCAGGTTCTGGTTTTAAGATCAGCTCTCTATTCACTATACCCTAATGCTTCTAAGGATAGCCCCATGCCATAGATAGCAAGCATGGAAAACCCTCCACAACATGAATGCCATCCAACTTTCCAGTCTTATTTGATACTGCATCTCTTCAAGTACTCTCAAACTGTTCTCAGAAATATTCCCCATACACAGCCAGATATCTCCATATCCATGTCTTTGCAAAGGTGATCTTCTCTGTCTTGAGTGAACTCTTTACTCAATCCACTTCACAGAATCCCTGAATTTCTTCAGACACAGCCTGAGTGCCATCTGGTACACAAAGCCTCAGGTAATCCATCCTCCTCTTGCCCCTACCTACACACGTATTTTAGTGCTCTTTCTGTTCAGAAATTAGCTTGCATCCGTTTATTTGCATATGTGTTGATATTTCCCCCAAAGGAATATAAAGGTTTGGACTACTCCATTTATATCTTTTCAGTGAAGCAAATTTTAAAATTCTTCAGTCAATTAATAAATGCTTATTAAGTATAGGCATAAAATAAGCTTGGTTTAGGGGGCACTAACAGTTAGGGGACCAAGAAATGACTCCTGAAGAAAGTAACCTTTGAGATTAGTCTGAAGGAAACCTGAGATCCCAAGAAGTAGAAGAACTTTCTTAGAATGAGGGATATAGCCAGTCCAAAGGCTCTGAGATACAGGATGATGTGTGAAGAAAGTGTGTAGAATAAGGGAGGAAAAGTAGGATGGGGGCAGGCTATGAAGAAATTTAAATGCCAAAAAGATATTTTCACATTTGTTCCTTCAAGTAACAGAGAGTCATAGAAGTTCACCTGAGTAGGAATGTGATATGGTCAAATCTGAGCTTCTGGAAAGTCACTTTGCAGGTTCTGTAGATGATAGCAATGGTGAGAGACCTTAGGCAGAGAGATCAAATAGGAAACTATTACAGTGGATCAAGTGAGAGGAGATGAGGATCTGAAGTAAGATGGCACATCTGTGAGTACAAAATGATACATATGCAAGAGATGTAGAGGTACAAAAGACAAGAATTGGAAACTGTCTATGTGTGGATAATGAGAGTGAGGAGGTAAGGACGAAATCTGAGGAACCAGAAGAATATGGGTGCCCTCAAGAGAAAGAGGGATAGGTTTTGGAGGGGACAGACAATGAGGTCTGTTTTGGACGTACTGAGCCTAAGATCTCTATGTGTCATTCAACTGGAAATAGACAATAGATAATCTATTGTCTGGACTGGAGCTCGGGAGACAAATTAAAATTAGATAGATAGATCCAGGAGTCATCTTCAGAGAGATGATCATTGTACCTATGGGAGCTGAAGAAGTTACCAAGTGAGAGGAAAAACAAGATGGCTCAGGGAAAAGCTTTAGTGTACGCTCACAATTAGAAGTCATTATATGAATAATAATGATCCAATATAGTAGAAAGAAGTCAGATAGGCAGAGGAAAATCAAGAGAGAAGGGCATCATAAAAGTTCAGAGAGAAAAGAGTATTCAGGAGGAAAGAGTGATGCACGTATGAAATACTACGGAGAGGACAAGGAGTATGAAGACAGAGAAAAATCCTTTAGATTTAGCAATTAAGAGATGACTGGTAACTTTGAAGAATGCAACTTTAGTAGAGTGATGAGGTCATAATCAAACTGTAGAGGTTTTTAAAGAAAATGAGAGGAGTGGCAGTGAAGGCACCAGATATAGATGGCTTTCTCAAGGACTTGGGATGAGAAAAGAAGGAACAACATAGACTGATAGCTTGTGAGGGTGGTAGAATCTAGTGAGGAACTTTTTAAGGATAGGGATGACTTAAGATAACAGTGAAGGAACCAGATTATTCTAAGAGACTGAAGATTGTTGAGGGAGAAATTACAGTAAGGGAAATATATTAGAGAAGAAGGGAAAGGGGGAGATTGATCAAGAAATAGTTGTGTCAGGCAATGTGTTAGGCTCTTGAAAAACATTTTAAAAATATAATATCTACTGTTGAGCTCATATTTTTTTTGAGAAAGCAAAATGTACATATGTAGGTATGTACAGAAAAAACACAAAATAAATGTTAAGGGATTTAAATACAAGTTAGTTATTATTAAAGACACTAGCAGCAGATGTGGAAGGAATAGCAAAGGCATCTTGTCACAGGTCAACTGAACTGAATCTTAAGTGAGAAATTTGCAGAGGAATAAGGAGGATGGTTAGTGCAAAGGGATAAGAGGAATGTTGTGAGTGAGGAACAGAAAAAGTCAATTTGGTTGGACCATAGATTTTGGAAGGGAAATAAGGTGCAGTGGATCTGAATAGACTGGGACCAAACTGTGAAGAACTTTCCAAGTTAGAGGGGTTTATATTTGATCCTAGGGGCAATAGGGGAGCTTTTAGAGTTCATAAAATAGTAAAGTGATATGGTCAGATTTATTCCTAAGGAAAATCACTTTGACAGCTCTGCAGAAGATGGACTGGAACGGAAAGAGATTTGAGGCAAGAAGTCCAATTAGGAAGCCCACTGCAAGGATCCAGAAAATAAGTAACGAGGGCGTGAACTAAGGTGGCAACTGGTGGCAATTGGTAAGTTTGGTAAAGGAGAGGGATTGTGTGGGGACAAATAATGAGTTTTGTTTTGGATATGATAAACTGGAGATGTATATAAAAAGTGTGTGTGTGTGTGTGTGTGTGTGTGTGTGTGTGTGCGTGTGTATCCATGAGGATTGATGAGGTCACTGTAAAAGAGTATCAGGAACAAAGAGAAGTAAGCCCAAGGCAGAATTTTAGGGTACAACCACACTGAAGTTAATAGGTATATGAATGATAATCTAGCAAGAATATTCTTAGAGGGGGCAGAGCCAAGATGGCGGAGTAGAAGGATGCACATTTACGAGCTCCGAGCCCACAACCCATGGAATTGAGGTAAAAGGAGATCCCCATAAATTCTGAATCTCTGCAGGGGGTGCATAAACACAGGGGAAGAGATTTCCGTTCCACTGAACCCTGGAGAGCCGTCCCCGGGGTCCATCGCACTCCGGAAAGCAGACCCCACCCCCACCCCTGGCCGCGGTCCCAGAGAAGCTGACCCGAGCAGACTTCAGAGAGGGAAGCTCCGGCAGCCGGGAAAGTCCCTCCGCCCACAGAAACTACAGGTCAGTAAGAAAGAAGGCTGCGATAGGGGAGGGGAGCGGAGCTTCTCCGTGAATCGGGCCCCCTCGGGAGGAAGCGGCTGCGGCAGAGACGGGGGCAGGAAGCGGCGGAGGCAGAGGCGTGGGCGGGCGGCTGAGGCGGCAACGGCCCGGGACTCAGGAATCCCCCAGCAGCAGGTAGGATCTTCAATACTGAAGGTCTTTCCAACCTGAGGGAGCCAAGCCGGGGAGACGGCCCTGCCCCCACCCTGCTCTACTGCTGAACGCCTCTGAATAAAACCCCCAAGGGAGCTGAGCACAGCAGGCGGGGCCCCCCACCCCGCCCCCACCTGCTCCGTTCCTGAAAGTCTCTGCAGGAAGCCCCTGAGGGCCCAAGATTAGGAGGCGGCCCTGCCCCCACCCCTGCGCCAGAACCAAAGCTTGCCGCGGGAAAGCGCATTTGAATCTCAGAGGCCAAGCACTAGCTGGGCGGATCCAGGTTGAGGTGGAAAGAATCTCAGAAGTCAAGTAACTGGCTGGGAAAATGCCTAGAAAGGGGAAGAAAAATAAGACTTTAGAGAGTTTTTTCCAACAAATGCAAATGATCCCGACCTTCGGATCTGATGGGGAGGACGAGAACGTATTTTTCCCATCAGGGAAAGATGTGGAGGGCGGGGCCTCAGTACCCCAGACACCCCAGGGGGGTGTTGGGTGGGCTCAGGCCTTGGAAGAGCTTAAAAAGGATTTTGAAAAGCAAGTTAGACAGGTGGAGGAAAGACTGGGAAGAGAAATGACAAAGATGCAAGAAGAGTATGAAAAAAAGGTCAATATCTTGGTAAAGGAGACCCAAAAAAATGCTGAGGAAATTAACACCTTGAAAAATAGGCTCACTCAATTGGCAAAAGAGGTTCAAAAAGCCAATGAGGAGAAGAATGCATTCAAAAGCAGAATGAGCCAAATGGAAAAAGAGGCTCAAAAGCTCACTGAATTTAATAGTTCTCTCAAAATTAGAATGGAACAGATGGAGTCTAATGACTTTATGAGAAACCAAGAAATCACCAAACAAAACCAAAAGAACAATAAAATGGAAAAGAATGTAAAATATCTCATGGGAAAAACAACTGACCTGGAAAATAGATCAAGGAGAGACAACTTAAAAATTATGGGACTACCTGAAAGCCATGATCAAAAAAAGAGCCTAGACATCGTCTTGCATGAAATTATCAAGGAAAACTGCCCTGACATTCTAGGACCAGAGGGCAAAATAAGTATTGAAAGAATCCATCGATCACCACCTGAAAGAGATCCAAAAAGAGAAACTCCTAGGAACATTGTGGCCAAATTCCAGAACTCCCAGCTCAAGGAAAAAATCTTGCAAGCAGCTAGAAAGAAACAATTCCAGTACTGTGGAAATACAATCAGGATAACCCAAGATCTAGAAGCTTCTACATTAAGGGATCGAAGGGCGTGGAATAGGATATTCCAGAAGGCAAAGGAACTAGGACTCAAACCAAGAATCACCTACCCAGCTAAACTGAGTATAATACTTCAAGGGAAAATATGGTCTTTCAATGAAACAGAGGACTTTCAATCATTCTTAATGAAAAGACCAGAGCTGAAAAGAAAATTTGACTTTCAAACACAAGAATGAGAGGAAGCATGCAAAAGTAAACAGCAAGGAGAAGTATTAAGGGACTTACCAGAAATGAACTGTTTGCATTCATACAGGGAAGGACAATATTTCTAACTCTTAAAACTTTTCAGTTTCTGGGTGGTTGGTGGGACCACACATACACATGTACACGCATGCTCACACATACACACATGCATTCACATGCAGAGACAGAGAGCACAGATTGAACTGAATAGGATGGGACCATACCTTAAAAGAAATTAAGGTAAATGGTGAGAGAGAAATGTAGTGAGAGGAAAGAGGGGGAAATGGAAGGGGGTAACTATATGTCATTTAAGAGGCAAGTAGGAGATGTTTTTAGTGGAGGGAAAAAGAGGAGAGCTGAGGAAAAAAACAAACAAACAAACAAACAAAAGTTTACCCTCATCACATTTGACTAAACGAAGGAGTGAAATGCACACTCATTTTGGTATGAAAACCTATCTTACAGTATAAGAAAGCGGGGGAGAAGGAGATATTGGGGGGGGATGATGGAAGGGAGGGCAAAGGGAGGAGGGAGTAATTGAAAGTCAACACTTGGGGAGGGACAGGATCAAAGGACAGAAGAGAAACAATGAGGGGCAGGTTAGGAGGGATGGCAGTTCAGTTAGTCTTACACAACACGACTATCAGGAAGGTCATTTGCAAAGCTACACAGATATGGCCTATAATGAATTGCCTGCCGTACCAAAGGGAATGGGTGGGGAGGGAGGGATGGGGAGAATTTGGAACTCAAAGTTTTAGGAACAATTGTTTAGTATTGTTGTTGCAACTAGGAAAGAAGACATACAGTTAATGAGGAATAGAAAGTCATCTGGCCCTACAGGAGAAAAGAGAAGATAGAGACAAGGGAAGGGAGGGATGACAGAAGAGAGGACAGATTGGAAATAGGGAAAATTAGATTGCTTGGGGTATTGGGGTGGGGGGAGGGGAGAAAAGGGGAGAAAATTTGGAACTCAAAATTTTGTGGAAATGAATGTAAAAAGCTAAATAAATAAATAAATAAAAATTAAAAAAAATTAAAAATTAAAAAAAAAAAAGAATATTCTTAGAGATAAGAAGAATGTCGGGGGAGATTGGTATCACAAGAATGCAGAGAGAAGAGAGTGTCCAAAGGGAAGGAGTGGTAAACAATGTCAAATGGAGCAAAGGTCAAGGAGGATGAGGGCAGAGAAAAGACCACCAAATTTAATGATTAAAAGGCTGTTGGAGACAGGAGGCAGCAGCTTCAGTGAGTAATAAAGTTAGAAGCCCGATTGCAAAGGCATCAAGGTTATAGGTAAAGGCAATAACCTGGTGAGAAAGGTCACCTCTTCAAAAGAATCTGGAATAATAAAAGAAGTCATAAATTAAATTAAAGCATTATGAGATAGGGTATGAGAAGCAGCAGCTCAGGGCAAATGGCCTCTTTAGGTAAAATTGGAATTGATCCAGTCACAACACTGTTACGTGATGTCCTCCAGTTCATTTATTAGCACAAATGTAGGATGACAGAATTTGGAAGGTGAAAGTAATTCAGGGCTGGAGGTTGGCAAGTCATAAGCAAAGAGAGGACAAGAGTGAAGGAATTCAAGGTTAGAGGACAGTACACAGTTTAGGAAGGGAGGCTAACATAGCCAAAGCTGGAGTCATAGCCAGCTCAAACCATCTATACAAATACTAGTTAAAGATTTTTCAAGTGAAGGTATTACCTTCTAGATACAAACAATGCACAAAATAACAATGCATGCACCAACTACCACCTTCATCCAAATATCTGTTTCAGCTGGTAGGATCTGATTAATTATAACAAGTAATATAATGATCATCAACATTTCTGAGAGACAGAAATGGAGCCACGTCTATTTTTGCATTACGATGACTCATGCTTTTATCCATCTGGCCCTCACTCCATAGGTAAACTGCATCTCTTCCACACTTTCTCATTCTCTCTGATTCTTTTCATTGTTTTTACTCAAAAAAATGTAGCATTCGGACTGTCCACTTGTCCTATTCTCTGAGGTTGTGGCAGATGTGTTGGCAACGAAGCACCCTATGACACAGTGGCAGAGCTGTGAAGTAGTTATTTCAAAAATATAGATGAGCTTTAAACACAGCAAGAGATTCTAGGAGAAGGAAATGTACTCCTGGCATGACTATGACCTCTGCTAAGGCGCAGATTTAAGAGGTACTACTGTGTAAGTGATAAATGATAGGAAGGCTTATTTAGCTGGAAAAAGATTGTGTCAATGGGATTAAAATGTAATAAGACTAGAAAGGTAAGTGGAGTCAGATTGTAAAGGGCTTTAAATAGTAGGCAGAGAAATGTGTGTTTGATACTGGACATAACAGGGAGATGCTGTAAACTCAGATTTGACCTTTGCAGATGCTGTGTTGCTATGGTCTTTTTAAAAAAAACATATAGCATTCCTAGTCTTTTGTATTACCTTAAATACATTATCTAAACATGAGTGTGATAAACATTTATGCAATCCACCATAATATATTTTACATAAATTCAGTACTATTTCTCTATGCATACATATCATTTTTCTGTAGAGTACTCTAAAAACCTGTCATTTGAGGGCATAAAACTCCTACTTTTCCAAAATCATAAGTTTTAATCCCATTTTATTTCCTTATTTCCAACTGAGTAATCTTCTTTATGCCTTTTTAAGTCATCAATTATTTAGCTGCATAGAGTTATTACTCTGGATCTGAAATTCTTACTAAATGTTGTGATGAAATGTTTAATAATTGTTACAACAGTTGAAATTTTCCTTATGTAAAGATTTGTTATTTAATTAGGAGTTTCATGGTAAATGAGAATATAAGACATGGATACTTTTGTTAGTTCTGCTGTTACTATGGTATATCACTTTAGGGATATTAAGTGGGAACTACTTTGCTGTGGTAGCAGGAATAGCAACAGCTTCCACCGGCTTGCTCCTGCTTCTCCATTGTTTTTAGGATTTTCTGGAAACTTATTGGAACTTCAGGGCCATTTACATGAGTGACTGCTGCTTACCAGGGGCCATGACTGGATTTAAATGGAAAGTTAAAAGAGTTGCATGTGTTTATGCATCTCACATCCAAATTTGTTGGAAGATGTTCAACATGGGTGAGAGTGGACTCTCTCCTAAGGCATTCTGATGCAGCGAAGAGGTAGATAGAAATTGATTGCCCCAACTCTGTTAGTACTAAGGATTGAAGACCTTTACTCAAAGACAATCTATTCCCCATCCATTCCCTTCTCTTCATTCATACAGCCACCAATCATTACTTTTTACCTAAACACTATTTAAAAAACCTCCTAACTGGTCTACATGTATCATCTTCCTCCCTCCAATTCACTTCCACTTGGGTGTTAAAGGGTCTTTCTTAAAAAACATGTCGGACCACATAATTCAGTAAATCTTCCCCTTCCATACTTTTCACTGGTTGTCTCCAATACTCTCTCTGCTCACCTCTACTAATCTCACTCTTTAATACTCACCTTCTATAAGAGATCATTCTGGGTCCCCCTCACACTCTAGAGCTTTCCCTTTGAGATGACTCTCCAATTATCCTGTATATATCACACATGTATATAGCTGCTTGAATGTTAAATGGAAAAATGTGAGCTCCTTAAAGGGAAGAATTAAGGCATTTTGCTTTTCTTTGTATTCCCAGTGCTTAGCACAAGGACTGGAGCATAGAAAGCACTAAATAAATTCTATCTGACTCACTGACTTATTATGAAGGCTTTATCCCACTCCATCTAAGATAACAATAGTTTATTCAAGGTCATTCTTGCAAAATCAAAAGTACCAAGTTCAGGACTCCCATTCAGGTAATATCCTGCATGTAAAGCAGGGGCAGTTAGGTGGTACAGTGGATAGAGCACCAGTGCAAGAGTCAGGAGGACCTGAGTTCAAATTTCACCTCAGACACTTGACACTCACTAGCTGTGTGACCTTGGGCAAGTCACTTAACCCCAATTGCCTCATCCTGGGTCATCCCCAGTCATCCTGATGAATATCTGGTCACTGGATTCAGATGGCTCTGGAGGAGAAGTGAGGCTGGTGACCTGCATAGCCCTCACTCACTCAAAACAAAGTCAAGTGCAAGACATGTCATTATTTCTCTGATGGCATGGTCATCTAGGCAACAGAGGATGAACATACCCTCTGTGGCTAAAGCTGCTTAGTGCGTTGCATCTGTGTCTTGTTAACACAACACTAACCTCAGAATGTATCCCAGATGCTTTTTAAAAATAAATCCCTAATAGATAAATATGCCAAGTTGTTTTCTAGAAAAAGTAGAACGTTAATATGCAAAAACAGAAAAATTCTGGTTATTTGTAATTTCAGTAAAGAAAATATCACCAACATGTAAAATCTAAAGTACCACTAAAGTTACTATGAGATTTGAGAATTATTCAGTGATAAAAATGTGAAACATTAATTATTGTGAAAGCCTAAGAAGTCTAAAAATACATATTTTAAAATTTAGATGCAGTATAAAGTTATTCATATTTTAGAATACTCTCACTATTGAGGACACATTCTCAGTGGTCAGTGTAGTAAGAAAGGCTTCTAGGTTATCTGGGCAGCTGCATTTGTTCAGACTGAGCCTCTAAGAAAATGCAGGCTTTGGGTAATTCAGGAAGCCACCATGGTTATAATCCAGATGTCTTTAGGACTTATTTCTGGCTCCAGTAGAGCGGAAGAAAATATTTCCTTTTGTAACAGAGGACAAAGAATTCCCAGAGCACTCCCCATTTTCTGGTAAATTCTGAGTGTGTAAATAAGCAATGTAAAATGGATTTAAACTGAATTTTCATAATCTAGTTTTCTCTGGATCGTCTAGAAAGGTATAATGGTAGTGGCTTGGCGGAGTGGATTCAGGACCTTGACTCAAACATTGCCTCTGATGTCTGTGTAACCTTGGGCAAGCAACCTCACCTTCACGGTCATCTGTTTCCTCATCTGTAAAATGAGGGTGGATTCATTTTGTACTCTAGATGGCCTCCACATTCCCTTGGAGTATGCTGGAGCTGGATCATCCTGACTCACAAGAGTCAGTTGCTAAATTTTAGTGTGAACATTTATGCCTTGAAATTTGGCAAATACTATTATTCAGAGCTAGATTTATTGTTTTGTTGATTGTTAAGATGTAAGAAAATGGAGATGTTAATAATTCAGATTTTAAAAGTCCATAGAATTTACATTTTTTTGGAGAGCCAGTTGTAAAATATTTCCAGCACATTTATGATTCTGACTCTAGCTCTCTGATCCTATGTACCACTTTATCCCTTCTCTCTTTTTCTCTCCCTCTTGATAAGTAAAAAGTGGTAGCAATTTGCACAGCAACAAGTGAAGATTTTATGGCAAAACAAAAGGGTGTAATGATATTTAAGTCTTACTAGAACAAGTCTATTTCATCAGATCTTTTCATTTGGCTGATGACATTTTAACAGGCATGACACGTGACATATTACAGTTAGAATTAATGAATGTTTTAAAAAGTGCTAAGAGAAATGGTAAAGAGCATCACTATATGTAAATGAACAATATTTACATAAAGAAGGGACATCTTTGTGTAATAAATAGGGACTGTAAATTTTTTTTTGTAGATTCAACATTGCATTATTGGAACTCTGGCTTTTAACATAAGAAGGTTTGGGTGACATTTGCTAAGCTGAATGGAATTTAGGACCAAAGATTTATGGTTGTAAGGGTTCTTAAAACCATCATAGTTCAGCTCTCTCGTTATGAGAAAACTGTGGTCCACTGAGGGAAAGTGACATCCTTAATATAGATATTAAATAGCAGAAATGACTCCAACCCAGATTGTCTTACTGCAAACCTCATGTTCCTTCCACTGCATAAGGTTACCTTGAGTTAACAAGAGGAATTAAACTGTAGAACAGAATGCATTTTTACTTCTTAAAGGGCTTTCTTGTTATTCAGCCATTTTTGAGTTTCTGTCCAACTCTTCATGACACCATTTTATGGTTTGACAAAGATACTGGAGTAGTTTGCTATTTCCTTCTCCAGTTCATTTGACAAATGAGAAAACTGAGGCCCAGGGTCTAGGGTCAGACAGCTAATGTCTGAGGCCAGATTTGAACTTGGATTTTCCTGACTCCAAGTCTGCTACTCTACCCACTGTGGATATCCGCTGCCCTTCAGGGTCTAAGACAATATGTTTCTTCTAGAGGCACCAAGGCTATAGCTTTTCTCTGTTTAATCTCACGGCTTTGAGACTACTGTTTGGTCCTTATACCCAAATACTGGGGCTTGGGGCAAAGTTTATCCAATTCCATCTTGTTTGCATGATTACTGGATCAGATTACTAAAGTGACCATGCTACTAAGAGAACTGCAGATGGAGGCCTTCGGGGGTGGTGGAGGCCATGAATGACAACAGGAGGGGGTAAGGTAAGTGCAGCAAACAGAAGGCACACAAGCAGACCCATAAGAAAGGAGGCAGTTAATACAAGGATACATCTCCCCTTACCAAGGCCCACCTCCCAGATGTACCTTGTTTATACCCTGTTGTTTGCTTATTTTCTTCCTTATCAGTGAGCTCCTTGAGAGCAAGGACTATCTTCTATATTTTTTCGAGTTCCCAGAACTTAGCACAGTGCTTGCAATATAGTAAGCTTAATTTGATAACATTTAACTTAAAAATATTTAATAAATGTGTATTGACTGACTGTCTGAAACTATGGGAGGACTGTTGCTGAGGGAGGAAGAATTTTGAAACCTCTGGGAAGGAAACACATTGAAAATATAAATTATTTCTATTGCTTAACTAATTAATTCCTGTTATTAATAAATTTGACCAGTTTCCAACTATTCTATTATCTTCACTTAGCTGAGATAAAAAAAAGGAGGAGAGAAGGAAGCAGAGCCCTTTAAAGAGACATGAGCCACAATTTTTTGTTTCCAAGGAATGCTTCTGGGTAAGGACAGTCATTGTTCTGTTACTAAGAATTTTTAAGGATTGAACCCCATCCAGGTGTTCATAAAAAATGAGATCTGGAAGAACAAGTTGCACTTGTTTAAAAATTAATGAAGAACATATATTTAGGGTAGGATTTTTTTTTAAAAAAAGAGATATAAAACAGTGTTATTTTTGGAGAAGCATTATGGACAGTAAATAAGAATACTTCTTAATAAAGAACATAAAACTTTCACAAGACAAGCTATAATAGTCATATGGTGGGGAATAGAGGAAGCGCTACTAAAAGTGGAAGGTTAGGTAAATATTGGATTTAATTTACTGAAAATTTCATTAGTCAAAAAAAAATCTAATGGGGAAATTGGACTCTGGATACAATTTCAATGAGCAAAGGAAGAAACCTTGGAAGAAAATGACCACCTCAGCTTGGCATTCATAATAGCACAGAAAGAGAACACTGGAAATAAATATTACCATAATATGATTTATAAGCATTTGCAAATTAATACAGTGATTACTAAGAACCACTATCGGTTGACTAAAAACAAGCCAGGTGAAAATACTTCCTTTTCATGTTTGATCCATTTTCTATATTTGTAAATCGTGGAACTGTCAAAGGATATGACAAAGTCTTCCATATGTTTGTCAAGAAATATGAACTATTTGGTGTATTTGTTGATCAATGACTAAGAATTCTTATTAGTGGTTCTTTATAAAATTAAATAGATATGTGTTACTGGGGTTTGGTATTGCCTCTGTTATCACATAGGCCACAATAGTACTATGGATAAAAAATAATAACTCATTTATATATCTGACATTTTAAGATAATTTAATCAGTGACACAGAAAGGGCAATATAACCAAATAGTCTAATGATAGAAAACTGGGAAATACTAATATAATTGATAATACCCTTGAGGTTTAAACTCATCATGGCAGACTGAGCCTAAAAAAATCAGATTCAATTTAATAATAATAAATCTGAATATCTACCATTTGGGTTCAAAAACAAAACTGCAGAAATACAGGATGAGAGAAAGCTATGTTGGAAATAGTTAATGTGAAAACTATGTAAAATCTTAGTTATTCGCAACACTAATGTAACTACTAAAAAGAAAATGCAAATGTAGGCTGAATTATAAAATATAGAAATCTGCACTTGCTAGTGTATACGTGCAATAATTTGCTCAGATCTGAAAAGAGGATTTTAGGAAGAGCACCAACAAATTGGGGTTGTTTCAGTAGTGTGGGGTATATCACATAGGGAGGCGGGGTTTCTATCTCATTCACCCCAATTCCCTATTCTATTGATATCAATATTCCTGTCACTCAGGCTGGAAATATCAGTCTTAGACTCATTACTTTTCTTTACTACCCACATTCGATCAGTTACCAAATCCTGTCAATTCTATCCCCACAATACTCTTCACATCTGTCCTCTCATTTCATTTACACTGCCTCCACTCCAATACAGGCCCTTATCACTTCCTGCACAGACTATTGTAATGGCCTTCTTACAATTTTCCCAGTCAGTAATCTTACCATCCTTTAACCCATCTTTTATACTGTCACTGGAATAATTGTCATATTCAGGTCACAAAAACCTTTTATACCTCTAGTCAAAAACGCTCAGAAGCTCAGCCTAAAATGTAAACTTTTAAGCTTGACACTTAGGGCAACAAGAAAACCAACTTATTTTCATAGCTTTATTGCATATTGTTTTCCTACGTATACTTTAAACTCCAGACACTCTGGACAACTGGCCGTTAAATCAAATTTTGTCCAGTTGTTGCCTGCCTCTGTATACTTTAGCTGTGGTCCGTCCTTCATTTTCAGAGACATCATGACATCACAAGGTGCTTTCTTTATTTGCATGTGAACTGGATGTAAGTGAGGCACACTTGCACAAACTCTTTAGACTTACTCTTTCTTCCAGAGTCATCCAAATCCAATGGCAAGGAAAAAGTCAGTTCAACCAGCAATGGCCCAGGATGCAGTGGTTGACCTTGGTATCTGTGATGCCTAACAAACCTCTAAGCACTCCACAGCACCTGCTGTCACCATCTTTATGGCCATTGGAACAAATTGTTCTCATCTGCTCACTCCTTTGGGGGAAGTCTTAGTAGGTCACCACCCATGCTTGGAAAATACTTTTCCCTAATGTCCAGCTGTTGAAATCTTTCTCTTTCTTTAAGGTGCTGCTCAGGTACTCCTTATGCTGGTTCTTGAATCAGAGGATTTGGCCTCAAATTCTGCCTCTCTCATTTAACACTTACTATCCATGTGAACTTAGATAGATCCTTTAACTTCTGTGGGACATAGTTTCCTCATCTGTAAAATGAGGAAGTCTTTGAAGTCCCTTTCAGTTCTATATTTATAATCCTATCATCCTTCTTGGAGTCCTCCCTGAACCCTCAGGTAGAAAGTTAACTCCTCCTCCATAAATCTGGTAAGAACACAATCTGAATGTTTTCTTTGCCCTGATCATACTGGATTTTCTATTATACTTATTTATGTACATTTCATATCCCTCCAATAGCATACCTAGTGCAATGCCTTGCACAAAATAAGGTGTTTAGTCAGCATTTGCTGACCAGTCTCAGAAAATGATATTGCCATCAAGAAGCTACCTTCCAAAAGGCCATTTTTATGCACCCAGATAGACTTACAAATTAATTCAGTCAAACACTGAAGAACACTCACTATCTGTTATAAGAATTACTCTTAATTGACGAAAATAAATATTTTACTGAACTTCTATGAGTCAGCTATGGCTCTAATGTTGGTGAAGAAATTAAAATTCTAGCAAAAGTGAAGAAATTAGAATTCTAGCAAAAGACTATATTAACATATCCTAAATTTATTTACTATGACAAAGCTGAAGTTATAACAGGAATACAAATATGGTTTAACATTAGGGAAACAATTAGACTAAGCAATCTTATTAGAAGAAAAACAACACATAATATAAAAGCAGGATCTGATGAAATATAGTATTCATTTATGCTACACTACACACACACACACACACACACACACACTAAAAAGGATAAAAGGTCCATTTAAAACTGCCTGAATTGTAATGCCAGAAAATTTTAATTGTTTTATTCCATAAATCTACTGTAAAGTACTCATAACCAATGTATTCCAACCTAGTACCCTTTTAGACTGACTTAGTTAAATATACTTACTTATTCTTGCCCCTAAAACATTTTCTTAGTCCTAAACCCAAAATTCTGATGAAAAATCCTTCCCTTGGTCCAAATAATTGCCTTATTTCAGTTTTAAATTTTGTAAAGCACTGCTTTTTGGAACAGATTTTTAAAAAATTTTAGATTAGTTTAAAATTATTTTTAATTAAAATGGCTTAAATGAAAAGTGGTTCCTTGACAATTTGTAGCATGAATTTTCCAGGAGACTGCTAGTTCTAAAATATCCATTTAAAACAAGCAAGCAAAAAAGAACAATCTTGTTAATAAAATATCAACAATTTTTTAAAGTACTTTTAAAGTAAAGTTTGTACTTTTAAAGTAAAGTATTTTTCTTAGTGAGACTGAAAAATTCTTGTAGATAGCATAGGAACTTTCAGTTTTTCTAAGATGTGTCATTTTTAATATGATAAAAAGAATGTATCTAAAACTAAAAGTTATCACCATTTGCAATGGAATAATCTTAGAAACTTAATAAATGCAGTGACAAACTGAGAGATCTCCTTATCTCATAGGCAACCACATTAGCAAAGAAGGTACAATATGTATTTGAAAATGATATGATGGGTTACATGAAAGACACCAGATAATCCGAGAAGGAAACAACTGAAATAATAGCATTAGTGTGTATTTGTCCTGTGTTGCCAAAGAAGACCATGCCATCAGAGAAATAATGATATGACTTGCACTTGACTTTGTTTAGAGTGAGGGAGGGCTGTGCAGGTCACCAGCCTCACTTCTCCTCCAGAGCCATCTGAATCCAGTGACCAGATATTCATCAGGATGAGTGGAGATGACCCAGGATGAGGCAATTGAGGTTAAGTGACTTGCCCAAGGTCTCAAAGCTAGTGAATGTCAAGTGACTGAGGTGAGATTTGAACTCAGGTCCTCCTGACTCCTGCACTGGTCCTCTAGCCACTGCACCACCTAGCTGCCCTTAATATAAATTCTTCTATAGGAATAGCATTAGTACAGTAGGAAGAAATGATATTACATACTGAAAACTGTCAGCATTGCTATAACGCACTGGTCAACTGGGTGGCTCAGTCACGAGAATGCTGGGCCTAGAAGAAGGAAGACGCACTAATCGATGTTTTTAAAATATTTGGTAAATTGAAATTGTAGCATTTGAAATTAATTGTAGTATTTCAATCCTTCCACCACATATATTACTATCACCCAACAAACCACTTACAATTCGTTAGACTACTCAGTTCTGTGGGAGTAAAACTTAGCCACTTCACACTTATTTCAGAAAGTTGTGGGGCTACTGTTCAGCACTATGGGGATCTGCTATCCTTCTGTGTTCCCTCAGGCTGACCTAATCCTGTGTTCTACAAATCAATATATTTAATTCATGTTTTCTTTGATAAATGAAGACTCCTCTTAGTCTCTAAATGTTTACTTCTTTAAGATGAAAAAAATTAGATATAAAAACAAAAGAAACATTCTTACCAAGAAGACAATGTTAGTGTTTTGATAGAGAGCTCGGGCTACGCAGATTCTTTGTCGTTGGCCTCCACTTAAGTTAATCCCCTAATAAATATAATAGATTATAAATATTCGTCATTTGGGCAAACAAAATGATTTGAATATGACAAGTCATGAAAGTCAAAACTTTTAAAAACAAAACTCCTTCTTAGTACTAGAAATTTAGTAATTTCTAATATTGTATATTTAAATCACTTCTACGGAGAAGGGGAAAAGGATAAACATTTATATGGTACCTACTACATGCCAGCCACTGTAATAAGCACTTTACAAATATTTCATTGAATCCTCACAATGGTCTTGCAAAGGAGATGTTATTTTCCTCATTTTTACATTTTGAGAAAACTGAGGCAAATAAAGGCTAAGTGACTTGTCTAGAGTCACACAACTTATAAGCATCTGAAGTAAAATTTGAATTCAGGTCTTCTTGACTCCAGGCCCACAGCTCTATGTATTGCCCCATTTACCTACCTCTAACTGATGTTGATGGCAGATTCATTAGATGATAACTCTGCTGACTAAAATTTGAGTTAGCTCAAGACAAGTTTTATATTTACTATATTTACTTTATATTTACAAGTTTTATATTTATATTTACTAAATATAAATTTATGTTTATATTTACTATTACTATTAGTAAATATTTATATTTACTATTTACAGAACTTATCTATAGATATGTGGAAATTTAAAAATAATAAATAAATTATTAGTAGTATTCATAAAATAAACATAATAATAATGGTGATTATGTGTTCATTATTATGTTTCTTTTTCCTAAAGTTACTCATTGATTCTTTATTTTAGATTTATGTTACAAGTCACTGTCTCAGAAATGATCCCCTGCTTGGCAACATGCTCTCTTAGTCAAATACTCAAAAGTTTCAGGCTGGAGAGATGTGTCAGGTTTTGCCTGAATATCAGAGACAGGTCTAAGGCAATTTTTACATAATAATAAAAAGACATTCTGTCAGAGAAGATACATTGAGGGCTGCAGAGGAAAAAATTATAGGCAACATCTGGAGGCACAAATTTTTCACAGTTAACAAAACACTCAATAAAAACATTTTGGTCAACATGAGGATGTCATGCTTCACACTTGTTTTGTAACTCTCAGAGTGCCTAGTATTAAGTATTAGAAAAGTAATAATCACTTAATAAACATTTTTTAATTGAATCAGGTACTGAACATCAGCTTTCTGCCAAATTGCGTTTGTGAGGGGCATTATTATAAGTAGTCTACATTTAACGCAATGATTAGATGGGATGGGTTGTTCTATAGATATTTAAGGAATGCTTAATCTTACCCTGAAAACTACTGGCTGGTGTTTCCACCAAGGACTTTCCTTAATCCCTCTATCTCAGTATATTTGCAGCACATAATCACAATTCTCCAACCATGGTAGCTTGCCTGGATTCATCCTGGGCACCCTTACTCAGACTCTCAAAATAATTTCAAGGGTCCCATAAGAGATAGCCTTTCTAAAACAGTTTACATTTTTGGGGGTGGGAGGTACTATGTAAGAGAGGAAGACTCTGGCAATTTCCTTAAGTATTTATGTGATTGAGGGACTGAAAGTTTTCTCAATCTAGTAACTATGAAGGGCCATTTTTCCCCCCAAAGCCCAGTGGTGTACAACATTAGAGGCCATCTGCAGTTCTATTTCTAGCACTAGTGAAATACATAATGCTTAGGTTAAAAGATCTTATTATACTTTATAGGAAATTAATGAGAAAAGGCAAAAGTTTTTATTCACATTGTCTTTCATTTAAATAACTAGTATATATAATATATTTAATGTATTTAAACATTATATATAATTATAGATTCACATGGAATATGTAACTCTTAATTTACCCTTTCTCCAATTTCAGTTTGGTCTCCAAATGGCAACAAATCAATATCTGGCTGAAGAGAACAGGCATCAGTGACAGCTTTGTACCTGCAAAGAAAAGATGAATTTTAGTCCTGGACTGTAAAGCTTGGCACCTAAACTCCTGAATCTTGGGAGCTGTAAGCTGCAGCCCTACTAATCTTGTGGAAATCAAAAGTACACAATATCACATTGTTGTAGGTAATTTACAAATGTTAATGCAAGTTTCATTCTTTTTAAGACCTGTCTATATACTAAGTGAAACATAGAAAATTGTTTAAATTTGTGACCAGGTGACATAACAAATCACTAGGCTCTTTTTTTGTCTATAGTTTTTCCCTTGAAGAGCTCCTCAACTCTCATGGTCTTATCAGAGGCAACTTGGAAGCTCAGTGGACATGTTGAGATTGGAGTCAGAAAGATCTAATTTCAAATTTAGTCTCAGAGACTTAATAGCCTGTGTGACTTCAGGCAAGTAAATTAACTTTCTTCTGCCTCAGTTTCTTCAACTGTAAAATAGGGATAACAGATGCAATGAAGTTCAAATAACATATCTGTCAAGCACTTAGCATAGTGCCTGGCACATTCTAGGCTCTTAATAAAGGCTTATTCCCTCAACCTTGACTATCACTTCCATGTGGATGATTCAAAAATCAGAATGTTCAGTCCTAAGCACTCTCTTGTCTCCAGTCTCAAAGTCCACTGACTGTTTCCACTGATTTGGATGTCTCTAAATCTGCCACGTTCAAAACCCATCCCCATTAAACTATCTTTTCTTCCTGCCTTTCCTTGTTCTCTTCTGTGCCATCAGTTTTGAAATTCTGAAGTCATCCTTGACTTCACAGTATCTTACCAAGCCTTCCTTTAAAATATTTCTTGTACTTATGACTTATTTTTCTCTTCCCATTGTCTAGAACTCATTATCACCTCTTGTCTCCACGTCCCCAGGATTCCCCTTCCTATTCCATTTCATTCTACATCCAGTCATTAGACATTTTTTCTGGAAAAACCTGCCACGATAAAAACCTGAAGATATATACCATTGCTTATAGGTTGAAGCACAAAATCATTAGTATGACATTCAAGGTCCTCCACAATTTGGCCTCCAACTATCTTTACAAGACTATATTCCCTTTATGTAAATTATCTATCTACTTCAGTCAGATGTGAATGTGAGGGAGAAAAAGAAAGGAGGAATCATGGATGACTACAAAGTTTTTAGCTTAGATGACTAGGAGAATGATGGAATGTTCCAGGAAAAGAAAAGACAGGAATACACTATTCCCTGACTATCTCTTGGATCTTGGATAGTCCTCCCTTTGTTAGATGGTTCCAACTTCATAGAATGCCCATCCTCTACCATCTTCTACATAATTATTCAGATCAAGTACTCTCTTTTACTTTTCTCTCGTGCTAATGAAGACAACTGTTTGTTAATGTAACAAGAACGGAGGAGACAGAATCTCAGAAAAACAAATGATGGCTAAACTAGTGTGGGCATACGTCCTCACTGTTGGATAGGTAGTGCCTGATAAACTGCTGAGATATGGTGCTCTTTGGCTGCTGTCAGTGCCTGGAATCCTTTCCCTTGGTCCCATAATAGTGCTCCTATACATCAAGTCACTCCCTTCCCTTCAGATTCCCTCTTACTTTTCTGTTTCCCTACCTCCTTCCATGAATAAACACATTCACACATATTTGTATACATACACATACAGATATGTGAATGTGTTTATTCATTCCATATTCATATATACACATGTGTGTGTTCATTTATACACAGAAACACATATGTGAATACAAAAGTCCAAATGAAAGACAAGCTTAGACGTTCCATTGAATCCTATTTTTCATGTGGAGATCCCATCTCTCTTGGTGATATGTCATGGAAATAGGCATAGGAGAAGGAAATCAGGGAAATGGAGAATTTTATTTGATCCACCAATTGAAAAACTAGATACATTAATTAAAAATAATTAGTCCTTTGTATTTTGATTAGTATTGATAATGAATTCATAATCACCTCTGCTTATTGAAAGGACTTCCAAAAGTAATATTTTCTTCTACTGTAGCATTCAATAGCCAAGGCTTCTGAGCTGCATAGGCCACAGAGTACCTGTTCCTATTGCAAAATTGGGGAAAAAAACAAGGAAACAAAAATGACAACAGAGTGATATAAAGAAAGTGTATTTTTTTCACTTGTAGCTGAAAGTCAAAAGATCTAAAAACATACTTAAAAAGGGTCTAAAAGGGACATTTTCAAAACCCACCAATCTAGTTAATTAGTTGTGTTGTCTTGTTAATTAGTAGTGTTGTTAATACCTCATCTAAAGGAGCCAGCATTTGATCAAGCTGGAACATCAAGTGCATTTTTGGGGGCAGAAAATTTGTTCATTTAAAAAAATTACATTTAAATGTAAACTTTTAAACTTTAAGCGTCTAAGTTATAGGAAAGTAAAATTTAAAACATAACATATAAACTGATTTTTCATAGTTAATGTAAATATAAATGGTCATTAAATTTAATAGCCATGAACTATCTTCAATAGCCACATATCTTTAAAATTCTAGTTAAGTCATTGTCTGTATGCATTGATTTTTTTTTCTGCAGATGCCCCTTCAAACAAGGGCAGCCTGCCATAAGTACCATAAAAGATTAGTACGTTTTGTGACTTAGCCATATTTTAAAAGTATATTTTGGATGCTTATATATTACATGAAGCTAAGACATTGTTATAATAAGGAATAATTTGATAAAAATTATATTAAAGTAAAATGCATTCTAAATCATACTGAAAGAGTTTATACAACAAATGATAACAAGGTTATAGTTTTTTAATCTTAGAAATCATACCAGATGTCTGTGCATCAGATATTCAGTAATTAAGGAACTAACCCTAAATTTAGACTAAAGAAGATGGAATTTGAGGGCCAGCTCAGTTTTAAGTCCAACTTTCAATATTAGTTTGAAATCAGTAAGTGCAATTTAAGGTTAAAAAGGAGTATTTGTAATATATGGAATATTAGTTAGAAACACTATTGTCCCTTAGTATCAGTTTTAAGAGTTTAAAAGATATGAGAATGTAATATATGCAAATATTGCTTCTTAGATGGATGTATTCCTATTCATACAGTGGTGATCAACCTTGGGCACAAGAACGCATTCTGATTCTTTAGGTTTTTAGCATTGCTGCTTCTGGGTCTCCTTTTTTATCTGAATGGAAGACTCCAATACTCCATTATTATTTAGTTCCCATTCCCATTTGTTATTTTATGTAGACATTCTCCAATCTCAATTTGGTTAAAAAAAACCCATGAGATTTAGCTGAGATCAAGACGTATGCAACTTACTGGATGCAAGCTCTCTGAGCCAATGAGGCTATTTCTGTTAAATTGATAGTTGTGCCTAATCAGGTTGAGAACCACTGCCCTTAAAATCTGGCTAACACATTCTCATGAATGATTTGTTACATGAAGAGAAACAACAAAATGACTAGGGAGTAAAAAGGGTGAGTTTCAAGGAAAGTTTGAGAAAGGAAGTTATTTTTATTAAGCACAGTTAAAACATAAAAAATACCTTCTGACTGCTTCAATAGAAGGCTCTGATTCATTTACACTGCAAGTACGGTAAACAATTTTCATTATTCAAGAAATGGGTATAATAAATGTGTATACATTTGATGTAAGGGGCACATTAAACATTAAGTATAGTAGATACTTAAATTCCTAATACAATTTTGATTTTGATTTCAAAAAGAAATGTAGGTTAGACTTCTATAACAATAAACTAGACATAAAATACTACTCTTCTATGTCATCAGCTAAACAACAGAATCTTACTAAGCGAATATTTAGTGAACAATACTATTCTCATCCATAACAGATACTGCTTATGACTAGTTTCAAGTGATTTTGAATGTTAGATGTTCCTCATTGGTGCTGACTCTTTCATTTTTAATATTCTAGGTAAATCTATCTAAACTCTGCTAATGAAGATGAACAATACCACAATATTCCAATAAGCCAATAACAAGATATTCCAAAACTAATTTACACTTGAATGATGAATGTGTAATATAGTTTTGGGGTAACTATTTTCATTTGAACTGTGTTCATATTAATATTTTCTGAATATATTCCAACTCACAGTTTGTTGTCAGAAGTATGCTTTGTAAGGAATTGTGCTAGCTATTATATGCTAGGATGGGTTTAAAATTATACCATAGTAAGTAAGGACCATCTATGTAAGAATAAATCCAGTTAGGAATAATTCGTTCAAAAGAGATAAAAATGAATAATTGACCAGATTTTGTCCTGCAATGTAAATGAGAACAGAGATATAGCTAGTGCAAAACCCACAATAATATCTTCCCTTGCCAGTCTGCTGCTGGTTGAAATTCACTGAACCACAATGGCTGGTAGGTTGGAGAGAAGCTTTTCATTACTCAATTACAAATAAGGTTAAAATAGAAATACCATTGGCGGTTAATGTATTAACTTCAGAGTAATTTTTATAGATCAGACATCAGGGTTTTTCCTGAGAGCACGCTTTGAAAGAGAGGGAAAAATTATAAAGACCAGGAACATCTGAACAAAGAAGACACAGAAAGGATGACATCAAAGAATAGGAAACACAAATTTCTGATTTTTTCATAACTTAATCTTGAGTCTACTTGCAGCTGGTAATGTTTTGGAGTCTGTCAAAGGCACTAGGATTTTATTAATGCTACTTAAAGTCCTTACACTTTATTGTTTTTATTGAAATTATACATTGTAGGCCAGAGCCCACTGACAAATGATAGTCTAGGCTGGAAGTTTTTGTAATAGTCCCTAAGAATTATCAAATAGATACAAAGAAAAACAAAACGATTATTTTAAATTTCCTTAAGGTTCCTTGGTTAACCTTGGTTAACCATTAACCATTCCATCACTACCACAGAGGTAACTGGTTCAAAGTAAATACTTTAGGGAAGTTTAGTTTTGTTATTATATAACTGTATCTATGTCACTGCTTCCATTTGTATTTCCTCGATTTTTTTAAACTTCCTGGTATGTATGGCCTTAACATAAAGTAACGATTCTTCTCTCTATAAGGAAAGAAAAAAAACCTCCTCAAAACAAAAACTCAGAGAACTTGCTGCATATGTTCTCCTCCCTGAAAAATTCAAAATAAACTTCATAAAGGAAGATGGTGTCATAAAAGCAAGGACCTGCTAGAGTTTTCCCCCCAATCCCCTCAAAAAGCCTATAAAAATTATTCTAAACAAATTCTAGAGCAGCAGAAGCCACAAAAGGACAGAGTGAAGCAAATTTCCAGTCCAAGACACTCTGGAAGATCTACAGGAAACGTTTGATTGCACCAGGGTAAGAGCAGAGTGCAGTTCAGCATGGGCTGTGCCCGAGGAAAGGACAGAGATGGAGCAGACCTAAGGAGACTGAATTGCTGGTTGTTGCTGTGGTTTCCAAACTTCTCAACACATAGATGCCAAAGATAGCTTCAAAGATCCATGGAAAGAAAATTACACCTTAAAAACAGACTAACCCAAAAGGCAAAAGAGATCCAAAAAGCCAATGAGGAGAAGAATGCCTTAAAAAGCAGAATGGGCCAAATGGAAAAAGAGGTCTAAAAATTCAATGAGGAAAATAATTCTTTAAAAATTACAATGGAGCAAATGGAAGCTAATGACTTTATGAAAAATCAAGAAATAATGAAACAAAACCAAAAGAATGAAAAAATATAAGACAATATGAAATAGCTCACTGGCAAAACAACTGACCTGGAAAATGGATCCAGGAGAGAATTTAAAAATTATTAGACTACCTGAAAGCCATGATCAAAAAAGGGCCTAGACATCATCTTTCAAGAAATTATGAAGAGAAATTGCCCAGATATTCTAGAACCAGAGGGCAAAATAGAAATGGAAAGAATTCATTGATCACCTCCTGAAAGAGATCCAAAAAGAGAAACTCCCAGGAATGTTGTAGTCAAATTCCAGAATTCCTAAGTCAAGCAGTTGAGAGGAATATACTAGGAGAAAGAGAAAGGGAGAGGTAGAATGTGGTAAATCATCTCACATAAAAGAGGCAAGAAAGAGTTTTTACAATGGAAGGGAAGAAGGGGAAGATGAGAGGGAATAAGTGAGCCTTCCTTCCATCAGATTTCACTTCAGGAGAGAATAACACACACACACTCAACTGAGTATGGAAATTTATCTTACTCTACAGGAAAGTAGAGGGGACAGGATGAGAGGGGATAACAGAAGGGATGGCAAATTAGGGGAACAAGGGGGTAATCAGAAGCAACACTTTAGCAGAGGGACAGGTCAAAGGAGAGAATAGAATAAATGGAGAGTGGGGCAGGATAGAGGGAAATATAGTTAGTCTTTTACAACATGACTGTTATGGAAGTGTTTTGCATGACCACACATGTATTACCTATATCAAATTGCTTGCCTTTTCAATGAGGGTAGATGGGGAAGGGGGAAGGAGAATGTGGAACTCAAAGCCTTAAAAATTAGTGTTAAAAATTATTTTTACATGCAACTAGGAAATAAGATATATAAGCAATGACTAGAAATCGATCTTGCCCTACAAGAAAATAGAAGGGAAGGGGATAAGGGAGTGGGAGTGATAGAAGGGAGGCAGATTAGAGGAAAGGGTAATCAGAATACATGCTGTCCTAATGTGTGGGGAGTGGGAAGATGGGGAGAAAATTTGAAATTCAAAATTTTGTGGAAGAGAATGGTGAAAACTGAAAATAAATAAATTTAAATTAAAAGATTAAAATTAAAAAAGTCAAAGCCAGGAAACAGAGAGGTCTTTCTTAGAAAATGGTGGGAAGGTAATTTTTGGCCAACTGTAGTTTTTTTTGTTTTGTTATAATTTCCCAAGTTAGTATATTGATCGTATTTAGCATAATGGCTAGGCTTGAAATCAGAAAGATTCAAATTCCATCTCTGATGTTTACTACTGTGTAATCTTGGACAAGTCATTTAACTTTATCAGCTAGGTCACTTATTGGTCAGGACTTGCATGAGGGGTGGAGTCCCCTATTCTTCAGAGGCAAAGAAACTGCTTCCTTGAATTGTCAGTTTTCACTATCAATAATAATTATGCTCCATCACTTTTATCCCATTTGATTTTCTATAATAAAATAACTGTTGCATCAATGATTTGTCCATATTTTATTGTATCTGTTCTAATGACTGTCTTGGATAGAAATATGCTAACTAATAATGCCAAACTTAAAAAAAAACTAAATAATTTTCAAGTGCCTTTAAACATTCTTAATATTTAAATATATAATTTTCTCAGGGAAGGAAGAAGACAACTTTTTGCTTTTAAAAACAGGGAGAGACTGAGTTTATGTTAAATAATCACCTTGGGTGTTCTTCTAAAATCACTTTACACTAAGGTGGTCTGGAATTGTCAGCAAATTCTTTTTTTGGTCAGCTATGATATTCATTTCACCCATTGCATATAAGTAGTTAATTAGGTACTTGGTGCTCTGAAGGAAACAAAATCAAAAATTTGAAAAACTTAAAGAATATACTACATTCAAAGGGATAGTCTAAATTGTACAAGGAATTCAGTCAATATATCTTCTATAGTAATATTCAATGAGCCAGTAGAGCATAATAGAAAGAATAAAAAAAGACTTCATATCTGAGGACCTCTGTACAAAATCAAGTTTCCAAGTTGTGTTATTTTCTTACTACACGATACACTAGACTTGTTAGCTATTACCTGAATTATGGCAACTCCCATCTTTGCACATTCTCACAATTCATTCATAATGAGCACTTACTGAGTACCTTCCATGCATAAATACAAAAATATGAAAAGTTCAGATGTATGAATTTAATGGAAAAGCTGAGTTCCCATTTGGACATGTATGATATGATTATGAAACATTCATGGAGAGATATCCAGCAGGCAGTATGGTCCTAGCAATCAAGGGAGATATGAAAGATGGATACGTAGATCTGAGTCATCTCTACATACATACCTGGATTTAATAAATAGCTAATAAGATCACTAAATGATGGAGAGACAAACAGATGAGAGAAAGACAAAGAGAAACAGAAACAATCAGATGGACAGAGACAGACACCAAGACTCAGAGTCAGAAAGGGGAGGGGGGTGCATAGAACAGAGCCATAGAGTACATCTAACACACAAAAGGAAGGTGAAGGGAACATAATATCTAACAAAAAATACTGAGGAGTAGCAAGACAGGAAAAGGAAAAGAAGAGAATATTGTCACAAACTCCAGGAATAAGAGAGCACCTGAACTCTAAACCAATACTCCTATAATTCTCTAGAAAGTGGGATAAGCAAAAGTAAAGATGGAACAGCTTTCCCCAACTAATATAATATCAAGTAGTAGTCATCAAAAGTAAAGTATTTCTTATTATTTAAAACCAGAAAACTAACAGGTTTAGACCATCAACTTAGAAAACAAATTGCCAGTTTCAAACAGACATACAACCAAAATACAAAAAGAACAGATTTTTTTTAAAACGGAAGACAACAAATGGAGAGATGCCTTTCACAACAGTGGTTATAGGGATAAACTTTAACCAAACAAGCGATAAAATTTTATGAAAAGTAATTGGAAAGTTTTACATGAGCAAAATCAACACATTTATTGCAAGAAATAAAACTTCTGGTTGAAAAATTTTTGTTTCAGATGTCTCTGATAAGGGTAAGCTACTTACGCATAGAGTATAACATCATATATAGGAAATTAACAAACATGACTGTAAAGTGCTCTCAACATACCTTCCCCCAGTAGATAAATAATCAAAGCATATGAATAAAGACAGATTTTTTTTAACTTTGAGGATATTTTATTGTTATCACTAAACAGAAGAATTACAAACTATTAACAGCTACAGTAAAGATTGCTCCAATACACCCATAATAAGAAATATTAAAATTTTAACAACTTGGAGGTTGCATCTTTTAACTTTTAATGAGCAACAATGATAAATGAAAGCAATAATCAGAGTTGGAGTGGCCACAGGAAGATAGACACACTAGTACTACTGAATAAACTGTGGATTACTCCAACAACTCTGGAAATACCATTCAGAAATAAGTTTTTAAAAAAAAGATCCTAAATGTTGATACTGCTAATGTTATGCTTCAAGGAAACTAAAAACAGAAACATCCCATATATACCAAAATACTCAGAGCATCCCTTTTTGTGATGGCAAAGAACCAGAAACAAAATGGAATCCAATGATTGGAGAATAGGTAAGCAAATTTTAATACATGAATAAAATGCATCATTACTGTATCATATGAAATGATGACTATGAGGAATTCAGAGAGATATGAAAAGACTTGTATGAACTGATGCAGAGTGTGCTAAATAAAATCAGGTAAACAATATACAGAATGATGAAAACAATGTATACACAAAAGATGATAAACTACTATAAAATTATTATGAATGAGCTTATCTCAAAGAAAATGTTGAGAATGGGGAACTATGTATCTAGAGTGTTGCATTTGCTTTCAGATGCAACTGATGTATAAATGGCTTCAATGAACCATATTTAAGTATTATATGTATATGTATACACATGTATACATATGTGTGTTCTGTGTGTATCTTTGTTACAAGAAAAGATTCATTGCAGTGGATGGTAGAGGTATGATAAAATGGTAGAATATGATAAAAAACTTACAAATCAACCAAACTTCTAAAAAATAAGAAAATAAGAGGCAAAAAGGTGTTCCAGGACTGAAGTAACCTCTCCAGAAGATATTGCACTTCAAGAAAATATAATATTTTTAAAAGTTGGCTCTAGAATCAAACCAGAATGCAACTAGGTCAATTTAATAAAAAAAGATAGTAGATTAGGACAATGGTATAGATAGTTTACTTATATTTCAGCACATTTGATAAAGCATCACATACTGCACTTGTGTAAAAGATGGAGAGATACGGGTTAGATGAAAAAATATTTAGATAACTTTAGACATGGTTGAATGGTTGGACTCAAACAGTAGTTATTAGTAGGCCAATGTCAGTTTGGAAAGGGATCTCCAGTGAAGTGCCTTGGGTATTTCTGCTTAGTTCTGTGCTTTTTACAGTTTTTATAATACACTTAGATGAAATAGTAGGTGGTAAGCTTATCAATTTATAGATGGCAAAATGTTAGAAAATGATAGGTGAGACACTGAATGATGGGGTCAGCTTCTAAAAAGATCTTGGCAGCTTAATCAGTGAACCAAAGATGAAAATTAATAGAGATAAATGTCCTACATTTGGGTTCCAAAATTTTACTTCACAATGTAAGACAGGAAAGGTATAGTTAGCAATCTGTTTGGAAGAATTCTGGAGGTTTCAGTGAAATATTAGCTTAATGTAGATCAACAGTGAACTGTAGCAGTCAAAAAAATTAATATGATCTTGGATTATATCAGAAAACTATAGTTTCTAGGAATACAGAATAATAGCTTCTCTATGTACTGCCCAGGTCATACCACAACTAGTGTACTATGTTCAACGTCCATGTAATATAAGTTTTGGTTGAAGAATTTGGAGCTGAGTACCAGGGAGAAAAGAAAACTCAGGGAGAATATGAATGCTGACTTCCAATACTTTAAATTTGTCATGAGGAAGAAACATTTGACTTGTGCAGCTTGCCCCTTGGTCAAGGAGCAATTTGTGGAAGTGGAACAGATGCAAATGTAGTCTTAATTTCAGGTAGAACTTTCTTGAAAATACAGCTAAAACTGAGGTCTCTTCCAACTTTGAAACCTGGTGATTCTGACATGAATGAGCTGCCCATTCAACTGTAAGACATTTTTCATAAAACTGGTTTTTTTCAATGATTATAGATTTCATTTAGAAGGATCTCCAGTATTCCAGGGCTTGATGCCATCAACAGCCAGAGACCTTCATCAAGTACAGGGAATCCCTTTTCTGTTTAGAATCTCTACTGGGTATCCTCTAAAATAATAGCAAATACCTACAGCCAATACAAGTCTCCCTGTTTATGCCTCACTTGAAATAAAGAAATCAAACGACATTGAACAAATTTTTTTCTGTTTCTAGCTTTTTCAAGTAATCTTCTATGAGATTTGTATATGTGTGGGAGATAGTTTGTTGAAGACTCTTTAAGGTGACATTTTACTATAACAAAAGAAATGCTTTTTTATAGTCAATAATAAACAGAGTAGGATCTTTTATTCTCTATAACTTTCAGTCACTTTTGTAAGTGTAAAAATGTAGTCTTCAAAATATAATTTATAAATACTTATTTTTTCCTCATTACATTCTTCAGTAAGGAAACATCAGCATTTTCATGATGACTCACCAAGGATATACCTACTGCTCATCCTTAGATAATCTCATCACCAGGAAAGTCAACATGGAGATTGCTTCAGCCTTGCTATTCAAACCCCATCAGCTTACTCCTTCTCCAGAGGTCAGAGCTAAAAAATTCCTCCTGTTGCCTCTTTCTATAGAGGGATCAAAATGACAGCCATCTCTTCATTTGCCACCAGTTGCCTTGCTTGGTTTCATGCACTGGCACTTTTGTGTATTGTTTTCCTCATTAGATTATAAAGTCCTTGGGGGAATTTTTTTTATTTGTATCACTAGCACTAAGCTGGTATACCTGGTACATAATAGGAAATTAACAAATGTTTATTATGAAGCATACTATCTTTCTCCAGAGAAAGAACTGATATTGTTTGAATACAGACTAAAGCAAGCTGTTTCACTTTCTTCCATTTTGTTTCTTTTGAGTCTTCTAGCACAAAATGACTAATATGGAGATGTTTTACATGTTTACACAGGTATAATCTACATCTGATTGCTTACCATCTCAGGGAGGGGGAGGGTAAGAAGAGGAGAAGGATAGAATTTGGAACACAAAACTAAAAAAATGTTAAAAATTGTTTTACCTTGTAGTTGGGAGGAGGGGAAATAATATATACATATATATGTTACATATATATATATATAATGTACATCAAATAGTATGATTTTAATAAAAATTTTCTAGAGATATGAAATGAGGCATTATTGTATATAAATACTTTCTAAGATGCCTCTATCCATAATAAAAGACTTGATTTTTTAAAGCATTTGACAAGTTCTCTTCCTCAGAATACACTGAGATCCTCATTGTCTTCAAAATCGTCGCCTCCAACAAACACTTTTCCTATGTTTGTTTGGTGTGGCTCAGAGGTGCTTTCCATTTTTCTTTTCTGTAGTTGCATTTCTATTTTTTTGTGTGGATGCATTGAGGATTATGATGGCAAAGTTTAAAAGTGGCAGGTACAGTGTCATTGATGAAAAAAGTTATAAAATACTTAGGTGAAAAGTTATAAATTGCTTAAGGATCTTTTTCCTTTCATCTTCTTTCTGTTTCATACTTAATTGCCCTTGGATGATCTGGCTAAACTGAATGTCTCATAAAGCATTGTGCAAAATTATTATTTTTCTGTCCACTGCTTCTCTTCTCTACATTTTATGAGGTGATACCAGTTATACCAACATCCTCCTTCATAAGACTTTAAAACCAAGTTTATGTTCTAAACTGATGTTGCCCTTGGCAACACTTGTCAAGGAGAAAAGTGTGTGCTGATGAAGATAATTTTCTAGACTCTTTTAGTCTCCTAATTGTGGCAACTGATTTATATTGCTTAAGCTCCCTTCAGAAATGCTGATAGTTTGTGTTGATATCTATATTTTACCAGTTTTCCATTTCTGACTAGGTCAAACTGGAACTTCCTTAAATCATGGTCATAATGTCATCTTATTTTTATTTTAGTTTGATGTTAATTTAGATCTTTGTTCTAACAAGTCAATGCTCTGTGCAAAGTCAGCTGAGTTGGAAACTGCTCTCATATCAGTAACAAAAAATTTTCTGTTACAATAGTGTCAATTTTTTTTTAAGTTATTTGATCCTCAGCATGTCTAACTCTTCTTACTTTTTCTCTTGAAAAAAAATACAGTCACTTGCCTTTGGCTTATCTTATTTCTAAGAAGTTTTCTTTTTTTAATATTTGAAAAAAATTTACAGTGAAGTATTTTGTTTTTACATTGCCTAAATTTCTTCATGTATCTTTCCCCCTCTCTTCTTCCAGAGAATATATGCTATAAATATCTTTTTTAAAAAATGAGGAAAAAGACAAAATAATTTCTCAAAAAGTATAACTACATGTATGTAGTTGTGTATATATACACACCCAGAGACACACATAGTGTGCCACTGTCATGTGCCCCACACATCTGTAGGCAGCATTTTTCATAACATTTTCTTGGTTCTGCTTGTTCTTTGAAATTTTTGAAGTACCCATTTTTGATTGTGTTCACTGCAGCAATTCATGAATACGCTTTGCAATATTCATCATATTTACTGCATCTTATGACATAGCACAATCCCATTACATTTACAGATGACCATTTGCTTCCCATTGCCCACCCCACCCCCCACAAAATGGGCATCTGCTTTGTTTCGGGGTCTCTGCTATTACAAATACTGACTGTTCTTTCCTTTTTTATCTCTCCCAATTTTCTTGGTGTGAGATAAAACCCTAGGTTGTTTTGGTTTGTACTTCTCCTACTGTCAGTACTTTGGGTCATTCTTTCATATAATTTTAATAGCAATTCTTTTGAGAACTGTTTGTTCATATCTCTTTGACCATTTTTCTTTTGAGGTCAGGGAGCAGAGACAAGTAGAAGAAAGTAAAGAATATAACAAAGAACAAGGATAACAATGTAAGGAAGCATGACGCCTGCTAGAATAAATAACAGCAACTCTGGGAAGAAGGGTCCATGCCCCATTGCAGGAACAGAAGACATCAACAACACAGGAGAATTGCTAATGAATGAGCAAGCACATACAGAGTTCCTGGTGAAGGAGGAAAGTTGATATCCTCTCTTGCTGGTACCCTACCTAGGGTAATATGGTACAAGATCTGGGGTCATTAGTATGGTACAGCAGGAAGAAAAAGGGATATGAAATCAGAAGACTTTGAGTCATATCCCAACTTGACCATTTACTAACAAAAGCTTTGGACGTGTCACTCAGCTTCTTTGGAACTCAGTTTCAATCAATTAATCAAACAGTATTTATCAAAGTACTTACTATGTGCCAGACACTGTGCTAGGCAATGGGAATAGAAATATAAAGAATGCAACAATACCTACATTCATGGGTTTAAATTTTAATGGGTTAGGAGAGAGGGAGTAGATAACAAGTACATATAAAATTAATAAATACCAATATATCAAATATAGTTGATCAATCAATATTTATTAAATGCCAGGCATTGTACCAAATCCTAGGGACACAAAAAAGGCAAAAGACAGCCTCTGCTCTCAAGGAGTTTACAGTCTAACAGGGAAGACAACATGCAAAAAAATATCTATAAAATAAGCTCTATAAGGATAAATAAAAAATATTCAATAGAGGTAAATGCAATAATCATCTGCTATGAGTGCTATTAGTGGAAAGGACACTGAACTTAGTGATTTGGGAGAAATGGCACTAGCAATTTGGGAGGGGGTAAGACAGACTTCATGCATTACGTGGTGCTTGATCTATATCTTAACAGGACAGGAGATCTGAAGTGCAATGACAGAAATGGGAGATGAATGTAACGTGTGAAGAACACGGTGAAGGTCAGTGTGGCTGGACTGTGGAATGCAAGGCATAGAAAAATGTTCAGAGGGACCAGAAAAATAGGCTGAGATGAACCTGCGTAAGACCTTAAAAACTAAATAGAAGAGTTTATATTAGGGGTGAGAAAAAAAGGAAGGAAGAGATCAAATGGTATAAATTATCCCACATAAAAGAGGCATGAAAAAGCTACTATAATGGAGAGTATGGAGTGGAGGTTAAAGTTTAAACCTTACTCTCATCAAAATTGACTCAAAGAGGGAATAACATACATACTCAGTTGGATACAGAAATCTATTTTACTCTATAAGGAAGTAAAAGGGGACAGGGAATAACAGAAAGGGGAGGAGGTACTGACAAATGGAGAAGACAGTGATCAGAAGTAAAACACTTACAAGGAGAAAAGGCTGGGAGGTAAGGGGAGGATAAACAAACAAAAACTAGCATGGAGTGAAATACACAGTTAGTTATCATAACTATAAATGTGAATAGGATGAACTCGCCCATAAAACAGAAGTGGACAGCAGAATTGATTAAAAACCAGAATCCTACAATAAAAAATCCTACAAGAAACACCTGAAACAGTGATATACATATGGTAAAGGTAAGGGACTAGAGTAGAATCTATTATGTTTCAGCTGAAGCAAAGAAAGCAGGGATTGCAATCTCAGATGAAGCAAAAGCAAAAACAGATCTAACTAAAAGACATAAAGGAAACTATATCTTGCTGAAAGATACCATAGACAATGAAGTCGCATCAGTACTAAACATACATGCACCAAATGGTACAGCATCTAAATTTTTGAAGAAGTTACAAGTGGAAATAGATAATAAAACTACACTAATAGAGTACCTCAACTTTCCCCTCTCAGAACTAGATAAATCTAACTAAAAATAAACAAGAAAAAAGTTACAGAGGTGAATAAAATTCTGGAAAAGTTAAATAGGATACATCTCTGCAGAAAACTGAATGGGAATAGAATGGAATATACCTTTTTCTCAGCAGTAGATGAAACCAGTACAAAATCTGATCAAATATGAGGACATAAAAAATCACAACCAAATACAGAAAAGCAAAAATAGTAAACACATACTTTTCAGATCAGAGTGCAATAAAAATATACCCCAATAATGGAAAATGGAAAGACAAATTAAAACTTAATTGGAAATTAAATAATTTAATCCTAAAAAAGTGGGTGAAAATAAATAATGGAAACAATAATTTCATTAAAGTGAATGAAAACAATGAGACAACATAACAAAATTTATGGGATGAAGGCAAAACAGTACTTAGGGAAAAATTTATATCTCTAATTGCTTACATCCATAAAATAGAGAAAAAACAGATCAATGAACTGGGAATGCAACTAAAGAAACTAGAAAAAGGACAAATTAAAAATCCCCAATTAAACACTGAAATGGAAATACTGAAATTCAAAGAAGACATTAATAAAATTGAAAGAAAACAATTGAACTAATAAATAAAACTAGAAGCCTGTTTTATGAAAGAACAATAAAATAGACAAAACATCGGTTAATTTGATTTTTTTAAAAAGGAAAGAAGTAAAACAAATTACTAGTATCAAAATGAAAGGGCTAAATTCACCACCAATTAAAAGGAAATTAAGGCAATTGTTAGGAGCTATTTTGCTCAATTATATACCAGTAACTTTTACAATGTAAATGAAATGGATCAATGCCTAAAAAAAATATAAATTACACAGATTAACAGAAGAAGAAATAACATTATTTAAATAATCCAATCTTAGAAAACCATCAATGCACATCCTAATAAAAAGTCCCCAGGACCTGATGGATTCACAAGTGAATTCTATTAAACATTTAAAGAACACAATTCCCAAACTATATAAACTATTTGGAAAAATAAGCAATGAAGGAGTCCTACAAAATTACTTTTGTGACATAAATATAATGCTGATCCCTAAACCAGAAAGGAGCCAAAACAGGAGAAAATTATAGAATAATTTGCCTAATGAATAGTGATGCAAAAATTTTAAATAAAATACAACCAAAGAGATTATAGCAATATATCACAAAGATCCTGCAAAATGACCAGGTGGGACTTATACCAGGAATTCAGGGCTGGTTCAATATTAGGAAAACTATCAGTATAATTGACTATCTCAATAACTAAACCAACAGAAAACATATGATTATATCTATAGATGCAAGAAAAGTCTTTGACAAAATACAGTACTCATTCCTATTAAAAAACACTAGAGATCATAGGAGTAAATGGACCTTACCTTAAAATTATAAGTACTATTTATCTAAAACCATCAACAAACATTTTTTGTAATGAGGAAAAGATTGAAGTCTTCCCAATACAATAAGGGGTGAAGCAAGGATGTCCATTATAACTTCTATTATTGCATTAGAAATGTTTGCCATAGCAATGAGAAGAAAAATAAATTAAAAGCACTAGAATAGACAATGAGAAACAAAACTATCACTCTTTGCAGATGATATGATGTTATACTTAGAGAATCCTAGAGAATTAACTAAAAATCTCTTTGAAATTATTAACAACTTCAGCAAGGTTTAAGAATACAAAATAAACCCACATAAATCACAGGTATTTCTATGTATTTCCAACAAAGTCCACCAGCAAGAGATAGAAAGAGAAATTCCTTTTAAAGTAACCGCAGACAACATAAAATGCTTGGGCGTCTACCTGTCAAAACCAATCCAGGAACTATATGAACACAATTGTAAAACACTTTTCCACACAAATAAAGTCACATCTAAGCAACTGAAAAATATTAATTGTTCATGGGTAGGTCCAGCCAATATGATAAAAATGACAATTCTATCTGTATTTATCTGTTTATTCAGCACCATACCAATCAAGCTACCAAAAATTATTTGATAGACCTAGAAAAAATAATAACAAAATTCATCTTGGAGAACAAAAGCTCAATGATATCAAGTGGATCAATGAACAGAATGTAAAAAAAAAAGATGGTCTAGTCATATGAGATCTCAAACTGTATTATTAAAATGATAAATATCAAAACAATCTGGTGCTAGTTAAGAAATAGAATGGTGGATCAATCAGTGGAGTAGATAAGGTACAAATTATGTTATGGTAAACAGTCATAGTAATCTAGTATATGATAAGCCCAAATATTCAAGCTTTTGTAACAAAAACTCATTCTTTAGCAAAAACTACTGGTAAAACGGGAAAACAGTATGGCAGAACCTAGGTATAGACCAACATCTGACACCATGAACCAAGATACAGTCAAAATATGTACATGATTTACACATAAGGGATGATACCATATGCAAATTAAGAGAGCATGGAAGAGTTTATCTGTTAGATTTATGGATAAGGGAAGAATCTGGGCCAAAGAAGATACAGAAAGCACTACAAAATGTAAAATATATGATTATGATTAGACAAAAATTTAAAGATTTGCAAAAACAAAACCAATGCTATCCAAATTATAAGAAAAACAGAAAACCTGGGGCAAATTTTGCAACAGGTATTTCTGATAAGGGCCTTTTTTTCTCAAATATGTAGAAAACTGAGTCAAATTTGTAAAAATACAAATCATTTCCCAATTGATGAATGGTCAAAGACATGAACAGGGAGTTTTCAGACAAAGAAATCAAAGCTATCTATAGTGATATGAAAAAATGGTCTAAATCACTATTGATCAGAGAAATACAAATGAAAACAACTTTGAGGTATCACTTCACACCTATCAGTGTCTAATACGACACAAAAGGAAAATGTTGGATGTTGGATGGGATGTGGGAAAACTGGAACACTAATGCACTGTTGGTAGAGTTGTGAACTGATCCAATGATCCTGGAGAGCAATTTGGAACTATGCCCAAAGGGCTATAAAACTGTGTATTCCCTTTGATCCAATAATACTACTCACTGCTAGATCTATATTCCAAAGGCATCCCACAAAAAGGAAAAAGACCTATTTCTACAAAAGATGTTTATAGCAGCTTTTTTTTTTTTTTTGGTGTCTAAGAATTGAAATCAAAGGGATTCCCATCAACTGAAGAATGGCTAAACAAGTTGTGGTATATGATTGTAATGAAATATTATTGTGCTGTAAGAACTGACATGCAGGATGATTTCAGAAAAACCTGGAAAGATTTACAAGAACTGATGCATGCTGAAGTGAACAGAACCAGGAGAATGTTATATGCAGTAATGGCAATACTATTTAATGAAAACCTGTGAATGATGTCTGATGAGGTTATGGAAGGAGAAGGGAATAGGGATAATGAACTAGAGAAAGAAACTCAGAAGGGGGACACACAAGAGGGAGGCAAACTAAGGCAGAAAGTATCATAAAAACTTAGCTAAGAGAGTAACCAACAGTATCAAATAAAGCAGATAAGTCAAGAAGGCTTAAGACTGAAAAAAGAACATCAGATTTAGTAATTAAGAGATCAGTGACAACTTTAGAGAGGGCAGCTTCAGTCAAGTGATATTGAAGTTTTTTTGTTTGTAAAAATCTAAAAATTAGATGCCCTGTAAGACTCTTTCAGCTCTAAATCTATGATCCCATAACCCTATTGGAAGTGGCCTCAGATCAGCATCTATTCCTTACTCTGTGTAAATAAATTTGGACTGTTTTGAAGCTTTGTAAGCATGAATGTATACAAGGATCCTGGTGGTCACTATTAGGGACTGTTCGATACTAATATTCATCCTTTATCCTGGGATTGAAGTGAGAAGTTCTGAAATTGTATCTGGACTTTTTCTGGCAAGATTAAACCTCTGATCAAAGGGTTAAATCTCTATTCATGTAATAAACTGCTGCCATAAGATAAAAGGACTTCCAGTTACACATAGAAGCCCAGTAATTCACAGAAGACAGTAACAAAGAAAAAAGCCAACAATAAAATCCATGCCTTTGGATGACACTACACAAACACACTAAGTATAGGTAATTTTAAAAGTGACTAATTTAAACTCTTGGATATCACAGTGTCTTTGAATGAGAGATAAAAATCCAACTGTACTATGGTCGAAAGAGACCACATTTGGATTATAGTGGTTTACTGTTAAGCACTTCAGAAAGGATATCAACTATACAGAGCGTGATCCTGAGAACATGATGTCCAAATACATCACTCTTTATGCTTTCACTTCCATTTTTCTTGACATTATGCCTCTATTAATGCAATTTTAAAATCACATTACCTTTTTTGGCTGCCATATAAATTTTCCATATGATCATGGTGTCATATATCTAGAGCAATAAAGGTTCTCAGAAGCCATCTAATCTAAGCCTCTCATTTTACAGATGATTAAACTGAGGCCAGAGGTGTTAAGTAACTTGCCTGAGTCACAGAGAAATCTTAATTTCTTATGGCACTTATGGCACAGGTGAGACATGAACCCAGATCTTCTGATTCTGGAGCCTGTACTCTTTCCATTATACCATGTTGGTTTATATGAAGCTTGTTTTGCCCTAAAACTTTCAAATCACTTTCATATAAACTGTTTTTCAACCATGCTAACTCCTTCTCCCTCAAAATGATACTTAGACAGTTGATTTTTCTGGTCTACATGTGGTGTTTCACTGGCTCTTAGTGGTTACTATTTCCCAGTCTAAATACCCATAAGACATATTTTAACTAAAAAATTCTAGAATTTTGTCAGGAATCAAACTCAAGCTAACTAGCCTATAGTTTGAAGACTTTTCCCTCAGTGTTTCTTGAAAATAAGGACATTTTCCTATCTCTTGCTTTTTGGCATTTCCCCAAAGGAGCTTGAAACCATGCTAAATAAGAATCATTTGAAGAAACTAGAAAAGAGAGCATTTCAGAGGGACATGATAGTGATACACAAATATTTGACGCTACTGGAAGAGGTGCCAGGTGAGGTTTCATCATAGCAGTCAGAATTAAGAGCAGCGGTTACCAGTTTCAGGAAGACAGATTATAAGAGCAACATGAGGAAAAACTTTCTAACTATGATACCTGTCCTAGGGTGTAATGAGATGTTTGGCAAGTAGTGGTTTCTCTTTCACTAGACATCTTCAGGTGAAGACTCACTCATCAGGGATGTCCTAATAAATGTTGGACCAGAGAACTTTTGGCACTCCTTAGAACAGTGATACTGATGTGATACCCAAGAATGATTGTTAATAAAAACAATCATATTAAATATCAAAATGCTACATTATAATCATGTAATTATTGTATTACCTCTCCATGCTGAAAGCATCTTTCTAAGACTCTAGAAAAAGTGTACACTTGCATAGGTAAAAGTGAATTGCCTCACTCAGGAGTTTTCCACACCAAGTAAATCCTAGGTCCAGGTCCTTTCCCTTTAGTCAAAATTAAACAGGAGACCTCCTTGCAGGCTGTGCACCAGCCATTGAGAAGAAAGGGAATGCATAATGGAACAGCAGGGCAACGTACACTTTGGTGGAAAAGTTCCCTGCCTCAGCCTTCACAATAACACTAGTTTGAATCTTCGGCACTTCAAACATAACGCCTTTTCATGATAAGAACAGAAATAAAGCACTAGGAAATATCTTCTAGGATACTGACATTATTTTCTCTAATTCTGTCGATCAACAAGCAGGTTATACCAGGCACTGTGTTAAGTGCTAGTAATACAAAAAATAGTCCTTATCCTCAAGAAGCTTACATTTAGTAAGAGAGACAAGTAAATAAATAGATGCATACAGAGTATATGAAAGGCAACGTAATAGGGGAATGTGCTAGTGGGAGGGTAAGGGCCATTCTGGAAAGGTTTCTCTCAAGGGGTGGCATTTAAGGTGAGTCTCAAGGGAAGGGGAGGACTCTATGAAGCAGCAGTAATAGATATACAGAACATTTTTTAAGCACTATTTGTCAGGCACTACTCTAAGCATTGGGGAAACAAACACAAGAAAGCATGACAGCCCCTGCCCTCAGAGCTTACATTCTAATGAAAGAAGATCCCCATAAAGGTGCTCTAGAAAGGAGTAAAGATGGGCAATGTGGTATTGAGCAGGCTGGGAAGTGGTATGGAGCACTGAGCCCCAGCAAGACAGGGCAAAAGGGCAGGGTTTAGGTTACCAGTAAGGAGGAAATAGAAGTCCTCATACAAACACAGAAGGCATGTCATGGGTTCGGTTGCAAAGAAGGAAAGAATTACAGCACGAGCAAAGGCACAGAAATTGAGTATGAAATGCCATGGGTGAACAATAACTGGATCCAATATGGCTGAATCACAGCATATGTAGAGGTGAGTAAGGTATAAGAAGATGTGAAAGATAAAAAGGTGTTAGGTTTTATGTGATCCTGGAGGTAACAGGGTACCCTGCAGTTTACTGAGTGTGTGGTAGGAGAGTGACTTGGGTATTAGGAAAATCACTTTGGCAGCTGAGCGGAGAGTGGGTTGGAGTGGAGAGAGACTTGAGAAAGAGGGAACAATTAGAAAGCCATTTTAATATTATAGCTAAGAAGGGATAAACGCCTCAACAAGGGTAGTAGCTCTGTAAGTAAAAAGGAAATCTAAATCTTAGTGATATTGCAAAGGTAGAGACTAGAAGATTTAGCAACTAATTGGACATGTAACGTAAGTTGGAAGACTCAAGGATGACACCAAGGGTACAAATGTGGGTGACTATGAGGATGGTGGCAACCTAGAAAGCAATGAGGAAGTTTGGAAGAGGAGAAAGTTTAGAGGAAAAGATAACGGTCTCTGTTTTGAACATAATTTTGAGGTTTGAGATCCTTACAAGACAATCAATTTAAAATGTCCAATAAGTTGGACATGGAGGTCAGGAATGGAGGTCAGGAGAAAGACCGGGGAAGATTATACAGGTCTGGGAATCATGTGCATAGAGATGACAATTGAACCCATAAGAACTGACGAGATCATCAAGTGAGAGAGAGTAGAGATAAGAATAGAATCTTAGGGCACCCACAAGAAGTGGATATGGTATGAATGAAGTTTAACAAAGGAGACTGAAACAAAGTAATTCAACAGGTAGAAAGAAAATTAAAAGAAAGCATTGTCATGAAAACCCATTCTACACCATTAAACTCTTCACTTTTATAAAGGATGCAAGTTTTTTGCTTTGCTTTTTAGAGAATAGAGTTTTAAATTACTTCTTTAAATATTACTCAATTTAGTTTTAAAGCAATATATTAAAAAGAAACATACTTGCTCCAATGAACTTTTCCTTCTAGTGTCTGCATTTCACCAAGTATTGCAAGAAGAAGAGAAGATTTTCCACAGCCTACTTGACCCACAATCATTGTCAATTGACCTATAGCAATAAAACAAAATTCAATAATTGCATGAGATGGAAAATTCTGTATTGAATGTAATCTGAAAACATATTAAACAGCTCACATTTTACTTTGTATATCTTATGCTACTCCAATATTATTCAATGTGGATATTCCAAGATTCAGATCATAACCCATCTATGCCTACTCATCCTGTATAACTGCTATCTATATCTTACTATATCTCAATCACAAAGGTGTCTGCCCAATGTACTAGGTGTCTTCCTTACTTTCTCTAGACTTTATGAGAAAAACTAATGGAGCATATCAGCTTTCCACCAATTATCAGCTCCTCTTACCATACATGTTCCCATTTTAGTTTAATTTTCAATCATCCATTTCCTTTATGACATCCTTTACATCACTTTTCTCCTCTCATTTTTGGTAATGTTCCATACCCTCTCCACATGCTTCTCCACTGCCCTTTGGGTACTCCTTACCTTTAATTCTTTAGAGACTGTAGGATTCTATGATTTGTATCCATACATCATCTCTGAAAGACGATTATTATGAAAAGATGGGCCATTTTCCAGAAAGAAGCTTGAATTCATTAAAAGAACTTTGCAATTTTCCAGAAGCAATCCAGCTCATCCTTTTTCTGTTTTTCTGGGCTCAATTCATTGCCCATTTGATACATCTACATATTAGTGTGTACTGATTGACGAGCTATAGGATTTTTCCATCCAACAGAATATCATAACTTACTACAGATATTCATCAAGTGAAATAATAAATGTAAAGTGCTTTGCAAATTTTAAATCACTATCTATTAGTTATTGTCATTATTGTTATAGTAAGTGGGTTTGAACTCTAGTTCTGCTACTACTACCAATGTGACCTTGGGGGAAGTTATTTCACCTTTCAAGGTCTCAGTTTTCTCATTTGTAAAATAAAGGCCTTAGACTAGATGATTGAAAATTCCCTTCCATTCAATAGTAAGTTAAAAGGGAGCCAGAAAGTATTTATGCTTACTATGTGCTAAGCCACAGAAATACAGAGAAAGGCAAATCAGTACCTGACCTTATAGTGCTCTAAAAATTGAAGATCTCTATGTCGACATCCCCAGTGTGAAACACAGTAAAGAGCGTTGCATTCAATCTCCAGAAGATCAAAATCTAAATCCTAACTTCGCTACTACCCTAGGGAGGTCTCTTGACCTCTCCTCATGTGCAAAATAAAAGCTCTGGACCAGATTCCTAATGTCCATTCTAGCTCAAAATACTATGATTCTGATAAAAATGTTTTGAATGAAATACTGTGATAACTGTGACAAAAGCATCACTGGTTCTTTTGCTTGCATTTTAAGATAAATGCCACTATAATGTGTCTACCTTTATGTGAGTAGATATAGTCTTAGCCCCAAAATTTTAATTCAGCTCAAAAAATATTTCAAGTGTCTTGAAAAAATCACATTTAAATAGTTCATTAATTTTTGTCCAAATTAATCTGAGTATTAACTCCATTTTCTACTTCACTTTGTGTCACCTAACTTCCCCAGCAACCAAAAAGTGAGTAGGAGGTAAATTCAAACAAAAATGAAAACAACAAACTTATTAAAATGGGGAAATCAAAAAACAGAGAAAATATTTTCCCAAGTCACACTCTAAATTAATGTCAAATTTCATAATTTCCACTGAAATATTCTGCTCACTATACCATGAGGCCATGTTAGTCCAAGAATCATATTATATCATTACCTGTATCAGCATCATTTTTGCTTCATCGATACCCAATTTAGTTGCAGAACATAAGAATAATCCATGAGTGACTCTTACCTGTTGGGATTCGAATATCTATGTTGGATAATGTGGCTAAACCACTCCCCCAAGAAAAATACCCATTTGTCACCTAGAAAACAAGACCATGAGGGAAAATTTATCAGAGTAAGACAGAAAGGCAAAAACCAAAATCAGTTTTGTTTTAACATAATTAAAGAAATATGTAAATACCAATATAAAAAGTGATAAAAGCATTACTCATCCCATTTTATGTGGATAGATTTTTAAAAGATAAGATAGTAAGGAAAAGGTTCCCCAAATTAGAGATATTCTAACAACTGGGCAACAGTATACACAATAGCTTGAAAGAGGAAATGAAAGTACAAGGGAAAAGATATTAAAGTATACAGTTCATTCTACAGCCAATGTCAATACTTGTCTCAGTCTACCCAAACTGACAGAATGTTTCAGACCTCATGCTTATTGTTCAGGAAGGTCTTCTGCTTCTTTTTCAAATAGGGTTCTTTTCTATTTTTAAGTGAAAACAACTCCATTTCTCATTTATTTTCACATAATATCCCTCTACACACTCATAGTATGCCTTGTGCAGTAAAGCATAAGAAATATATCCTAACCCTTCATCTTCAAGCCAGAACAATGAAAGATCCTTAATCCTTTCCTATAGTGTGTATTTTTGAGAGAAAAAAATTAATTACTTATGTATTTTTTCTAGTACTTTGAAATGTTTCATGATTCTGAATGAGCAAAATGATGCCTGGCTTAACTTTAAAATTTTAAGGTTATTAACATTACACTGAAATCACAGGACCTTAGAGGCCATTTATTCCAACCCCATCATTTCATAGGTGAAGAAATTAAGGCCCAGGTAGGTTAAACAATTTGCCTTGAACCATCTAGTGTCGGAAGTGAGATTTGAACCCAGGACCTCTGACAACAGAGATAGTACCCTTGAAATGATGTAAATGTTATTGTCAGTTGTAGGGACTGACCAACACAAATAAAACAACCAAGTCTGTACACAAGCAGAACCAGAAACCCAGAAAACTACCTGGTGTATTGTAGATTTTAAATGAAAAACTACTTCTTACCAAAGACTATAATATTATTATTTGCTTAATTAGAATTCATGATGACAGCACAACTGTCTACTATAAATTATTTTAATCTGACACTAGATTAAATGAGGAAATATTCTGGATACTTACCACTAACAATGAGCCTGAGATAAGAAAGTGTTTTTTTAACTACCTCAAAATACACTGCCTTCCTTGAGGCAGGAAGTGGATAGAAGGGAGTAGGTAAAGGGATAAACGAAAATTAAACACTATATAGTGATTTCATCTTACTAATTAATTACAAAAAGGTAATTTGTGGCAAGGACATTTGCAGGACAATTTGGCAGAATTCTGTGAAAATAGTAAAAGTGTATGAATCAAGAGTGAATTCAAAAAATTAAATAACCTTAATTGCAATATCTTCAGACTCTGTTGGACGAATTCGTCTAATTGATTGTTCATAGCTGTCCAGGTTATATCTTCCAGGCTGCTTCCTGTTTATAGTTTTGGTTTGCTGTATTCCAAGGGATAAAAAATAAGGCAAGCTGTTTTTATGAAACAATACAAACTTTTTTTTTATTAAAAAGAAATTCACATTTGATTTCTCTGTCATCAGAGAAAAATTACAAAAAAAACACATTTCAACTATTTCTGCTGAGGTTTTATATATATATATTCATTTTGGTAACTAAATGGCCTTGTATTTAACTTTTTGTTACATTTGCCATTGAAGAGGTAAAAAAAAACCCTAAGCATTATATTATAATAAAAATCAAATAAGTTCAGAATATTTCTTTTTTACAGCTATATCTATCCTGCCTGACTTAGATTCACATGTGTGTATACATATATATGTGTGTATATGTGTATATATGCACTTGTATGTATGTTTGTATGCATGTACGTGTTTTTGTGTGCTATTTTGGTAAACCCAAGCACGGTCATTTAACTCCGTAGTATCTCAAATAACTCACTAACATCATCATTTGCAGAACAGTTGCTCATCTGCTCATGACAGAGGGAAATTCTTTACCAAGAGTTCCATATACCATTGAAATCACTGGTCCAGACCAAAACTAAAATTACCAAAAGAATTATAGTGTAAATACAATGAAATACTGCAGTATGTGTATGTGCGTTTATGTGTATGTGTGTTTGCACACATGTGTTCATGTGGTTTGTAAATGTAGCTAAAATTCACTTTTTAAAATATTTTATTTTTCCTAGAGCAGATAAATTCATTATTTAAATTTAAAATGAATCAAATACAATACTTTTTAAGAGATACTTAAAAGTAAAATTATAATGTAAATCTGATTTTATTCTCATTAATAAAATTTGAAAGCAGTAAGAAATGAAGATAATGGTGATGTAGTTTTCCACATACTCTAAAGGGAAGTATGCTGAGCCCAAAACAAGGATTTAAAAGATTCTCATGCTGGAACCAGAGATAAGTGTTCGCAGATTAATGCAGGCTAACCAAAACTAGATGTAAAACAAGTATTTGGTGAGTACACAGAATTCAACCAGTTAGTACGACCAATTCAAACCAAAAATGAATTTTAGAGTCTGGTTGTAAAACTATCTTGAGCTGCTAGCCATTTACCCTCAAGGAAGTCACTGACAAAAAAGAATGTTCAAAATGTTCATAGCAGCACTTTTTGAGACACGAAAAGATCAGGGAATGGCTAAACAAATTGTAGAACATGACTGCAATGAACATTACTATGTCATAAAAAATGACAAACGTAACGATACAGAGAAGATTACAAAGACTTATCTGAACACAGTAAAGTGAAGGAAGGCAGCCTAGAAACTAGAATATAGTCACTGCAACAACTTAAACATAAAAAATTCAACGTGTTTAAACAATCAAAGCTGAAAGTTGGGAAATTATAACAAACGAGTTCCAAAGAAGAGACATAAGCACTTTACACCCCCCAATCTTTGTCCAAATCAATGTCCGAAGGTGTGGAAATTTGTATGTGATACACAACTGGTTTTGGCTTTGTAGACTTTTTTAAACCCTCTTCTTCTTTCTAAAGTCATTTGTTAAAAAGACATGATTCTTGGGGAAGGACACAAAAATACAGAGGGAAATCTAGAAGATTTTGAAGATGAAATCTAGAAATAAAAACCTTAAAAAAAAAAGAAAGACACTTCACTAGGCTCATTATATCATATATATTATACCAAGATGTATATGACTGGGCCATATATCTTCATGTAGGAGAAAATGAGAAAGGGACAAAAAAGGATATTGTTACTGTGATTTCCCCAGTTCAGGGCTTACAGTCCTGATGAGCTCGCGTTTCTTGGCTTACAATTCAGTATACTAAACAACTTGTTCTGAGTCCTAAAGTCATAATTAGGATTTCTCTGAAGATAAATAGACATTATCCCATAATCCTGGTGAATCTGACAAAGTCTTTTCTTCCTACCTTTATGACATTCCTATTCTGAAGACACTATCAAGATAACTATTACCATAATGAGTACTAAAATTATTTTTAGGAGTAGCATTTTTAATAGGAAGCTTGACAAAATGGACAGAGAGCTGGCCTCTAAGTCAGAAATACCTGAGTTCAAATCCTGCCTTTGATACATAACGATTAAGTAACCACTTAATTTCTCAGTTTCCTAAACAACTCTCCAAGACTAAGTTCAAGAACTGTTGAAATGCGTTGGTAGATGGAGTTCCTCACTAGAATTTGTATACATCAGTCCCAGACCTAGATGCAAATAAATCAGAATAATAAGACAAATAATAAGTAACTAGGATTTTGTTGACCTGATTTTTCAAGTCAAAATTTTATGTAAAATGTATTTATTAAGAAATATCTTTAAGAATGAATGCAAATTCTACCTCTTCCCTCCTAAATCTACACTTTTAAAAAAAGATAGACTTATAGAAAATGATTTTTAATACTCAATATATCCCAAATTATCTGATTTTGCTGTTCTCTGAACTAATTTACAGTTATCCCTTCCATACTGCATGATTTTGTTATAAAATGGGTTGGCATAAAAAATTAAATGAGGAGTTTTGTGGAAGCACAGATGGCACACGAAGGCCAGTAGACAGCACAGAACCTATGAGAAAATACTTAACCCAAATTTTATAATAAGGTACTGTAAACATCCCATAAGAGAAAAAAAATTCAGACCCTCTCTGGTACAAAAGGAGGACCAAAAAATTTTATATGTATTTTCCAGATCATGGGAGCACTGTACCCTGAACATCCCGTGATTTGGAAGGGGTAACTGCAGTAACTGTAGCCTGCCTGATGTTACTCATTAGATTATTTAAATATCAAAAAAGGGCAATAAAACAATTTTCAATATTATTGAGAAAATCAAATGTACAATGATCCTGACCAAAAAAAAAAAGGTTTTCATGACAAAAAAATTTCACAGCTATTTATGTGCAATCAGATCTGTACTGAATATAATTATAGCTGCTTTTAGCAGAATGAGAAGCAACATGGTACAGAAGATAGAGTTGACCCCTGAACCAGGAAGACATGGGTTCAGGTTCCCTTTCTGATCCATACTGGCTCTTTCACCCTTGGATAAGTTACTTAACCTTTGAATGCTCTGTTGTTCAGTTGTTTTGGTCCAACTCTGTGACACTATTTTGGACATTCTTGGCAAAGATTCTGGAGTGGTTTACCAGTTCCTTCTCCAGCTCTTTTTACAGATGAAAAACTGAGGTAAACAGTATTAAGTGACTTGCCTAGAGTCACACAACTAACAAGTGTCTAAGGCCTGATTGAAGTCAAGAAGATGAGTCTTCCTGACTTTAGGCACAGCACTTTATCAACCTAGCTGCCTCCTTGAAAGTTCTAGGCAACTCCATTAAGTCAATTAATCAGAAAGAAGGTGCTGACCAGCAGTGGCAAAGGGAATTTCCTCACCAGGGAATTCTATTTACCAGTTAACTTACAAGTCTAGTTTCTATCCCTCAGTAGAAAGTCCAAATATATCTAAATCTGTCTGAGATTAAAACGTGAAGATTCTAAAAGCTATGATTCTCCAGATATTGGTTGGGGTTTTTTTTGTTTTTGGCAACAATAGCATGAGATTTTTTTTTCCCTTTGAGTCAATGTTTTTAAATTAATCCCCAGCACAAGAATGTCATTCCAATGAAGATGGGCTGCTGAAAATTTCATTTGAGAGACCTAATAAACTTAAGGTAGACTAACGTATTTGGAGCTAGGTTATGACTGGAAATGATTTACTGTCTTTCTCCAGCATTCCTGGGGCTTCATTTTGGCTCTACTTTTGATAAAAATAGGTCTTTAGATCTGCAAGAAAATTTATCTTTATAAACTTGTGACAGAAAAACTTCAGAGATCTTGAGATCTGGTTCAGGAATTTACTGGGTGTAGTTTTCAGTATACAGTAATAATCCAACTCAGTAATTTTGAAAAGTCATTTTATGGAATTATAGAGGGCAAATAATGTTGGATTTCAAACAAAACAAATTAACTGAGAAAGTAAATATTTTATCCATTACGGTGAATGGGCTGTGACACAAAAAGTTCAAATATGGTTCCTGACTAAGGTTCCAGATTCAAGATTTAGCCTGAGTACTTAGTTTAAGGGGCAAGTAAGACAGTATTCATATCTTTTGAACTGTGCTATGTACCAAAAGATCATAAAAGCACCTGGTAACAACTATACATGATAAATATGGAGAGAAAGAAACCATTCAGTAAATTGGCCTACACCTAAACAGAAAGTAATTTTTCTGAGCCTAGAGGTTTTGCCTATGATACACACATATAAACTTAATAATATCCTGGATGATATAGATTAGGAAAATGTCATGTACTTGAAAACTAAGTCTGATTTCCAATAATAATACTGACAACAAGAACATATGCATGAAAATCATGGTCTTCTAGACATATTCAATTCTGTAGTAGTATTGTCCCCCAAAGACGGTCAGTAAAAATGACTTCATTCTCTTCTCTAAACTATGGAGAAGGTGGGAGGAAGGAAAGTGTTGACAGAGATGTGAGTTGGAGCTTCACAGATGTAATTTGAAGAAACTTTGGCACCAAAATGTCACAAATGTTCCATGGAATTTCTACAGCCAAAACCACTTAACTCTAAGCTTTGACAGAATACATAGAATCTTTAGTGAACTTAGGGAAGAGTTTCCATTAGTGTTATTTTAAAACACACAGCTTTTTTCACTCCATTTTTTAAAGGTTTGTAGTTTTGTGGTTTGGATCGAGAACAATGATGAATGACCTTGAAAGAAATTAGTTCAGTGTTTCAAGACTTCGATGGATTTGTGATCTTGTCAATGTGGACTCTCCCTCCAACAATGCAGATCTGACTCCATCCCTGCCAGCCAACCCTGTGCAATTCTAGTCTGTCTTGCAAGAAATTCTCTACCCAATATGACAGACTTTCCTCTTGATGCCTTGGCAATGTGTACGTAGTAATGAAGTATACAGGCTGTCCGTTGGTTATCTCACACTTTCACTGTGTAACCAGTCACTTGTTTCCTAGTCATATATCTCTGATGACACAGTTTACACCATCTTCCACTGTAATGTGTTGCAGCCTGTTCACTCCCATTATGTACCTTCCCATTACCCTTTGGGTGACCCTGAATTTAATTCTTTAGAGATTATGCTACTCCATGAGTCACCACTATAGAGCATCACTGGAAGAATCTTGTTAAAAAGATGACAAGGAGAATGTCAGAATCATTAAAAGCACGCCAGCCCATGCACCTTTTCCTGTTGAACCCTGGGCAAAGCATATTGTCTATTCACGTTGTCTGGACAACAAGAGATGAGCTCTATGGGTGACCCAACTACCTGTACATTTTCATCCGAACAACATCAAAAAAAGAATTCTTCATCCACTTAGATCAAACTAGTTAGATCAAATTCCTTTAAATGATTCAATATTTCATTTAGGAGTAACTGCAGTGCTCCCGGACTTAATATCACTGACACATTGTTACATACAAAAAGGACAATCTCTAAGATCAGAAGATACATCAAGATACACCAAAAAATACATCAAAGTTGTATACATCTTTGGTAAACATACCTCTCCCTGTTCTGGACCTCAATTGATATTAATAATTAAGAAATATAGTATGTTTTCAATAATTCTAAAGAGTCTATATGCTTTTGAGATGTATTTCTTTTTACTACCAGACTTTACCCAATGCCATTTATGCTGCTCTCCCTCCAATTTAGCAGGTTTCTTCTGAGAATTTCAACTCCATGCATATAACTTTTTCATCTTGCACAATTTAAAGGATTTCTTTCTAACATTTCAAAATGTCCTTTCAAAAGATATTTGCATTTGATAAGAGTTGATTCTGACTAAGTTTATTTTGCAGTTAGGTTTGGATAAAGCTTGATTGAATTGGGAACTTTTCTATTTCTTTTTGAAATGAATATGTGTTGATCATCCAATGAAAGAATGTGCATGACTCTATATTAAAAACTCTGAAGATTCTTAGGAAAAGAAACCATCTTGCTTTTTATATTTATATTCCCAGTGCTTAGTTCAGGACTTGGTAGATAATAAGCACTTAATAAGTACTTTTCATCCATTTATTCAAATAATTTAAAGAGGAAGAAAGCATTTATATCCAAGGGCATCAAAGAACAGCTTTGCGTAAGAAAGGCATCAAAGCTGTTGAGGGGCGTCACAAGACACTAGTAATATGGGAGACCACCTATACAAAGGCATAGTCTACATTCTTCCATGGTTCTTTTGGATCACCTGAAAATGGAATTCCTCAGAATATATTGGTTTTTAAAGCTCAAAACCATACAGCATCACCTGAACAACTTTGTATGTGCTTCTGAAAACATAGGTCTTTCAATTCAGAGACCAGTCTGGAATCAAGAGAAGCACTGCACAATTTTCCAAATATAATTCACTCTGCTCTCTTTTTCCTCTTCAGTTCTGGCCCAACTCATTGTCCCTCTAGTGTTTAGCACCGATATGGAAATTTTTCATTCATTTAGTTTTTCCCTCTAGGGATTATAAGTAAACTTCTGAATAATCACGTATCTCATTAAGAGACCAAGTAATGTCCAAGGACTTGAGGTATTCAGTATAATATCATTCACAAAAAGGAGCAGCTTTTTCATCAGGACTTTATATAAGGCCTCCAGGATATTAGGTAGATCCTCTTAAGGAATTTATGGAAGGACATGAACAAGAATGGCAAAGAATGAAAAAGTCTAGATGGTTTGTGATTTACACAAGTAAAGGAAGTACACCATCAATGAGATTCATTGAAATAACCATTATATGTATAATTATACGTACAATTTTAAGGGCTTCTTCATAATATTTTGTAATCTTGAGGTTTGTATTTGATAAGAACTGATGTTATCTTGTAAGGCTGTTTTGTTCTTAGGTGTGGCTAAAGCTTGAATGAATCTGAAAATTTTCAATTTCATTTTGAATTGGACATATTTTACCCTATGGGGTAACCTTTAGAAATGGATGAACCACATGGTAACATAATGGTCATGAAGGTAGTTTGAAAATTATAAGGGACTAAGCAAATAAAAAATATAATGATTAGAGTAATTTTACATAGTGAAAAGGGTAATAAGCTGGAAGTTAAACTCAGTTCCAGTTTGCAACCCTTTGGCTTCCAAGGGACTTGACTGATTTCTTGAATTATAACTTCTCAACTTCAATTTTTAATCCATTAAATTAGAATAATAATATGACCTATCTCATGTGGTATTGATGAGAATCAGATAAGATAACGTGGCTTATAAATAGCAAGGTATGTATCACCATAAAAGTACTATTACTGTACAAAGAGAAATAGTTGTTATTTTTTGGGTTGGTTTTTTGCTTTTACTTAGTTTTATGTAATCAGTAAGTTTTTAAATCCAATGGCAACTGTCCTTACTTCTTTACCCCCAAACTAAAAACATAGACATTTCATACCACCTGAATGATGATCTTTTTAAAAAATACTCTCCCCTTTAAAACACAACATAACAATAACCATTTGGTGAACAGAACTTACTACTGCTGTGTGTTTCTTACAAGACTCAAAAGTTACAGAACCTTCACCGTTTCTCCAGCTGTCATCACCAATCTCATCACTTAAGAGAAACTCATTCAGCTTCTGAACACTGCCAAAAGAAAAAAATAAAGTGGGAAAATCATGCTTTAATATACTCATGCCTCAAATTATATAGCAGTCCCTTCTCTGAACCTTAGTAGCTGTGTGACTGTGAACAAGTCATTTCTCTTTAGTGATCCACACTCAATTTCATCATTTTGGACAAGATTATCTCTAAAGACCCTTCCAGATTAAAATCTATGATCATATGCTTAAAATTGAATCCTTTGAGTATCAAGACCCCTACATTCTTTTTTGTTTGCCTCTCCAAATTCATTTTTCTCTGAGGGGTACTTTAAATTTCATTGATTCTGCCCCTTGTTATAACCAGTCTATAATTATATCCTGGATTAGAGGAGGTAGAGTTGGGGACAGATACATCAAATTTTCTGAGTCTAGTAAATTGGAGTTCTTCCAAAGCCACTTCCAACTGCATCCTGCCTGTCTGCCCTGGCTTTGGCCACCCTACTTGCAACTGACATAGAAGGGCACAGAATGAATGCATAAGAAGAAGTCTGAAATGCCTCATAACTATTCATCACACTATGAATACATTGAGTTTAGGAGAGAAGACAATCTCCTCAGAGCTGCCACTAGTAATATGATTAATGACTGGGCCTGCAAGGAGGAGGATTAGTGAGAAGAGTCAATCTTCTGGATCAATCTCTCTGACTGAACCCATCTCCTCTAGGAAGGTCTCTCTTCCTTTTTGTGTCTTTTATTAGTTACTTCCTCAAGTTTGGAAGTGCCAGAAAAATCTGGCTCACCTCATTAATTTATTATTATCACCATCATCCTGTAACATGTAAAATATTCCACATTTAATTATACATATCAAGATGTATAATCATCTTTTCTCATCTCTACTCTTAAAAGCTATAAAGCCAGGAGTTACATCTTAGCTAAATATTCTGTACTCTACAATCCTAAGCACAGCGTTTTGCACACAGTATGTAATGAGTAAGTGTTGGCTGAATTACACTAAATTGAATGCAGATGACTCTCAGATCTATATACTGTGGTCTGGTCTCTCACCATCAACTTCCTACTAGGTATTTCCAATTCAATGTCCCAGAAACATTTCAAACTCAGTGTCTCCAAATCAAAATTAATTATATTTTCCCCCAAACCTACTCCTCTTCCAACCTTCCCTATTTCATCAAAAGTACCACCACTACCACCTTTCCAGTCACCCAGGGTCTTAAACCTTGGCATCAATCTCAAATTCCTCACTTGCACTTGCCCCACATATCAAATCAATTGCCAAATATTTCATATTTCCTCTTATGTTCTCTCCACTTATATAGTAACCACTCTATTTCAGCTTCTCCTCATCTTTCATCTGGACTATCTCAATAACCTCGTAAGTGGTCTTTCAGCCTCTAATCTTTTCCTTCTCCAAGACATCCCTCCATACAGTAACCAAAGTGATTCTCCTAAAGCCATCACACACACACACACACACACACACACACACACACACACTCACTCACTAAACTGTAGTAGTTCCTTAGGGATCAAATATGAACTCCTCTGGCATTAGATGCTGTTGACAACCTTGCCCTCTCCTACTTTTCCTGGCTTACTATTTTATCCTTTACACCCCGTACAATCTAGTCAATGTTACCATCTGGCTCCTCCTCATGCAGGATGCTTCTTCCTCCGCTGTGCGTTTTGTCTCTCATATCTATAATATGCTTCCTCCTCCCTTCTACTTCTTGGAATCACTAGTCTCCTTCAAAATTCATTTCATGGAAGTTTCTGCACATTTCATGTAAGTTTCCAACAGTTAGTGCATCACTCTGTCCAGGTGCCTCTGAATCTGTGCTGGATGTCTTTTTCATACACCCTTGTCAATGCATGTTGCCTGTTCCATTAGAATGGGAACTCCTTGAGGGAAAAGACTGTTTCATTTTTATCTCTGTATCCCCTGACTTTGCATAATGCCTGCTACATGTACATGGCAAGTGCTTAAAAAATGCTAGCTGATTGACTAATTGTTACAGAATAAATGGAACTTATTTAAAGAGTAAACCCTCACCACCCAAAAGCATTCAAGAAAACCATATGGTATGATCCTAATATTTCTGAAGATCCTATTAGATAAAACCTCACTACTTTAAAATCTAATCTATGATTCTTTCCCTGAGGGCACACTGGCTTAATTAGTTATCAGTTCAAGAAAATAGAATCTGTCAGGGAGAGAGAAAGAAGAAGACAACAACAAAATGTAATTTGGTAATTATTTTCTTGCAAAAGTTTGGTAAAGCCAAAGGGTGGGTCCACTTTATTATGATGGGGATGTGAAAGCAGACACAAACATGCTTTGGAAGTGAAGACCAGAGAAGTGTAGCTTTCATTAGACAGATAAATATATGGAGATATTTTAAATATCAGTGCATGTGTGGATCAGGCTAAATCATCTCAGATAAACCTCTATGGCTTGTTTTCCCAACAAGCTCATTAAATGAGTAAAAGGTCAATTCAATTCAAGATGTTCACTATGATTTATGTGTGATCCTCTTTACACTAGAAATTGTGTCTCTCCATAGCAATACTGAAATATATAAAATCTATTGTGGCAGGCCACCTTTAAAACAATTCATGTTTTATTCCTAGGAAAATGGAAGCCAGCTGTTGTTTATGAAGGGCATCTGTTTGGTCATCAAAAGTCGACTTTGCAACTTTTCAATGCACAGTACTCTGTAAATTCATGTTTTCTCCATGGAATATATGAGCTTTTGATTGAGAGGAGTGAATATTTCATTTTGGTCTCTGCAACCTTAGTGGCTAGGAGAGTGACTACATAGAGTAGGTGCTTCATAAATGCTCGTAGATTGATGAATCATAATCAAAATGACTTTTTCTTATTTTATTTTCCACAAATGCTACTCATTGCTTCTCCACTTCTGTCAGCTTTATATGTAATTGTGTTCTTGAAATGTGTTCATTGGAGTTCATTAATCATAGAAAGCAGTTTATACATGTAGTCCTTTAAAATAAAAAGAAAAAGCTTCCTGCCCTCACATCTTTCAGTCTCAGACTATGTCATTACATATAGACATACAGCTGAGGCCATACTCCAATATTTAAGCAAAGTTGGTTCCAATCAATTCTCAGCTCCACTTTGCAAATGTCTAGAAAATCTCACTAAAGTACGTGGAAGGTTACTAAAACAAAAAGATAGGTTTTTGCCTCTTCAACCCTGCACATAAAAGAGAGTTTAACCTCCTCTACCATTTTTAATGTTCTCTTCTGTAACTCATTTACACTTGGCATGGATGTGGATATGGCTGACATTTGAGAGCTGTCAAGAGAAGTAAAGAGAAGCACCCTTAGGGATTCACTCCTGCAGAATTCCTAGGGTCATGTGTGACCATCTACTTAGAAGTAGACAAACTTGCCTTTCTTCATCTTAAGACTTTTCCTTTCACCTCCCTCTATCTTCTGGCTCTCATTAAGGCCTCAATCCCTCCTGATAACACAACATCTCTGGCTGCTCTTTCCAGTACTGGCGACACCTTTACTCAGATTCATACTCTAACTTACTGGTCATGGTCAGGGGAAGTCAATTTAGTCACCTTACATGGGTAAGTAATATAATAAGAGTTCTTAACTCGGAGTCAGGAAGACCTGAGTTTGAATACTGCCTCAGACTTTTACTAGCTGAAGGACCCTGAGAAAGTCACTTAGTACTTCTCAGCCTTATTTTCCTTATCTATAAAAGAGGGAAAATAATAGCATCTACTTTACAGGGTTGCTGTAAGATATATATAAAGCGCTTTGCAAAGCACTATATGAAATGCTAGCCATAATTGCTTTACTTTGCCACTTTTAGACACTCCCTCCATCACTCAGGAACCTCTCATCCTTTTGTGTTTATTCAATCCAAATTTATTGGATTCTAGTCAATATTATCTACTGACCCCTAGATTGCTCTCTTTCCTTCCTCAATGAGTTTGGTGCTCAGCTCACATTCTTTGTTTTCCCCCTAACTCCTGCCGTCATATTAAGGGATTTCATCATGCATATTTATAGTTCAAATATCCTACCTCTATAATTCTTCTGTCTACTTAATTCTCAACAATTTTTACCAAAAACTTCTTATCCTAAAAACTTAAGTCTTTAAACTTGTAAAATACAAAAATACTATATTCATTTGCTACTATAAATCGTATGTCCATTCTGTTCCTCTGATCTACCTTTAAATTTCTTACCCAGCCCCAGATGGTTTTGATAATTACTTCCTTATAACATAGTTTAAGATCTGGCACTGCTAAACCGCCTTCCTTTACATTTTTTCATTAGTGCCTTTGATATTCTTGGCTTTTTGTTCTTCCAAATGAATTTTATTATTATTTTTTCTAATTCAATAAAGTAAGTTTTTGGTAATTTAATTAGGATGGTATTGAATATAAGAACTGATTTATGCAAAATTATTATTTTCATCATACTGGCCCTGCCTACCCATGAACAATTACTATTTCTCCAATTTATTTAAATCTGATTTTATTTCTATAAAAAGTTTTTTATAACTTTGTTTATACAGTTTCTGGGTTCATTTTGGCAAATATGCTGCTAGGTATTTTGCACCCTCTAGAATTATTTTAAATGGGGCATCTCACTTATCTTTTCCAGTAGAAAAACTGGAAAGTAGTATGCAAGAAACTGGGCATAGATCAATACGTTACACCACTTACCAAGATAAGGTCAAAATGGATACATGATTGACATATTACAAGATTTGAAAAACATGGAACATATTATCAGACTTATGTATAGGCAAATAATTTTAGTAAACAAGAGAGAGAGCAGAATAAGGTCAAAATGGATAATTTCAATTACATTAAATTTAGGGGTTTTGTACAAATAAAATATATGTAGTCAAGAACAGAAGGAAAGCAGAACAATGGGGAAAATTTTTATAGAGAGTCTCTCAGCTAAAGGTCTCATATCTCAAATATATAAAGAACTTGTAAATTCCATAAGAATACAAGTCACTCCCAGCTGATAAATGATCAAAGGATATGAACAGTCCACTAAATTTTCATGAACCAGTCCTTCATGCCAACTCAGCCACACACAGAGATGGTCATACCTTTGCCTTTCCCATTATGTACAAGTGTTCCATTTCCATGTTTGTGAATTCCAAAATTCTTTTATCTGATTATGATCTTTCCCTCTGCCTTACAACTCCTAACCTTGACTTTCATCCTCAGTCACTTCCAATCCAACCTTTCAGATCCTTCCCAAGTCACAACTGCTCAACTAGCTACACTCTCCTCCTCTCCCTACCGGGAACACTCCACTATCCTGCAGAATGCAGTCTCTTGTCCCTTTATCCCATCACAGATCTCAACCTTGCATTACTCCTACCATCCACTTCCTTAAGTGTCAGCTTCATGATGCTGAAAAAAGTCACAAAGCCATGCTGACTGGGTGCACTATAAATTTATGTTACATAATGTCAACTCAGTCCTCACTCAAGGCAATTGTTTTACACCTTCCTAATCAATTCCCTAGCCCACAACACAACTTTTTCAGATATTTTAGCTCTTCTTCAAGAATACCAACGGTACCCTCTCGTTTAGGGACCTTACCAAAAATTGAGGCCATTTACCAAGAGCTCTAATTTCTCTCTTCCTCCTCATCTCATGTCAACCTAGATGACTTCCTTCACTATCTCTTTGTCACCTTTGTCTCTTTCCAAGGCAAATATACAAGACTGCCCCCTCTACACTTTTTGTTCTCTCACTAATCTTCCTTCAGTCTCTCTGTATCTTTTGGCTCCTTCTCTGTTACCTACAAACCCACTTATGTCTTCCCTATCCTGGGGAAAAAAATCCTCATTTGATCATAACATCTCTGCCAACTATCATGCTTTATCCCTCTTCCTTTTGTGACTAAACTTTTTGAGATAGTCTACAAGCAGGGCCTCTACCTCCTCTCTTCTCACTGTCTTCTAACCCCTCTGTAGTTTAATCTCTAATTTCATCATTCAACTGAAAATGCTCCTTTCAAAGTTATCAGTGATCTCTTTATTGCCGAATCTAATGGTTTTCTTGGTCCTCAACTTTTTTGATCTCTCTGTAACTTTAACATTGTCAGTCATGATATACTGAATACTCTCTCTTCTCTGGGTTTTCATGATGTTGCTCTCTCCTGGTTCTCTTCCTAAATATCTGAACAATCCCTCTTAGTCCCCTTTGCTAGATCTTCCTCCAAGTAACAATCACTAAAAATAGGTGTCCCCAAAAGCTCAGTCTTAGACCTGCTTCTCTTCCTCTACACTATCCCATCTGGAGATATCTTCAACTCCAAAAGGTTCAATTATCATCTCTATGTGGATGACTCTCTGATGTATTTATCCAATCATAACCTTTTCCCTGAGCTCAAGCCCTGATATCTCTAGTTGCATCACAGACATCTCAAACTGGAGGTCTCCTCAGACATCTCAAACTCAACATGTCATAAATAAAACTCATTATCTTTTCCCCAAGTCAACTCTTCTTCCCAACTTATTTAGTACTATCAAGGACACTACCATCAATCTCAGTCTCCTAGGTTCACTTTCTCAACTCACTTGCACATACCCCACATATCCAATCTGTCACTACATCTGCTTGTTAGTATCATCATAACATCTCTAATGCATGTCCCCTTCTCTCCACTCATGATTTCAGCATTTAGTGCAGCCCTCATCACCTCAGGCCTACACTACTGCAACAATCTTTATTCCTCAAGTCTCTCCAGTCCATCCCCACTCAGCTGCCCAAGAGTTCTTTCTTAAGTGCAACTCTGACCATGTTGCTTCCCTACACATAAACTCTAGTGTCTTCCTACCACCTTCAGGATAAATATAAACCTTCTGTTTGGTTTTAAAGTCCTTCATGGTCTAGTCCCTTCCTGCCTTTCCAGTCTTCTTACACCTTCCTTTCTGCTGTTCTCCCATGTGACACTCCATCTACCAACCTCTAACTTCTTTTTTTTTTACTGGATGTCTCCCATATCTGGAATGCTTTCCTTCCTCACTTCCACCTCCTGGTTTCCCTTGCCTCTTTCAAGACTCAGCTCAAATTCTACCTTTTATAAGAGACCTTTCCTGAATCCCCCAATGCCCACTGCTAATACCTTTTCTCTGATATTCTCTCCCATTTAAGTTGTATATAAGTATATACATAGTAATCCACATGCTCCCTGGTAGAATGAAAGATCCTTGAGAGCAGGGAATCAATTTTTGCCTTTCTTTGTATCTCCAGCGCTTAGCACAGTGTTTGGAATATAGCAAGCACTTAATATGTTTTTTGATTGTTGACTAACAGATTCTTTTTGACAGGCCCCACTATCCATACGTAGAAGAGGATATTCTTTCTCATTTATGTGTATGGAAAACCTCCCCTAGCTGATCCATAACAGCTTATTCTTCAATGCACTGGTTAGAATATCTACCCAAGGGGGAAAGAATCAACAATTATATAGCACCAACTATGTACCAGGCACTGCGCTAAGTGTTTTAAAAATGTTATCTCATTTGATCCTCACAACAACTCTTTGAATCAAGTAGGTGCCTCAGGAAACTGACACAAACAAATATTAAGTGACTTACCCAGGGTCACACAGCTAGTAAGTTTCTACAGCTAGATTTGAACTGAGATATTTCTGACTCCAGTCCCAGGGCTCTATCCCCAAATAACTAAAATGTCTGTTCTTACAAATTAAACAGAACATGATGAATGAGATAGTTATCCTCCTGCTGACAAATGGATAAGGGACTACTAAGGCAGAATACTGATATACACTGTCATTGTGATATGTACCAAATGTTAAGGCACAGTAAATACTCTTAACTGAGCTTTCTTTGTTGCCAAACAGGCTTCTATTTTTCAGAAAGCTGGGAGAGAATGGGGGAGAGAGGAAATGCCTATGATATAAAAACAAAAGACATCAATAAAACTTTTTATATAAAAAGGAGTTATACAGATCAATCACAGAAAAAGTATATATATATTTAATATACACATATATGTAAACATATGTATATGTATATACATACATCATTTTCTATACAATTCAAAGCAAAAGGATTTCAGCTTCAACTATATGAGTAATTCTTTCATTTTTTGGCATCATCTTATACATCAAGTCACAACCTAAGTTTTTTGGACGGAGGTTGTATTTCTCTGATCATAATAATACCATCCAACTTTCAATATGTGTTTATCTCTCTCTATATATGTATGCATATATTTTTATATATATTGTCTCGCTTAATAGAATATGAGCTCCCTCAGGGCACAAACTCTTTCTTATCTGTCACTATAAAGCCACTGTAAGCTCTTAGCTAACATAATACCTGGCACCCAATAGGCAGTTAGATGGTACAGTGTATAGTGTGTTAGGCTTAGGGTCAGGAAGACCTGAATTCACATTTGCCCTTAGTCACCTATTAGTTGCATGACCCTGGGCAGATCACTTCAAGTGTCTTCAATTGCAAGATGGAGATAATAGCAGTTAACTCTTCACATTGTTGTGAGATATAATTCATTGAGATAATTCATTGTAAAATATTTTATGAATCTTAAAGCACTATATAAATATTAGATATTATTGTTTCTTTGACTAATACAAAGGGAACTGGTTGAAATATAAGTGTTCTAGCATAGATAGCAGTAACATACCTGATGGATGGCAAAAGCCATAGAAGAGACAAGCCTACATTCCTTTAGGAGGTATATGAGAGCACGGTAACACAACAAAAAATAATTTTCCCAAATTTCAGGACTCTTATCTCATTTTTAAAAACAATAATCGAAATGTCCCTTACTGTCCAGCTGCTTTTTTCCCCTGAGACAATAAGAGTGCACTTACACTGCAAACAAGAGAGGAAAGGTTGCCAGGAAGTGACAGGAGAGAGCTGTGGTAAGAAGGAACTGTGCTTAAGGTCAGAGAAGAGGATGGATGTGAGTCCAAGGGAGGGATAGCTTCTGCTTGGTCAGGCTACACACTAGGTCCACCTACCCTGTCCACTGGCAAGGAAATAATGCATTTAAAGGAACTTAATGTTCCTCACAAGTGACGGGACATCCCAGAACAAAAACAAGTATCTTCTCTGAGCCTACCTAGATCCCAAGCCTAGTTCCTATGGTTCCCACGTTGTTGGTCTCAAATTAAAAGACCTAAAGGCCAGAGTTTCTATCTCTATATCTGAATTTTGAGTTGGTTTACAGAAAGAATCAATAAAACTCATTTCTATAGTAATCTCTTGTTCATATTCATTTGCCTGTTTAAGGAAGAATGCAAACTGTACACTTCCAATGTCCTGGGTTCAATTGATCTTATTATCTAGAAGGATCTCCCAAGTTTAAAAGAGGACCAGGCTCACAGTCATTTGGTAGATATTTTATTATTTTGTTTTTCATTGTTTTCTCTTTATGATCTACTATCTGCCCATCAATTCTATGCTAAATAAATGTTACATACAACAATAAGTATGTTTGTCTGCTTCCATGTAATCATAATTTACTGTCACAGAAATAGAGTAAGATCAGAAAGAAAGTGGAAATTCACAGTATAAAGAATCTCAGAGCTCATTCCTGACCATGCAGATTCCCGACTGTGCAGACAATAAATGATTATTACCCCATGAAAAGAGACAGAGTTGAGGGAAAGTCATCAACTCTCTAGAAACCACAGAGAGCATTTACTCAGTATGTCTGCCTAGGAGAGCAGGTGCATGCCACCAGGGTGTGTGACTCTCCAGAACCCAAATGCCTTTTGCTGAACATGATTAAATGGACAGCTATAAAATCCATTTGGCAATTAAATATCTTTGAATATCACTATGCTAAGTAAAAGATTAAACATCTTTGAATTTCTTCATCATGTTTCATGATGAAATAAAAGAAATATAATTCAGGATCATTTACAAATGTAACAGAAGACTGGGCAATGAGAAACCAGTCCTGAAAACACTGTTGAGTCTGCTTCAGGGTTTATGTAATAGAGGGCATTTTGCCTTGTCTCAACTTTTATGGACAAGTCTATTTTGCCCTAAAATATTCAGAAAGTTCAAAGTATGCATGGGGTGCATAAAGTGGGGATATAGTTTGAACTATTACAGAATTGTCTCAATTAATTACTGGATTTCAAATTGTAGTCATAGTCATAGAGTACAATGAGGAGAACTTCCATTCCTTTTATGAAAAACTTCCCCCAATTCTCACTGCTCTATAAAATTTCCTTGTAAGAGTGATTTTAACCAAAGCATCTAGAATATCCTCCAAACATTAAATACTTTGAAAAGCGGCCATCAGAATGAGTTAGTCAAACAAGTTTCAAAGTCAAGTATTGCTATTTCTCCAATTCCATAAGGGACACTCTGAAACCAGTGGACTAGTTTCTGTCATAATGATACTGTCCAAACTGTGACAGGCCAATTGGCATCAAAGACAGATCACGGGTCCCCTAAGCACAACCGAAAATGCAGGCTGATTCTGACCAATTCAGCAAAATGCAACAATTATTAGGGAGTCTCTAGTTTGGGTTCCCAGAATGAACACACAGTGAAAGCTGGGTTGACCTGCCATCTCTGTCAAGCCCATGAACCAATATAAGCAGAAATCTTATTCTGTGGAAGCTTTGAGGTGTCTGGAGCACAGCCTTCAAACAGACTTATCTTTATCAAGCTGGTAAGTGCCTTTTCGCTCCTCTGTGAGAATGGGAAAAAGAAGTATAGTACATCATTCGTGAAGGCATGTTATCATTTCTCAGTACCTGCTAAAGTAGAATTGTTTGCAGAGGGTTTACAAATTTCCAAACATAAAAAGGGCTTAAAAATTCTCTGTTATGCTATCCTCTTAATATTTGTAATCCTACAGATTTCACTACTTATACCTCTTTATGTTATCATTTTTCTACAAACTCTGTGGCTGCAGAGGATAATATTTTGAATTAAAAAATAACCATGAAAGGAACCAATGCTAATGAAGAAGATGAAAACAGAGAACATGCTTTGTGATTTATTAATTATATGTTTGAAATAGTTTTCCTTCTAGAATAAGACCTGAGTTGCAAGTGTTGCTGCAAAAATCAGTGAGTGATCTACATGGTTTTTCAGAAGATAGAGTGAAAGGGCAGCTATGTGGTGCAGTGTGCCTGGGGTCGGGAAGACCTGGGTTCAAATTCAGCCTCAGACACTTACTAGCTAAGTGACCCTGGGCAAATCACTTAACCCTGTTTTACCTCAGTTTCCTCATCTGTAAAATGAGCTAAGGAAGGAGATGGCAAACCACTTCAGTATCTTTGCCAAGAAAACTCCAAAAATGAGGTCATGAAGAGCTGAACAGGACTGAAATGACTGAACACGACTGAAAGTCAGCAACAATGAATAGGGGAAATCAGTACATAAAGGGTCTGCAAGACCTGAGCTCTAAATCTCACCTACCTTGTAAAGGGGCAGAAAAATACAACTAGACCCAGAGTCAAAGGATCTAAATTCAAACCTCCTTCAGTTACTTACTTACGTAACTTCAATTAAATCATTTTCCATTTTCAGGCTTCAGTTTCTTCATCTAGGGGATTTGAACTATATTACCTCTAAGGTCCCTTCTAGCCCTGAATCCTATCATAATTAACATCACACAACAGAGGAATTAATTGTGCTGATATTGCAACTTTCATAATTTAATAATTTCAGCGCACAGCAACTTCCAGTAGAGTAAGGAAATGAGTACCCAGTTAGGAAGTCAGCAAATCTGTCTTCTAGACCTAGCTCTGTTATAATGTAGGAGACACTAGTAACCTTAGATAATATGCTTTCTATAGCTGGATCTCAGTTTCTTTATCTATTAAAGGACAAGGTTCAACTTGATGATCTCTGAAGTCCCTTTAAATTAAAAAAAAATACAAATATTACTTTAGGTTACTTTGGCTGGAAGTTATTATACCCTCCCTAAAATTATGGATTCACAGTCTTCCAGTGTTAATGTAATCTGAATGTCACCAAAGTAGAGTTAAGGAGGGATGGTCCTTTGTTGTGGACTTGGTATGCGGGAAGATTCTTGAGCCTTGATTGACACAAGAGAATGATAAGCACAATATTGAGCACTGGCAAAAGGGACTTAGTTGGTTCCAGAAAATTTGGGTAGAGGCACATGATATAGGCAGAGGACACTGCAGAGAAATGGCAGGGAGAGAAAAAAATTCTAGAATGGCAGATATGGGAAGCTAGTTTCATCATGTATGTGCCTGGATACACTTGAAATTTTAAAGACTGCAGAAAACAAACCTCCTTTGGAGGAAACTATTGCATCCTTGGTTGAGCAAGAACTTATCTTGCAGCTAAAGAGCTCATTCACACATATATAATTCTCGGTTATAGTCTATTCTGTATAACTTCTCTGATTTCTATTTGCTGTTTTGCTTTGGGGTTTACTCCATATGGCATTTGTGATGGTCTCTGGAGCAACCAGTATTTGGTAGGAAAGAGCTAAGTAAGATAGGGATTACTCTTTTGCCTTTCGTTCCTAAAAGCCCCCTAGATTAACAATATTGGGGAAGGGGAGAAAGGGAGCAATAGGCTTAATTGTGGCTTGATACCCAAAGAGTATCTAACTGGAAGGTGCTTCTGGATCCTGCCTATCCTTTTCACCCATCTAGCACGTTGGCAATGCAGACAAAGCTCTTAGGCATCCTCTTCTCTGCAAAAGCAGATCATATCTATGCATGTCATCTACGAGCCACATTTATGCACTGAAACGACCCATGTGGGCACAAATATTGCATTAAAAAATCATTGTGTATGTATATATTATGTATGTGTGTATACCTACATAATACATACATACATATGCGTGTGTCCTTACATATTGTATAGACATTAGGAACAAAAGAAGTACACGGTTAAAAAAAAGACCTTAAAACAGATACTCCTCAAAAAAATAGTCAACTATTCCTAAAGTCTCGGTATACTCACATCACGCCTCTACTCAAGAAGGTCCAATAGCTCTCCATTGCCATTACAACAGAGTACAAACTGGTCTGTTTAGAATTTAAGCCCTTCACTATCTAGCTACAGACTCTTTATATTATTCTTTCTCAAACACTCACTATGCTTTAATCAAATTGGCCAACTGCTATTTCCTGTATGCGACACCTCATTTCTGACTCTATACCATTGCACAGGTTATTTCCTATGCCTGAGATGCTCCCTGTCCTCACCTCTACTCCTGGAATTCCTAGATCCCGTCAAGGCTCGGCTCTAGTGTTCCCTCCTTCAAAAAACCTTTCTTGATTATCACAGTTGCCAGTTTTCCTCCAAAAAATGAGTATGTATGTTTGCATATACCCTATATTGATTTATCTGTGAACTTGCTGTCTCTTTCTAGGAGAATATAAACTCATTCAGGACAGAGACTCCCTTTTACTCCTTGGGTGATCAAAAGACTGCCAGAACATTTTTATTTTCCTTCACTGGTGATTGCTGTTTATCCTTCCTTTTCAAAAAGGAACAATGACGCCACAGGGTAATGTCCTGACTCTCATGAACTGGATTCAAGTGAGGCAAAGTTGAACAGTCATCACCCTCACTCTCTCTTCCAGAATTATCAAAGTCCAGCCCCACGACAAAAGTCAAGATGACTGGTGGTGGCCCCAGAATGCAGTGAATGACCTTGGCATATTTGATTTCTGACCAAGCTCTAAACATCCCAGTGTGCCTGACCCATCTGCCCATTCCATTGGAGGAAGTCTTCATGTGCTTATAGCAGACATCCTTCTGGGATGCATACTGGGTATGCCCTCTCAAACGCACAAGAAGTTACACAAAACTCTTGTACAAAGATCTACAATAGTATTTTTAGATTACTTTGGCAATGGTAATTCATAAATGCTAATTGATTGTGAAAGTAGATAAAAGTAGGAAAAAAGACAAAGAGAAATTATATGACTTTGAAAATGCAAAACTATAAAACTGCAAAAAAAGCACAAGAATTAACCCAAAATATGCAAAATAGAGGTAGGGTCTATACTTACTATCATTCATGTTTAAATACTATCCAGTGTTCAAAGAGTACTATTTCAGAGACCATAAGTTGAGTGAATAGTTTTCAAACAGTAAGGTGCATATAATATGTCTAACAGGCCAAATAAAAATACAATCTAGAACTCCTCAAGAAAAGACGTACCTGATAATGGCTTTGACTGCAAATCTGACCACTGTGGATAGCAGGAAGAGAGGTGTGACCAGGATATGAAAGAGTGACAAGGAAGCGAAGGCCTCTGCTGGTTTTAACAGTTTCTTACTTGTATAAGCATGAGTCACAAAGGTCTATAGAATTACAAACAAAGATTCCATTAGGAATTACCCCCAAAAGTCACACACACACACACACACACACACACACAAAATTACATTGACTTCATATGTCACAGGGATCGAAACTTTTTCATTTATTACTTAATAGCGCATTAACTTTTCATAGGAAATAATCTGTGTAAAGGTATAGAGTCAGAAATGAAATGTTGCATACAGGAAATAGCAGTTGGCCAATGTGATTAAAGCACAGTGAGAATTGGAGAAAGAGTAATATGTAATTTACCCAGAAAGAGCGTTATTATATAACTTAAATACTAATTACTTAATAAGTAGAAAAGAAAAAATATGTGACATTCACACAAGTTTAATTCACATGAGCAAAATAGGTATTTTTAAAATGTTTAATGAATTGTACCAAATTTATCTATAGAGTAATCAATATTAATTTTTCCAGAGAAACAAGAATATGTTTTTTAAGGTTTCTCTTAAGTATGATCTCATCACTGAGAATGCCAACATGCCAACATGCAAAATATAGTAGAACCATTTTCATTTCTATAAATAGCAAGTTGTTCACTTTTACTTTTCATTTGAAATACGGGACAATCAAAATTATATTGACAACCAGATGGTTCCAGAGCTGATAAAATATAGCTTTTGAAGCAAGAAGAGCAAGACGATAAGAAGAAGGCCCATCATCATCCAGACACTTGGTAAGTCATTTCTACAATTCTAGCACTTGCTTATTATTTGTTCCTATAAGAAAAAAAGGTTTGCTTACTGCAAGAACAGCTGCTATGGGGATTGCTGCATTCATAAAAACTGTGGAAGGAAATGTATAGATTAGAATCTTTGAGCTGTTAAAGTCTTTTCTTAAGTTTAATTACCAATCTATTATTACTTTAAGTGTCCCAAGAGACACAAGGGACCAAGTTAAATAGCATTCCATAAACTTTTCCCAACTGGTACCTCCTAACCACAGTCATCCAAGCATGGTACTCCAATAGGAAGTATTACAAAATTATATTTTAACAGAATGACATTTGAAACATTGTAAATAATAGAGTTCGGGAAACAATCTTTTGTCACTAAAATATAAAAGGATGGTGAACTAAACAACTGTATATCTTTAAGAAGGATATGACATATTGTGCATAATATTACACAGCCTGTACGTATTCTTTTCTGTTCCCATGGAAATGAAGTGCTGTTTTGTAGTTGAAGTAACTAAAATGAAGCATGTCGGTTAAATACATTGAGGACAGGGCTTTCACATCACCTCTAATAACTCCCCCACAATGTCACGATTGCTTTTATTTCTTTTTATTGAGAGACTTTTCACATAATGGAAGCATTTATGCACACAATACTTCCAGTAGCTTAGAAAATTGTTCAGGTGCTTATTCTGTTTGCTTATGATAAATACATTATCTGAAGTTAAAAGTAGAAAAAATGGATTTCATATTTTGTCCTCAATTACTAGGATATCAACTCCAGCTATACGATTTAAAAGTCATATTTTTAAAACACCTAAGATAACAGTGTAACATGACTGTTTCCCACAAATAAAAACAGCACTCTTAGAGAGACCCAGAGATGAAGAGTTACACAATTAGTCAAATATCTGGAACTAGAATTTAAGTTTCTAGACTACGTTCTCTATGTCACTATGCTACTGTCTCCATCATACCTTGTCTATCACTGTTCATTTATAACATTTATAATTGTTAATGAACAACCTTTCTGGCCTCCTAGAAGCAGAGTCAAAGAAATGTGTTCAATTCTAGAAGTGAATCAGTATTGACTTAACCCAAATTAAGACTAGTAGAAATCTAAGATCTGACAGTGATGACAAATTAACCCAATGAACATGGAAACATATTTTAGGCAGAGGTTAGGTCTTCAGCTCTTTCATTTTTTCAGCATTATCATCGCTACTTCTACCCTTAAAATGTCCTTTTCATTCAATTCATTCCTTTAATTTATTTCCTTTTCTTTCAAGCTCAAATTAAAATTCTTACCATTAGAACAGCCTAAAGTTATCTCAAATTTATCAAAAAGGTATAGCTTTGCCTTTTTCTTAAATAACTGAAATCAGCCTTTGGCTAATGAAGTACTGTATATATAAACCCTGCACAAGGCTGCTTGGCAATGGAAAATTGGACTTTTTTTATGGAATAAGGAAGGGAACTTTGCCCTTTCTCTCAGCTATCATCTCAGCTACCAGGAATGTAGGCAAGCTCCTTCAGCTAAGAAAAGAGAACAATCTAACAGGAGTCTCCAACTATCAGTAAGGAACTCAGACACAGAGTAACAACTGATTGTTCAGTTTCAGGGATATTGATGTAGACAGAACATTCAAACTGTAGAAAAAAACAATTTGAAAAACGTATCTTGTATCTCCCACATCTGACTCTCCTTTGTGCATGGGATGGGCACTCCCTGAGCATGGAAGGGAAAGATGCTTTTTATGCTCCCCTATAATACACTGTTCTACATCTAACCTCAAAGCCTGAGATTCCATCACTTTTTTATGCTGTCTGTGAAAATAACATGAAACTATCTAAGGGAATATTTAGTTCCTAATAACTGAATGTGCATATACCAAATATCTGTATGTAAGTATATATGTTTGTATCTCCCAGAAAGTCTAGAAATAGATTACATGAACTGGCACTCAGGTCACATTGGAGCTCACAGGGATAGTCCTATTCAAAATAGTCAAGTAGATAAAGTTTATCTGGTTACCTCCCTCTAGCATTTGGTACCCTCCTTTTCCTCTGCTGCCCATACGCCAACCTTGAGTCACTTCTTGCACCTCATCTTTTCCCTCCCTTCAACATGAACCCATTCTCTGCCCTAAAAACTTGCTCACCCAATATTCTGTTCTGCTTTCAAAGGGTAAGAGGAAGGATGTAGTAGTGGAAAGAATGTTGGACTTAAAGTTTAAAAAAAACCTGTGTTTCTATCTTGTCTTTTCTAGTTATGTTAACATAGGCAAGTCATTTCTTCACTTTAAGTCTCAATTTCTTCATATGTAAAATGGAAATAATAATTTTATCTGTGGTACTTTCTTCCTAGGATTTTTCTGAGACTCAAAAACATATGAATTCTTATATGAACTTCAAAACACTATATAAATGTAAACTCTTATTCACTAGTTCTGATAATAATAGCTTTTTCTTATATTGGCCTTTACAGTTGTAGGACATTCTATGTATGTTCCTTGGAGGCAGCTAGATGGCTCAGTGAATAGATCACTCAGAAGACCTGAGTTCAAATCTAGCCTCAGACACTTATTAGCTTTTGACCCTGGGCAAGTCATTTAACCTCTACTTGCCTTAATCCAGTGGATAAAGTAAATGGCAAACCACTCCAGTATCTTTACCAAGAAAACACCCTGTGGGATCATAAAAAGTTGGACACAGTTGAATGACCAAACACAACAATCTGTGTTCCTTTCAGTAATGCTATGAGATGGGCAGTGAAGTTATTATTATCATTATTTTACAGAGGATGGAAGCACAGGGAAGTTCCTCTAAGAACTTGACCAAGTTCACACTCTAAAGAAACAAGAGTTATGATTTTTTTGCCACCATATTCGTTGTACTTTCCATAAAGACATGGTTCTAATTCTGCTGTTAATCTAAATGAATGAACTAACATATTCAGAGGTAGCCATGCTACCCTTTTCTCCTCCAAATTACATATTTTAATCTTACCCAAAGGAGTAAACCATGCAAATAATAGGTATTTCCATTTAGGTAGGAAGCAGAAGCTGGTGTCATGGGAGGGCATAGTGGGAAGATATTTTTTAAAAGTGTCATTTGGCACTGTTCAAATTGTGATACATAAGGGCAGAACCCTAGAGAATCAGTTTATTCATAGATGATTAGGTGAATATGAGATATAATTTGAGAGGTATTGCAAGTTCCACTTACCTCAAATATCTGCCTAATGTCTTTTCAGTGCCTAGTTTTCCTACCTCTAAATTCATTCCTTTTAGCTAAGGCACCATGTTTGCCATTTTTTTGAACCTCTACTAAAAAGAAATTATATTATTTCCTTATTACTCAATGCAACATATCTAAACTCTTCATAAGTGTCCATAATTTATCCCACCTCAACTAATTTTCTTTCCCATTACTCCTTAATATCCTCTAGGCACATCAGGCTCTCCAGTGCATGAGTTTTTCCCATAAACAATGTCCTACTTATGTGATTTTCCTAAATTTTAGTAGCCTCTTCTTTTCTCTCATTGTAATCTGTTGTTGTGAATAGTCTTCCCTTTCATTTCTGCTTTTCTACTTGCTATTCTTTCTTTTTTTATTAAAACAAGTGGTTCATTCAGTTCAAGCAATAGTCAATAAAACAAGAATTCAGAATTCCAGCACAATAAAATTATTCAATTTCTTGGAGATAATTTTACTGAATTTTGACATATAGGTCAACTAAGAAAAGTTGACTAAAATATAGAAAATATGCAGAAATATATAAAATGATTCATATAGAATATGAAATATGGAAAATAAAAAATAGAAAAATATAGAAAATGATATAACAGTTTGAAAACTACATCATATAATCATGCATTTAATTTTCCTTGATTCTTAACTTTTGATCAATACTCTAAAACTATTTTTTTAATTTGTTAGAAAAAATATAATTTTAAAATTTTTATTTATTTATTTTCAGTTTCAAACATTCACTTCCACGAGATTTTGAGTTCCAGATTTTCTCCCCATCTCTCCCCTCCCCCTCCGCAAGATGGCATACAATCTGATATGGGCTGTACAAATACGAACGTATTGAACCTTTTTTTTTCACATTAGTCATGTTGTAAAGAAGAATTAGAACCAATGGGAGAAACTACAAGAAACAATAAAAAAGGAGCAAATAATATCCTTTGATCTGCATTCGAACTCCATCATTCTTTTTCTGGATGTTGGTAACATTTTCTATCATGAGTCTCTTGGCGCTGTCTTAGATCCTTGCATCGCTAAGAAGAGCTAAGTCTATCAAAATCAGTCATTGCACACTGTGGCTGTTACTGCGTACAATGTTCTTCTGGTTCTGCTCATTTCACTCAGCGTCAGCATAAAGCTCAGAGAAAAAGCAATAATAACGGAGGATTGAGAATTAGGGGAGAGAGATAAGAACCCGGGAAGGCCTCTTGCAGTAAATGAGACTTGAACCTAATCTTGAAAGAAGCCACAGAAGTTAAAAGGAAGAGGTGAGAAGGGACAGCATGCCAGGCATGGGGAACTGCTAGTGAAAAGGCATGGAGTTGGGATATGGAAGGTCATGTAAGAAGAACAACGAAGAGGTCAGTGTCACTGGATCATAGCACAGTGAAGCAAGATGAAATATAAGAAATTCAGAAACATAGGAAGAAGTCAGATTGTGAAGGGCTTCAAATGCCAAACACAGAATTAATATTTGATCCTGAAGGCAATCAGCTGAGGCACAAGATTGTCTCTTTTCATTAAGGTTCCAGATCAAATCACTTACCTGGTGCCCCTTTGTTATAAATGTGGCTATTACTAATAAAGGCATCTGCCTCATCCACTAGTTCATCATTAAGTGGTTATTTCCAGAATTCAGGAGATTTTTAAAGTCTTGTCCAGCTCTAAATCTTACTATCATCTCTATGTGATATTTAGCAATCTCACTGAAGAACCAGCACAACAAAATCTTACTAGGCAGTAAACAGGATGATCTGAACTGTTCTTTGAGATCTAGACCATTCTTGACTTGGAGTGGTACTTGGCTAAAATGACAATAGCACTGCTATTAAATAACATTGGTCTGGGCTTCTTTATCTAGGATATAATTTTGTTGCATATTTGTCAGTTTAAGTTTTAAATGAACAGATTAGTTGGTATTTTCTGAAGTTGCAGTGCTCTATGGTATTGGGAAAGTGGCTGAAAATATGTGGGGTCAATTTCTTCTGATTTGGAAATAAAAATTTTAAAAAGGCAACAGAATGAACTGGGGGAAAATAAAAAAGATTTGGTACTTAAAATTTCTTTACATAATTTAAAAAGTAAAAGAATACACATGGAAGTACCAAAGAGTTGATTTGGGATCACTACAATAATAAAATATTTTAAAATTATGTCCTTGAATTGGACACTAATAGAAATTCTCTCAATAAAAAGCTATAACATAAAATACAATATTAATTAGAACATATTTACTAAAAATTTATTGGATTAAAAGTCTCACTGAACATGATGACCAATCATTCTTTCACATGAACCTCAAAAATTTCAGAACCACAAATTTAAGTCAAATTGAACATAAACAATTTTTAGTCACCTTTAACACTATCCTGGCAACAAGGGACAGACTGATTGTAGATGGAGGCCTGAGTCAGGAAGACTGACATTTAAATTCCAGACTTTCCTACTTGATACCTATATAACATTAAGCAATCACTTCATCACCCAGGACTCGGTTTCCTCAGCTGTAAAATGGGAGAGATTACCTCTCATGTCTTGTCCTACTCTTAAACTTATGAACTTACTGGAAAGTGATGTGTAAAGTGCAAAGGTTTTGAGACTGGTCAGCTCCTTCATTCTTGTTTCCTCTACACTTTTGCAAAATATGTGCTCCCAGGCATACAGCTTTAAAAGCTTTATGCCTTTTAGTATCTCATTTGTTTTCTTCAACCTTTCAGTAGAATAATCCTGCAAAATAATGAAACAAGAAAATGTAAGAAGATTTTAAGTGAAAGAATAAGGTAGTAATGTGTGTTAGAGAGAACTCTAGACTGAATAGTAGATTTACATTCTATTCTGGCTTTGTCCATCAATCAGCTGTGTGACATGGGGACAGACACTTCTTTTTTTCTGCTTGTCAATTTCTTTATCTGTAAAATCAAGTGTTGGATGACATGATTTCTAAAAAAGAAACCCTATACCTCAAAAATGTCCACATCTTTTGATTCTTTGATGGAACACTAACATTAAAGCAAGACATCTACTAGAAGATATGGGGTCACAAAGAGGAAGTGCATTTGTCCTTTCTTGTTGAGGGATGTGATTTACTTTTTTTTCAGAGACATAAGTAGCAAAATTTGGACTAAGGGCAAATAATACAAAACATGCCATGGAAGAAGTAAGAAAAATGCCTTCACATCAACTTTATAACAGATCCCTTGGGGATATGAGAAGAGAGATGGAAAACTCCGAGACAACGCTATGCCATGTAAGGAAGGAGGTGAAGAGATTAGAGACCCCAGGATACTATGTAGGAAGAGACAATGGCTAGCTCACCTATAGATTGAAACAAAGAAAACAGCATGATAAAATCATTTAAAGGTATTCGTGGCTCTGAGCCATCAGAGGCACAAGCTGCCTCTCTACACTAGTGCCATGGTCACGTGTAGTTCTTAAACATGTGCTCCCATATTTAATCCCTCTGTATGTCCACATCTCTCACTAACAAAGTGTGTACTATTGGCAAAGTATGTCCTAGATTTGTAAGAGCTATGTTATATTGCTATTTTATTACTATTACTGTATTATTATGTTATGAAATGACCTTGCTTGAAATAATTTGGTCCCCTGGCTGATTAATAAATGTAAACATCTTGAAAGGGACTTGTGTTTGACCTATGTTTTAAGTGGGTCAAGTACTTCAAATATGATATCGCTATTCTAGGGCTCCCCTGACATGCAAGAAGTAGTGTACATAGCTTCTGAAGGCATAATTTAATCACATGAAATTTCCATGTGTAGTCAGAGAGATACAAGGTACACAATGCAAGAAGTACAAGATATACATGCAACAGACTAGTTGGAAAACTGATCTTGGGAAACAACTCTTTCAGCAGTAAAAGTCATACTAAATGTTACAGATTTATGGAGATCACTTGCTCATATTTAATCAAACTTTATTTCTAGATTGCTGTCAACAATTTCATAATTCTCAAATATTCCTTCAAAATGGGCCAATTCATACTCAAATAAGAAATGTTTCCATGGAACAGTAGAGCCAAAGAAAGTCAAGGATTTTTTTTTCCTTTCCTTGCTAAGCTAACCAGGAGCATATTTAACCAAAACATCTGCCACTGAAGTTTTTCACTTAAGTTCCATATCTCATCACATGTTATAATTCTACTCTTGGGAAATTTAGTTTTCAGAGGCATCAAAACTGACCTTTTTCTTGTCATATATGTGTGTGTATGTATATATGTATATATTTGGATCAAACGGAGTGTACTGTGCTAATTTTAATTCCTTAGGCAAAGTATATTAGAATGGGGTTCAAAGTCTTATAATTTCAAGGTAATTAATAATATCAAAATCTGCTCATGTGGGGTTTGGAAACCTAAGAGCTTCAAGTTTAGGATTTCTAATTCTTTTTTTTCAAATGATCTTTGGAATATGATAAATTAATGTTTTCTGCCCATGATAATATAAAAATTCAAGAATCAAGATCAAATACATGAGCAATATCCTTCCAAGATATCCCAAGTGATATGTATCAATTTCCTATATTTGAAAATAAATAGCAGCATGAGATTTTCCTAAGAGAGAAGCCAAATGATGGAACTTACCAGAGTGCTCTTCTGAGCCTCAGCCAACTTTGTAGCTATGAAGTACTGAATTGGCGCAAGTAAGACTATGACAGCTGCACCGACCAGCGCACTTAATCCAAGTAAGTTATAGAGCAGAATCACTCCCATTATGATCTAAGGAGAAAAACACATGTAAAGTGGAAGGAATAGAGGAAAAACTCATATGGGAATTCTTTTTAATGGAAAACTTAATCCTCTTTAACTACATAGTAAGTAAATAAAAAGAATCAGGTAAAGGAAATGAGGAAATCAATTCCTTTTTTCAACTGTTGAGATTATTGTGATTTATTTGGGGCAATGTACATCAAAGAACTCATTCTTGGCCTGACAATCTACCATTCTGCTATTCCATATAATTTTACCTCATAAGTCTGCTGAATATGCCCAGTTTCCTGACTTGAATGATATCATTCTCCAAAGTGTGTGTGTGTGTGTGTGTGTGTATGGGACAGGGAATATTAAGCTTTCATTTTTTATCTCCTGAAGGTGCTATCACTCACTGAAGGACTGGAGATCCTCACCAATATTCTCTCTATTTGAATCACAATAGATTTAAAGCTGATAGGAGCAGAACATAGATAATGAACCAATATGTAACAAAATGGGAAGAAGCCAGTTCAGCCAATGTTTGGCAGCACATGTCACTAACAAACAATTTCTTGAGATTCTAAAATAAGAGTCTCATTAACTCTTAATATTTATTTCCCTGGAAAACACCATCTACAATTTGAGAAAGTTTTTTTTACATTAACAACCAGTACAATCCCTAGGTAAAATTGTAAGGTAGAAGATGGTCTTCAGTCTTCCCTTGAAATGCTTTTAGAATTCTTCCTATTAACCTACTTAATCGAGAATATTTCTAGATACTCAACTAATCATCCTAAGAATATGACAACCCTCCCTCCCAATCCCACTAAATTTAATTCTCTATCCCAATGCCTGAATCTTTATGAAGTAATTAATTTCATAAATATATAAAATGTATTATTATTATATATTACTAATATTGTATATGTATGCATGTATCCAGTTAACAATAGACATGAAAAGTTTTCCATGGTAATAATTAAAGGTAGCTCCTGAAACACCAATGCAATGCCCACAGCAGTCACTATGGATATGCATGCATATTTCCAGGACAAATTCACAAAGTATAAACTCTCTTCCTCAAAGACAAAAACCAAGTCATTTATTCAAACAATAGAAAGCCAAATCCATCACAGTAACAAAAAAATCTGTACACATTATCAATGCAGGAATCACGGACCTCCCCAAGCCTTCCCTCCATCAGATCTCCTACAAACAAGCTCCTTTAGACAAAAGCACTCCCTCTCTCACTCACTGCTAGCAGCTCTGCTCTACCTGCTCTCTCTAAGCTCTGCCTTACTCCATCTCACTCTCTCTTCCTGTTTCACCCTACCTACTCCACCCATTCAGCAAGCTCCTCCCACCATCGACTTCATGTGACTCAAGCTGTGGACTGGGCCAAAGCTCAAAGCAGGTCACATGGGCCCATTAAGGGGTAGGGAAGATCTTCAAATTGCCTTACTAGTATAGTTCCACAAAATCTTACTCCATTGCCTCTGTTGGGTGGGAGTGGCTCTGGGCTTTTGAAAATCATTCTAGTGTACAACAAACCCTGTGTAAAGGCAATTTAAATGGGAAGATCTTTCCCATCCAGTAATAGGCCCATGTGACCTGCCTGGGTCACATGGAAGTCTGAGTCACATAGAGATTGTGGTGGCAGGATTTGCTGAACTGGTGGAGCAGGAAATGAGTCAGAACAGTCAGAGCTGGAAGAAAGAGATCAAGCAGCAACTAGCATGAGTGGGAGAGTCTATTTGTGATTTATTTAAGGGAGATGGTTTGTGGGAAGCCTAACAGTAGGAAGGCTTGGGGATGGTGGTGTCCGCTGCTTTGTAATTGTGCATAGATTTCTTCGTTACTAAGATGGATTTGGTTTTCTAGTGTTGGGATTCGGCTTTCTGGTGTTTGAAGGAATGTTTTGGTTCTGTCTTTCATGTGGAGAGTCTGTAATATTTTGTGATTCAGAACTGTGCTGGCATATGCATAGCATCTATAGATGCTATGAATATCACACTGGAGCTATACCTTGACATGTAATAACATACTAAGTAGGCTTCACCTGTCAACATTAGACTGAGTCTACAGTATAAGGACAAACCTAACCAAAAGAGGCTCATCATCAACAGACTGACCACTAACTGATAAGTTGTTTGGCTATGGTAACAGATAAAACAAAGAAAAATACCAAAATGGAATTGTCTTGTATAGTTCCTTTATCCTTCAGTAACTATGGTAAGATGATGGGAAAGAGTCTAGAGGCTTTAACGAAATAGAGTTTTTAGACCACTTATAAATTCTACTATAAGTATAAGACACTAAACTGTAGTAAAATCTTTGTCCAAAGACCAACAAGTTGGTACACTATTAGAGGAACTGAAGTACATCAATACTGACACTGTCAGGATAAATACAACCAAAAGGATAAAGTAAGTTCCATTTAAATAGCCTGATGGCTCATAAGTTCCCTTGGAAAGATAAACAAAGAAATGGTGAAGATGTTTTTCTCATGCATCCAAAAGAAACAAGGAATTTATATTCATGCGATAACTGATCATGAACTCAAAGTACTCATGATGAGCATAAGCAAAATGATTATGAAAATAATTACAGTTTATGAATCAATATTTTTTGCAGAAGATAAATTATATCATCCTCCAAATCATATCAATCTACATTTTGAGACTCAGGGTCTTCAATGTGAAAGTGGACAAATGAGGAAAATATGATGGAATATACAGTTAAGATCTGATGCAAAAAGCAGCCACAAGTTTGTAAGAAAACTTAGAAGTCTTCTTCCTAACATGAGTACTTTCTTTCATAGGACAGTCTAAAGACTCTAGATAAAGAAAACGCTAAAGATTCTTCTAGTTGATTTCATTTTAAAAGTAGTTTTTGATATAGTTACTGATCAATGAATTCTGATGAATGTTAAGAATGAGATTTTTGTGCACAGACACATCATCAACTAGTAAAAAGAAACTGAAATCAATATCGAATTGCAACAAATTTTAAAAGTAAAAAGACACCACAAACACTTGTAATAGTTGCAACCTAACCTACTAAAATAGCAAATAGAAAAAGACATAAACATGAGCTATGTTCATCACCACTTTCTTCAGAATTTAATCAACATCAAGCAGTCAACGCAATGAAGAACTCAAAAGACCTAGAAATCTCTTTAGTCACTAAATATCTGATCCTTTTAAGCAAAGAGGGAGGGCAACCAGGGGAAATCTGAATCCAGACTGTCATTCCACAATGTGTCCCTGCACATAATCCATACTCTAACCAAATGGCCTGTTTGATGTTGTACATACATGACACAAAGCAAAGTTTAAAATCAGCAGAAATTTTTTAAAAGGCTAAAAATTAGAAAGCAACAATTGTGATCATTTCAACTTGATCTATTACAAGATATGGAAAAATACAGATATTGACCTTGAGTATCAAAACTTCCTGCCAAAGCTTAAGGATAGAAGAAATAATAGGGGCCATATAGTCCAAACTCCTCACTTTACATGTGAAGAGACCGAGGTATAGTGAGATGAAGTGAGTTTCTCAAGGTCACAAAGACTCCTTCTATATACCTCTTAGATGTTAATATAAAAATAAAACCATATTATTTTATAAATAGATGCTGAAAAGCTTTTAATAAAATTCAGCATGTTTCTACTTTTTTAATTTTTCTTAATATTGCAAATACTATTTATCTAAATCCAAGAGCAAACATTGGAGAAAAGTTAGAGACTTTTCCAGTTAGATCAAGAGAGAAACAAGAATGCCTCCTAGAAATGCTAGCTATATAAATAAGAAAGAGAAATTGAAAGAATAAGTATAAGCAAGAAGGAAATAAAATTAATGCTTTTTGCAGATGGTGTGGTTATTCAGAAAACTTCAAAGAGGTAACCGATAATTTATTGAAACAATAAATTCAGCAAAGTTGCAAAATCTAAAATAAACCCACATAGATCATTAGTATTCCTTTATGCTACCAAGAGAACACAGCAAGAAGAGGTAGAAAGAGAAATCTCATTCAAGAAAACTACAGAAGTTATAAGGTATTTAAGAATGCATTTACCAAGCTACCCAGAAAATATATGAATCCAAAAGCCACTCTTTGAAGAAATAATGAAAGGTCAATATAATTAGAGAAACATTAATTACTCATGGATTGTTGAAGTTAATATAATAAAACATAACATATATTCATTTGTTTATTCAGTACAGTATGAATCCAACTACAAAATGATTGCTTTATAGAAATTAAAAAATGAAATTTATATGGGGTAAAAAATTGATAAAAAAAATCAGGGAAACAGTGAAAAAAGGGGAGAAGAAAATAGTGGAGTAGTATCAGATTTAGGTAACACTGAACTAATTTGGTATTAGTTAAAAGAGAGAGAAATCAATCAGTGGAAGAGTTTACGAACAAAATACAGAGAAGCAAACAAGTATAGTAGCACAGTGCTTGGTAAAACTGAAGACCTCCATTACTGGGGGAAAGACTCTCTAGTTAACAAAAATTTCCAGAAACATGGAACACGTCTGGCATAAATTAAGTTTAGACCTATGCTTCATACCATATGCCAAGACATGGATACATAGTAGATTTAAAATCATAGTATAAATAAATTAGAGATCCAATCAATAAGTTACATATCAAATTCTATTTAATACGGATAGAAAAAGCATCCATGACTAAACAAGTAGGAGGATCACATACATTAAAATGTGCAATCTTGATTATGTAAACTTTAAAAGTTTTTGCACAAACATCTAAAATAGTTTTTTAATCAAGAGGGAAACAGGCAAGTTAAAAAATATTTGCATCAAGTTTCTCTGAAAAAATCTTATATCCAAAATATATAATAGGGCATAATCCAAATTTATAAAACAAAGCCATTCTTCCATGAAAAGGCAGTTTTCAAAGAAAGAAATCCAAGTCAACCATAACCTTATAAAAAGGCTCTAAATTACTAATAATTAACAAGATGCAAACTAAAGCAACTTTGAGATTCTACACACCAATAAGACTAGCAAAAAAATGACAAAAGAGGAAAGCAATAAATGTTGGAAGGGCTTCAGGAAAACAGGTACACTAATAGATTGTTTGATGGAGTTGTAAACTAATCCAGTTATTCTGAAAAGCAATTTAGAATGATGTTCAACAACCTACAAAATGCACACTCATCTGTACTACTAGCAGGCTTTTACCCCAAAGATATCAGAGACAGAGGGAAAGATCTATAAGTACTGAAAATGTTATAACTGTTCTTATCAGAGTAGCCAAAAAATTGGAAACTAAGGGCTCATACTCCTATTTTAGAAAAGCTATAGGGGCAGCAAAGTGGCGCAGTGAATACAGCATCAGCCCTGGAGTCAAGGGGACCTAAGTTCAAATCTGACCTCAGAGGCTTGACACTTAGTAGCTGTGTGACCTCAGGAAAGTAAGTTAACCCCACCTGCCTTGCCTTCCCCCTCCAAAAAAGCAGCTATACAAATTAGAGTATATGCATATAACAGATTCCTGCTGAGTTATTAAAAAAATTACAAAAGGGACAGTTTCAGAGGAAACTGGCAAGATTGCTATATGAGCTGATTGGGAGCAAAGTGAACAGAAATAGAATAATTTATAAAATGACAACAACATTCTAGGGGAAAAAACTTTAAAAAGATTTTTGAGCACTGGTCATTTCAGTAACAAACCCTGAGGTGAGAAGACTAAAGATGAAACATACCACTCACCCTCTGCAGAAGATGTGATAAATCCAAAATACAAAGAGAAACATACATTTGGAACATGACTAATATGAAAATTTGTTAACTTGTACTACACATGTTTGTGATAGAAGTTTTCTTTTTTCAATGGGAGGAACAGATTATAAATGTATGTAGAAACAAGTATATAGTTTTTAAAATATGTGTATATGTGTGTGTTTATGTATATATATGTGTATACATATGCACACACATTCATATACATCCATATATATATACATGTATGTGTGTGTTTGTATGTATATATGCTAAGGACCAACCTCGTTAGTTTGGAGAGTTATCAGCAGATGGCTTCTGGGCAATGATATTTTTTTTGGTCACAAGAATTCTCAAAGACCACTTACAAAATTGTAGAAGATTGGCATTACCCATGTTGATGAAACTATGACTCCTTTGTGCATTAATAATAGAATGGAAACTAGTAGTTAATTTTTTATGAGAAGAGTTATGTACATAATTTTATATGTACACAAATATTGTACTCAGCTCTCTGGTTGTCAAGATTTTTAGAAACCCACAGACAGAACTGAAAGTGACCTAAGAGATTCTCCTTATTTTACAGATGAGAAAACTGAGGCCCAAATAAAATAAGTGATTTACTCAAGTTTACATACTTAGTAGACTGAGGCAAAACAAAAATCCTGGTATTCTCAACTCAAGTTGCATTTTTACAATTCCCAACTTCTAGATCAAATTGTTTTACATAAGCTAGATTGTCTTAAATGTTTCCTACTTCAATACTTCAAGGATCTATTTCATAGTAGCCACTGACATATCTTGAAATTCCTCTGATCTGAAGGATGGTCTCTGAGAAATGATTTTGCCAAAAAAAATTTTTTTAAGTAAAATTTCTGTATTTGGAATTTTGGAATTCCAGATTGTATTACATCATTTATTTGATAAACAAGACTCCCCTCAACTCTGGTTTTAATTACTTTATTTTAAAAAAAAAATCCTACCTCAGGGTTTAGAGATTTGTAACTGGCTGAAAAATTCTAAAACATTTATCAAAGCAAAAAAATGGGCTCCACTACTGATTGTGTAAGTGCGAGACATTAGATTTAAAAGCTACCCTGTGCCTTTCACCTGGGGACTGTAAGAATTTTAGAAGCCAAATAAAGCTTAGAAAAGGAAAGTTTGGAGTTAGAAGACAGGAGAGAACAAAGACAGCCCATTTGCTCCCATATGCCCACATTTAGTCATTAGACGTGAGCAAAAATAAAAACCTGGCTGCACTGAAGACACATTGACTAGAAAAGGAGGCAGAGCAGCTAGTATGAGAAAAGACTCTTGGCTCGCAGGACAGTACAAACTTTTAGAGACTACTGTAACCCATCAAGTTCTTAGGATAAACTTGGTGCAAAAAAAAGATGTTGAAAAAATGAAAAACAATAACCAGTTAGGATTCTATTTCCTAAAGGGCCACAGAAAATACTGTTTGCTTTAAGTTAAGGGACTGTCATTTTTATATTCTCTCCTACATCTAAAATCTCTACTAAGTAAATGGCCTTCCCTTCAAAAATTTCTGATAAAAAAATGACATTTAGTCGTAGATGGTTGAGTACCTAAACTGGAGTCAGAAGAGTTAACAAGTCATCTAGATGTCCAAAAAGGTAACAATTACTAGTTAACCAGTGGTTGGAAGACTTTTTCAAAAGATATATTTGAAGGTAGGCTGTGGACAGCCTGGGGATAAGTTTATTCAAACTTAACTGAGTGATTCTTTAGAAGACAGACACAGTCACCAGTATTACTTCTAAGTAGGACCTATCGAAGTTTTTCTCCATTGTCAAACTATTATCATACTGTTTCTTTTTAATTTATTGATCTTATTTGATTGTTTTTAATATACAAAAGCCGGTACTCTCCCTGTGTTTGGGGTACACAACTAAGCTAAGACAGTCTGGTGCCAGTTTCTCGGGCACCTGACATGTGTTGCTTAATAAATCTATATGCTCAGAAGATTGAACCTTGTTTCCTCCGTCATTTCATCTTCACCCTCCACAGTTCCCCTTTTCAGTATGGAAGACTAATGCTAAACTCCCCAAAAAGCACTTAGTAAGCTGACTTTCCGCTTCTTTTTTTTTTCATAAATTAAAACCTTACTTTGATGCTCTACCTGAACAGGCATGGCCCATAGATTAGGACACAGGAACAAGAACCACATGAGCTGATTAGTTTCTATGGCGACCAGATTATTGATTTGCCCTAGAGTCATCTCACCCATGGACAAATTGGATGTTGAAAGCCTCAGGATCTTATTGTATATCATAGCCTATAAGAAAGAAATAAAACATAAAATTAATAAAGGTTACTTTATTATTAAATGAGGAAGCTAAATCAAGAGATATACAGGAGTGAAAAGTCTCTTCTTAAACTCATTATTTGGACTGAAAATCCATGTTTTATTCATTTTTTCTATATAACTTCTATGAAACAGAATTCCTATAATTATGATCTTAGTATATATTATGAAATGAAACATGAAATAGGTAGCCAAATACTCAAAGTCATCATTTCTTGGCATAAAAGGAATTGTGATGAAGACTACAAAATAATAAAGATTTCTATCATTTATTTTTATTATACTCCCTGGAAGAATTGTTGATATAACCTAGTTAATTTAAAGAAAAATGATCATAAAAGTTATGGATATTATTGTAATTAGATCTATTTTGAAGACACATATATATTAAAGCATGTATTTACCAGCAAAGCTCCACGAAGATTAATACCAGTTTCTATGGTGACATAGTAGGAGGCCTGCAAAAATGTTCTTTGTAGAATCAGGGCCAGGAATAGAAGCACAGCTAACACATAAGCATTTTCAAGGAATTCCTTTGAGGTAAGTGAACCTGAAGACTTGCCATTAAAAAAGAAAAAAAAATGAGGAAAGCTAATACACCTGCTATAGTACCTGGTATGACAACTATAAAATTATTTAGAGGAAGAACTACCTTAAATGTAAAAAAGATGCAAAATATGTCATTAAAAAAGTAAATATAAATTATGCTTTACTTCCAAATGCCACTAAGGCACTTTACAGCTCTAAATCTAATGTCCTTTGAATTTATTTTGACTGTTTCTTCTTCAGAATTACATATGATCTTATAAATATAAGTATTGCTTTATGCTCCATACGACAGCCACAATAATCTTCCCCAAAACCAGGTCTGACCATGTCACTCCTCTACTTAAGAAACTTCTTGTCATCCTTATTATCTCTAGAAAAAAATAAAAACTCTTCAATGTGGTAATCTCCTTGAAGATCCATTACAGTATGAATCCAGTTTACCTTTTCAGATTATCCTCTAGTTACATACTCCATAATTCCATTAAGTTGGCCCACTTACTATTTTCTGAGGCTGCCCTTGTCTCTTGCTTCTATGCTTTTATACACACCTGGATTGTAGTTCCCTCATCACCTCTGTTTCTTAGCCTCTTCTCAGCTTCCTTTGAGACATCTCAAGTGTCAGAGGAAGCCTTCTCTAATCAACCTAGCTGTAGTGTTTTCTCTTTCATCAAATTATATTAAAATAAATTATTTGTATAATATTCAATATACAAAATAAACATAACTTAATATAAATAATATAACATAAATATAATTTAATATAAATAAAATTAATTATGTGTATGTTGTATCTCCTAGTAGAATGTGAAATACTTAAGTAGGGACTATTTGCCACTTTGTTTTCGTATCTATAGTGTCTTGCTCATAGCAGGCAGGCTTTAAGAAAAAATCCAGGCACATACTTTCTTTCATCTGTGTAGGGAGTTCCTACAGTTCCACAGTGAGGAAATTCCCTCTGCCAGAACCAATAGGTTGTAGAATTTAAAGTTTTAGAGAGATACCTAGAGCACCAAGAATTTCAGTAACTTGTCTAGGGACACAAAATTAGCATGTGTTAGAATCCTGACTTAAACTCAGATCTCCTGACTGCAAAGCTTTCTAATCACTACATTAGGCAACTTCCCAGTTAATGCTCACTGAATTTCATTGCATTAAATGAAAAGATTATCAATTTAATTGATTTTTCCTATTTCAAACTCCAACTGGACTTACCTGTAGCACTGAACTGAATACTTTGTTGTATTCTGTCTCATTTAATGTATATATTATATAATCAACTAGACTTTAAACACTTTGAGGGCAAAGCCCAAATCTTACATTTCCTTTGGGACTGCCATGATCTAAAGCACAGTACTCTGCACATAATATTTGATCAACTGACTGAATGAAATTATAAAAACCTGCTACAAAAATAATAATATCAGCTTTTAAAGAAATATGAGGTCAGCTGCACAAGACCTAAATCAAAATAGGTTTAATGAACATAAGCAGATGAGTTTTAGTTGCTTGGGAATCTTGGTTCTCTCAAGACTTCAAAGCACTATATAATATAGTACAGTTATTTTGAATTTTCCATCAATAGTGACAACTGAGGCACATGATAATTTAAATTGACCTTTAAGGAAGATATGGGATATGAATGGCTTCGACTATATGTCCACTGAAGTCTCTTAAAGCTCTTAGATTTCATGACTCTATGAATCAACTCCAAGCTTTCAAACTTTAGTAGTTCAAAGTGCAGTGGTGCAGTTAAGATGACTTGAAAACCCTTAATAAATTATTCCAGAAGAGAGTTGTTGTTTTTGTTGTGTTTGTCTGTGTTTAAAGATTGGATTTCTCTATCTTGCCCAAGAGCGTTAAGCTGCTCTGTTTCCAGTTTGTCCCTCCTCAAGCAACATGGTGGCTCCCCACTCTCAGAGGTTTACGATATTGATACCAAATTTCTTGCAAATATCAGGTGAGCACAGCCCACTGGAGTCCAGGACTCCTGAACTCAAGAGATTCACTTCTACTCAGTCTTTCCAATAAGTAGGATTGCATGTGCCACCATGCCTGCAATTATGATGATATATGGTGAGCATATATGATTTAAATATATTCTCATGTGTTGTACTTAGAGCAATGAAATAAACCAGTTTGAGGGTAATTTAGTGTTAGAAAGGACTAAACTGGCAAATGTGTTCAAGCTTAGGGGAAATTATGACTTTTTAAAAGCTAATATATAAAAACCAGTATTACAAACCTAATTTAGAATAATAATCACATTAATATTTGTTTAAAAATCAAGTATAATTGATGACTAGAAGAGTTAACTCAATCATCCCAGTACAAAGAATTCCTAGTGTTGAAATAAAACATGACAATCCATTTCTATTGATGGTACCACCACTCTCCCAACATCAAATTTTTAACCCTGCAGTTATTTTTGATTGATAAAATCATGTAATTTCAGAGTTCAAAGGCACCTCAGGCCATATCCATTATGTGCTTGCAGTCCTAAATGGGATGTAAATGGGATCCCTGTTCTGTTGAGATCTTTTATTGAATCCTAAGTCTCATTTAGCATATTGGCCATCTCTTCTGATTTTAGGTAGTGCAGTGATAGAGCGCTGGACCTAGAGTCAAAAAGACCTGAATTAAAATTTGACCTCACACATTTACTAGCTGTGTGACCTTGGGCAAATCATTTGGACCCTGTCTGACTCATTTTCTTATCTGTAAAATGAGCTGGAAAAGGAAATGGTGAACCACTCCAGTATCTTTGCCAAGAAAATCCCAAAATGAGATTACAAAAGTTGGATATGACTGAAACAATGGAACAGAGATAGCCTACTTTTATGTCATTTATAAATTTGATAATCTTGCCATCTATACTATCTACACCTAGTCACTTAAAAATGGTAAACACACAGCCAAGCACAGATACCTAGCACACTCTACTAATGACCTCCTTCAAAAGCGCCTTGTCTTTGAGTTCAGATTCAATCAAGTCTTAGTTTTAAATTGCATTCTTATATAATCCATATCTCACCATCTCTTCCATAAGAGTATCAGAGAAACATTGTCAAATATTGTGCTAAAATATAGGAAGTATTTCTATAGCAGTCTAGTAACCCTGTCATAAATTGAAACAAGGTTATTATCTGACTTGACAAATTCTTGACAAAGAAATGTTAGCTCTTCATGATCCCTGACTCTGTTGTCAATGATTTAATAATATGCTCTAGAATTATGCCAAGAATTTAAGTCAAACTAATTTACATTCCATTCTCTTCTTTAAAAAAAATAATGCAATATGGAATTAGGGAAACATTTACCCTTCTCCAGTCCTGACGACCTTCCCCCAACTCTCTATTAGTAATTTTAATTTGTCCTTTCCAATCTAAAGATCGTTGTTTTTGTAAGAGAAAACAGAAATGACATAGGAACTGAACAGTTTTCTATTCTCTCCACAATCTATTACCGTCACCTCCACCACTACCTTGAGCATCAGTTCTCTTCCTTTTTTGATTCTCCTATTCATGCCATAAATAAAACAAAAAACCTTTTTTGTTGTCCATAGCATTCGTCCTCAGCCTGCTCTTTTTGATGTTTAGCCCATAAGACAGTATTCTTTATGGCTAGGTCGTGGTAAGTGCCTACTCTAGAATTTTAAATATTTTACTCATCTTTTATTTTATCCAATCCAAATTCTTCAAGCTAAAATCAAGGGGGCATATAAGGGTGTACCTGGCTCTCCTCTAATTCTAAATTAAGAAAAAATTACTGTTTGACTCATTTATAGGCACCTAAAGAATATTTCCATCTTCTTTCACATGTACAAAATTCTCTGAAAACAAACATTTTAGAAAGTGCAAAAGAGAAAATAACAAAGAAGCTATGTGACAGTAATGCACCACGAACTTACTCCATGTGTTGCTCCTACAGTGTCATTTACACGCTGAACTATTCCAGAAATACAGAGAGGTCCAGCAAAGCCCAAAAGGTCAGCCAAATAGCGAAACGTACTGCTCAGCAGGATTGGTCGCCCAAAGGCCTTGTACATTGCTAACCAAATAGAAGGAGTTCTCTTGGGATGGTCTGCTGCTTTTTTCTGAAAGAAAATCAGAAATTTTAACTGGAATCTATCAGGTTGGTAACTCATTCTGGCAACTAAAATGTCGCAATGGTTCACACAGCATTGCATAGGCAAATATACTATACCTTTCCAAGATACAAAAAATGTTCATAAAAATAATCAGAATGAGTCAATTTTTCATGATCACACATACTAATATTATGTCTGATGCATACATTTCAGAGTTACTGTGAGTGTCAAGCTGAAATAAGAGTCCTTTATAAAACACTGCATAAAGCATTTTTAGTCTTCACATAGTAACATATATACAGTACAAACCAAATAAAATTAGTTGGAAAAGTAAAAGAAAGAAGAATAAATTTGTGATTCCTTTTGGTAAACCAGTGATTCCCCACCCAAGGATTTGCCATTCAATTAAGGTAGAGAGTTTAGGCTGCATTCAAACCCCTCTTTAATTCAGATGACATATTCAATAGCTACAATGACTAAAAAAAAGTATTATGCTGTGAGCAATTATTATTGACTGTGCAAAGCCTCCTCAAATTTAACAAAGCTGGTCCTTATAGGAGAGTCATACAAGATACCATCAGGTGAACATTCGTAAAACCTGTCAAAGCTTTTGCTGTAGTGGCATACATAGCCTTTGAGAACTCAGGAAAGGGAAAAGAAAACATCTTGTAATATTATATATAGTCATGAAATATAGTTGTTATTAGCTATAACAATAATAATTATTAATTGCGTTATTAAAGTATCGATTTTCACCATCCGCATGGATAAGTTTCTGTCGCAAACTTCCTAAAGAAACATCAATCATTTTCAAGTAATAGTCTGCAATATTTAAAGCTACAAGAAGCATAATTTCTAGGAAATGGGAGATAAACCAAAAAAATATAAATTAAGAAATAGATATTCAAACTAATTGCTTTAATTGTGTGACTATCTATGATATTTTAGAGCAAGTTTTCCAAATTGATTGTCAGTTACTCACCATCCTTAAAGGGAAAAAAATAGACTCAGTTACCATTGTTTACTGTAGCTGATTTGCCTAGTGGAATGCTATATATATTTATGTGTGTATGTGTGTATATATGTATGTATATAGTATATATACATACATACACACACACATACATGTATAAAACATATAGTTCAATTATGTTATACATTTCTTTTCAAATAGGAATAGATAGTTTAGTTCTTTTTAGGAATAGTTTATCACAAATCAAAGACATTAAACAGAGAGCTTAAATTTTTTCTTACTCCATAGATTAAACTTAACTATATTACTGTTCACTTTCCTTTAAGAGAACAGTTTTCAAAAGTCAGCTGTGATAATGGAATATTCCAGTACTATAAAAAATGATAAACAGGCTGATTTCAGGAAAACTTGTCAATATTTATACGAACTAATGCAAAATAAAGGAAGTAGAACCAGAATATTATACATAGTAACAGCAATACTGTGTGATGATCAACTGTGAAGGTCTTTGCTATTCTCAGCAATACAATGATTCAAGATAATTTGAAAGGACTCATCATGAAAAATGCTATCCTCCCCCTTCAGAAAAAAGAAAACTTATTAAGTCTGAATGCAGATTAAAGTATATTGTTTTTCTCTTTCTGTATTTTTTCATGAAACTTTTTCCTTTGTGTTTGTATCTTCTTTCACAACATGACTAATATAGTAATACGCTTTGCATAATTGAATATGTATAACCTATACCAAATTGCTTATCCTCTCAGGGAGAGGAGAGGTGCAGGAGGAAGAGAAAATTTCTTAATTCAAAATTTCTTAAAGATGAATGTTAAATGTTATCTTTATATGCAATTGGGAGGAAAATAAATTTTTTTTAAAAGATAGTTATGAAACAGTCTTCCCAGAGGTATAACTAGAGAGATGACTCAGGTTAGACTGTAGTAATCATTTCCTGAAACATTAATTTCATAACGCACTTCCAAAACAAACCAATTTGTTTTGTGCAATTTTCATCATTTCCCATAAATGCATAATTGATTCTCATTTGCAGAAGTCATAAATTATTTTTTTCTCTTTTTAAGATGTGTTTTTGTTTTTTTTAACATGGTGATCATTTCCCCCATTATCCTCTCAGGTTAGACTATAGTTATTTGCTGAAACATTAATTTCACAATATGTGTCCAAACCAAAGCAAGTTGTTTTGGAGTAAGTACTCACTATCTGACAAAAACTGGTAGGAAAACTGGAAAGCAGTCTCCACAAGAACTAGTCATAGAAGATTAGGTCAAAATGGGTCCATGATTTAGACATAAAGGATGATATTAAAAAGAAATTAGGAAAGCATGGAAAAAATTACCTGTAAGATTATGGATAAAGAAAGAGTTTATAACCAAACAAGAACTAGAGAGGATCACAGGATGTAAAAAGAATAATTTTGATTACCAAAAAAATTTCCATAAACAAAATCAATGCACCCAAAATTAGAAAGCAAACAGGAAACTAGAGAGCAGAAATTTACAGCAACTTTTTCTGATAAAAGTTTCATTTCTCAAATATACAGGGAACTGAACTCAATTTACAAAAAAACAATGAGAAACATTTTCCAATTGATAAATGGTCAAAGGATATGAACAGGAAGTTTTCAGAAGAAGAAATCAAAACTATCTCTATTCATATAAAAGTGCTCTAAATCACAATTGATTGCTAACCAATATTAGACTCATATGTAGTCATGACCCATAGTTTAAGAAGTATTTAAGGAATTATGAGTGAAAAAAATTAAGAAGACTTGGATTAGAGAAATGAAAATTAAAACAACTCTGATGTGCCACGTCACACCTATAAGATTGGCTGGTATGACAGAAAAGGAAAATGACAATGCTGGAGATGTAGAAAATAGGTACATTAATGCACTGTTGATATAGTTATGTTTAGCCATTCTAGAGAACAATTTGAAACTATGCTTGCTGAAAGGGAACCCATTGAGAAAGCAAGCAAAAGGATACTCATTATACATGTGAAGTCATGTAAAACATGTTTCCATAATAGCCATGTTGCAAAAAAGTAAGAAAAATAAAGAAAATGAAGTAAAAAAATGAATATATATACATATATTTACATATATAATATATTTATATATGATAAACTTATATAATATACATTATATATGTATGCTTCAATCTGTATTGAGTTCATCACTTTTCAATCTAGAGGCGAATAACACCATGACTTCATATGTGTAATGAGTATCATATGGCTTGCTTTCTCAATGGGTGGGTGGGGTAGGGGCTAAAGTGAGGGACAGAGTTTGGAACTCAAAATAAAAAAGAATGCTAACAAATACAGTTTTAAAATTTTTAAATAGAATTGTTATTGATTTTGAGAGTTTATTTTGTAGCCTACTGCTGAAGCTATTAAATATCTCAATTGGCATATTTGCTAATTCCTTAGGATTTTAAGTAAAACATCATGTCAGTAAATTGGGATTGTTTTATGTTCTCTGTAATGTTGAATTATTCTTGCATTCTTGATATAAATCCAATTTGATTACAATGAATGATCTCTTGTATGAATTTGTATTATCTGTTTGCATGATTTTATTTGAATTTTTGAATCAATATTTATTAATAATATTTTCTATAGTTCTTCAGTGATTTGCCATTTCCTAATTTAAATATTAGGACTATATTGGTCTGATAAAAGGAATCTAGTAGGGTGCGTTTTTCTTCAATTTTTTGGATAATGTGTCATATTGTTACTAATTGTACTTTTGGAGTTTGCATTGTCTTGTGAGTCCACCATGAAGGGTGAGGGGGAGGTTCTCTTTATTTATCTGAGAATGGCTTAAGATCCTTATTTGGTCTTCTGTCAATTTTAGTATTTCATATGTTTGAAGGTATTCCACCATTTCCTTTGTGTTCTCAATTTTGGTAACATGTATGCATTCATATTAGGTACAGTTAATTTTTTAAAATTTCTTCTTTGTGTTTTTATCTTGTTCATTTATTATTTTGTTCATTTGATTTTCTGCCCTCTTCTTTAATTAGGTGACCCTTCTAAATAGTTACCAATGTTATTAGTCTTATCAAAGTACTGGCTTTTAGTTTTATTTATCAAATCTATAATATTTTTGGTTTCCAGTGAATCTATTACTTCTTTAATTTTAATATCTCCTCTTTCTGTGCTTACTATTTATTAGCTTTCTGATTTTTTGAATGCATATTCAGTTCATTAATCTTCTCTTTTTCTATTTTGTTAATGTACTTCTGTAAGGATATTATTTTCCCCTGAGGATTGCTTTAGCTGCATTGCAGATATTTTGATATGTCTTTATAATTTTCTTTCACATAGTTATTAATTGCTTCTATGTTTGCTTCTGTGACCCACTCATTATTTAGGATTCATTTTTAAACCTATTTTTGGTCTACGTCTTCTTGTGTTTGTGCTCTCTTACTACAATTCATATATCATAGTCTGGAAAGGATGTATTTATTATTTTTGCCTTTTAACATTTGTCTACAATACAAATGTTTATTTACAATACCTTTAATATTTGTTTACAATACAAATATTCTGTAGTCTCATTTAAAAGATTCTGAGCCTTTTAGTTCTAAATTTTTGCTCAACAATTTTTTCAATTTTATATTTTATCTTCTTTGTTTTTCTATTGGATTTGTCCAAAACTGAGAAAGGGTCCTTGAAAACTCCTTCAACTACTGAATTACTGACTACAATTTCTTGCAATTCAATTGCTTTTTCCTTTGTGAATTAAGATGCTAAGGTATTAGGAACATATAATCTTAGTATTATTAGTGGTTCATTATCTATGGCTCCATTCAACTTAATGTAGTCATTTTGTTTATCTCTTTTTTTGTTATCAATTTTTGTTTTTACCTTATCTTATAACATGATTTCAATTCCTGTTTTCTGAGATTCACTTGATGCATGGTAAATTTTGATCTATCCCCTCATATTTTTATTTTTGTGCATGCCTTAACTTTTTTGGTGTATTTCTTGTAAGCTATAGATTGTGAGGTTTTGCATCTGATCCAATATATCACTCTTTTTCATTTAAATTGGGTCATTTAGTACATTCACATTTAAAGATATATGAGTTAGATTTATGCTTTTATATAAACTTATACAAGGGAATGGGTATGGGTAAAATGTTTATTTTTTTTATAAACCTAACTAATTTGTCTCTAATAATGGTATGGGCAAAATGTAAGATAGATAGCATCATGGAAACAACAAACACGAATCTGGGCAGACTTCAAGAGATAGTAGAGGACAGAAGGGCCTAGTGTGCCGTGGTCCATAAGGTCAAGAAGAGAACGTAACTGACCTGAATAACAACGGTATTTTAAATTAGAATTTCTTCCTCTTCTTCTATTAAGACAGTCCTTCATCTCGGCAGTTATTTTAACTTAATCTACTTTAAGACAACTTTATTCTCCCTAGTTCTCTTCCCTTTACCACAAGCTCTCTTCAATTTTTTTATGCCATTTTCCTAGCTTTGGAGTTTTGATTATTCGCTCCATTTTTTCTTCTTTTTCTCCACCTATCGTCCTCTTCAACGTGCTCTGTTTGTTAGTTTTCAAATTCATTTTTGAATTCTTTTTGTATAATGGATTTTTCCCTCACCCTCTTCATTATTGATCTTCTTTTTCTGTCTATTCTAGACTTCAAATCTTTGATTTATGGCCCTTATACTTAATTATTCCTTCTTTAGACTTGGTATTCCTCAATGAATTAACATTTTTAAAGTATTTATTCTGAGTTCTCTCTTCTACACAGTTTCTATAGACAAAATGTGTTGCCCACTAGCCTTCTTCTGTCATGCCTCACTCGGAAATACTCATTCCTGCAGGAGATATGGAGAATAGAATATTGTCCCACAGGAGGAATTTTCCTATGCCCCTAATCATGCAGTTCATTACTGCCCTTTTGTTTCCCCATGAATATTTTCTCCCAATTGCCATGAAATCACTTCTCTATGTCCCTGTCCTCCCTTTCTCCTAGGTGTGGGCTGCACTCAGGAGCTCTAATTTCCTTTCTCTTGAGGCAGCATGAGTGCTCTAAGCATCCTCCAATTCCGTTGTTTAGTTCCCAAGAAAACACTGAGCTACCTGGAGGTGGGATAGGATGAGGTCTGGTCATGATGTCTCAGGCCTGTTTTCCCATCACTTCTTTTATTTTGACTTCCACTTCCACTTTTGTCTTTTTTGTGTACTTCAAGGAAGAAATTAATTGTCTTTCTGAGATTCATTTTTAGTTGTCCTTGGCTGCTGTATTTATGAATTTCTTACACTGCTGCTGTAGACTGTTTAAAAAGCAAATTATTTGTTCAGATTTGGTTTTTCTTATAGGAATGCTTTGAATTCTTCCTTTTTATTTAAAAGCTACCTTTTTTTCCATTAAAAGTTAGGCTAAGGTTTGACAGGTATGTCATCTTGAGTCACAATGTGCTCTTTTGAATACATTATTCAAATCCCTGATGCCATTTCTGCGAAGTGTAGAATAGCTACTGATTAATTGAGTACTTTTCCTTTACATTTGAAGGTTTTTCCCCTGGTTGCTTGCAAAATTTGTTGTTTGTCATTAGAATTGTTAAATTTAACTACTGTGTTTCTTGGAGTTTATAACTGGGGTTGTTTTTTCCCCTAGGAGATGATCTATAGTTTATTTTAATTGCAATTTTTTTTTCTGCTTTCAGAAGTTCTGGGTTATTTTCTTGTAGTATTTCTTGAATTCTGGCATTCACGTTTTTCGATTTGTGTTCTTCTGGGAAATTCATGATCCATAAATTACCTCTACACATCCCATCTTGAAGATCAATATGTTTTGCTGGTATAGGGATTATATCTTTTTTTAACATTATTGCTTTTTCACTTCTCTCCTCCCAGATCCTTCTTTTCTTCTATGTATTTGCATTCCCAAGCAGCTGTTCTATTTTTTATTTCTTTAGTGAGGTTTATTACTGTTGTTTCATGTTTTTCTATAATATTCTAATATATTCTTTTCTACTCTAATAATAATAGCTAAAAATCACACTTATATAGAGCTCACATAGTAAGCCAGGTATTGTGCTAAGCACTTTACATATATTATTTCATTTAATACATATTTATACATATTATCTCATTTAGCCATCATAACAACCTTGGGAGGTGCATACTATTACTATCCTCAGTTTGCAGAAATTTGGGCGAAAAGAGGTTGTGACCCGCCCAATGTTATATAGCTAGTAAGTTTCTGAGGTCGGATTTGAACTCAGATCTTCCTAACTCTAAACTCAGCACTCTGTCTACACTGCTCCACCCTGCTGCCTCAATAATTCTGCCAATTATTTCTACTTTCATGCCATAAATTCTGCTTTTCCAATGCATCCTTCTTTTTTTAAACCATTCAGGAATAAGCTGTCGTGGTTCCATGTTCTCTTGAGAATACAAGGTTCCTCTACTTCCTCAGACAGTGGTTCATTTTCCATTGTCTTGCAATAGCTATTCATAGATATCTAGACCAGATTAAAGGATTTAGAGGTCATATTCTCTTCTATTATGAATATCTTTCTTGTTGTTTTATCTGCTTAGGTTCAAGGTCTTTAATTGACTTTTTCTGAGATCTTTGGCAAATATATTATTTTTCCCCTTCTATTCCCATATTGCTTACTCTCTGACTGCTGTGATGACAATTTCCCTGGGGGGCCTCACCTGAAAACCATCAAAGTCTCCACTCTTACTAGACAATTCATTCTTCTTTGGTCTCAATATCTGCCACAAGTGACTTCTAGGGTGACAAAACTGACCCCATTTTGATAGCAGTCCCATTTCCTTCAGTATTAGTGGATTGCTACATAAGTCACATACCCTGGCATCCTGCCTCAATTCTTTAATTCTCTCACTGAATACTTTTGAAACACAAAAGTACTGTCATACCGCAGTTCTATCCAGAGCAAGCTTAGGCCTTTTGGTTTTCTCCTGCACTAGGAGGAGAGAAAAAGAAAGTTGAGCTCCGTTGCTTGGGTTGGTTTGTACAGCCCTGCTGCAGGAGTCTGATAATTGATGGAGGAATGGGTGCCAATTGGGCTTATTAGGAGTTAGAAATTAGCCTTCTCTGCTATTAGCTCATCATGTTTTCACCTTTTAGGGTTGTCTGCACCTTTTAACATGAAGACAGTTGAAGTCGTTTTGTCTCTTCCTATTTTGGAGAAGTTTGAGAGGTCATGAGGATTGTAGAAAGTTTCTAGTCTGTTGGTCAAATGATACATAAGTCCCAGAAGTCATAAATCCTTCAATCAATTGAATTCTCCTTCTACTAGTGGTATTATAAGAATTGGCATACACCACAATTTGTTGTATGATTTAATACTCACTGCAAAATCACAGAGTGAACTCATTTCAGAGTTGGAATAGACCAATCTATATTCCAAATGAGAAAATTCTGATTTTCAATTGTGACTCGTGTATATGCACCTTACCAGGCAGTTACATGTATAGCACATAATATATGTTTAAATACTTATATAAATAATGATAATTTCTTTAAATGCTTGTTTAAATAGTGACTATAATGAGACAAAATGAGGGGTATATTAAAGGAATCTTTTCCAGGTAGAGATTACATCAGATGACCTCTAAGTTCCCTTCCAACTCTAAAATTTTGTAAAATGTAACTTTCTATAAAACTCCAATATCTGATATTTTTAAAGGTCCTCCCTGACTGGGAAAACTGAAAAACATTTTGGTTGATTTAGGAAGAAATATAAGGCAAGGATCTAGATGATGTGACTTAAGAGTTATGAGATCATAGGATTACAAGGTCTAATGGGACTTCTCCTTCTAAAGGGACTTCTCCTTCTGAAGGGACCTCTCATAGATAACCTAGTCTAACTCCTAAGCATAGCATAAATCCTATCTACAAATAATCCTGACATATATTCATCTAGCTTTTGTTTTTTGAGGCAATTGGAGTTAAGCAACTTGCCCAGGGTCACATAGCTAGTAAGTGTCTGAGGCCAGATTTGAAATCAGGTCCTCCTGACTCCAGGACCATTCACTGTGTCATCTAGCTGCCCCTCATTTAGTCTTTTCTTGAAGATCTCTGAAACAAGAAGCATTCTCTTCTTCAATGTATTATATGGAAAAAACCCTGGACCTACATCCAAATTGGAGTTCTGTTTACTAATTACCTACAGAACCCTGGATAAGTCACTGGACTTTCCCAAGTTTCAATTATTTTATCTTTAAAATGAAAAAGATAAACTTGATGATCTCTAAGAGACTGTTTTAGCTTTAAATCCCATGCTAATGCAATCGGTTCTATGTTTGGACAGATCTGATCATTCGGGAACTGTCCCCACCTCCCCATATTGAGTTGAAATCTGCATCCTTGCTATGAATACATTAGCCATAGACCTTTGTCTCAAAAGAACAAAGATCACAGATCCATTAAAATAAATTCTAATTCTTCTACTCTTCAGGGTCAAGAAGAGAAAGCTCAATTCCTCTCCATATAATAGTTTTTCAGGTATGAGCTACTAACTTCATCATTTCACAATGAATCAATGTAGCTCTTCATTTATTAATTTTTAAAACCCTTCTCAGATAAATATATATAATCTATTTCACATAAGATTTTTCAACATAAGGCACAGCAGAATTGAAATGCAAGCATATGTATATCCTACAAGCATCATGTTTAATTAATATTTTCTCACAAAAAAATGATAGTATCATTTCCTCTTGTCCATAGAGAAAACACATTTTTGTATCTCTCATGAACTGACCACTAGGTAACTATATTCTTTTTTCTAACATTTGCCCTTTAGAGTGTAACAGGATCCTTGATTCAAGGGGGACATTAGAGATAGGTAAGCTGAAGCTTTAATAATCCTCTACAACAGTGGCATCAAAACCAAATAGAAACACGACTCACTTATCTATACAAAAGTATCCCTGTGAGCTGTATACTTAGTTTTAAAATGTAACTTTATCTGTTTGATTATATTTTAATTTATTCTGTTAAATATTTCCCAATTACTTTTTAATCTGGTTCATGCACAGCTGACCAAGTGTTTTACCACTCTTCTCTGCAACATCTCCTTTATCTTGAAGACTTCCACTGACCAAGGTACTCACTTCCCTGTGCTGTGCTGCTCTGAGCAACTTAAAGAAGACTATTCGTTGAATGGGTATATCTCACTCAAACTCAGAATGCTATGAGAACTTAGCCTGAAAGGGCCAGGGTCTCCCATTACATCCTGGGCCATCTCCAGTCATCTTGAAGAATATCTGGCCACTGGACCCAGATGGCTCAGGAGAAGAAAGAGAGGTTGGTGACCTTGCACAGCCCTCCCTCACTCAAATCAAAGTCAACTACAAGTCATGTCATCATCTTGATGTCACGGTCCTCTTTAAGAACGAAGGACAAACACAACAACAGTAAGGAGTACAACATTTCATGAATCTAACATGAATGGTGGGACAACTTATTAAGGAAAGAAGCAAGGTAATCTACATATCCCCACTGATAAACTTGTGTAAGCAGGAGGACAGCTCATTAAATTCACAAGAATAGAACAAGACTGATCATACTGTACCTTCTGCTCTTCATAAGCATCCTTCAGGCAAACATAATTTGTCATTGCCCTCATTGCTATAGGTAGTTTTCCAATTGCTTTCAAATCAATAGGTTTTTTGTGAGCTGATATAATAAGTGTGTTCATCCACCAGTACGTGGCCTTTGAAAGCAAATTCACAAATGGTTGAAGAAATCTCACACCCAGATCTTGAAGGTCTTCAGGTGGTTTTACTTTTTGAGGCTTCATAAAAAATACGTACCTCTGTAAAAAGAAAAGAAAAACATCACCACAGACTGTCAAGTGATACAAATTCTTTATCCATGTATCACTCAGATTAAATATATTTTATATTTGTTACATTTTTTGGAATAACTTTTTTTGGTTTGGGTTTTGCTTCTGGATTATTGTAGCAGTGCTGGTATTGTTTTTCTTTGGGGGCAGTGAAGAACTCCTAGTATATAAAAATCATGAAGACCAGGAATCAATCTATAACTTAGAATATTAAGAAAGTTGCCTTTGGCACTAAGAGGCTAAATGATTTGCCCATGGTCACCAAGCTAGTATATATCGGAGACAGTATTTGAACCCACATCTTCCTAATATCAAGAAAAACTATCCACTTGACATGTCCTCTCAGTCACTTTGAGCACCTTAACTGATTACAAAAACAATAATAGTAGTTCATATTTCCATAGTACCTTATAATTCATAAGGCACTTTTGTTATGACAACCTTGATTACAATGTCAGTTTTACCAATGAGGAAACTAAGACTGAGGAAACTGATAGATTAACTCAGTCACACAGCCCATACATGGCATTATAAAGGACTCAAGCCTAGGTCTACTGCATTCAATCAAGTATTCTTTCTACCTGAGGCAATTAGGTGGCACAGTAGATAGAGTGCTGGGCCTGGAGTCAGGAAGACCTGGTTTTCAAATCCAGGCTCAGACATTTTCTGTGAGACCCTGGGTAAATCACTTAACCTCTATCTACCTCAATTATCTCAAGAGTAAAATGAGGATAACAGAATCTACTTTCCAGGGTTGTTGTGAGGATCAGTGAGATAATATTTGTGTGATGCTTTAGCAGAGTGGCCTGGCACAGAGTAGGTACTTAATAACCTTGCTATTTTATTGTTTGGTTGCTTCTCAGTCATGTCCGACTCTTCGTGACCACAATTGGGGTTTTCTTGGCAAAGATACTGGAGTGGTTCACCATTTCTTTCTCCTGTTCATTTTACAGATGAACAAACTGAGGCAAATGGGGTTAAGTGACTTGCCCAGGGTCACACAGCTAGTATGTGTCTGAGGCCAAATTTGAACTCAGCTCCTCCTGACTCCAGGATCAGTGCAATATCCACTACACCACCTAACTGTCCCTTGGAGTATACAATAGTCGTCCAGAAAGGCTGTAGCCAGATTTGACTTCACTCGGTCTCTGTCCTTTACCAACTATCCTGGGTTCTTTGCTACTTTCATAGCAGGGAATCTTAATGATACTGCTAAGTGTACTTTCAAATAGGGAGGTAGGGTAGGATCTCATTGAAGTTCTATTTTTTGGATTCTCCTCTAATGACAGTCAGAGGACCACTGGGAACTGGCTCATAGGCATGGAAGTTTCTAGTTGGTTCATATAAACAAGCAGGACAAAGAAATGCAAGGAAGGGGAACTTCAAAAAAGAGGCAACATGCCACAGGCAAATACAGACACACACACAAAAAAGTGATGGGTATTTTGGTTTTTGTTTGTTTGGGGTTTTTTTAGCATAACAATACCTTATCCTTGATTTAAGGAAGTTAGACAGTTTAATGGATAGAGTGCTGAACCTGAAGTCAGAAAGACCTGATTTAAAAGCCGGGATCAAACACACTTATTAGCTATCTGACCAGAGTTAATTCCTTTAATTTCTCTCAGTCTCATTTTCCCATCTACAAAATGGGGTTACAAAAGTCTCATAATTTTGTTCTGAGGATTTAAAAGAGATGATATAGATATATATATATATATATAAATTTTTACATATTTTACACTTGGCAAAACTGAAATTATTCTTTAAGTGCTAGCTATATTTTATATATATGTATGTATATATATATATTATTCATGATTTAATCGTGTCAAGGAAATCTCACCCCATTTTAAAGAGACATAAGCAATGTCAGAATGAAGACCTCATCAGTGGAGCAAAAAAGGACTCAGGACATTCTCCGGGCAAATCCCCTCTATTTAGTTCTTATTCACCCCTCTTTGGCAGTGGTTCCTACTGTAATTGATTAAGAGGTCCAACAGGTTGGTTTACTTTTCAAAGACTTCAAACTGTGCAACCACTTAAATGTTATATCAATTGGACATTAGCTTTGCTTAAAGTTCAATTTTATAAAATCAATTAACCTTCTGCTGGTCCCTTCAGCTATAGCCATTTCGGGTCTAAGTTTCTCTGTTCCACATAACTGATGATACAAAAACAAATACTTAAATATATGATGATGACTTTTTTACTGAAAATCATTTTTATTTTTGCTCACATTAAGTAAATCATAAGATCACAGATTTGAAACTGGTAAGACACCTGAGAGAACATGTAGAGCATTATCCTCATTTTACAAATAAGGAAATTGAAGTATATAGAGATAACAATTAATCCAATATCACGTGGGCAGTAATATACAAAGAATTAAGATTTGGACCCAGGTTCCATCACTCCAAATCCAGAACCCTTTCCCTTATACTATAAACATATATGCACATGCATAAACATGCAAACATACATACAAATACTCACAAATTACCCACTTAATAAATTTTTATTTTTAGTGATTCAAGTTTTCTTAAAGCACATACATATTTACAAATACATAAAGATTTAAAGCCTATACAGGATCCCAAAAGCCTAAGTGCAGTTTTATGTTGTAATAACTTAAAACTTAACTTAGCTTTACCAACTTAAAGCTCAAAACTATACTAAATTTTAAGCTTTTTTAGATTTAAGATTTAGGTTGGGGGGTGTAAATTTTTAAGATTTTAGAGATGGCTCTCTACCCTTCTGGCAGCTAAGTGGCACAGTACAAGAAGTCCAAGACCTGGAATCAAGAAGACCCGAGTTTAAATCTGGCGTTAGATACTTACCAGTAATGTGACCCTGGGCATGTCACTTAACCTCTGTTTGCCTCAGTTATTTCAACAGCAAAACTGGGGATAATAACAGTACTACTACCTTGCAGAATTGTTGCAAGGATCAAATGAGATAATATTTTTAATGAATTTAGCACAATGCCTAGTACATAGCTGGTGCTTAATTAATGGTGCTTATTCCTCCTCCTTCCTTTCCCCCTTTCCCTATCCAATTCAATTCCTGGGCACACTTGCAATGCTGATAGGAAGTAAGGGGAAAGAAGGGAAGGAAACACTAGTCAAAGAGAATAATGATAAAAAGAAGTCTCTGAATATGTATTTCCTGGTGAAAAAAAGCAATTTAATGTCTCCAAAGAATTACTTTAGCCAGAAGTTGAGAAGCACAATTAAACCACTAGAAAAAGTTGACAAGGAATATGCTGGTAAGCACACGAGGTACTATAAATGAAGCAATGAATCAGTTCAACCATTCTGGAAAATAGTTTGGAATTATACCATATCCAATGATACCCCCATTAGACAAATGTCCCAAGGAAACCAAAGATATAAAGATTGGATATCTTCAAAAATACTTATAGCTAGATTTTTTTGGAATAGCAGAGAACTAGAAGGAAAGTTGAGTATCTATCCATCAACTGAGTAAGGGCTGAACAATGTAGGGCATATAAATGTAATGCAATATTATTATGGCATAATGCCAGGTGTGCAGAATTCAAATAAAAGTGGAAAGACTTCTGCAAACTCATGCAAAACCAGGAGAAAATGATCATGCAAAAAAAACAACACTGAAAGACTTCAGAACTCAGATCAATGTAGCGATCAGCTGTAACTTCAGAGGACTAATGCTTTAGTTTCCTTACCAAGTGATTGGCTGCGTATGGAACGAGGCACATATGTCTTCAATGTGATTTATTTTGCCTGACTGTACTTATTTGTTACAAAGTAGGGTTCTGCTATATAATCACAATGACCAAGAGAAAAGATGAGAAAATACATCTTCCTCCTTACACTGATGAGGTGAAGAACTATTAATGAAAAACACTATCTATATATTTGTACATGGTTATGAATTCATTACTTTTGGTGAACTAAATTTTTTTCCTCTTTCTTTATAAAATATTTAAGTCTTTGTTACAAATGATAGCCCACTAGGTAGAGAAGGAGGAGAAGTATATTTGGAATTCAATGTGATTTTAAAACAAAAAACTACAAATAGGAAAATTAAAAATAAATAGAAATATTTCATGCAAAGTATCAGTGTCAGTAGTGCTTTTTTTAAAAAAAAAGAAAGCATCAATACAACATTTAAAAAGGAAAAAAAGACGGTCAAGAGAGACAACATAGTTTTACTCAGTATTGATCTTGTAAGTCACATGAGTTCAAGCCTTGGCTCTGATATCTATCTTTGACGAGTCATTTTGCCTAGTTTTTCTGTTCTGTAAATGGTAATTACTATTCTTACACTCCCTTCTTTAAATGTGAAAAATTCTTCAGGGTCTATAGAAATAGATTACTACAACCACTGCCTGATACATTATGGGCCAATCCCACATGGCCTGATGACGGCTCAGAGATAGTACAAAGCAAAGTCACTACTCATCAGTGGCTACCTTCACACAATTCAGTGAAGAATCTTGGGGCATTATTTGGGTTAATTTAATCATTATAGGCTAACATATGTAAATTAGAACTTCCAAAAAAATCCTCAAGACTTGGATGACATGTTCAAATTAACTGTGCAAATGCAAAAAAAATAAAATAAAATAAAACAGTTTTTGCAGGTTAGCTTGTCAACAGGGCTGAGAATTGGATTAAGTAAAGTAGTTAGACATCCAGGATGTAGTACAAATTAAGTCTCATTGAGGGATATTTTTTAAAATAATTTTTATAAATATAAATAGATTAATGCCAGAGAATTCCATTCTTCATAACAGGTTTGTAATTATTTTAAATCTAATTGTGCATGTAACAGTGAAGGCTCAAATCTCCTACTGGATACTAACACAAATGTAGAGCATTTTCAATTTTTTCCTCAGGCACAGAAATGCCTTGCTCATCTCTGATGAAAATCCCCTTTATTATTAAAAAAAAAAAAAGGCAATTGATTGTCCAGACTTAACATGATTTAGTTAATCAGGCCTCATCACTGTGTTGTCTGATCTTGATCCACTGTTGTTAAATACCCATAGTGTATCTTTCCTACAGCTGGTTCAGAAGTGCTCTATTGGAAGGAAATTCAGCATTTCCAATGCATACATACTGATAACTCACTATAACATAGTCTAACAGGAGTTGGAATTTAATTCACCTAGATCTGATTCATACTTTGTCCAAGATACAATATAACAAAATTAGCCGGGGCATACTATATAATGCACAAAACAGCATGAGTCCTGAGGATATGTTACAAAGATGCAATAGCAGGATAATATGTACCACAAGAAAATGCTTGCTTGGTGTTGTACTTTGTAAATAATTCAGTTTTTTGCCATGAATATTCATATCTCTCTCTCTCTCTCTCTCTCTCTCTCTCTCTCTCTCTCTCTCTCTCCTCTCTCTCTCTCTCTCTCTCTCTCCTCTCTCTCTCTCTCTTTCTCTCTCTCTCTCTCTCCCTCTTTCTCTCTCTCTTACACACACACACACACACACACACACTTTCTTTCTCTCTTGCTCCCCAATTTCAGAATAGTTAGGTTATTCTTATTGGAATCAAGGATTCCTATGAAATGAAATAAAAATTATAAAACACTTACCCTAACTCGAATGACATTGATCTCCACAGCCATCAACAATCCATTGAGGATAACCATCATTCCCGTGATGCAGAAGCGAAGTTCAGATACTCCCAAACCAAGCTGACAGTACTTAACTAATTTTATCGTTTTTGTGATGAAGGCCATGACCCAATAAACAAAGAGGGCTGAAAAAAAATGCAATAACAAAAATGTTAGAGTCTTAATTTTAACTTCCTGAAGGTCTAAATGTACAAGTAATACATTTTCTATAAAATGTACTCAAACGTCCAACTGGATCTGAAATCTCATCAGTATTTCCTCAATGCAAATTGCAACCCACCCTAAGTGGTTCTTATCTTTCTGTCTTCCCATGAACTCACTACAAAGGATCCATCCAGTGTCCTGGGCATCTTCCTCGCTTTCTTTCAACAATGTAAGCATACCAAAGGAATAGCTATGGCTGTTCACTTTCCATTTCTCACTCTTGCCGTGTAAGCAGTACAACTTCCTTTTCAATCACACACTATTTTAGTGACGTTTTTACTATTCTACTTCACCTTATTCTTCAATGCCAAACCACTGAAACCAGCTCAGGTCAAATGTGTGCCTCCCCTTTTAGCTACCGGAGATTCCAAACATCAATTTTTTTTTTAAATTATATTCCACAAATATCCTATGTCTATATAATTTTATATAAAAATAACAGATCATTATGATGGTCATCAACCATTGTGTGCACACCATAAATGCCTTGAAGTTTTAAAATGAGAACACATTCAATGATTATTTTTTAAAATCTTCTTTATTTTAGAACTATCTCCATCCATACCGATGAATATGAAGATCAGCTACATATAGGAGCACATACAGATCAGGCATTCAAGGATAGTCAAGTATGATTTAGCATTCTTTTGAAATTATTTCACATTCTAGTGCATATTTTAAGGAATTCCAATTTCTTAAAGTTCTCAAAATGTGATCTCTGGAAACCATTCTTCTGTAGTAGAATAGATGTGATGATATCTTTGCATGGGGAAGACTTTCTTTAAAGATAAATGAGATGGTCTATAAAGAAAAATACCCCAAAGCAGTCACACAGAGAATATGATAAATTGGGGGAAGCATTCTATTTAGCCTACCTATTGATAAGTTGATTGCCCACACTATTGATAGCCCACTTATTGATAAATCATTTTGTTGCTATATAAAAAATTTCCACTAAATATAAGATAAATCCCTAAAATTAATCACCAAAAATGTGCCAGGCACTGTGTTAGTCACCGGGAATACAAAGACAAAGAAAATGAGACCTCCATGAAAGTAAATCTACATAGAGAAAGTGAAGCAAAGAGGGATTTATGGATAGAGAGCTGACCTCAGAATCAGTGTGACTTGGGTTCAAGTCGTACCTCTGATACGCCCTGTCTGCATGACTCTAGGCAAGTCACTTAACCTCTCAGTGTGTCAGGCAGTTCTCTAAAGTTGCAGAGAAGGTGCTGAGCTGCATGGGTAGAGTAAGTTCCTGCACACCAAGGAAACTACAAATCCAGACAAAAGACTAAATGGATGTGAGTGATATTCCTGATCCTCCTATCCTCTCATAGTGCTACTTTGACTAGTACCCACTGCACTTGCAAGGAAGTAGTTTTTAAAAGTCGCAGACAATAGATTCAAGAGATATTTTTCCTGTCAATTAAAACTGTTATGACAGAATAAAGAAGTTCTATTTCATTTTAGAGGTCTCCTTAAAGATCATGGTTTCCTTACCTGTGGCACTAAAAATATGATTATATGTTACACTCAGGCTTTTTTAAAAGCTTGAATTAAAGACAAGGTGTGGATTAAATTTGAAGCCAACGAAGTATATTTGTCTCCACAGAAAATACCAATAGTTTTATCTTTTAGCCCTTGTAAGAAGAGTGGATTAAGCATGAAGAGATCTGAGTTCAAGCTCTGTTCATTGGAATGCTATTTTATATCAGGTGTAGGATTCAAATCCATTTCCCTTCTGACTCCAAGTCTAGTGCTGTTTCTATTATGTCATACTGCTTTCACTTAGTATTACCTATACCGAATGCTACTTTCCTAGAGGCTTAAAGTCAAGAGTTGCAAAAAGACAAAGCAGGTGTAAAAGGAAGACTGAACAAAAGGAGTCTCATCTTTTTAGTATGTGCACATTTCTACCTGCTATATACACATGAACGTAAGTAATTCTCTTGCAAAAGTAGAGAATCTGAAAGGAAAATAATGGGAAGCTTATGTTACTTCCAAAGACTCAGAGGGCATCCTATCAGAAACAATCCTCCAAGTATTGAAAGGGAAAACTGAGTTGAATGAGTGAGGACAATTTTTAAATTAAATTCTTTATTGAAAACTTATTAAATATCAGTGCAACTGCATAATACTTGTTTTGTAACTATCTATAATGAAATTAACTAATTTCAATAAATAAAATAGAACTTTTTTTCTTATTGATTTTGGAGCATTAGGGTCAGGAGAAAATGAATTTAAAAAAAAAAACATTTCACTTACCTATATTTTAAAAGCACTTCACTTACCTAAAAGCAACTTAGGAAAGTTTGATGTTTCAATATTGTGATAATAAACTATTGATGTAGTAGTGGCCACAAATCCCATGACAGCAGGCATGAAGAGATGAAGGTGACGAGATTCCATATTTCTAAAAGGAACAGTGAAATATCAGTGCCTTACTAAAGCTTATATTGCTAATCCTTTCATTTGACCTCATTAAGTGTTCATTTTGGTCTCTCAATTACATTTCTTGAGTGGAAAACATTTTACTATGTATGGTGAGATACATCTTATATATCACCTGATGGGCAGTTAGATAATTAGCAACTCTTTGAATAAAAATAAATACATAATATAAACACAACTTTTAAGTTTCCTCAGCTATAGTATCTTGGGAATGTGTTTCTTAATATGAAATCTTCTCTGTTATCCTAGTTTGTACAACTTTATACCTTTTCTAACCTCCTCAGTAAGCCATACCATTTCTATGTTCACTTTATTTCCCCAAGAAACTATGCTGTAATAACAGCTTGCTCTATCCTTTACTGTTTTTTTATTCAGTCTCAATTCATAATATGGTGCTGAAGAAATAGTATAAGCTTAAAAAAATTCATTGGGTGATTGAGTCAAAGAATTGAACGTGTCTTTTAAATCTTCAGGTTTATTCAATCTATCATTCAATTTTAAGGATGTGAGTCAGCTAAGTCAACCAACTTATTGCCCCAGCAATCAAAGGCTCTGCAACTATGTTTGGAACAGGAATTCAATTACTATTGAGTGAGGATGAACTGAGGCATAACTTGTGAAGTTTGTATGAAAGCAGCCAACTAGTTTGAAAATGGGAATTGGAGCATCTTCCTACATAATGGCAAGTCATTTTAGCCAGCTCCCTGAGAAGGAATTGCTTACGGGGAGGAGGAAAACTCCAGCATTGGCATTGGTCTCTTTTCTGGCACCCTCAGCCAGAGAAGGACTTTGTGAACTTCAAAGAGTCACAGGATTCTACACTTCCCATAAGCATCTTAGTCCTAAAAACTTCCTGGAATCGTTGATATATTGAAGAAAAGCTGCCTTAGGACTCTAGAATGAGCAATGCAGAGAAGCTGTATCATCACTATAAAGGACTTCAGGAACACCTCACAAAGGAGAGAAAGGGTCTTCCAGCAACCAGATGTGAAATACTCCCTGACCATACATGATCTCTAAACCTGAGCCCACTTTCCTCCAGATGCTGTATATATTGATGTATAAGTGATGTGATGTGTCATAGACTTTTGTGCAGAAGTCTTGCAGCAACTGTTCTAAGCACAACTTTCATAAATAACTCTTTCAAAAAACTACGTCTTACTGATGATCATGGCTGGGGTGGGGGAAAGGTGAGGACTTGTGAGTTATAGCATTTAGAAAATGTCCCCATACTCCTTAAGGCTACTTTTAGAACCCAACAAATCTCCTGGAAGATGTTTCCTTTAACAGAGTCACCGTTAACAAAGAGATAGTTGGCCTCATTTCTGAACAAATAACTGGGGACAAAGGAAGTGATCTTGTCTCAAGAACAAATGTCTGCAGGAAAAGTGAGGACATAGACTTAGTTAAAGTAGGATGCATACTTTTGGTACTTGAACCATCAGGCCATTTGTGAATGTGTAGGAAAAATACAGCCTAGAATGCAACCATGAGTAACCTCAGTGTTAATGGGTGATGGAATAATACAGTGATAAAAGAAAACTAGTCTCCTGAGGGGTCCGTGGGCCAGGCAGCTACCACCTGTTCACTGGTGTGAATGATGGCATCCTAAACATTCTAAAGGTGGTCAAGAAAAGACTAATTTTTATGCCTCTACCTCTGGTAATGTAACTTCTAACAGTGGCTTAATAAGACATTGTCTCTTTGTGCATTTCCTTACCAGAAATTTAAGCTTTGTCCTTTGGCTACAGTTTTAGAAGTTTCTCATTTCCCTATTAATTTCAAAGTAAGAAGACCAAGGAATAAAGTTGACTGGGTGATAATACATTTTCAGGCTATGGATTAAGTACCTTTCTTTTTAATAACTTTAAAGTTATGCTTATATTGGCCAATTATATGAAAGTTTTACTATATGAGAATAATATTGAAGACAAACAGGTAAAAATTTAGTATTTTTACAGTCCCTGAATTTAACTGCTATAACATTTATTAAGAAAATAATTCTAGGTTATTTTCAGGACTATAAAATAGCATTCATTCCATGCATGATGAAAACAATTTCATAAAACATAGGTTTAATGATCAACATCTAATTCTAGAAAGTTTTTATGGCTGGCATAAATGTGTAAATCATATCATTCTCCTGGGCTATTAGAACACATCCAATTTATTCACTTGAGAATTAATGGAGGAAATAGAATAGTGTATGAGGGTTATAAAGTGTGTATACAAAAAGGCCAGAGAAATCAACAATTTGGAGTAAGCTGGGATAAATACATAATAGAGAGCAAAGAAATAAAGAAGCGCATAGATAGCAAAGACCTCTATATGCATGTATGTATGCATATAAGCATAAGAATTAAAGAGTGAAGGAAGCAAAAGTTATATACTGTAGCGAGTAGAAGAAAGGAGAAACGTAAGCAGCAGGAGTTGAAATCAAAGATGTATTAACATAAATTACTAAGTAACTCTTGACTCAGGGCAATGATAATGGTATATTTAATAGCATGGCATGGTAGGATATTAATGTCGCATCTGTTTCTCCTTGTGAATTTTGCCTAGAAGATTCTATCTTTCTTGTATGCACTCAGCTACATTCCACATTTATACGTCTACTAGAACATCACGATATTCTTAGCCAAATGTTGACTTACCCATCAGAAACAATGCCCTCAGCTATTTCACAAACATGTACAAATAGGAGAGCAAATGTAAGAATCCATCTCAGGTTATGTCCGGGGAAATGAAGCCATGTATTGTGATGAATTTGAACTTTTGAACTTTGACTTCCCCACCCTAAAAAAGTATAAAAAGGGAAAGGGTTTAAAAAATAAGGTTAGAATGCAATCTGAAAATAATATTTATTCAATTATTATAAATTATTTCACTAATAATTGAAAAACTATAATTGAATCAATAGTATTCAATTAATGACACTGGCATCTCTCAGAAATACTTTCTATTTATTTTTGTGAGTATGTAGGTGGATTTTACATTTATCTCTATTAAATTCCTTTTTCTGACAGTTGGGTGAGAAGACAGGAAAGTAATTCACTAATGAAATACATAACTTTTCCTTCAACATTATAAAAACAATTACTTGATATATATGAAGAAAATATCCTCAATCTCTGATCAATATCTTAGAAACTCATTAGCAATGAAATCTAAAAATATTGTATTCTATCAGTGATGGATGGAAAAATATTCTCACTTAAGAATCAAATTGCACAATCTTAAAAGAAGGGATTAGGGCTTTCCAGTAATAATTTATAATGATAATAAATTATTTATGACAGGTATGTTATATACCTATTGAAAGAGGAGTAGAGTAGTGTGCACCTTGTTTCTCCAGCTGCAGTTGTGTACAGCATCCATTTATCAGAAACAAGTAAAGATTATCAGTTCATTATGAATCTCAGTATAATAGCTAACTTTTATATAGTACCTATATATATATATATATATAACTATATATAGCACCTACTATATTAAAGCTTAATAGATATTTCACTTGATCCTCATGACAACCCTTCAAGGCAGGTGTCATGATTATCCTCACTTCACAGATGATGAAACTGAAGCAAGCAAACTAAGGTATCTTACTAGGATCACACAGCTAGTAAGTGTCTGAGGCTACATTTGAACTCAGGTCTTCCTCACTCCAGGTTCTATCCACTGTGCCAACTAGTGCCAGAGTCTACTTTACTGAATGTTTGCTTGACATTTTCTCAATGTTATGTTTAAGCTAATGCTAATATTTACGTTAAGATTTTTATTTCCTGTGGAAAAAAATGACTCCACTGGAGAACCCCATTGGAATCCTAAAATTTAGCACTCCACATACCTTTCTGCCACCTTCGAGATGGAGGTAAAGCACCACATTTCTTGAGTAGAAAGTTGGCATATGTTTAAACTATCCTTGTGTAAAATAATTTTTAAAAGTTCAGAGAATGGAAGGAATTACTATATAGTCACAAAGCATCATTATAACATCTATTAAAATATTTCATTCCTTGGTCTTCTCAAAAATATTTTTTTATTCCTGTGTACTCATTGCAATTTTTTATTCCTTATCTTCCCCTCAGATTTTAAATTCCTGAGGCTAAAGAAAACATCTGCTAAATTTCTCTGCAAATTTCTGAGTACAAAGCACAAGAAATGGACTCAATTAATAGTTTTCAAATTTGAATGTTAATGGTACTTTTAGTAACCCATGCAATAAGTGCTGGAGCTATCTCTAGCTGAAGACACTTAACTCATTCTTCTTGACATTTCAATATACCAACAATTGAGCATTTCATTTAATTATATCATTGAGACCTTTGTTTAAGTTCTAATTTTTCTAATATGGGTAATTTGATCTCTAAAGGAAAACATTTCTCCATCTATTATGGGGACAATGAAAGATTCTTAGGTTTCCCCTAAATATAAAGATCTCTTAAACTTTAGATATGAATTGGGAGGACTTTTTCTGTTGTTGTTGGGGTGGTGATGGTCATTTCAATCATGTCCAACTCTTCGTGACCACATTTGGGGTTTTCCTGGCAAGGATACTGGAGTAGTTTGTCTTTTCTTTCTCTAGTTCATTTTACAGATGAAGAAACTGAGGCAAATAGGACTGTGACCTGCCCAGAGTCACATAGCTAGTAAGTGTCTGAGACCAGATTTGAACTTCAGGCTCAACTCTCTAACCACTGAGACATCTAGCAAAAGGAAACTTCATGTATTCAATTGATTAGATCTTTCCTGTAGTCCCACCTGAAGGTAATAGATGCAATATAATTGTGGAGGTACTAAAGTCTTACACTTGGATTCAAAAGATCAGTTTTACAAATACAAGTTAAAGAATCTCTATCTGGTATCTGGTTAAGAAACCAGTTTTATTAGTAGAACTCTAGATCCAAATAGGTGAACAGTATGCTATGGCAGCCAAGAAAGCTAAAACAATCTTAGAATTAATTAGAAGAAAGAATAATACCTAGGATAAAGGAGGCAACAGTATTCTGACCTGTTCAGGCTACATCTAGTTCTGGTTGAAACTTCATCATTTCTGGGAATACTTTGGGAAAGATAACTGCTAATCTGGAGACTGTCCAGTAAAGGTGAAGTTCATGTTACTGAAGATAGGTTTAAGGAATTAGAGCTATTTAGCCCTGTTTAGGGAAGAGCAGATATGGGGCAGGTGCCCTACCTAGTGTCTTCAAGTATTTGAATGACTGTCATACGGAGAATGATTAGCCTCATTCATCAAGGTCCCAAGGGGCCAAGCAGAACAAAGAGCAAAGGATGAAGTTATAAAAGAAACAAATTAAGGGTTGAAATAAAGCAAAACCTGAATAAATTATGAAACAACAGAAATTACAATGCATTGACTTGTAAAACTAACTTGACTGTTTTCCTCTCCACTTAATAATGTCAGTGCCAGAATTAACACCTCTTTTACATGTCTGTTTTGTATTGTATTTATTTCATATATATATGTACATCTAACTTTGTGGTTTCCCCATCAGTAGTCACTGTAGTAGCTCACTGAGATCAGAAGGTACTGTTTGATTTTTATCTGTGTGTAACTGATGCCTAGTATAATACCTAATAATAGGCAGATTCTTAATAAAAATAAATGTTTGTTGAATTAAAGTTATAATTATCCTTAATGTAATACATTCCTTTAGGTAGATTAAATGATCCCAACTCCTTTACACTTTCAACCATGACTGAACCTATTCTCCTTCCTTCTCACAATTTTGCTTACTTTTCATTGACTTTTCCTTACTTTCTCCACCATAATTCTACATCTTATTAAAATTCTTTTACCTACATTAAATCATATACCATAAAATGTGGGAAATTATATTCAAATAATAATCAGTTTTTTCAACAGTTCTTCTACTCCATATTTTAAGGAATAAAATTAATGTTTTATTAAAGATTATCAACATTAGATATGAACATGAGATTACTTACCAATGAACAATATTGGAAAAGTAATAAATAATAGGAAGACATGAGGGACCAGGTTAAGGGCATCCACAAAACAGACATTTTGTAATACACCCTCCTTGATGTCATAAGAAGAAATGTTGTTACCACAAAAAGAAAGGCTCATTTTCTCCTGTTGATTTTCCTGAAAAAGATGGAGAAAAACAAATTTTAAAACATAGTATAATATATACTATTATTAGATTTTCTTGTAAAGTACTCAATTTTTAGAGTATGAAAAGATCTTGGAAATTTATAGATAAGGATAAGGGAAAATACCTATAACAGACTCATACAATTCCCTTAATAATTCTATTTCAGAGAAAATAGTTATCTATAGAACTCACTGATTTTAAGGAAGAGAAAGGAGGGGATGCAAGGGAAAGAGAAAAGATTATGTCAATTATTGAAAGATGAAGATGGATGAAGGAACAAGGATGAAGATTTCAGCAAATATGAATCCAATTTAGATAAAAAAATACAACTGAAATATTTTATTTAAGTGCATAAAGTAGTTGAGCAGAAGTCCAACGGATACAAGTCTATGGACATGAGTTTTCTTATCAGAAAGATACAAAGTAGCATTTTCGTGGCAACAAAGCACTAGGGGAAAAGGAGATGTCCATCTGTTGGAAAATGGCTAAAATAATGTGGCAAACAAACGTAATGGCATGCTGTTGTACTTTTAAGAAATGTCAAATATGATCAATACAGATAAGGATAGAAAGAATTCCATGAATTGACGCAGAGTGAAGTTAAGAGCCAAGAAAACAAACAATATATACAATGATTACAACAATGTAAATGCCAAGAACAACCGCTACAAAACAACTGAAACTAAACATCTGAAAATTATACTGAATAAACAAGTAGAGATATAGCAAAATGTATTCCCTTAGTCCACTGCCAAGGTGAGAGAATCAGACATATGGTAATTGTAAATATTTTCACATTTTTCATGTATTCGTCACTTTCACTTATTTTTTTTCTTTTCTTTTTCTCTTTTAATATATTCTTTGTTACATAGGATGACAAACTGAGAGAAGAGGAAGGACAGAAAGGAAAATTTACGAAACACAAAAATAAAATATATCAAAATTTCTTTTCAAAGAAGAAAACATAAAAAAAAAACTAAGAGCTGGTATTGTTAAAAAGATTATCAAAACTGATCAATGCTTAGCTAAGTTGATTAAAGAAAGGCAAATTACCAAAATAAACTGAATAAAGTAAATTCACAATAAAAGTAGAGCAAATCAAAAGATCTAGCTGAGTTGCAATGCACAGTTATATTTTAGTGAAACCATGAATCTAAAAGAACTTGTATGATAAACTACAAAAATATCAAAAAATAGAAACAAAAACCTAAATTGATGAATCAAGTTAGATACCATGCTAAATACTGCAGACACAAGAAAAGCAAAAACAAAACAGCCCTGCTCTCATGGAACTTGAAGTCTAATGAGGGAGGCAACATACAAACAACTAGGTACAAACAAGAAGTATATATGATAAATTAGAGATAATCTCAGAGAAAATGCACTGAAATGAAGGAAGACTGCAATAGGTTTCTTACATAAAATAGTTTAGTCAAGAAATTAAGGAAACCAGGGAAGCCAATACATAATGGAAGATTACAGGTACCACTCCTAATAGCGACCCTAACCAAACTGGCCAATAAACCCAATGACGCTCTAAAGGGAAAATAGCCTTGAGAAAGTAGACTGAGCCAGAAAAGTTATACACAGTAGAGGAAAACTGAAATCTCTTCTGGGTTAAATCCTTACAGATCCTAAGGCTTTGCTGGCACCCTGACACAGACTGTGAATATGACAAAGGAAACAGAAAGGGAGTGTTGAAATGTACCATTTTCAACAAATCAGAGGTTTGTTTCAAGGCAAGACAAATAAGAACTAGGCAACTATTTATTTGATTTTAAAATTATCATTCATTTCTACTTCACATATAATTCTTTGGGGTTTTTTTTTTTTGGTTCAAATGGTCATAGCTGGACTTTAAATATAGTATTTTAAGCCCCATAGTTTTAATGACCATGTTAATGGCTTTATTTACCAATAAAATAATTTGGCATATAGGTATGGAAAATTGTTATTTGTAGTTAAATCAAATAATTGTTGCCAATTAATTCATTTCCATTTAATGGGGGAGAGAAATGTCAAGATCAATAGATTTCAGAGATCTAAAAAAATCAAGTTTTGGCATAGAATTGTATCTTTCATCTGTCTCAGACTAGGCTATATCTCAAATCATAATCCTTGATGACATATCTCCTAAATTATCCAGAATAAACATTTTTTCTCCCCTTTCTTGCTTTCTTTTATGTTTCCCTTTCTTCATTGTGTCTATTAAAAGGAATCTGGGGTAAGACTAAAGCTCAGACGCTCTATTTTCCATGATTTATAGGACAACGTTTCTAATTCAAAAAGCTTTCTATGTCCATAGGTTTAGAGGAGGCAGGTTTAAACATTTTAGACAATGATCTATTCCACTATCTAAACTAAGGAGGATACTGACTACCAGAGAGACTTCTGTTTTAGTCTGGTTGCCCCCAGCATTATTAAGTGGTTTACCAACAATTAAATTTTGAGTGCCCTAATAAAGCTTGCCCCAGAGAGAATAATTTCACAGCCATTTCTAGCACTGGCTTGGTCCTGGTTACTGCTGATATGAATGCAGCATTTTACTGTAATTTTTCAGATGGAAAAAGTCAAAAATTAAAATGAATAATAAGATATGGGTCAAAATTATTCATAAGTATATTTGAGAGAATTTTACAGAATTATTTACATGCATCTTGTTTTGTTTAGAAGAGACTAAAATACAAAGTTCTTCTGTAATAAAACAAGATATACACACCTAAACAACCTAATCTCAGAAAGTGACATTGGACGAAGCATAAAGGAACTATGAATGGAGAGAATTCTGTTCTGAATGGATTTACAAAAAAGTTCAATTATATTTTATCAAAGAAAGATTAATATTTATGCTATCTAAAATTCAAAAAAATTACGGAAGGTACTCTATCAAATTCCTTTTATGAAGAAAATGTGGTCCTAATATTTAAACCAGAGAGGGAAAAAGTAGAGAGAAATCTCTACATCTATATTACTAGAATTGATGAAAATTTTTAAATAAAAGTATAGCAAAAAAACCTATAATAATACATTCAAAAAATTCAACAACACACATAGTAATGCAACAATATATATAGTAATATATGCAAAAAATTATTCTCTCTACCCATTACAATTGTGCAAGGTTTGTAAGGATGGCTTAAGATTGGAAAGCAATTAACTGTACGAACCAGGATTGACTGCAGTCAAGTTCAGACAACTGTCTATAGTCATACAGCCCAACAATAAAGAATTTTTTTAGCAATGGTATTTAATAATGTAAAAACCATTTTAGCTCAGGTGCATACAAAAACAGTCAGCAGACCAAAGTGACCCTTGAGCTGTAGGTTACTGACCTCTTGAAATAAACCATAAAAACAACTAACATAGCAATGAGATATACAATAGATGTAGAAAAAAACTTCTGATACAGCATTATAATACAACCCTAGAAAGTGTAGGTTTGCAGGATTTTTGTTTAAATATAAAAATATACCTAGAACCAAATTCCAGTTCATTTGCAATGGATAAGCATTAAAAAAACCTTTCCTAATAATTACATGAGTAGAGCAAAAATAATCTCCCCACTGTTATTTGACAGGTTTAGAAATGCTAGAGATAATAATGATATAAGAGAAAGAAATTGAAGGCATTGGAAAAGAGAACCCAAAATTATCCTTATCCATAGATGACACAATGGTTTATTTTGAAAACTCCAGAGAATCATCAAAGAAACTGCTTGAGCTAATATAGGTTCATAATGTATTACAATAATAATAATACAAAATAAATCCAAAAGCCTTGGTCCCTCCCTTGGAAATCAACATGTGCTCCTGCAAAAAAGTTCTCATTATTTTGCCTTGTTTTTATTTTAGGTGAAGGGATTGCAGACTATATCTTGTGAGTTTCAAAAGGCCATCAAAGTAAGCATTCTGGGAGCCTGGCACTGATGCCCTAAGAAGCAAGAGCTAGCCTTTGGGAGTGACCCTCAATACTCATCCTAGCAGTAGCTAAAGCAATTTTACTGCAATGATGCCACTTTTGGAGATGAAGTTGGTAGGATCCATGTTATACAGTAACTGAGCTAAGTCTAGAGTAAACCAACTCTTTTCAGAGATCAAGATGGAATAGAGGAGAGTGTCTCTCTGAAACGCTTAAGGAAAATGTTTTTACTTTTGCTATTTCTATGATTTTAAAATAAATAACCTTTTATGAAAGCTAGATGATGTTAATTATTAAATGAAACTGAGGTATTTGATATTGGTGATCGATGGGAGAGAACACAACTGGTGAGAGCTCAAGGTGATGGCAATAGAGAAGAGATATCCCAATCTTTTAGGGTGCCCCTAAAGCTCTGAGGCATAGATGTAGCTGACCTGGCTCAGGAATAGTCAACCAGAGAACATACCACTACATAAGCGTCTGTCAAACAACCCAAGTCCCAAATGGATATTCAATAAAAGATACTTTTAAAACTTTTAACAAGCATTGTTAAGTGGCTACTATGTGCCAAGCATCGTGTCAAGTATTTTATGCATAATATTTCATTGTATCCTCAAAGCAACCTTGAAAGATAGGTGCTATTACTATTTCCATTTTACAGATGAGGAAACTAGGGCAGACAGAAGTTAAGTGACTTACCTAGGGTCACATAGCTAGTATCTGAGACTAGATTTGAAGTTATATCTTCCTGACCCCAAATGCAAGATTTTATCCACTGTGCCACCTAGCTGCCTCAATTTAGACAGTTACATTCTTTCTCTTTCCCTGCCTCTCTGTCTCTCCATCTCTCTCTTTCTCCCACATCCCGCACCTCTGACATGGAGGTGCCCATGTGGGAACCTGCATGGACCTGCTTCTTGGAAAAGACATTTTTTCATTGCCCTGTGATATGGGAGGAAGAGACTCTTAACTGACTGTGTAGCCTAAGCAGGCTACAAAAACCACCAGTCTCAAATTCTCTTCTTTTGCCAAAAGCTTGGGGTGGGGGGAAGGTCCTGTTTATCCACAGAAGGGGTGTTATGAACTAGGATGAACTTCTTCTCTTTCCCACCTTTTAATCCCTGTGGCCCAGAGAAATGGGTTTTGGGTGTTTGCTCTGTTTTCTTTGTCCTTTACAATTCTAGATTCAGGTGATAGAGTCTCTGGATTCAGGAACTCGAGCATGGAGACCTTGGAGGCAGGATTCCATGCTGAATGCTGCTGATAGTCTGTCAAGAAAGCCCTGGGCAGTCAAAGTGCTGGAACTCAAGCTAAGGGGAGGAAGGTTAACTTGGAAAGTGGCAGAACCCATAATCTATCGGAACTGAGTTACTTTGTGAACCAATCCACCTCTTCTTCCCTAAATCTGAGGTGGTATAAAGCAATTATGTTTTCTTTGTAAAAATTAATCCACTAAGTGGTTAAATGGAATCAGGGTTAAGGGAATCCCCAAAATTGGAGAACCCAATTGATAGGGACTTGAGTCAATGGCAGGGACTATACAACCCAAACACCCTTAAGGGTACCGGAGAACTCTGGGAGAGTAGTAAAATGTAACATAACTGACCTTCAGACAGTGAGGACCAGGATAATTACTGCTGACAAAAGAAAGATTTCATATTTAGTCAAATGTTCATAGCAACATCTTGTGGTAACAAAAATAAAAACTGAAAACCAAGTGGATACTCAACAATTTGGGTGGGAAATATCTACATAAATTATAATATATGAATGTGGTGGGATATTATTGCATCAAAAGAATCTGCACATATAAGGAACTCAGAGAAACATGGAAAGATAAGTTGGAACTGATACAGACTGGAATAAGTACAACCAGCAAAATATGATACAAAACTATCACAATAAAGTAAATGAAAAGAATATTAAAATGAAACAATAGTATGTATTATAACAGCCAAACTTGTCCCAGGATATGAGATGAAAAATTCAATTCCCTCCTGTTGTTAGAGAGGTATGAAAATATAGATATGAAAGGTTACATTTAGTGTCAATTCTGTTCACTGCCAGGTGGTTTATCTTTGCCACAAAAGAAATATAATGGGATTGGGTTAAAGGGTTAGGATAGCTAAAAATGACGGTTTTAAAAATAAGATGCATCAATAAAACTTTAAAAATATATTTAAATATGTAAGAATGAGCATATAATCAACATATTACAGCATAGTAAAAAATAAATCTCTAGAGTACTGTTTAGAACAATATATTAAAAGTTCACATTTAAAATGCACCTCATGCTGCAAAGCCAGTCTTCAAATTCAAGAAACTCCAGTCACATATACTATTATGTGCCTAAGTTGAATTTATTCAGAAATTTCTGTCATCTAATAAATAAGTTTGATAGGAAACAAACTGGAAATTCAAAACCTTAGAGAAAAACTAAGAATTGCTAAGAATATTAGCAGTAAGATAAAAATGAATATAATTTGCACAAAGAATAAGAAATACAAATCTTCAAAGAAAAAGAAGGCTAATATATTGAAAAACCAATGGTGAAAAATATCCTCATGGTTGTTCCCCTGTGAACTCAACAAGGAAACAGAGTCCCTAAATATCATAGGAAATTTCTGAGAAATGACTATAAAATAAGCTTTCTCTCTCTTCCTCTCCTTTCTACGTGTGTGGAGGTGCTTTGTGTGTATATGTGTTTGATCTCTCAAATATGTGTTGTCAAACTCATAGTTATTTTATTTGGTTATTCATGTCTTCTGAGGGTGTTATCATTGCTCCAAAGATTTATTTGACTTTTCTATGAAACTACCTTCAGAAACAGCATACAAATACCACAAGAAAATCAGTCTAATCACTTGATATTTGTGCCCTCTTCTTTTTTATTTTATGAACAGAGGATTACACTAATTGCCTACCTTGTTCAACAGATTAGATTTTATACTGACTGCCTATTGACTGTATTTAAAAGTCAAATCCCCCCATAAAGGACAAGAATGACCTTCCCCTTGTTCTCATCTTGCTGGCCTTCTATTTGTACTTCTGTCATATCACATTCTGCCCTGTATTACCATTATTGCATTCTTTTCCTCCTTATTGATTATAGCTTCCATAAGGGTAAAAAATGTGTTTTATTAATTTTTCTATTTCTTGTGGTACCCACAACAAGTACTTAATCAATGTTTACTGAATTGAACTGGGCATCATTTAGACCCTGAAACCAATTCCAAAAGAACAACACAGTTCAAAAACTGCTTGGAGTCTTGACAGCCCGATTGCATCAAATGCATCGATTCTCACAGGAGCACTGCTTTGATGAAGAGCCACATTTGTTTAGATGAGCAGGCAAAGATGAGCTTCAAAGTTCCTTCAGGTTCTGCCTGCCCACACCTGCTATGTCTACCTATACCAGGAAATACTAGGAACGTGACTAGGAAGGTGGAAGAGATGACAACTTGTCTCTCTGCATATCTTGGTCTAAACATGCGACCTTTCCCATATTCATGTGAAAACAGAAAAGGATTAGGGTTTGAAAACTAGAAAAGCCTTGAACCAAAGAGCTGTTATTGTCATCATTGGCAAATAGGACTTATATGGTTCAGTCAAGCTTACAGAAATTAAAACTGAGTGGGATGTGAAATGCCCACCAAAGGCAAGAATGAAGTAATTCACAAAGACTCATCACCCCAACCCCAGTGACTAGTAAACTGAGTCAAAGAGACGTTTGAGTCTGAGGAAAGTAGTTACCTGTCTCGTATTCAAGAGTTCAATGCCTGAGGCTAAGAATCTCCTATTCTGTAGATGAGGGAAAAATCATCACTAAGATTCTTAGAGGAACAAAATAGTTCATTTCACAAGTGAAAAGGAAGGCTGAGAAGCTCACTTCCCCCAGGGAAGTCTTTTTTGTTGTTGTTGGCTAAAATAAAGGTTTCTGCCTCTTCTAAAAGAACTGGTGAGAAAAATTCTATGGATTTTAAGCTAAATGTTTGATTAGTACCTGCTGTTTCCTTGAGGATGGAGAAGGAAATGGCAAACCATTCCAGTATCTTTTTCAAGAGAACCCCAAATGAGATCACAAAAAGTCAGGCATGACTGAATGACTGAACAACGTTCCTTGAGACAGAGGAAGACAAGGATTTTAGCTGAGCCAGAAGCTACAGGCCATGAAGTAGCATCCAGAGAGCTAGAGCCAATGGAGGTTATGTGGCCAGCTACATAGTATCCACTCAACCAGCATTTCACAGAAACTACACATACGGGTAGGGAGCATTCAAAAGTGTTGCATATGGTAGATACTATGAAATCAATCAATAGGGAGCAGGCCCAGAGGAAGGAAGAAAAAAATAGACATATGCACACAATTTGGTACAGAAATCTGTTTCACACAACAGGGAAACAGAAGGGAAAGTAGAAAGGGGAAAGTAGAAAGAAGGTAGCAAGAAGGAAATTAAAAAGAACACAGATACTAACTAAGCAAAACAAACTCCTACCACTGGTGTATCATGAAGAATGTTTTAAAAGGAAAGAAAGAAAAGTACCTGTGATTAGACTCTGAGGAGAGAAAAATGCTGAAGGGTGTGGAAGCTGAAAAAAATTTCATCAAATCTAGACTACTGATGCTAAGCACACTCTATATTGCTCACCATCCTCTTCTTTGTAAAGAGTATCTAAATCCAAGAGCAAACATTAGAGTCCTTTCCAATAAGATCAGAGGTAAAGCAAGGATTCCCATTTTCACCACAACTATTTAATGTAGTACTAGAAATGCTAGCCATAGCAGTGACAAGAAAAAGAAATTGAGGGAATGAGAATTGGTGAAGGGAAAAACAAAATTATTATGTTTTTCAGACAATATGGCCTACTTATAAAACCCAAGAGAGTCAATTAAAAATTAATTGAAAATTAACAACTTTAGCAAAGTTGGGGGGAATAAAACAAACCTATACTAATCATTAGTGTTTCTGTATATTGCCACAATCCCATCAGGAAGACATAGAGAAATTCCATTAAAAATAATTACAAAACATATCAAATACTTGTCAATCTACCTTACTAAAACCACACAGAAACCATTGAATTCAACTACATAATATCCTTTACAAAAATAACAACATATCTAAGAACAAAAAAATACTAATCGCTATGAAATGCTAACTAAATATTATCTAAATTCTGCTTATCTGATGCTATACCAAACTACAAAACGATTGTGGAACTAAAAAAAATCAAGTACAACATGTCAAGGGAAATGACAATGAAGAGAACTTAGCAGTTCACTACAAAGCAATACTTACCAAAGTGACTTAGTACTGATTAACAAGCAAAGAAGTCAGTTAGGTACAAAGTACAGAGGAAATAAACAAATACAACACTGTGTTTGATAAATCCAAAGACTTCAGTTGCAAGGATAAAATTCATTATTTGACAAAAACTGCTAGGAAACCCAGAAAGTAGTCTGGAAGACCAACATTTTATACCACATATTTATGATAAGCCCCAAATGGATGCAGGATCTAGATATAAAAAGAGACATCAAAAGTAAATTATATTAACAAAGAAGAAAATACCTTACAGATCTTTGGAGGGGAATAAAGTTGATAATCAAAGGAAAAGAAAATGGACATTTTTTTGTAAAGTTAGGAAGTTCCTGAAAAACTAAAACAATATGGCTCAAATTAGAAGGGAAGTGAGTAACTGGGGAAAAAATCTTTATGGCACAATTTTCTGATAAAGATCTCCATTTCCAAGATATAGATGAAAGTGATTTAAACTTATAAGAATAAGGGCCATTCTCAATTGAAAATGGTCAAGAGATACAAATAAGAACTTTTGTAAAGAAGTAATCAAAGCTACAACAGTCAATTTTTTTTAAAAAATGCTTCAAATCACTAATAATTACAGAAACACAAATTGAAACATCTATCAAGTTCCATTTCACATCTAGAAAATTAACTCCCCAAAAAGAAAAATGATAAATGTTGAAAAGCTGTGCAAAGACAAGTACATTAATTTGTTGTTGGAACTATAAAATTGTTCCAGCCATTCCACAAAGCAGTTTGGGACTATGCCCCAAAGTTACTAAACCTTGTATATCCACTCCTACCACAGAGAACAAAGAAAAAGAAAGAGGACCTATATTTGCAAAAAACATTTATAGTAGCTTCTCTTATAAATAAAGTAGAGCCTATGGGGGTGCCCAATGATTGAAGAATGGCTAAACAAATTATGAGATTTGAATTGTAATACTATTCTACTGGACTATATGAAATAATGAAGGGGATGGTTTCTAAGAAATCTGAAAAGACTTGTATGAACTGATGCAGAATGGAATAAGCAAAACACAGAGAACAATTTATACAATAACAGCAAAATTGAAAAACAAATGCATTTGAAAGATTTAGAAACTCTAATAACACAGTAACTAACCATGATTTCAGAGCACCCATGAGGAAACATGCTATCCATCTCTTCACAGAGAGATAATGGGCTTTGAGTAGAGATTGAGAGGTTTTGTTTCAGTTTTGGGCTTTTTTACAGGACAATGTAGGATTGTTTTTCCTTGTGTATGTATAATTTTTGCAAGTGTTTTGTTATTTTTTTCTTTTAATGGTTTTGTTTTTCTTTTTTTTTAAAGGTGAGAGAGTAAAAATAATATTAATTGAAAAAATTTTAATTTACAAATTAATTTAACAGAAGCAGTATAATGCTGAGGAACTTGACTCAAATCCTGCCTCTGTCACTAAATGCGCCCATAGGCCTCAGTTTCTTCATTAGCAAAAGGAGGATATTGGCCAAGATGATCTCCAAGTTTCCTTCCAGCTAATAAAAAAAACCTGTGGATCATATTGCTATGACATTGAAAAAATCAGTCAGATTACCTCAGGATCATGCTTTGGTACATTTCTTAAGAAATCAAATTCAAAGTTCACAGCTGTTTTAGGTAAGCACCCTGTACCTGCCATGAGGGACAGGATTTTGAGCACTCTGAGGTTAGTCTCACATAAAGCAGTTGCTACAAAGGTGAATTAGTATATCAATGCTACTAGCAGTTTTATAAGAATCACTCCTTCTCTACCAACTCAGAGGACCTTCCAGTGAAAATGTTCATTATGCTATAATTCATTATATTCCTAATTAATTTATAATTAGTTATAAATATAAACGTATTCATTATTCCTTTACAATGAAAGCACGCAATTGCAAAGGAACATCTACCATGTCCAGTGGCTCACTCTATCTGTAAAAAAATGAGCTGGAAAAGACTATGAAGTGGAAAGTGGTGAAGGAACAAAGGACAGAGCAAACAGCCTCCAAATTCCACAGCCAGTCAAACAATAAAGTGATGATAGATGGTATAGACTGTAGTAGAGAAGGTTATTCCAAAAATATGGGGATAGAGGAAATGTCACTGGTTTTAGAGAGAAAGAAAGAAAAGATAGTTCACGTTCATCATCTCTTTTCCCTGAAATTACTTACAAGAGAAAGCTAGGTGGTGCCAACAGTGCACAGAGCACTGGGCCAAGAGTCAGGAAGCCCTGAATTCAAATTCTACCTCCGGCACTTACTAATTCTATATCCCTGGACACTTAATTTCTGCTTGCCTCAGTTTCCTCAGAAGATAATAACAGCAACAATATCCCAGGACTGCTGCATCAAAGAGATAAAAATTGTAAATATCTGTAATTGTAGTATCTGACACAAAGAAGACACTACATAAATGTGAGCTATTATCATTCTGATTATCATATATGTGATCTTGTGACCACTCCCTTAACCTTCCTGGGCCTCAGTTTCATCATCTATAAAAATGAAGTGTTTGGATCAAATGACCTTCAGTGTCCTTTGCAGTTCTAAATCTATGTTCTTGTTTGTTTGTTATTTAGATCAGACAATTTTGAGTTTCTACCACATGAAAGGAATATATGTATGTGTATGTATGTATCTGTGTATTCTTCACCTAGTGGTCTTAAAATTTTTTCGATTTAAATTTGATATGCCAAATTTTTTTAACTTTCTATAAGGAAGTTATCTGAGTAACTCTTTCTGAAGTCACCAGTGGTACATAAGGTTCGAAATTTGTGAAATATGTTTCTTTATTCTACATACGCAACTTCACTAACTTAAGAGTTCAATCCTTTTAAAATGACAAACTGGAGCAAGAACTGGTCTCTTCATCATTTAGAGAGCAGAGCAGAGAAGACTGTGTACAGTGAATCAACAGTTGAGTGATTAAGGGCAAGTTATTAACTGCTTCTCTTTTTGTATTTAGTAAATGAGTCACACACACACTGATACTGATATAATATCACTATCATCTCTAATTCTAGATGTTTCTACTTTTTAAAAAGATATCTCTCAAATGTAAGAAATCAAGATGAGGTAACATATTTGATAAATGGTCACAAAACATTATTGCTTTAATCTAGAGAAAAAGAGAATTAAAAATGGCTTGAAGCATGAATTTAAAATTGGAATTATTCTTTTCCTCATTCTTAATATATTCATCTGGTAAATGTATTTCTGGTAAAATGGGCTAAAATAGAAAAACGTATGCTTTTCTTTGACTTGATATTTTGCTTAGATTGTTATTTTAATTTAGAAAAGATATTGAGAGAATTCAAGGATACTCACAACAAAGTGTAAATAATTCAAATATGATGAACAGCAATATCAGTTGTATAGCATTCCAATAATTAGCTGAAACAGATATTGTTATTCTTTAGCTAGATTTTAAAACTTAAGCTTTGATCATTATTATTGCTATAAGAAAAATACCTTGAATTTACCTGACACATTTCTTCTAATGATTGCTGGGTACTTCATACATAGTATCTTAATTCAAAAATATTCTCCTGGAGTAAGATAAGATTGGATTTTAGGGATGAGTTAAGAAAATAATCAAGAAATACAATGACTTGCTAAGAATTAAAACTCAACATGAAGGACACAACGAAGGTTAACATTCAGGGGTCTGAGATTCAAAGACCAGGCAACACTGTCTATAAAATATGATGTTCACCTTAAATCACTTGATATGTTACCTAAAAGATCAGAAGCCCACTCAAGCATGCATTTCACATTAGTACCATAAGAGTCTTTACATCATTTCCTCCTTTAACTTCAGCCTTTTCATATACTGCCCTTCACTCTCAATTTGTTCCTTCAACCCAAATCTCTCATTTAACTCCCCCTCCCACTTCCCGATGTCTCTTCTTCCCTTTTCACTTAGTTGTTTCTTTCAATAACCCATCTGCATTAATACAACCTAAAGAACTGTTAGATATCATCTGATCCAACCTCAGTCTAAGAGAGGAGAACATTTCCAACATTCTTTATATATTCTTTTTTCATATACTCAGATCATAGTTGTTATCTCTCACCCTCTTCCTTTAATCATTGATTACAAGTATTAAAATACTTCCCCCAAGGCCATTTTCCAAACTGGGGAGCTTCGCTGTACTTTACATCTTCCTTCATTTGGAGAGTCAAACTAACAGTAAAACTCATGTCAAAGACTGATCAATGATCACTCTACTGGGAATATCACCAAGCAGCTCTTTGCTGCTTTCTCCATTGAAAACAATCCTCATGATAGTTCCATGGGTAATATCAGATGATGTTAGGGCTGGAAGGGACTCCAGAGATCACTTAATCTAAGCTATTTCATCTACCAAGGACTCCAAAAAAGGAACCTGCCCAAGCTAACACAGCTGCTCTGCTGATAGAGAATCTAGGTCCCTTAATTCTTCCTTTCTACTACACCATTATTGATAGATAGATAGATAGATAGATAGATAGATAGATAGATAGATAGATAGATAGATAGATAGACATGATTGTGTCCATGTTGGGCAATGAGAGTGAGAGATATATGTTAATAATACTGTTGGTGTATTTAGTAAGATCTTTAGCAAAATCTTCAGAGAATATCATTCTGTGTTCACATTCAATATTAATTGATGCCAAAGATTATCATAATAAAAGATGCCTCAGAGAATTACTTCCTGACTAGTCATCTCTGACTACAAAAATGGGTAGGTAGATTGTAGGAAATAATTCACCATTCCTTCAGATAGGTATGTGTAAAATAATGGGGAGACTTTCTGAAGAACTCTAATAGGGGATTCTTTCTGTTTACTATGCTATCTACTCTGAACACGTAGGTATTCATTAAAGCTTTTATGTGATAATAGTGATTCCCTGGGCTAGACCAATATGCTGCTTAAGACAAAGAAATTGTTATTAAGTGCTTTCGTGGTTGCTATTCAGGAAGTAAAATTTCGGTTCCTGAGTAAAACCCTCGACATTTTTCAACCACACATGCTCCTTTGCAAAGCTGTGACTTTAAGGAGTGTCACTGACCAAGTGATCCTAGATGAAATTTTTTTCCCATGGTAATAGAAGGGCATAATCCAGTCTTCCTGGTGGTGAATGTCAAATATTGAATGCAAGTTAATTTCATAACTCTGCAAATTTTGGGGGGCCTTCAATGGAAAAGAGTTAGACTTACTAAATTTCAAAAACACAGCAGAAGAAAGTCAGATAATGAAGAAGAAGAAGAAGAAGAATATAATGATGATGATAGTTCTTTCAGGAGATCAGGTAGTATTTATTTTTCATTTGCAGGTTCCCAAAATGTATTTGAAAGAGATGCCTATGACTAAATCCTGGTAATATAAACTATTTCAATCAAACTTATTTTTTAAAATGCCAAATGCCTTTTGAATATTGGGGACATTGATGTTTTTGATTAATATTTTAAATGTTTTAAAATCACCTGTGTACATGCATTGAGATCATTCTCAACAGTACCCCCTAATTTTAAATGAGGGACGTAGAACACTGAAATTCATTAAAGGTTATTAATTTCATAGCAGAATTACTACTAGAAATATTTCTATTTTTTAAATGGATAAATATTGAAAGTCAAGGGACTTGAAATCAATTATTGCTATCAAATACCATCTAGAATTATCAGGTCATTTGGTTCTTTGACTTCTCCATTTCTTCATCTGCAAAATGGGAACATGGCAAGCTGAACTATAACATATTGTTGTTGCAAAATTGTAAATAAGTATTGTTTAATAATCATGTCATTTATTTTTCCAACAATCCCCTCCACTGGAGGTACAAAAATTCTGTGGGGGTTGTAAGGAACAAAGGGAAGGGTTATTGTGATCTGGTTTGTTAAATTCCAAGTGTAAGATTGTTATTACTACTGGTATAACTGCCCGTCCTTCTCTAGTACTTCACACAAATCATTACTTCTGATTGAATCTCTATTTTCTAGACTGTTTTAAAGCACTCCCACAACCCAGAACACATATTATAAGCAATAATTTAAAAAATTTTATGTACAAAGTAAATTTGTATAGTGGCTATGCAGTTCAATTCAGCAAAGATTTATGGCTTCGTACAAGCTATTGTTTTATTCAGAGACTCTCTAAAATCTCTGTAGGTGTGCAAACCATGAAATTTTAAATGTATCCTGATGCATGGCTAGAGCTTCTTCACCAAGAGGTTGCAGAAGCTACCTACCTCACTGTCCTCTACTTTCTAGAAATAATGAACAAAACAACTCACAAATAAAGTGTTTTTAAAGAAAAGATTATTGAAGAAATGTCTGAGGATTTAACTGTGACAACCACAGATCAAAATAAACACCAGTTAGCCATGTGGTGGCAGGGACTAAGTTTACTATTCTGCTTTTAAGTAGCTGTGGAGACTGACTGCAACATTCTCGATACTCTCAATTTTTAGAAAGATGCATAAAAAAAGCAAGAATTGGCCACATTAAATACCTAAGGTAAAAAGCAAATGTCATGGCCACGTGCTTTCTACTACTTAAAACCACCTCAGGGACACCTGCGCTACCTTCTCCACGAAGACTAGTTTGCTAAGTTTTCTCAAGATCGTTTCCATCCGAATACCTAAGACCCCCAAACACTGGAAAACAAACAGAGAAATCATCCCACGAAGTTACAGATGTGAGGGGGAAGGAAGAGAAGCACCCTGAGACTTTGGAATATTTTCCATTGGTTCAGGAAAAGTAGCTTCTAAGTTTCGAATCTTCTCCCCCCATCCCCCTTGTCCCCCTCCCCCCGCACACACACTCATACTCACTCTCTCACTCTTCCCATCCCCCAAAGCTCCGCGCAAGCCCGCACAGGGTGCTGTAGACTAAGTCTCAAGGGTTGGGAGAAGGAGCTGGGGGGATTGGGGAGGGAGGAAAAGATTCGACTCCCAGTGATTGCTGAAAAGTTAGATCAAAATGTGTCGCTTACCTTTAGTCTTAAAAGAATTTTTAAGAGCCCGTGTTGCCCTCTTGCTATAGGAGTATTAACTCGGATGGTAGAGTTTGCCTTCGCGAATGAAGCACGTAGAGCCCTGCCGCGAATTATTTTTAGGGTGGTCTGAGATCAGCTGCTGCCTCCTATCGAGTTTCTAAATTGCACGAAGTGCTCTCTTGCCCAGACAGACACTGTTGCTTCAGAGGCAGGAAATGGAACGAGAGACATCGAGCGAAGGCATCCGATTTAAGACCCCCCCGCCTCCATCCTCCACCCCTAACCTTGCCCCGAATCCTGATCGCCTCCTTTCCAGCGACCCTACTTGAGGTACAAACTCTCTGGGGTTAAACGTTCTTCTCGGTATGGTATTTTAAAATTTAGAATAGCGTTCCTTTGCTAAACTGATGTTAGCCTCTGAAAGTCACTCATATGAAGATTCTCAAGAGTTGTATTTTCAATATCAAAGATACATAAAGTACTAATTTGTAAAGTGATTTTTAAAAATGGAATCACTAAGTGCATGTAGACACATAATCATTTTAGCCACTTAAGGAAACAGATTTGGGACAAGAGCCATTTATTTCACAGTGTTTTCCTAAAAGAATACCCTTGAGTGTGTACGATAGCTACAGTCAGAAACATTTCTTTGGGTCTTGGGAGCCCTCTGAGATGCTTAGTTACTTTTGAGTTCTTCCCGACCAAGGTCGCCGCTAAAGGGATCACTCAGGCACAAAACTCAGTTCCTAAAAGGGGGGGTGGGGGGGGAGCGAGTTGGTTCCCATGAGCGGAGTGGGCTACTCTCCACTCTTCGTCTCTTAAAAATCGTCTATAAAAACTCCAAAAGTAAACCACCTTTTCTGGCCCTCTTAATTCACGCACCAACGCCTTAATTGAAGTTACAGAAAGACGGTATAGGTCTCCCTGACTTTTTCTCCCTGACATTCAGGATGTTTCACTAAATATATTTTTAGTTACTATATTAATTTTTAAAAGCCGAGTTCCCAGAGCTATAGGAAAGAGCTAGCAGGCGGTGGCATGACTCCCACGTGATGTCAACATCGGCCTCAAACAGCCCGTGTGGACGCTGCCCTCTGAGTTAACTCCAAGAGACAGGTGAATGACAGCAACCTTCCCTCCTGTGGGATTAATTTTTTAAAAAGTGAAAGGAAGCAGACCTAATTACATCAGCGGAGTTGTACTCCCCCTCTTCTGGGGTAGGTTTCTCAGTGCCTGGGAATTCCAGGAAAGGAATTAAACTCTGTAGAAGGTAGTTGTACTTTTAGAGGGAGGACACTTAGATTTGGGACAGAAAAACCGTGGAACAAACTTATTGATTACAGTGTCAGGCAGAGACCAACGTCTCTGCTTATGCAAAACAGCAATTCGTGGTTAAGTCAAGATTGTATTTGTTTTTTCGGCGATATACCAGATACAGGGGCCCTGTCCTAACTTCAAATGCCCAGAAACCGATGCCCCTAGTGAGTTTCCCTGGGGTCTCGAGAAAAAGGTAAGTTCTTTTATCCTAGCTACTGTTAGTTGGTCTGTCCACAGGACAAGGGGAGGAGGAGGGGGAAATCCCTCTTTTAGGACTGTTTGATCTATTAAAGCTGCTACTCTAGATGGGTGACAACCAAATAATATTCTGCTCTGTAGTAAATTAATCAGATAATTAACTTCGCTTGTCCCTTTGTTTTTGCCAGTGTGTTAATGTGGCTTTATCATCCGACCTGTCAGGTCAACCTATCAATAAGCATTTATTTAAGCACTGATTTTTTGCCAGGTCCTAAGTAAGACCCTAGAGAAACAAAGACAAAAACAGAACAAGGACTTTATATTGTAATGAGGAAAGCACTTTCTTGGTTTCCAACCTGGAAGCCTAAAGATACTTTGCAACTAGTAATGATGAGAAGAAGCAGAACGATAAAAGGGAATTGTGAAAGAGGTTGTTTCAGACTTAAGAAGACAGATTGAAGTCTCATGGCTTTGTAAACCTGAGAAAGTAACCCCTCAGTGCTATAGGCAATTCTCTAAGACTTTAATGTGAAGAGTAGGCTGACATGCATTGGCCGAGGGAGTTTCTTCTGGGGGACTTTCCTACCAATAAAATCTTAGGTTCAGTTAAAAAAAAAACCACACCTAATATTAGCAACCTTCTAGGTCTAATGTGTAGGAGTGTCTTGAACTATGTGGGTGGGAAACAGACATTGTTATTTCACTATCCACCCACCACCAAGCTATTCCTCCTCATCCTTTTGTTGTTACATTTTCTCCAGTCACTTTCTCTGATCTACTCCTCTAGGTAGTGGCTTTTCTTTAAAACCAGGCCTAGGAAAGAAGGTTTATAACTACCTCAGTATCAGTCTGAGTGGTGAGCTAGCCACAGCCATTGCTTCTGGCTCATTTGCATCCCTGTCCCTTCTACCTCCCCAGATAATAGCAGCCCAAGTATTCTCTCTGCCTTGGGAAATTGTAAAAAAAAAAAAAAAAAAAAAAAAAAAAAAGAATTGATAATTATCTTATCTAGCTCAAGGCCTTGATGTTGGGAAAGCTTGAAAGCTAAAAGAAAAGGGGATGGCAGAGGATGAGATGTATAGATGGTATAATGGAAGTAAGGAACATGAACTTGGACAGACTTTGACAGATAGTGGAGGATAGAAGGGTCTGGTGTGCTGTGTCCATGGGGTTTTGAAGAGTCAGATATGACTGAAGAACAAAAGCTCATGGCCTTGTCCAGAGAGCCTTGCTCTAACAAAATATCAATTTTAAATCTTTCTCTTTTCTCTCCCAGGAGCCCCAATTATCCCTCTAACTGTATTCTAAGACATAGTTTAGCAATGCAGATGGTTGACAGCTTCACCACAAAGAGACAAGGTAAATATTTAACTACAGAAAGAAACAAAGAAATATAATCTTGGGGCAGAAGGTGGGAAAGGAAGAAGCAGAAGAAATGAAAACTCGCCAGGTGCTCTCTAAAGCTGGAATGGATTTCAGCAATGAATTTCAGAAGCATCAGATCCTGTCAGAGGCATGCCTCTTAACACTGCTGTTGTCCCCAGGTCATCGAAGACAGACAGCATCCCCCTGCAGCTTCCCCTCAGAGTCTTCTACCAGGCTCTTAAATCCTCCCTCACCTTCCTACAAGTACAAGGGATGGAAGGAACCAGCTCATGATTTAGTCTCCTCTGCCAGTCTCAAGGTTAGGGCAAAACTCCCCTGATAAGTAAAAGAGTACCATATGGGGAGTTCTCTCTCTGAAATCAGGAGGCATTTATCTCTAGAGTCCTTACCTCCTAAGATTATGCCTAGTGGGGCAGCTAGGTGATGTAGTGGATAGAGCACCAGTGCAGGAGGACCTGAGTTCAAATCTCACCTCAGACACTTGCCATTCACTAGCTGTATGACCTTGGGCAAGTCACTTAACTCCAACTGCCTCATTCTGGGTCATCTCCAGTCATCCTGATGAATATCTGGTCACTGGATTCAGATGGCCATTCACTAGCTGTATGACCTTGGACAAGTCACTTAACTCCAACTGCCTCATTCTGGGTCATCTCCAGTCATCCTGATGAATATCTGGTCACTGGATTCAGATGGCGCTGGAGGAGAAGTAAGGCTGGTGACCTGCACAGTCCTTCCTCACTCAAAAGAAAGTCAAGTGCAAGTCTTGTCCTTATTTCTCTGATGGCATAGTCTTCTTTGGCATCGAAGGACAAACACACACACACATGCCTAGAGTAGGGAGAACCACAACAGCATAGAATTGATGGCACATGACCTGAAGAAATAAATTACTTGTTTAAAATAAAGCTTGTGTTAGGCAAGATAACTATTCATGTCCTAACCCAATTACAAAATAGATTTCTGACAAGTATGACATAAGACAGTTCATATTTAAATCTAAAATATGCAAACAAAATGCCTATGTAGATTTGGTATCAGTAATTGCAATCTACTTGCTGCTATTAAAGGTGCTTTCCTTTTTCTACTTTAATTCATCCACAACTTTTTCAGGAAACCTCTATTCCAGATGAACTAGTCTACTTTCAGGTATTTCTTGTCTGTTGTCTTTGATCCTACTGACCCCAGGTGAAACTGACTAACACACATACACACACACCGATTCACTCATTCCTCAATGGCATCCTGTTCTTCCTTCAAGACACAAATGTTATACCATATCTTCCTGAACCTTCCCTAACCCCATCTCTACCATGTAGCTATCAAGGATCCCTTCCTCAAATTTCTCAGAGCACTTTGCTTAGACTTTGATTTTGCATTAGCCATGCTCTCTCTTGTATTATAATTCTTTGTCCATATGTAGTCATTATCTACTCCTTACCTCTAGAGAAGCGTCATATCTGCCTTTTTATTCCAAAAACTTAGTGAGTACCTTACAAATATATGAACATGTTGTCTCCCCTCTAAGAATAAAAGTTTCTTGAGGTCAGAATCTATTTCAATTTTGTCTTTGTATCACCAGCACCTTGTACAGTGCCTGGTACATAGTAGGTCTGTGATTTTTATATTAATCTATATGATATGTATAATGAATATACTAATAATTTAGATTTCTCAAGAACTGCCTCCCTAATTGAGAATGTCAGAATTAACAATGCAGCTTGAAATGATCAATCAAACCCTTGACAGAACTCTCTCAATTACTGGCATTCTTGTGCCTGTGTACCTTAAGTGAAGGGAATCCATGATTGTAGAACCTGTTCTCATCACAGAACTTTGGTTCCTTGCTTTGGGGGGTAAAGGGATAAGTCACAACCCCCAAAGACTTGACTCCAGAATTGTTTTGTGGATTTATGGGCTTGTTCTGGAAAACCACTCAAGCCCTGGGAATAATCCACTTTCCCCCCTCCCTTACAATTGTAATTTATGTATATAATCTCTGTCTTCTTCCACAAGGTGGAATTCTGATCAAGAGAAGTCCCAGTTTGCAGATCTGTTCCTCATAATGAAACCAATTAATTAAATAGCTACCTGATTACTGGTGCTTTGTCTCTGGCCAGTTTTTTCTTCATTCTCAGGTTAGAGATTAGCTCAGTAAAATCCTGTTAACAGATCCTTAAAATGCTTTCTTGCTTGAATGAAATAATAGGCAATTAATAACTATTTGTTAGACTAATTTGCCCTTCTGGATTTGTGCAAAATTTTCCAAGAGTTCTTATATTTAAAAAATTGGATATTTTAAAGAACTTAAGACTGAAATACCGTTGGGCCTGCTTTAAATTTAGAATTTAGGGTATCTGAACAATTTGAACATGAAAATGTATAGAAGAAAGTCGAATTTCTGCTTTTGTCCCAAAGCTTTCTTATTGGATACCTATATTGAGCTAATTATAATACTAGTGATGATGATTATGATAATATAACTATGATAATCATAATAATATATCTAGAAAGATATAACAGGCATCTAGAAGGAAATGGCAAAGCACTCCAGTATCTTTCTCAAGAAAATTCCAAATGGAGTCCCAAAGAGTTGGACATGATGGAAACAACTGAAGAACAACAGAATTGCGCACCACAAGCTCAGTCTTTTTTATAAACTAACAGACAAATCTCTACACTCTAAATTACAAATCCTCAAGTATCCTTGAATAAGAATGTTGAGGTATAAACTTTCTTTCGACTCAATGAAAACATCCTCAGGACAACTCTGGTAGCAGACAGGACAAGAGAAATGACGTGTACTTCGTCCAATTTATACATAGTTTTAATTTTATTGCCAAATATACTTTACTGGAAGTGAAGCAGGAGCACAGACAGAACTGTTGCCCACAACCACAAAGACATAAAATGATTTTATCCATAAACAGTAAGAACAATGTTTTTTTTAAATTAAATACCACCTTACTCATAGACTCCAAACTATTTGAAATAAAAAGCTTTCAAAATATAGAGATCTAATGGAAGAAATTAAAAGTATGTGGAAACTGGATGAAGTACATGTCATCCCTTTCATATTGTCTGCTACTGGAATTGTACTGAAGATGTTTTCAGTGAGTCTAAAAAAGATGAGCTTTTTTCTCAGCATTCTTATTCAATTGTAAAGAAAAAGCCAGTCTTTTTTTCATCTGTGCAATAGAACTCAAAGAATTAACTATAGTAGAACAATACTTGGACCAATAATTGTCCTCAGATTGTTTGTATTTGAAGTCCAATAAAAAAGATAAGAATGAAATAATGATAATGAGAGGTTTTTAAAATATATTATTACTTTTGGATTTCATGTGGCCACAATTTTCATTCAAACCCCTCCAATCACACACGCACTCATACACCAATCCATAGTTTGCCTTTCCTTGTAAGAAAAGAATAATCAGAACAAACCAGTACAACATGTGAAACATTCCATATTCATTATCCCCTTCCTCTCTTAACAAAAAGGAAGAAATGAAGCTCCTCATCGCTTCCTTGAGGTCAAGCTTAGTGATAAGACAATGGATATTTTGTGTTCTTTCCCTTCATGTTACTATAGCCATTCTATATGTTCTTTCAGTGATTATGCTTTCCTATGTTTTTCTCAATCCTTATATCCGCAAGTCTTTTATTGTGCAATAATACTCCATACGACAAATCTGGACAGCATACTAAAAAGCAGAGAGATCACCTTGCTGACAAAGGTCCATGTAGTCAAAGCTTTGGTTTTTCCAGTAGCAATGCATGGCTGTGAGAGTTGGACTATATAAGGAAAGCTCAGCACTACAGAATCAATGCTGTTGATTGCAGTGCTGGAGAGACTTTTAAGTCTTGGGCAACAAGGATATCTACTCAATCAATACTTAAAGAAATAAATTAAGGCTACTCATTGGAAGGTCAAATACTGAAGCTGAACTTTGGCCACATAATGAGAAGACAGGACTCATTGGTAAAGACCCTGATGTTGGGAAAGATTAAAGGCAAAAGGAAAAGGGGATGGCAGAGGATGAGATGGATAGATAGGACCATGGAAACAACGAACATGAACTTGGACAGACTTTGAGAAATACTGCAAGACAGAAGGGCCTGGCTTATTATGGTCCATGGGGTCATGACGGATCGAACAAAACTGAACAACAGTGCTCCATTTCTTTTCTGTACCACAATTGGTTTAGTAATTCCCTAATTAATAGGTACTCTCTGCTTCCAATTCTTTGCTATTACAAAAAAAGTGACATTATGAAGAGTCTCACAAATACAGAACTTTATGTCTATTAGGTCCTTGGGATATGTAACTCTCTGGGCTCTCTGCATCAAAAGGTATAGACATTTTGTCGCATTTTTGCATAATTTAAATTATTTAACGGAATAGACTAATTCACAGCTCTACCAACAGTATATTAATATGTCTGGGTTCCCAAAGCTCCTCCAAAATTAATTATTTCCATATTTTTTTCTTGACTGACAATTTCCAAGTGTGAGAAAAAAATCTTAAAGTTATCTTAGTTTATTTTTTATGTTTTATTGTTTTTATTATTTTATTATTTTTATTATTATATTTATTATTTTTATGTTTATATGTTTTTATTATTTAGTGATTTGCTTCTTGTCATCATTATCATCAAAATTAACTTTATTATAGTGTTTTAAAATGATGAAAAACTAGAATATGTAGAGAACTGAGTCAAATGTACAAAAATACAAGTTATTCCCCAATTGATAAATGGTCAAAGGATATGAACAGGTAATTTTCAGAGGAAGAAATTAAAGATATCTACAATCATATGAAAAAATGTTCTAAATCACTTTTGATTAGAGAGAGGCAAATCAAAACAACTCTGAGGTACCATGTCACACCTATCAGATTGACAAACATGACAGAACAGGAAGATGATAAATGTTGGAGAAGATGTGGGAGATTTGGAACACTAATACATTGTTGGTGGAGCTGTGAGCTGATCCAACCATTCTGGAGAGCAATTTGAAACTATGCCCAAAGGGTTAGAAAAACATGTATACCCTTTGACCCAGCAATATCGCTTGTAGGACTATATCCCCAAGAGATCATAAAAATGGGAAAGGGTCCCACATGTACAAAAATATTTATAGCAGCACTCTTTGTGATGGCCCAAAACTGGAAATCAAGGGGATGTCCATCAATTGGGGAATGAATAAATTATGGTATATGAATGTAATGGAGTACTATTGTGCTGTAAGGAATGATGAACAGGAAGACTTCAGAGAGGCCTGGTAAGGCTTATATGAGCTGATGCTGAGTGAAGGGAGCAGAACCAGGAGAACTCTGTGCACAGCAACAACCCCAGTATGCAAGAGTTTTTTCTGGTAGACTTGGAACTTCGTAGCAATGCAAGGACTTAAAAAAGTTCCCAATGGTCTTCTAAGGCAAAATGCCTTCCACATCCAGAGAAAGAACTACGGAATTCAATTGCAGAATATAGCAGATCACTTTTTTGTGTGTATTACGTTTTAGTTTGTTATATGATTTCTCCCATTCATTATAATTCTTCTACACAGCATAATTATAGTGGAAATGTATTTAATAGCAATGTATGTGTAGATCCTATATAAAATTATATGCCATCTCAGGGAGGGAGGGAGAACGTAGGGGAAAAAATGTAAGTTATATGGTAGTGATTGTAGAACACTAAAAATAAATAAAATCAATTTTAAAAAAAAGAAGCTTGCTGGGTAGAGTCAAACATTGTATCTAAGAACAAGGTACCATGGCATAATGGGAAGAAGAGTCTGGATCTGGAGTCATAAAATTTAAGTTCAAAACCCAGCTCTTCTACTTTGCTATTTATCACCTGTGTAACCTTGGAAAGTTACCCAACCTCTCTGGGCCTCAGTTTACTTAGCTGTAAGATGAGGAGATTGAACTACATGATCTCTGAAGTTCCTTCCAGGTCTAAATTTATACAGTCCTTAGTCAACAGAGTACTAATCACTCTGGAACTAGCCATCAGAGACCATTCTGACCTTAAGTAAGACCCCCTTGTAAGTAGCCTCCTCTGCTCAGGCTCCATTAATGAGCAAACCACTATAGGCCTGGATTAGCCAGAGAGAAATTCTAATTTCAAACCTGTACCTAAATAAATCACCTGTGTTCTTGGTGGTGTGGGAAGGCACAGTGGTGATTTTGAACATACCTCTTTGTATTATTGCTTTCTGCATTTTGCTTATTACCCTATAGAAATATTCATTTCACTGTCATTTCCTCATCTTGTTCATACGATCAAGCTCCCCTTCAGGTATATATTTTTTTAATTCTCTAGAACTTACTTTTATTAAAGTTACTTTTTTTGGAAAAATAAAATAAAATTTTTAAAAAATGACAAAACACTCTAAATATAAGGTACTTGAGGGAAGAAACTGTTCCATTTTTGTCTTAGCATCCTGAGCAATGAGCCCAATGCTTGGTACATATAGGATCCTGGTAAATGTTTGCTGATTGAATGATTTTGAGCAATATCTGACATTCTGTTAATAGTTTGCAATGATGTTGAGAATTGTTCATGTTCTTTGGTCATTTGCCTATTAGGAAATGGCAAGAAGTAACCTGGTAAGAGACCTTATGTATCTGATGCAGCTTATATGGCATAGTGGATTGTGCACAGGAGGTGGGCCTGGAGTCAGGAAGATCTGAGTTCAAATTCAGTCTCAGAAGCTTAGCTGAGTAACCCTGAGCAAGTCACTTAACTTCTCTTTGCCTCAGTTTCCTCCTCTGTAAAAATAGGGCCAATAATAGCACCTACCTTTCAAGGGTTACTGTGAGGACCAAATGCAATAATAACTGTAAAGCATTTAGTACAATAAGCACCACATAAATATTGACTATCTTATTATTTGTGCTAATTCCCTATGTTTCTTAAATATCAGATTTTTCATGACATTTGAGGAGAAGATTTTTTAATTGTCAGTTTTCTTCTTAATCCTATCTGCATTTAGTTTGCTCATTAAAAATATTTTCAATTTCATGTCATTAAAATTGTCTATTTTATTTTTATGATCATCTGCATTCCTTATTTGGTTAAGAATTCTTCTTATAACCCTACTTATGAAAGTTTCCTTCATCATTTTGCTCCAATTTTAAAAATATGTAACATTTTAGCTCATATCTACTGTGGTAAAATTGTAGAAAATACTGATTTTACCTATTTTTTTAATCAAACTGATTTCTAATTTTCCTTATTTCTTATTAAATAAAGAGTCTTTCCCCAAGTACTCTTTGTCCTGGGTTTATTGAACATTGGCTTGCTGAGTCTGATTGTTCCTGATTCTAGCCTCCATAATCTGTTTCACTAATCTACTTTACTATTTTTAAACCAATTTCAAATAGTTTAGGTTATTCTTTTATGACCTACTATTTCATAACATCTGGATTTGCTGCTTCATTCCCTTGAGACTCAAAGACCTTTTGTTGTTCTAAATTAATTTTGTTATTATTTTTGTCTACCTTGATCAAATAACTCCTTGGTAGTTGGATCGGTAGCACTAAATCTGACAACTAATGTGCCACAATTTTTATTTTATTGGGAATTTCTGTCATTCTGAAACAATTCTTCTCACTTAATCAATACATTTATCAGAGGTCATCATTCTCTCAATGAGGCCAAGGCATCCAGGAATATTGAAAGTAAAAAAATCCCACCATACTTTTAAAAATATATTTATTTACTTTTAGTTTTCAATATTCATTCCACAAGATTTTGAGTTCCAAAATTTCTCCCTATCTCTCCCTTCCCCTTCCAAAAATGGCATGCATTCTAATTACCCCTTTTCCCAGTCTACCTTCCCTTTTACTTCCCTTCTTATCCTCTTACCCTTTACTTTCTTGAGGGGCAAGATAGATTCTATACCTCATTGCCTGTATATCTTATTTTCCAGTTTCATGCGAAAACAATTCTGTAACATTCATTTTTAAAACTCTGAGTTCCAAATTCTCTCCTTTCTTCCCTCCCCACCCACCCTCATTGAGAAGGCATTAGACCCTTCTGCCAACTTTCCAAGTTTTCTTGGGCTGGAGATTTGTTTCACTCTGTCATTTTGTGGGTTCTATAGCTCTAGAATTTGTTTAGAATCATTATAACAGGTATTTCAAGGGCTTTGGGGGAGAGCTCAGGGAAGTCCCTGCTTGTATTCCACCATCTTGGCTTTACACACACACCCGCACACACCATATTTTTTTACATTGATATTTTACATATTCCTGAAGATGTCCAGACCGTACAGACTCACATGGAATTCTTTTGAAAATGGTTTTGCTTTAGTACTATGGAATAACCAAAATCATAATAAATACCTCACATTCATACAGAAATTTAAAATTTGCAGAGTACTTTTATAAGATGTTATCTAAATTTATTCTCACAACTACTCTGGGAGGTAGATATTATTATTTTCTCCATTTCACAAATAAGGAAATTAGTTAGACAGAGGTTAACTGATTTACCCAGAGCAACAGAGCTAGGAATGTCAGAACCTGGATTTGAACTTAGGTTTTCCTGACCATAGGGCATCCTCTAGATGAATTGTGGAAAGGTGACTGGATTCAAACCCAGTAAGACCTAGATTCAAGTCCTGCCTCTGATGTATACTGACTGTGGGACCCTGGACAAGTCACTTGAGTTTTTGGTGTTCTAGTTTGTTTTTTTTTATTGAAGTTCTTCTTCTTCTTGTTGCCCCTGCTGAAACTTGTCCAATTCCTCTTGATTTCATGGAGTGTGTAGCATGTCAGTGCCATCCATGGGGTGTGCTTGGCAAAGACACTGGAATGGCAAACCATTTCCTTCTCCAGCTCATTTTACAGATGAGGAAACTGAGGCAAACAGGATTAAGTACTTGCTCAGGGTCACATAGCTTGTAAGTGTCTGCAGTCATATTGGAACTGAGGAAGATGAGTCTTCCTGACTCCAGATCTGGTACTCTATCCATTGTACCACCTAGTAGTAGTTCACTTAACAGAAATAAGAAAGTTTGGGAAAGGAATAGTACGAGAGAGAGTGAATGAGGAAGATAATAAGTTGTAAAAATCTGGAATGCTTTAAGAAATTGTGTGAACAGAAGCTAGAACATCTTTGATTCATTTCTCTTTACATCAAAGGATTTTTTTCACTTTGATGTATTCATAATTTCATGTATTTGGGGTTTTTTACATATTTACAATGCTAGTGCAATGCTTGGTATTTAGTAGGTACCTCTTGCTATCATTTTTTTTTAAAAGAAAGAGAAAGCTCAGTAAAGTTTGAAGAGATATTGGCAGTAGCTCAATAACAGTGGGAAACTTCAATGGTCTTTTCACAAAGCTAAATGAAACTAACAAAAAAATAAGAAGAACAAGGAAGTGAATGAGTCGTATATGTTGAATCATATGTTTTAAAAGATTAGAAACAGTGAACAAAGCAGAACTAGAGATAGGACTTCTAATTTCACTGACATAGAGAACACCCAGGGAAAGGAAACTTCTCTTCTAATTCATTTCAACACCTTCTCAGCAGCTTCTCTCTAAAGGGCTGAGAGGTTAAATGACTTTCCAGGATACCAAAGCCAATGTACATGAGAGGAAGGATTTGAACCCGTGTCTTCCTGGTTTTGAGATTAGCTCTATATCCATGCTGCCTTCTTAGAAAATAAACCAATTGACAACTCTAATACAATGACAAAAATCTTGAAAAGTAAAGATATAAACACATTTTAAAATTTTCATAAAACTATAGTGATGAAGGGGCATTTAGTTGACACAGTGGGTAGAGTGTCAGGCGTAGAGTCAGGAAGACTCATGTTCCTGAACTCAAATCTGGCCTCAGATACTTACTAACTATGTGACTCTGGGCAAGTCACTTAACACTGTTTGCCTCAGTTTCCTCTTCTGCAAAATGAGCTGCAAAAGGAAATGACACATTACTCCAGTATTCTTGACAAGAAAACTTCAAATGAGGTCATGAGGTGTCATATGTGACTGAAAAGTTGCACAGCAATAAAATAGAAGTGAGAAATAAAACTGAGCTAGTTTCTTGAGAATAGTAAAAAAAATTGATGATGCTAATTTATTACCTGCCCTAACTTCAAGAAGAAAAAGAGAAGAAATCAAAGTACCAAAATAGAGGAAAGTAAAACAATTGTCAGAAACTGCTATATATAATTGTATGCGAGCATAACTGAAAATTCAAAGAAAGTCAATGAATATTTACAAAAATTATGAAATATCAAAACTACCCATAAAAGAAATAGAACTTTTAAACTTACCAATCTCATAAAAATAAATCAAGTTGCTGTAAAATAATTCCCAAGGGGAAAATATGAGTAAAACAAATTTGTAAATTAATTATATCACATATTTACATAGTCATTAATACCTAAGCTACAAGAGTTATTCTCAAGAATAAAAACAAAAAGCATTCTTCCTAACTCCTTTACGACATAAATATGGTCCTCATATCCACACCAGAGACTAAGCAGAGAAATAGACCAATCTCAATAACACACGTTTATGTAAACATTTTGGATAAAATGTAGAAATAAAATTTCAAATAGACTTCTCACTGGGATATTGTATCAATAAATCCAAAATGCTCACTATTACTAAGTTGGAGTCATAAAATTCACTGTTAGGAAAATAGTTACCCTAATTAACCATATAAACAACCAATATTACCCCCCAAAATGTTGTTTGAATAGATGCTAAAAATGCATTTATTATAATGCAATTCACTTATTTTAAAAGCCCTAAAGAACAGATATAGAAAGACTCTTCCTTAATATAATCATGTGTGTGTGCAAATATTCATATGTCTCATATGTGTTAAATGAAAAACTATGTTTGCAAATGAAAAATAGTAAAACCTTTTTAAAAACTAATTAGTAATAAAACAAGAATCCTGCCCTCCACCATCTGTACTGTCCTTTGACAATTCTAAGGATGCTAGATATTTGATCATTCAGTGAACAATTATTAAACACCTACTAAATGCTAGTTCCTACACTACGTGCTAGAGATACATAGGACAGTCCCTGTTGTCAAGAAGCTACCATTCTAACAGGAGAGTCGACGTGCAAATGACTAGCTACAAACAAGCTATAAACACAATAGATTTGTAATAATCAACAGAGGGAAGCCACAAGAATTAAGGGAGATCTGGAAAAACTTCTGTAGAAGGTGGGATTTTATCTGGAACTTGAAGGAAGCCAGAGAATCAAGAAGTAGAAAGGAGAGACAGTATTTCAAGCTTGGGAAATAGAAAGTGCCTGGAACCGGATGATGGAGCATCACATTCCAGGAGCAGCAAGTAGGCTGGTGTCACTGGGTCACAGAATATGTGAAGGACCCAAGATGTAAGAAGACAAGAATGTTAGGGAGGGGACCAGCTTATTAAGGGCTTTGAATGCCAAATAGGGGCTTTTATGTTTGATACTGTAGATGCTAGCGTACTATTCAAATGCTAACTATTATTATTAAGCCATTATTTGTCATAAGCCTTTTTCTTTTGTGTTTTGTATATTTTATCCCCAAATTTCCTTTTCTTTAAAGTAATTGCTTTACAGTCTTGTGTGATAATGACTATAGATCCTTTTAACTTGATTTTTTTTCTTCTTGGCTGTTTGCCTTATTTTTTCTTTGCTTTAGAAACTTTTGACTTTGGCTATGAAATTTCTCATTCTGTTAAATCTGGGGTTTCTTTCAGGTCACAGTGTATTCTTTCTATTTTTCCTTCTTCCTCTGATCCAATAATTCTGGGCACTTTTGGTCTCTTGAAATATGCTATACAGATTATCTATTTGGTCAAATTATCTATTTTCAGAAGGTCTGGTGGAAAGGTAAGAGGGGGCCATGTTTAATTTTTTGTGTGTGTCACTTTGACTACATTCTCACTTACATACTCATTCGCCTCATCATGACTCCCCTCTGTCCAAAAATATATCCTTCTTTGTAACAAATAAGTAGAGTTAGGTAAAACAATTTCAAATGTTGAGCAAATTCAAAAATATGTATGTTTCAATCTGCATGTTTAGTCTATTATCTTAAGTAGCAGGAGGCATACTTCATCATCAGTTTTCTGAACTCATAATTGATTAATGCATTAATCAAGTTCTTAAGTCTTTTAAAATGATTTCCCATTACATTATCATACTCACTGTATACATTGTTCTGATTCCACTCTGTATGAGTTCATACCAATTGTTTCAGGTATCCTTTAATTGATACTTCTTATGGTGCAATAATAATATCCTGTTACATTCTTGGACCACAGTTTGTTAAGCCATCTAGCAACTGATGGTCATCTACTTTTTTTTTAAACAATTCTTTGCTACAACAAAAAAATTTACTATAAATATGTTATACATATGAATATTACTTTTTATAATTATGAGAACCTCTCACATGGACTATGCAATAGCCTTCTAATTGATCTTGCCTCAAGTCTCTGCCCATTCCTATTTATCCTTCACTCAGAAATCAAATGATTTTTCTAATGTTAGGTCTGACAATATCATCCCCACCTATTTCAGTATTCAATAAACTCCAATGGCTTGTTATTACCTCCAGGGTTATATATATGAAGTTGCCTGTCATTTAAACTCCTCACTCATACCTGACCCCTTCCTACTTTTGCAGTATAACAATTTATTTCCTTCTATACACTCTACGATACAGCCATATAAAACCAGTTATTGTTCCTCCTGGGACATTGCATGTACTCTATCAGTTCCTTTGCCTGAAGTGATATCACTCCTTACCCGGGCTTCTTACTTTGCCTGGGTTCCTTCACAACTAAGCTAAAATCCTACCTTTTACTGGAGGTCTTTGTCCTTCTAGCTGTTAGTACCTTCCCCTTTAATATTAACTTCCTTCTATTTTGTGTATACCTTATATGTAACTAGTTTGCTTACACATTGTCTCTTTTATTACAGTGTGAAGTCATTGGAGCCTGGATAGGTATTGCCCTCTTTGTATCCCTAGTCACTATGCCCTACTATGCTTAGACAGAGTGCTAGTGTATAGTAAGCGCTTAAATATTAAAAAAAAAATTTTGATAGACTGACTGGTCCTTACTAGCCATATGTCTATGAGCAAATCACTTATTCTCTCTGAACCTATGTTTCCTAAACTATAAAAATGATATAATATTTGCACTACCTACCTCATAGTAGTGTTTTAAGGAAAATATTTTGTAAACCACAAAGTGCTATATAAATGTAAATTCCTTCATTTTTCGATGGATAAATGGTGAAATGATAGAAATAGGAAGAAATTTAAGCTATTAATAACCATATTAAAATGCCCTTAATCATTAATAATTAGTGAAATGAAAATTAAAACAGCTCTGAGATATCACCTCATACCCATGAGATCAACAAACTTGACCAAAAAAAGAAAATGACGAATGCTAGAGGGGTTGTACATTAATATACTTTTGATGAACCTATAAAATAATCCAGACATTCTGGAAAAGTATTTTGGAGCTATGTCCAAAAAGCTATTAAACTGCACTTAGCCTTTGACTCAGTCATATTCTGGTAGGTCAATGCCTGACAGAGATCAAAGAAAGATGAAAAGGACATATATTTACAAAAATATTCATGATAGCATTGTTTGTGGGGTCAAAGAATTGGAATTTGAGGGGCATGTACATCAATTGGAGAATGGTTGGGCAGGTCATACTATATGTATGTGACAGGCTGCTATTATGTTGTAAGAAATGAGGAAAGAGATGGTTTTAGAAAAAAAAACTGGGAAGATCTATGTGAACTGATACAAAGCAAAGTAAGAAGAACCAGGAGAACAATTTATACAATAACAACGTTGTAAAGACAATCCACTAGCAAAGACGTAGGAACTCTGATCAACACAGTTACACATAATGAATTATGTAATAATAAATAATAATTATTAATTAATAATTCTCTATAAATAAATAATAAATATAAATAAATAAATATAGATTAAATAAATGAAATGAAATGAAATAAACATAAATAATAAATCTCTATCCCTCCAGATAGAGAGGTAACGGACTCAGAGTATAAATTGAGTCATAGATGTGGGTATATTGGACATGGCTAATGCAGGAATTTATTTGGATTACTATATGCATTTGTAATGATTTTGTTTTTCTTACTTTCTGGGAGGTTCAGTCATTTCAGTTTCAGTCTGGAGGTTAGAGAGGGAAATAATGTAGATCTAAAAGTAAAACAAAATTAAAATAAAAGATAAAATGTAGGTTATTATTATTATCATCATTAGAATCCTTATCTATGTTGAATGCTTAGATGAAGGAATTGTGCTTTTGGTTGTCATATGAAGGAAATTGGGTAGTATCCATAATATATCCCTTTTAGGAGATGAACAACATTTGTGAGGATCATCTGTGTTAGTTTCCTTGATACCATCCAAATTTATGAATTTGAAATTCCAACCTTGGGAACTCCTATTCCCCAAAACAATACATGTGCTGACCTGTCTACCTGTCATGAGGATCCTCATTAATTTAGGCTCATCTTTTCCTTTATTATATCAAAAAGATGCTTTACCTAATTGGTAGTGCATAGTAGGTTTGTCATCAAGGACTGAGAACGTTCCTATTGTCTATTCATTTTTTTCTTTTTCTGAAATGTTGTAGTTGTCCATATAATGTTTTGTATCAGTTATAAAGCTCCTATTTTAGAATGTTGAGTTTTCATGCCTAGCAGTGCTGCTCCCTCTAGTGATGAGTTAAACAAAACACTGTGTGGGATTAAATCTAGACCTTTCTGTTGAGGTGTAAGTAAGCCTTTTCCTTTTGACCCAAGAATCACAGATTTAATTAGAAGAGATCTTATAGTCAATCTAACCCAATCCCTTACCCTCCCACTACAGATAAACTGAAAACAATAGAAGTTAAGCAACCCTAAGTAATTAATGACCCTCCTTTTCTGAACCTCACGTAGTCATCTATTTGTCCCTTTTTAATAAATTGTTAGAGTCATCCCTATATGTTTCATAGCTAGTTATTATTATTAAAGTCTGCCATCTAGGAAACCCCTCCACTCAGAATTCCTATCAGACATGTAGGCTATAGATGTGAAACCTCCTCTACCCTGTTATCATTTTTCGTTTTCTCATCCCCAACTATGTCAGCCTTCCCCTCCTGTGTTCCCCTCCTGCGGGACCTCATGAAGCCCCTCTTCTACTATTAAGAAACTTCTTTCTCTCACTCTTCTTCCATTTCCTCAAAGCTACAGAAACTTGGCCGCATGCTTGGTCTTCCACACCAAGAAAACGCTATCCTTGACCACCATGTCTGTTACAGAATATTCCTTCTTTCATTCTCGCCTACAGACAGACAGACAAACAGACAGACAGAAACGCATAGCCAGGAGAAAATGGAAGTAAGCTTCTTCCTCCTCGCTGTACTTCCACCTTATGCTTCTATTAATGCTTACTTGAAGGAATTGTGAAGACCTTCTACCTACTTACTATCACTCAGAAACCTCTTTTCCTTTGAAATTCACTCCATATATGTGTGTATGTGTATATATATATATATATATACATGTATGTGTGTGTATAGCTATAGATATAAATCCTTGGCTAGATCCTAGTGCTGAATTTGCTGAATCTTAATAAAATTTTCCTTCCTTTCCTAAGTTCAGTAACTAGAACACAATCTTCCTCTCCACCCCAACTCTTCTCCTTCTTCTTAGAGTCTTCAATACATGCTGATGTTCCCTCAAACATCCTTGCTTTTTAGTTCAACACCATCATTAATGGCAATGATCTGCATATTCACTGTACCTCAGACACACAGAGAGATGGTCATACTCAGTATCATCATCATCCTCATCGTCTTCTGCCTCATGATCCAGAGCTACATCTGGAATTCATTTACCTGACCATAACCTTCTTTTCTTCTCTCTTTCCCTGTGCCACTCCTCTCCAAAACCTATTCTCAATTCTCATCACACTGGCATGCAGCCTTTCCTAGCTTTTCCAGGCCACTATCCCTGCTCTGAATCCTTCAGAATGTTAAACCTGAGTTTAACGATTTCAAATTTACATAGTTCTTTATACTATAGTAATTTATCTTTTCCCAAATCCTAGCCCTGATTTTTTCCCACTGTTTACCTTTACCACTCCTATTCCACTGGACTTCTGAACCCTACTAAAGGCAATCATACAATACTATTAACCTATCCACTACAAATTTATGTCATTTAACCTCAAATAAAAAAGACCCTCAATGCTTCAAGTTGTCTACTCTCCTCTTATTGACTCTTTATCATACTACCTACAATTTGTTTCAGACTTTTTCTATGTCCTCAAGCCTCTTATGCCACTCCTCCATTCTTATTCCAGAAGAGGTATTTGTCTTCTAATTCACCCTCTACAAAAAATAAGTATGAAGCCATCTGTGATGAGCTATGCCTTTTCCCTAGTACTATAATCTAAATTCCTTTACATTGTTTACCATTCTCTTTCCTTTTACCCCAATCACTGAGAGCTGACCCTTATTCTTGGCATAACTGACCCATCTACTTTTGTCCTTAATCCCATTTTCTCTTGAAAATTCCTCCTTTACCGCCCTAACACTCCAATTTTCAATCTTTCTTTACCCTACAGCCCCTTCCTTGATGCCTATAAATATGCCCAGGTTTCAAACATCTCCCCCCAAAACTTTATCTCTCCTCCTGTTTGAAGCCAAACTCCTAGATAGATATTATCTCTTTCTAACATAATTGCAAACTAACCCTGGATCCAAGAGGCTGGGGTGCCCTGTCCACTAAGAGACCCAAATTTTAGTCTCATATTCATGTAGTAGTGGATCTGATCTCTAAATAGAGGCTATTTTTCGTTGTCTTTGACTCTTCATGCCCACACCCCACCAACCTGGGAAATATCACTTGAAGTCTAGGTCTGATTCAAATCTAGGGTATCCTCAGAGTCACAAAATCTGAAAGTTGAATGGACCTCCAAGGTTATCTAGTTCAATCCATATATGAAAGAAATTCCTACTATAATATGCCAAATAAGGGGTCTTCTGTTCAATAGCTCTTCAAATACTTGAATACACTTAATCATTTAGTCCAAGAAATTTGTAAGATTGGCAAGAAAGGTCTGTCTTAGGTAAAAGGAGAGGATAGGAAACATCCCAGCAAGTCAATAGCAAGCCCCACCTCAGCAAACCAGCAGGAGATCCTGAACCCCAGCACAGTGGATCAGGCAAAAGCCAACACTAGAACCCCCCACATGCCTCAGCATAGCCAGGGGAATGGGCAGACTGCAGATCCATGAAACACCATGTTTTTCAGCATAACCTCAGGCAAACAAGTAGCCACCAGTGGCCAGACTCCTATGTGCTCCAGTGTAGCCCTGGGGAAGCACAGAAACATCCCACTGGTCTCAGCACATGTCAAATAGTACCAGAACCCCAGCTCAGTACCAAGTAAGCTGCCAGATCCCAATAGCCTCCAGCAGCACCAGCACACACCAACACCATCCCCTTAGCACAGGACTAGACACGAGTGTCCCCCATGGGCCTCAGGGCAACATTATTGCAGCACCAGGTAAACAGTCAGGGCCTGCAACCCTGGCACAAGAAACCTAAGACAGTGTTCCTTCCATCCTGGAAGCAGAGTTCAAATTTAAAAGAAAGGAAAAAAGCCAAAAAAGATGAACAAGAAACAAAACAAAACAAAAGAATCTGACCATAGAACATTATTATGGTGACAGGGAAGACCAAGACACAAACTCAGAAGAGGACAACAATGTCAAAATACCTACAGGCAAAACTCCAAAGAAAAATAGGAAGAGATATCAAACCCAAGAACTCAAAAGGAGCTTAAGTGTTGTGAGAGAGATAGAAGAAAAACTGGGAAAAGAAATGAGAGTGATGCAAGAGAATTCTGAAAAAAGAGTCAACAGCTTGGAAAAAGAAATGACAGCTCAAAAGTAGAGTTGGCCAAATGGAAAAGGAGGTAAAAAAAAATCTATTGGAGAAAACAATTTCTGGGGGACAGAGCTAAGATGGAAAAGTAAAACCAGAGACTTCTAGAGCTCTCCCCCAAGCCCAGTTAAATACAAATACAAATGCCAAATACAAATAAAAAATGACTCTAAACAAATTCTGAAACTACAGAATGCACAGAATGATGTACTGAAGCAAATCTCCAGCCCAAGACAGTCTGGAAAGGCAATGGGCAGCATCTATCACACCAGGCTGGGAGCACAGTCCAGTGTGACACAGATGGGACTGAACAGGCTTCAGGGGACTAAATCTCCAGCACCTGTGATAGTTTCTAGGCTTCACAACCCCAAAACATCAAGGATAAATTGGAAGGTCAGTGGAAAAAATCCTGTTAGACCTTTGTGAGAGAGGAGAATGGTATGGCCCCCAGCCCCTGGGAGGTGGAAGCGGTGGAGGAGCCCTTTACAGCCACAATAGCAGTAGGTGCAGCTGCTTCTGGAGCTCTAGGCTGGAGGATTGTGGAGGGATCAAGCAGCTGGCAGTATACACACACACCCTACCCCCACTGGAAGCAGAGAACAACTTTGACAAAAAAGATCAAAAGTCAAGTAAGTGGCTGGAGAAATGAGGAAAAACTGGAAAAAGAATCAGACTGTAGAATTTTACTTTGGTGACAAAGGAGACCATAATATACAAACAGAAGAACATAACAAAGTCAAAGATCCTACTTCCAAAGCCTCTAAGAAAAACATGACAGTCACAGGTCACAGAAGAGCTCAAAAAAGACTTTGAAAGAGAAGTAGAGGAAAAATTGGTAAGAAAAATGAGAGTGATGCAAGAAAAGCATAAAAACTGAGCAAACTGCTTGCTAAAGGGGACCCAAAAATGCTGAAGAAAATAACACTTAAAAATAGACTAACCCAAATGGCAAAAGAGATCCAAAAAGCCAATGAAGAGAATAATTCCTTAAAAAGTAGAATTGGACAGATGGAAAGGGAGGTGCAAAAGCTCACTGAAGAACATAATTCTTAAAAATTAGAATGGAGCAGATGGAAGATAATGAAAAATCAAGACATAAAGCAAGACAAAAGGAATGAAAAAATAGCAGACAATGTGAAATACCTCACTGGAGAAACAACTGGCCTGGAAAATAGATCCAGGAGAGACAATTTAAAAATTATTGGACTATCTGAAAACCATGATAAAAAAAAAAGAGCAAAAGAGGGGGTGAAGCCAAGATGGCAGAGTAGAAAGATGCATATACTCTAGCTCTTCCCCCACAACCCATAAAATACCTGTAAAAAATTACTCTCAATGAATTCTAGAGCAACAGAAGCCATAGAACAAAAGAATGAAGGAGCCAGCCCAAGGTAACCTGGAAGGTCAACAGAAAAGGTCTATCATACTGGACACAGAGTGGAGCTGAGCCCAGCCTTGACCTCATGACATTGGGAGGAATAGGATTGGAGTAGGCCTTGGGGCAGAATCTCTGGTAGCAGCAGAGGTTCGGTTTGCAGTTCCCTCAACCAACAAATGTCAAAAGACACTTCAAAGGTCAGTGAAAAAGCTCTTTCACCTCAGTGACAAGGGAGCAGGGTCCTCCCCTAGTCCCAGCCCCAGGCATCGACAGAGGCAGCAGCAGCAACAACAGTGGTTGCAGCAGCAGCGGCAGCCATTTGTGGAGGCCTCAGCTTAAATCCCCTGGGGGAATTGAGCAGCTGATCTGAATCTCAGCCATGAACCCTGCCTGGGAGTGAGGAGGAGTACTGGCTTGCTATAGCTGGAAAGGGTTATGGAGAGGGAATTCTACTACTCATATTCTAGGCAGAAAAGTTATTTGGTTGCTCCCCAGACCACTGTGCAGGCCAGGAGAGGAACAAACTCCTTTCCCTTGATTGTGCCACCTTGGAGGAACTGAGAACTTACAGGTCCCCAGAGTATACCCTCCTCTTGACAAAGGACACAAAAGTCAAATAACTGACTGGGAAAATGCCCAAAAAAGGGGGAAAAAATAAGGCTATAGAAGGTTACATTCTTGGTGAACAGGTATTTTCTTCCATACCTTCAAATGAGGAAGAACAATGCATACCTTCAGAGGAAGTCAAGGCTTCCAAAACCTACAAAGTAAATATGCAATGGTCTCAGGCCATGGAAGAACTCAAAAAGGATTTTGAAAATCAAGTAAGAGAGGTGGGGGAAAAATTGGGAAGAGGTATGAAAGCAATGCAAGAAAATCATGAAAAGCAAGTCAGCAGCTTGCTAAAGGAATGCTGAAGAAAATAACACCTTTAAAAATAGGCTAACAACTGGCAAAAGAGATCCAAAAAGCCAATGATGAGAAGAATGCTTTAAAAAGTACAATTAGTCAAATGGAAAAGGAGGTTCAAAAGCTCACAGAAGAAAATAGTTCTTTAAAAATTAGAATGTAGTAGATGGAAGCTAATGACTTTACAAGAAACTAAGAAATTACAAAACAAAACCAAAAGAATGAAAAAACAGAAGATAACGTGAAATATCTCATTGGAAAAACAACTTACCTGGAAAATAGATCCAAGAGAGACAATTTAGAAATTATGGGACTACCTGAAAACCATGATCACAAAAAGAGCCTCGACATCATTTGTCATGAAATTATGAAGGAAAACTGACCTGATATTCTAGAACCTGAGGACAAAATAAATATTCAAAGAATCCACCAATCACCTCCTAAAAGAAATCCAAAAATAGAAATACCTAAGAATATTGTAACCAAATTCCAGAGTTCCCAGGTCAAGGAGAAAATATTGCAAGCAGCTAGAAAGAATCAATTTGAGTATTGTGGAAATACAATCAAGATAACACAAGATCTAGTAGCTTCTACATTGAGGGATTGAAGGATGTGGAATATGATATTCCAGAAGTCAAAGGAACTAGGATTAAAACCAAGAATCACCTACCCAGCAAAACTGAGTGTAATACTTCAGGGGGGAAAATGGTTGTTTAATGAAACAGAGGACTTTTAAGAATTCTTGATGAAAAGACCAGAGCTGAGGAGAAAATTTGACTTTCAAACATGAGAATCAAGAGAAGTATGAAAAGGTAAACAGGAAAGAGAAATCATAAGGGATTTACTAAAGTTGAACTGTTTACATTCCTACAAGGAAAGATGATATTTGTAACTCTTGAAACTTTTCTCAGTATCTGGGTAGTTGGTGGGATTACACACACACACACACACACACACACACACACACACATATACACATATACGTATAAGTGCATATAGATACATAGATAGATACATAAAGAACATGGGGTGAATTGAATGGGAAGGAATCATATCTATAAGAGTAGAATTAAGGGGTGAGAGAGGAATATGTTGGGAGGACAGGGGAAGAGGTGGAATGGGGCAGATTGTCTCCCATGGAAGAAGCAAGAGGAGTTTTTTTCAGTGGGGGGAGGGAGGTGAGAGGGAGAAAGTGAGGCTTGCCCTCATCACATTTGGCTTGGGGATGGAGTAAAATACACAGTCAGTTTGGTATGAAAACCTATCATACACTACAGAAGGGCAGGGGAGAAAGGGATGAGCAGGGTGGGGGCAATTATGGAAGGGAGGGAAAATGAGAGGAGGGAACAATTAGAAGTACACACTCTTGGGAAGAGACAGATTTAGGGGAGAGAATAGAAGGAGTGTAGGGTGGGATGGGATGAAGGGAAGTATTGTTGGTCTTGCACAACATGACTATTGTGGAGATCATTTGCAGAACTATATATGTATGGCCTGTGTTGAATTGCTTGCCTTTTCCATGGGGATGGGTGGGGAGTGAGGAGGGAGGAGAGGTTGCAACTCAGAGTTTTAGGAACGGATGTTGAGAATTGTTTTTGCATGCAGCTGGGAAATGGGAAGTGCAGGTAACAGGGTATAGAGATTTATCTTGCCCTACAAGACAAGAGAGAAGATGGAGATAGGGGGAGTGAGGGGTGGTAGAAGGGAGGACAGATTGGTGGAGGGGTGGTCAGAATGCTCAGCATTTTGGGCTGGGAGGAGGGGAGAGATGGAGAGAGGGTTTGGAGTTGGTGATTTTGTGGAAGTGAGTGTTGAAAACTTAAAATAAATAAATAAACATTAAAAAAAGAGTGTAGATATCATCTTTCAAGAAATTATCAAGGAAAACTGCCCAGATATTCTAGAAGCAGAGGGTAAAATAAATATTGAAAGAATTCATCAATCACCTCCTGAAAGAGATTCCCAAAAGGAAAACTCCTAGGAATATTATAGCCAAATTCTAGAACTCCCAGGTCAAGGAGAAAATATTGCAAATAAACAGATAGAAACAATTTGAGTATTGTGAAAACACAATTAGGATAACACAAGATTTAACATCTTCTACACTGAAGGATCAAAAGGTTTGGAATATGATATTCCAGTGGTCAAAGGAGGTAGGATTAAAACCAAGAATCATCTATCCAGCAAAACTGAGTACAATCATTCAGGGTAAAAAATGGTCATTCAATGAAATAGAGGACTTTCAAGCATTTTTTGTAAATAGACCAGAGCTAGATAGAAAATTTGACTTTCAAATACAAGAGTCAAGAGAAACATGAAAAGGTCAAGAGGAAAGAGAAATCATAAAACACTTTCTAAAGCTGAACTGTTTACATTCCTACATGGAAAGATAATATTTGTAACTCGACATTTTTTTCAGCATTAAAGTAGTTGGAGGGATATGTGTGTGTGTGTGTCTGTGTGTGTGTGTGTGTACATACATATACACAGGGTACAGGGTAAGTTGAATATGAAGGTATGATATCTAAAAAAATAAAATTAAGTGGTGAGGAGAATATATTGGGAGGAGAAAGGGAGAAATAGAATAAGGTAAATTATCTCTCACACAAAAGAGGCAAAAAAAGCTTTTTCAATGGAGGGGGAAGAAGTGGTGATGTGAAAGGGAAAAAGTGAACCTTACTCTCATCAGATTTGGCTTAAGGAGGGAATAACATGCACACTCAGTTTGGTATGAAAGTCTATCTTACACTATAGGAAAGTAGAGGGGAAAAGATTAAGTGGGGTGTGGAGGGAATGATAGAAGGGAAAGCAAATGGGAGGAGGGGGTAATAAGAAGTAAACACTTTTGAGGGACAAGGTCAAAAGAGAATAGAATAAATGGGGAGCAGGATAGAATGGAGGAAAATATAGCTAGTCTTTCACAACATGACTGTTATAGAAGTGTTTTGCATCACTACATATGTATAACCTATATCAAATTGCTTGCCTTCTCAATGGGGGTGGGTAGGGAGGGAGGAAGGGAAAGAAGTTGGAACTCAAAGTTTTTAAAACAAATGTTAAAAATTGTTTTTTACATGCAGCTGAAAAACAGGACATACAGTCAATAGGATATAGAAATCTACCTTGCCCTACAAAAAAATAGAGGGGTGGGAAGGGGATAAGGGTATGATAAAAGGAAGGGCAGATTGGGGGGAAGGGGTAATCAGAATGCATGCTGTCTTGGAGTGGGCAGAGGGGAGAGATAGGGAGAAAAATTGGAACTCAAAATCTTCTGGAAGTGAATGTTGAAAACTAAGCATAAGTTAATTTATTTTAAAAAAGAAAGAAAAAGAAAACAAATTTTTATTAAGTACAATTAGACAAATGGAAGCTAATGACTTTATGAGACACCAAGTATCAATCAAACAAATTCAAAAGAATGAAAATATAGAAGAAAATGTAAAATACCTCATGGGAAAAACAATGGACCTGAAAAATAGGTCCAGGAGACACAGTGTCAGAATCATTGGACTACCTGAATACCATAATCAAAAGGAGGACCTGGACAACATCTTTCAAGAAATTAACAAAGAAAACTTCCCTGAAGTCCTTGAACCAGAGGGCAAAATAGGCCCTGAAAGAATACATCAATTGCCTCAGGAAAAAAAGATCCCCAAATAAAATAAAAATAAAATGCTTCAAGGAAGCCAAACTTTAGAACTATCAGATTAGGGGAAAATACTGCAAGTGGTCAGAAAGAAACCATTCAAATATCAGGGAGCCATAATCAGAATTACACAGGACTTAGCAATGTCATTAAAGAATCAGAGATGACGGAACATGATATTGTGGAGAGCAAAGGAGCTACAATTGCAACCAAAAATCATCTACCTGGCAAAATTAAGCATTATACTTCAAGGGGAAAAATAGTCAAGGGGAAGATCAGAATTGAACAAAAAATAAAAATTCAATATCAAGACCCAATGGAAGCCTAAAAAGTTAAAAAGGGAAAAGAAAATATAAGGGATTCTATTGAATTCAATTCTATTGAATTCAACAGTTTACATCCCTGCATAGGAAGATGATATTTGTTGTTCTTAAAACTTATACCACTAATAGTATGGCTAGAAGGAATATACATAGACAAATAGTACAGGGATAAGGTGAATTTGAGGGAATGACATAAAAATAATTAAAGGATGAGAAAGAGGAGTGCACTGGGTACAGAAGGAAGGAAAAGGTAGAACGGAGTAAATTATTTCACATGAAGAGATGTGAAAAACCTATTATAATGGAGGGAAAGATGAGAGGGGTGGGTGATGGGCATCACTTGAATCAATTAGCATTGGTTCAAAGAGGGAATAATATATACACAATCAGTTGAATATGAAACCTATCTTACCTAACAGGAAAGTAGAGAGAAGATTAAGTAAAAGAGGGGAGGGGACTGACAGAAGGGAGAGAAGATTAGGGGAGGTGATAGACAGAAGCAAAACACTGGTGAAGAGGGAAAGGGTGAAAGGAGAGAAAGGACAAACAGGAGAAAAAATAGGATAGAGGAAAATACACAGTAATCGTAACTGTGAATGTGGATGGGAGGAACTCTCCCATAAAACAGAAATGGATAGCAGATGGGATCAAAAACCAGAATCCTACAATATGTTGTTTACAAGAAACATATCTGAAGCAGAGAGACGCACAGAGACTAAAGGTAAGAGGCTAGAGCAGAATCTATTATGCTTCAATTGAAGTAAAAAAAAAGCAGGGGTGGCAATCCTAATCTGAGACAAAAAAAAAAGCAAAAATAGACCTAATTAAAAGAGAAAAGGAAGGAAAATACATCTTGCTAAAAAGTGACACACACAATGAAGCAGTATCAGTACTATATATATGCAAGAAATTGTATAGCATCCAAATTCTTAAAGGAGAAATTAAATGAGTTACAGGTTCATGACCAAGCAAGAGACAGAGAGAATTACAAAATGTAAAATAGATCATTTTAATTAAAATAAATTAAAATGCTTTGGCACAAACAAAACCAATGTACCAACATTAGAAGGAAAGCAGAAAGCTGGGAAACAATCTTTACAGCAAGTGTCTCTGATAAAGGCCTCATTTCTCAAAGCTATAGAGAACTGAGTCAAATTTGTAAGAATACAAGCCATTTTTCAATTGATAAATGGTCAAAGGATTATGAACAGGAAGTTTTTAGGTTAAGAAATCAAAGCTATCTCTAGGCATATGAAGAAGTGCTCTAAATTAGTTTTGATTAGAGAAATGCAAATTAAAACAACTTTGAGGTACCACCTCATATCTATCAGATTGGTTAATATGACACACACAAAAGGAAAATGATAGATATTGGAGAGCATGTGGGAAAAATGGAACACTGGTATGCTGTTGGTAGAGCTGTGAATTGATCCAACCATTCTGGAGAGCAATTTGGAACTCTGCCCAAAGTTCCAATTTTGGAAGTATGCACCAAACTGTGCATACCCTTTGATCAAGTAAAACCACTCCTGGATCTGTATCCCAAAGAAATCTTAAAAAATGTATAAGGACCTACATGTGTAAAAAATTATAGTAGTTTTTGTGATGGCAAAATATTAGAAACTGAGGGGATGCCCATCAACTGAGGAATGGCTGAAAAAACTCTGGTATGTGAATGTAATGGAATGCTATTGTGCTATAAAAAATGACGAATAGGCAGATTTCAGAGAAACCTGAAAAGACTTACATGAACTGATGCTGAGTGAAGTGAGCAGAACCAGGAGAACATTGTACATAGTATCTGCAACACTGTGATGATCAGCTGTGAAGGACTCAGCTCTTCTCAGCAACACAATGATCTTTACATAGGCTCCCTAAGTGGGTAATACCATCACCTGGAAGGCCCCGGAACAATATAGGCAGCAGTAGTAGCCTTACGTGCCATTGGGGGGCATTGAATAAAAATAAGGGGGTGGTGGAAGCCTAAAGAAGAGAAGAAAATTTTGAAAAACTGTTCATACATGTTTCATCTGTTGTGTAACAGAGTTCAAGTCATAATGATTACATTATTTTCCAAATAAACACCCAAAAGGCAAGTTATAACCAATCAGTGGTCAAGTCTGCTGACAGTTCTTAATAAGCAAATGTTAGCAGGAGAGCATGTCACTCATTGCCAGGAAGTCCAGCATGCATCAGCAGGCATATGTGTGTTTAATGACTTGTTTACAAAACAATACTATATGGTTACATGGTGCAATGTTTCATCCTCACAATTCCAATGCAGGAAACAACCCACAAATTCATAATAAATTATTAAATTCAAGGTGTCATTTTTAAAAAATTATATATTATATATTATTATTTATATAAATATATATTTAAAATGATGCATATTTTAAGAAAAACATTAAAATGTTAAAGTAGATTTCCAGGGGGTGCTGAGTAATTTTTTAAAGGGAACAGTAAACCAAATAAGTTTGGGAACCTCTGATCCAAGACAAGTACAAAGGACTTATGAAGGGAAGTGTTAGCCACATCTGGATAAAGAACTGATGGACTGGACTTTTTCACTTTATTCTTTAGATCTATTTCTTCTTCCATGACTGTGACTAATATGGAAATATGTTTTACATGAAATCATATGTACAAACTATATCAAATTGCCTATCATTTTTGGAAGGGGGAAGGGGGGAAAATTTCAAACCAAAATTTTGTAAAAATGAATGCTAAAAATTGTCTTGACATGTAATTGGGGGAAAAATACTATTTAAAAAAATGGTACCCAGAACTGAACACAATATTTTACTCCAAATGGCGTCTGTTGAGAGCAGAATGCAATGAAGCTATCAGCTTCCTATTGCTAAAAGTCATACTCTCTTTTGATTCAATCCAAATCACGAAGGCAGCTAGGTGGCACAGTGGATGTAGACAGAGGGCTAGGACTATAGTCAGCAAGACCTGAATTCAAATCCAGCCTGAAATGCTTACTAGTTGTGTGATGCTAGGCACATCACTTAACCTCTCTGTGCCTCAGTGTCCTCAACTGTAAAATGGGAATAATACTAGCACCTACCACCCAGGTTGTTTCAAGAATCAAACAAGATAATAAAAAGCATTTTTCATAGAATACAGAAATAAAATAAGTGCCTGGCACATAATAGGTATTTTTAAGTGCTTGTTTCCTTCTATTAGACTTGTTTGCTGCCATATCATATGGCTTACTAATATTAAGTTTGCAGTCCACAAAAACCACAGATCTTTTTCAGAACTACTTGCTGACTATGCCTCCCCCATCTTATATCTGTAAAGCTGAATTTTTTGTACTAAAGTTCAAGACTACATTTATGTCTATTGGATTTCATTTGTTTTTAATTCATCCCAATGTTCTAGCCAGTAAAGATCCTCTTAGATACTAACTCCATCATCTAATATGTTAGATATCATGTCCAGCTTTCCATAATTCATGTATTTGATGAGCATACCATCTTTTTATTTATCCAAGTTAATAATAAAAAATTTTAAATACCATAGAGACCAGGACAGATCCCTGGAGTATTTTGACTGGAGACTTCCTGCCTCCTTTGAAGCATTGACAATTATTCTTTGAATCTGTCCATCCATGCTGTTCTGAAGATCATAGCATCATCTAAACCATAACTCTGTCAGAATAGCATAAGATTTGCCAAAATCTAATTAAACAATACACACAGCATTCCCTTCATTTACTAGATTAGTAATCTGGTGTCCTCCCCCCATGAAAAAAAGCAAATAAGTAATAACTTACTCTCTTTTTTGGGTAAAGGGTAACAATTGGGTTAAGTGATTTGCCCAGGGTCTCACAGTAAGTTTCAGAAGCCAAATTTGAACTCTGGTCCTCCCTGACTACAGCTGGCAAGTCTTTTATCACCACCTAGCTACTGCTGGAATAACCTATTCTTAATGTAGATAGTTTTGCTCTTTGTAATTACCACTTCCTTTCTAGACACTCAAATAATCCACTCTTTAATGATCCATTCTTGAATTTTTCCCGGTAAATGAAGTCAAATTTACTTTCCTATGGTTTACAAATTCTGTTCCCTTTTCTTTTAAAAAAAAATTAGGACAGCATTTTCCATTCTCTAATTTGGTGATGCCTCTCCCTTTTTTTCATGATCTTTTTATGTATCACTGATGGTGGCTAAGTGATCACATCTGGTGGTTCTTTCAGACCCTATAAATGTAATTTATCTGGACCAGGTGACTTGCATTCATTATAGGAAACCATTTGGTGCCCTCTACTCTCTTTTTAACTTGGATATCATCTCCCTGTTTGTTATTTTTGTTCTGTCATATCCAAGGTAAAAATTTGAGATACGAAGGAAGATAGGAAGGGATAAGGAAGGAAGGAAGGAAGGAAGGAAGGAAGGAAGGAAGGAAGGAAGGAAGGAAGGAAGGAAGGAAGGAAGGAAGGAAGGAAGAGAAAAGCAGCAGTAATCTTTGTCACATCCACCCCAAGCAAAAGCCCTATTCCCTTCTTTGATCTTCCTTTTATCTCAATATAGTTTTAAAACAAAACAACCCTTTTTTGTTCTTAATTTCCTTTACCAGCCTTTGTTTATTCTGAGTTTTAGTTTTCCTAACACTATGTTTACAGCACCTTGCTACAACTGTTCTCCGTTACCTGACCTTGCTTCTATCTTCTTGGATTTATTTTTTTTAATCGACAATGATTAGTGAGTTCCCTGGTCTCTTCAGAAAAATTCCACTTTTCCTGCTTGCTGGAATTACTTTATTTTGTGTCTTCAGAGTTTCACTCTTAAGTAACTTCAGACCCTCTGAAACAACTTAGTCTAAATAAGCATTTTATTCCATAGGGTCCCACCTATCTTTCCTTTGAACCCAGTAAAAACTACCTTCCCAAAACACAGAGTGCAAGTTAGACTATACTTGGATTTCCTTTCATTTTTGGATCACAAAACTCCAAGACAGAAGTCCTTTCTCCACTGAGTTTCCACAACATGCACCCCAATAACTAGTTAGTGAGAATCAGATCCCAAACAGAATTTGCCCTTGTTGGTTCCTCCACCTTTCGAAGGATAACATATTCATTAAAATAAATTTAAAAAGTTATTAACTCTTCTGGTTCAACAGAAAGAGAAGTCCAGCATATATGTATTTAATTCAAGTCCCCCATTACTATACTACTTGTTCCACAAAAGCCTTGTCCATTTCCTGTTTGGGTCCAGGTGGTCTATAGCATACTCCAATAACAAAATCACTTGTTTATTGCTCCTTTGACCCTTCATGCAAATACTCTCCCTCATGCTTTCTCCCTCTGGTTCCTGAATTTCCTGACATGAGTATTTCTTCTTATCATAAAATGCTACTCCCATATTTTACCTATTTATTTTGAATATGGTCTTCTTATCCAGAACCATGGTCTGGATGTGAATTTTATAAGAGTGATAACTATAATGTCAAATTTGCTTCTTTGAATTAGGAAGTGTTCTTCTACCAAAAGGAATTAGAATGATACTCTGTGTACACTGTAGAACGAATTGATATAGAAAAATTATTTACTTTTGCCACACAAAAGAAATACATAAAACAAAAGCCAAATAAGTGCATGCTGACAAAAACATGAAATAATAACCCAAAGCTTCTATTATACTCTCCCAAAAGGCTGATACTTAAAACATTAAGATATGAGACACTTTGTAGGACTACTAAATGATCACTTCACATTCCCCTCATCTCTGCTTTGTCTAAACAACTTGATTAAGGTCCATAATTTTCAGCCCACCAGGGAATGACTTGGAATCCCCCTGGACTCTTGAAAGAAAGGCATAGTTTACAATCTGCTTTTGCTTCCATTCAGCTTTGACTGGAGGACCCAGGAACACAGCCTCTCAAATGCACAAAAATACTTCCAAGGCTGAAATATCCATTTCTGGATCACTATTTGGTCACGTTTGGTCAGGGAAATAGCATAAAGCAGAAGGAAGAACCAAGAATCCATGGTCCAGACTCAGAGTCACTTAGATAGCACATGTGCTCATTGCCATGTGTGAATATCTGCCAAAAGTGCTATGGGGTGAATGGTGTGGGTTTAGTGTAAGGGAAGTCCCGCCCCACTCCTCATCTCTAGGAAGTCCAAGACAGAAGCTCACAGATGGAGAATGTATAAGAATGCAATCGCTCCTTTTAAAATCAAACGAACACACCACTCATTCTGCTTCAGTGGCCAGTTTTCTTTGATGAAGTACCCATTCACAGTACTGTGCACATCTTCTAGCAAGTGAGAAAAACCTCTTTCCCCTGCTGCTGTCATAAGGATCCAACACCTTGCAACATAATCCCAGAGTCCTTCAGTGCTGCTTATATGTATCCTCAAAAGTGGGCCAAGAGAAATTCAGGTCAGCTCCGCACGCACACGCTCCGCGCTCCGCGCGCACACTCTCCACACTGTGCACGCACACTCTGCGCACTCCGCACGCACACTCTCCAAACTGTGCACGCACACTCTGAGCTTCTTCCACCCCATCACGGTGACATGCTTTGTCTCCGCTTTCTGATCCATGCTTACTTTTCACCTTTGCAATTTGGCATTTGACATTATGGGGGGGAGGGGAATGGAATAAGTACCTACTATGTGCCAAGGATTGCACTAAGCATTTAGCAAATATTATCTTGTTTTATCCTCACAACAATCTTGGCAGGTAAGTGCTATTATTTTCCCCATACAGTTAAGGAAACTGAGGAAGACAGAGGCTAAATGATTTCCCCGGATCTCATAGTTAGTAACATCTGAAGTAAAATTTTAACTCAGGTCTTCCAGCACTCCATCCACTGTGCCACCTAGCTGTATTCAATTAAAACTTCTCTCCAAGATCGTCAATGATCTCTTAATTGTTAAATCCAATGATTTTTTTTTCTCAGACCTCATTCTTCCTGATCTATTGGCAGCATTTTGCTACCAACTCTGGATTCTTTGTCCTCCATGATTCTTCATGATGATGTTCTCTCCTGGCTTTCCTCTTCCCTGTCTGTTCCATCTCCTTCTCTTTTGCAGGATCATCATCCATGTCCCATCCCTCATGAGTAGGCACACACAAGGGTTTGGTCTGGGCTCTCATCTCTTTTCTCTTTACAGTCTTTTCTTTGATGATCTCACCAATTCCCTTGGGTTCAGCTTTCAGTTCTATGCAGACCGTTTCCAAGTCTATATATTCTTCCCTGGTCTTCAGTACTATATCAACAACTGCCTCCTGGGCAAGTCTTTCTGAATGTCCCAGAGGCATCTTAAAGTCAACATGTTCAAAATAGAACTCATAAGATCAAAGATCTGTAGCCATAAGGGACTTTGATCTCATCCAGCCCCTCCATTTTGAAAGCACTGCTCTGACCTTGCTTCAGAAGCTGCAGTGTCTTTCTGTTGTCTCTTGGATAAAATATAAGCTCCTTTCTTTGACATTTTAAGCCCTTCTCAATTTGGGTCCAACTTATATTTTCAAACTAATTTCACATCACTCCCCTTCATGTCCTCTGTGAGATAAATCAAAATTGGTCAACTTAATGTTTCCTATACATGGCATTAGGGGCAGCTGTTTGGTGCAGTTAGGTAGAGAGCCACGCCTGGGGAGTCAGGAAAACCTGGGTTCGAATCCTACCTCAAACTCTTACTAGCTGTGTGACCCTGGGCAAAATACCTAACGCTGTTTGCCTCAGTTTCTTCATCTGTAAAATGAACTGGAGAAAGAAATGGTAAACCATTCCAGTATCTTTGCTGAAAAAACCCCAAATGGGATCAGCAAGGGTCAGATATGACTGAAACTCTTAAACACATATAATATTCAATCTTCTGCCTCCATTGTTTTTTATGTCTCATGCCTGGAATACTTTCCCTGATCAATGTGTTTTTTCAGAATGACCAGCTACATGCAAGACCCAACTTAAAGATCATTACCTACATGAAACCTTTATTCATTCCCCCATTTGAGTACTTATTTCCATCCCCACCCCACCACACAAACGCATCTCAAGCACTGGACACTGGAAAAGTACTCTGGATTTGTCATTAAAACCCTTGTGTTTGAATACTGCTTTTACCACTTAATACCTCTGTGACCTTGACCAAGGCCTTCCTTACTCTGCCTCATGTTCTTTATCTGCAAAGCAAAGGTTAGATTAGATCACCTATAAGTTTCCTTCTAGTTTAGCTATGATCGATAAAAATTACTTTGTATAATCATCTCTGTGTATATCGTTTCTTTGCAGTGGAATATTAGCTATGTTACGGCACTGATAACTTTAATTTTATTTTCATAAAATCCTGATCGCCTAATATAGCTTCTGGAATATAGTAAGTGACTAATAAAACTTTACTGAATTGAAAAACTCAAATGATAAAAATGAGATAGAGGGTTTAAGTGAGTGCCTATCATGATCAAATGACTGGTAAGCCTGTCTCGGGATTTTATGCCAGATCTTTCCTGTCTCCAGTTCATTCTTTCCACTGAACAATGCTTCTTCAATCATCTCCCCTGTATCTTTCTCTTTATTCTAGTCTCACCATCCCCAAGCAAATCTTTGCCTGTCTTACATATATAAAAAGCTGTAAAATCTTCAGATTACAAAAGTGTACAAAACCGATTTCCTTTTTTGCAGAATTAAATAGGAAAGTAAATCTTCCCTGTGTCTCAGGGAACACAACTTCCTCAAATACACAATAGAAGAGAAATCTCAGCATGCTGTACTAGAAGATCCTTCCCAAAGGTTCCAACTATGCTTGATTATGCATTGCCTTAGGGTTTTACATTTTTCTGTAATCTCTGAGAGATGCCAAAAGAAGACAATATCTAGATTAGAGAACACAAGTACCCAAAGGTCCTTACACAACTGATAGAAAGCAGGAGCGAAGCAAGTTGATGTCTGTTACCATATAGGAGAGTATCCCTTTCCTTTCCTTCGACACAATAATGCTTTTCCCTGTAGGATTATAACAATCTACAAGTTGGAAATTCAGTTATGTATTTCGTTTCTCCTTCTATGAGAATCCACATAGTCCAAATTCAGTGAGTGAAAAAATGTTTTAGATGTCTTTCTGTGAGAATCATCTATCAAAGGCCATTAACTTTTCACTCAATCTTTTTCTAATGTAGACTTCCCAACTTTAAGACAGACCATGGCAAACAGCATGGCTAACCAGGAGTAATTATCTCAATTTCCAATTAATGTGTTCTGCTATCCAACTTATGAATAAAACTAAACTTTGAATAGGTTTTGGTGTTAAATAGTTTCATAGACATAGATAACCACTCAAGCACCTGGAGGCAGCAAGATGACATAATTGATAGAGTACTGAGTCTGGAATGAGGTAGACCTGAATTCAAATCCAGTCTTAGACAATTACTAGCTGTATGACTTAAATTCTGTCTCAGTTTTCTCAGCTATAAAATGGGGTAAAACTGATGCTTATTTCCCAGGGTTCTAGTGAGAATTGAATGAGAGGATATTTATAAAGTGCTTAGCACAGCATCTGGAGCTTGATAAATGTTTGTTTCCTTCCTTCTTTTCTTAGTCCTTCCCTTCCATTTCAATGCTGGGGATTCAAGAGACCAAAAGTTAAAAATTAACTCCAAGGAGCAGACTATCTTCTGGCCCAATAAGGAATATTTATAGAGTTTTATTAGAGATGAAAAGTTGGAGAAAATATTGAATATATATCCAATACCTATTTTTGCTAAATTTATTCCTGAGTAAAGCTTTGTAAATTTATACTCCATATTGACTACTTTTCTGGAGGGCACCTATTACTCCGAGGTTCTAAGGTAACCTGGGGACCCATAGGTAATATCCCTCAATGGTCAGGCAGTGGACACAATTAACTCAAAGAAAGGCATTTATTGGGGGGCGGAGCCAAGATGGCGGAGTAGAAGGACGCACATTTACGAGCTCCGAAACCAAGCCCATAGAATTAATGTAAAAAGAGTCCCCCATAACTTCTGGGTCAATACAAGGTGTGCAGAAACAGAGTGGAAGAGATTTCCGTTCCAGGGAGCCCTGGAGACCCGTCCCCAGGGTCCGTTGCACCCCGGAAAGTGGACCCCACCCTCAACGCTGCCCTGGCCATGGCCCCAGAGAAGCTGATCTGAGCAGGCTTCAGAGACGGAAGCTCCAGCAGCCGGGAAAGTCCCTCCGCCCACAGAAGCTACAGGTCAGTGAGAGAGAAGGCCGGGCTGGAGGAGAGGGGAAGCAGGGCGTCTCCGTGACTTGGGCCCCCTCAGGAGGAAGCAGCGGTGGCAGAGACGGGGGCAGGAAGCAGCGGAGGCAGAGGTGTGGGTGGCGGCTGAGGCGGCAGCAGACCGGGACTCAGGAATCCCCCAGCAACAGGCAGGATCTTCATTAGATTCCTGCATAAAACCTGAGGGAGCTGAGCCTGGAAGATGGCCCTGCCCCCACCCCGCTCTATTACTGAAGGCTTCTGCTTAAAGCCCCCGAGGGAACTGAGCCTGGGAGGCGGGCCCCCCACCCCGCCCCCACACACTCCATTCCTGAAAGTCTCTACATAAAGCCCCTGAGGGATCTGAGCCTGGGAGGCGGCCCTGCCCCCACCCCAGCACCTGAACTAAAGCTCACTGATTGACAGCCGGCAGGAGGAAAGCCCATTTAAATCTCAGAGGCCAAGCACTAGCTGGGCAGATCCAGGCGGGGGTGGAAAGGAATCTCAGAAGTCAAGTAACTGGCTGGGAAAATGCCTAGAAAAGGGAAGAAAAATAAGACTTTAGAGAGTTTTTTCCAACAAGAGCAAATGATCCCGACCTTCGGATCTGATGACGAGGACGTATCCTTGCCATCAGGGAAAGACGTGGAGGGTGGGGCCTCAGTACCCCAGACACCCCAGGGGGGTGGCGGGTGGGCTCAGGCCCTGGAACAGCTCAAAAAGGATTTTGAAAAGCAAGTTAGACAGGTGGAGGAAAAACTGGGAAGAGAAATGAGAGAGATACAAGAAAAGTATGAAAATCGGGTCAATACCTTGGTAAAGGAGACCCAAAAAAATGATGAGGAAATTAACACCTTGAAAAATAGGCTCACTCAATTGGCAAAGGAGGTTCAAAAAGCCAATGAGGAGAAGAATGCTTTCAAAAGCAGAATGAGCCAAATGGAAAAAGAGGCTCAAAAGCTCACTGAATTTAATAGTTCTCTCAAAATTAGAATGGAACAGATGGAGTCTAATGACTTTATGAGAAACCAAGAAATCACCAAACAAAACCAAAAGAACGAAAAAATGGAAGAGAATGTGAAATATCTCATGGGAAAAACAACTGACCTGGTAAATAGATCCAGGAGAGACAATTTAAAAATTATGGGACTACCTGAAACTCATGATCAAAAAAAGAGCCTAGACATCATCTTCCATGAAATGATCAAGGAAAACTGCCCTGACATTCTAGAACCAGAGGGCAAAATAAGTATTGAAAGAATCCATCGATCACCACCTGAAAGAGATCCAAAAACAGAAACTCCTAGGAACATTGTGGCCAAATTCCAGAACTCCCAGCTCAAGGAAAAAATCTTGCAAGCAGCTAGAAAGAAACAATTCCAGTACTGTGGAAATACAATCAGGATAACCCAAGATCTAGCAGCTTCTACATTAAGGGATCGAAGGGCGTGGAATAGGATATTCCAGAAGGCAAAGGAACTAGGACTCAAACCAAGAATCACCTACCCAGCTAAACTGAGTATAATACTTCAAGGGAAAATATGGTCTTTCAATGAAACAGAGGACTTTCAATCATTCTTAATGAAAAGACCAGAGCTGAAAAGAAAATTTGACTTTCAAACACAAGAATGAGAAGAAGCATGAAAAAGGAAACAGCAAAGAGAAGTCTTAAGGGACTTGCCAGAAGTGAACTGTTTACATTCATACAGGGAAAGACAATGTTTCTAAATCTTAAAACTTTTCAGTATCTGGGTAGTTGGTGGGACCACACATACACATGTACACACATGCACACACATACACACATGCACACACATACAGAGATAGAGAGCACAGATTGAACTGAATAGGATGGGACCATACCTTAAAAGAAACTAAGGTAAATGGTGAGAGAGAAATGTAGGGGGAGGAAAGAGAGGGAAAGGGAAGGGGGTAACTATATGTCATTTAAGAGGCAGGTAGGAGTTTTTCTTAGTGGAGGGATAAAGAGGAGAGCTGAGAAAAAAAAACAAAAAACAAGAAGTTTACCCTCATCACATTTGACTAAACGAAGGAGTGAAATGCACACTCATTTTGGTATGAAAACCTATCTTACAGTATAAGAAAGTGGGGGAGAAGGAGATATTGCAAGGGGGGGGATGATGGAAGGGAGGGCAAAGGGAGGAGGGAGCAATTTGAAATCAACACTTGGGGAGGGACAGGATCAAGAGACAGAAGAGAAACAATGAGGGGCAGGTTAGGAGGGATGGTAATCCAGTTAGTCTTAAACAACACGACAATCAGGGAGGTCATTTGCAAAACTACACAGATGTGGCCTATATTGAATTGCCTGCCATCCCAAAGGGAATGGGTGGGGAGGGAGGGATGGGGAGAATTTGGAACTCAAAGTTCTAGGAACAACTGTTTAGTATTGTTGCTGCAACTAGGAAAGAAGACATACAGTTAAGGAGGAATAGAAAGTCATCTGGCCCTACAGGAGAAAAGAGAAGATGGAGACAAGAGAAGGGAGGGATGACAGAAGAGAGGGCAGATTGGAGATAGGGAAAATTAGATTGCTTGTATTGGGGTGGGGGGAGGGGAAAAAAGGGGAGAAAATTTTGGAACCCAAAAATTTGTGAAAATGAATGTAAAAAATTAATTAAATAAATAAAATTTAAAAAAAAGAAAGGCATTTATTAAGATGGTGCAGTAGGAACAATAGCTATAAATTGATTGTGTTCATCCTTTGTTTTCAAAGAAGACGATGACATCAGAGAAATGATGACATGACTTGCACTTGACTTTGTTTTGAGTGAGGGAGGGTTGTGCAAGGTCACTAACCTTACTTTCTCCTTCTAAGCCATCTGGATCCAGTGACCAGATACTCATCAGGATGACTGGAGATGGCCCAGCATGCAATGGGAGACCTTGGCCTTTTTCGATTAAGGCCTATTTAGATGCTCACTTAGAGTGAGGTGATACCCATTCAGTGAATACACCTCTTTAAGAAGTAATCAGGGAATGGCACCCTACTATATTACTGAAAGCTCTAATGGCCAAGATATGGGGGTAGAAGGGAGGTAGAGAGAAAGAGTTCTTGTCCAAAAGTTCTTTCTCTCCCCCATGACACCCAAACCACTCCACCATTTTCTAGCACTGCATCTTGGCCAAACTCAACTTTGCAGTGGAGCATCTTTGTGTCCCAAAGACCCCTCAAACACCTTTTAAAATAGAGACTTTATCTAAAGTAGTGATGAGTGATCACCATTCACTGTAATTATAATGGAAAAGATCCTTGACCAGCAAGGGGAACTACAAAGACCAAGCGTTGAGTGGAACTGTATAGTCAGAGGACTGTCATTGAGTGGACAGGAAAACTTCATGCCTATAGTACAACACAGGCATATAGGGTTTTGACACATCACAGAACAACTAACTCTCCTGCATAATTCTAATTTCTACTTGACTTCAGTACCATGACCATTCCCAGTATGGCTTTCTAACAAAGGGTCAAATGTTATATGGACTTTTGATGAGATTGAGGACAACTCTATATTAGCTTATTTGGAATTGACCTCAGATTTCATTTTACAACTGATCATGCATGGTTCTTGGTAGAGGGTGGGTTAAATTGCTGCAGAATAGATAAGGGAAATTCCTCAATATTATAGCCTCAGTCTTAGGTTCTCCGCCTCTGCTTTCTGGATTAAAACAACACTGGTACATTTTAAAAGAACCACATATAGTGATGGGAATGTTAGAGAATATATTTCTCTTGGTGAGGAAAACAATATATGAGAAATTAATTATCTCTTGCTTATATTTAATAATGAATTATTGAATCAGGACCAAGGTTTTTTCCGTTTTCTACTTCCTCAACTAGGAATCAACTAGCATGGGAAATCTCTCTTTAAAATTTTTCGAGTCAAGATCTAATCAAACAGCAAAAGAAGTTCTAAGTTTGGGCTAATAGGTGAATTCCTGTTTATTGTGTTTGCTCAGACAGTTCTGGAAAGTGTTGATTCTCCCTTTTGTCAGACAAATAATATGAAAATTGCTAAGTCTTTTGACTAAGATTTGGGGTGATCCAAGTCTGTACCCCAAGACTCTTTTAATATGGTCCACTTCCAATTGTGTTAACCAACCACAGTTGATTGGCACCCCTCAGGAATACTTATTCTTCAAAGGGCATATAAACTATGAGTCCACCGCCAAGAGGGGTCTTTGACCTAAGAGAGATGGCCAAATGACCATCCTTTTATTAATAAACATGCTGGAATTATTAATTAAAGGATTAAATTACCTAGAAACTTTTGTCTCTTGGAATTTTTTAATCATCACAAATATGGGTGTGTGGTTCTGAATAACTAAAACGACTTTAAAAGAATTCAGGCTCAGATATGGGATTTGCTACAAATTTTTTGTTTTTGCTTTTTAGTTTCTTTCCAATACTCACATTCATAAAGATTCCCTTCCAAAAATTCAGTACCTTAGGACTATAAATATACAAGAATCCCTTAAGTAGAATTACTTTTCTTGACTCATTTTTTCTGAGAGTCACCTATTAATTCAAGATTAACATGTATTGTGGAACGAAAGGATCATAGTATCATAGATTTAAAACTGGAAGGAACTTTAGAAACCATCTTGTCCAAGTTGGTCATATCACACAAGGAAACTGAGACCCAGACAAGTGAAGAGACTTGACCAAAGTCATGTAGGAAGTAGCAGCAAAGCCATGGCTCCTTCCACCTCACAAAAATCCTCAAGGTGACCCCAAAGTATAACAGATTGGGGTTTGTTTCAAGAATCTGGAATATCATTCCTAGGGAACATTCTTTGGGGATGCCAGAATAGTTACAGGTACTGTTATACCAAATCAATTGACCAAAGGTCATTCCTTTGTCAATTCATTATTTATAAGCAAGGTGTTGTTTGTTTGGTTTTTTTTAAAATTTATGTCTTTCCACTACATTCTCCAGATGAAAAGTTCATCACAGTTTGCTCTCATGGGAATGATCATGTTGCTTAAAACAGATTCTAATGAATGACAATCTGCTTGGAAGGAAGAATGAGCAAAGACGAAACAACTGTGGGAAAAGTTTTAATCCTCTTTGGGGTTAGAAAAATAACATTATACTGAATTGACATACTTGTGACTGTTTATGAAATTTTTCCTGTGGTTAATTTTTCACTCTTTGAATGAATTAGACCTTTAAATGATCATTAAATATGGTTTTAAAAAATTACCTCTGAAATTTTACTGTAATAGGTTATAAAGTTTATAAATGTACTCTAAATATCCAGATTTTAAAACGAATCTGTGATCTCAGCAATATGGGTACTCCCTCCAGGGATGTGGATCCCAACCCACCATGCCAATCAGAGCACCAAAGAATTACTTTATAGAGTAATAAAATAATAATGAAATTTATCTGTTGAACAATAAGTCAAGAAACTCAAATGAAATAATGAAAAAAACTAAGAAGAAAGAGACCTAGTAATACCTGATCTCAAACTATACTACAAAGCATTAACTGGCAAAGTGATTTGGTACTGGTTGAAAAACAGAGAGAGGTTTATCAGTGGAACAGATTAGATACACAACATACAGAAGCAAACGCAGTAATTTAATGTTCGGTAAGTCCAAAGACCACAACTATTGAGATAAGAACTTACTATTCGACAGAAACTATTGGGACAACTAGAAAGGTATGTGGCAGAAAATAGGTTTAGATCAATACCTCACATTTTATGTCACAACAAGCACAAAATAAATACACAACTTAGATATGAAAGTTCACATCATAAACAAGAGTAGTAAAGAAGAAATTGCCTTTGAGATGTATGAATAGGAGAACAGTTCATGACCAAATAAGGGACAGAGAGAATCATAGAAGTTTAAATAGACAAATTTTTTTTTGCTTTAAGTTTTACACAAACAATATCCTACTGGAAAAATAATACATAAAAGGAATCTTAAAAGGAAAAGCAGAACAGAAGAGGAAGGGGATATTGGAGGAGTACAGCCTTGTGGGAAATGAAGAAATGACTGTCTGCCTTGTACACCCTCCTTTAAATGAAATTCTGGGAAGAGTCCTCTTTATGGGATGGAAAGGTGCCAGAAACAGAAGGCACTTTCAAAATGTAGGTTCCAGGGCTAAAGTAATCTTCAAGGATGAAGAGGTTTCTGAGGCATGATGGAGAAGTCCAGAGGAATACAACCTGATGGGAAATGAAGAAAGACCTCTATGAACTGATTCAGGATGAGGTGGGCAGAAGCATGAGAACAATTTATATAACATTTATAAAAAACAAACAACCTTAAAAGTCTTAAAAACTTAAAGCATAGCAATTATCAGCCACATTCCAAAACACCAGAAATACTAGCCACCCCTTGAAAGAGAAGTGATAGATTCAAAGTGCAGAATGAGATGTACGTTTTGGGACATGGACAACATAGAAATTCATTTTGCTTGACTATGTGTATTTATTTTGAGGATCTTGTTTTCCTTTGTCTTTCATGGGGAGGTAGATGATATGGAGAGAAAATACATTCTTAATAATTGGAAAAAAATTGTGTAAAATTAGTAATACATAAAACAACCCAATCACCTGTTTTCATCAAGAGGTAGATACCAATGGTGCATATAGACGGATCATCAGTCATACCTCACTCTTACCCTGTGTCTAACCCATTTTCTTTCTCTATCATATGTTTATTTGAGAGAAACCTTATATACTGTTTCTTTTATTCAGTTCTTTATTTATAATATGTTAGTGCCTCCACACATCTACTATTACCCTTTTGGTGTCGCTCAGTTTCAGTTTTGTATTGTTTCATGACTTAGAGTCACATATCACACACCACCCCCATTCCAAAAAAAGTTATTAAACAGAGAGATCTTTGTAATCCAGGTTTGACTGGGATGGTCCCAGCCCCCAGCACATACATACATACATACATATATACATACATATATATATATACATGTTAAAATTCTACTAACCCAGATACATGTTAAAATTCAACTAACCCAGAGAGTAGACATTACCTCCCATCCCAACCACTTGCTTGCTGTGGCATAGTTACAGTTAAATTCCTTCATCCCTCGATTCTTACTAGGTAACTCAGAAAATACCCTAATTTCAGGGGTCTAGATTTCCCCATTGCTCTCCTCCACAAATGACAGGGCTATCTCTTATAGCGTCGTATCTAATGGCAATGTCTTTTTGTCTAAAATTCTATATGACATTGAGCTCTGAGTGTCTATGGAGCCTTTCATCAGCGTACAACTTGTTGTATATGCAAGCTAGTCTTGCCAATGGAGTTAAGGACAATTGTGGGGAAGGGAACACCTTTCCATGCTTCCCATTGGCATCTGTCTCTCTCTCATTGTACTGTTATTCTTCAGGTATGATTCCCTCCCCTTTTGTCCTGTAGTATTTATTTCAGGAAGAAGTTTAATGTCATTAAAAGAACTTTAGTTTGACCTTGGCAATGCAACTCATTCGCCTGCTGGTGATTAATTCTAGACCCAACTAAGTTTCCATTTTCAAACTTTGTCCAAGATACATACCTTGATGGATACGTACTAGGTTTTCATTCAACTGTATACTGTGGATTGAGCAATGTGTATTCTTCACCCATTTTTTGTTTTCCTGTTTGGATAGTTTGACCAAACTCTTTAGGGTGACTGTAGATTGAATTCAGGAGGCTCTTCAGTGTTCCAGTGCAATCTGTATAATGTCATGTGTAAACAGTCAACATCTATGGGGAATCCTTTTCCACTTTGGATTCTTCACTGGATGTCCCCTATCAGAGTTATGATTCCTTTTGGTAAGCATACATTTCCCTGTCTTAATCCTTACCTGATGTTCATATTCAGAGGTGGCAGAATGAGGTTATCTCTGTTGTTACATCTTCCAAGGAAATTCATATTTGTTCAAGATTTATGTTTTTCTTTTGCTCTCCCAGAGGAATGGTGGGAGGCAGGGGGAGGGAGAGGAGAGAAGAGAAAGCAGATTTGTGTTAACTCAAAAAGTTTAATTTAAAAAAAACCAGACCCCAACAGGAAAGGGAAGGTAGTTAGATTAAGCAAATATATCTCAATTGCTTGACTATGTATATTTGTTATAAGGCTTTAATTTTTTGTTGTTATGGGGGAAGAAAAAAAGGAGCTGAAAAGAAAATTAAATGCTTGTTAATTGTAAAAGAAAATTAAAATTAATTAAATTAATTTTAATTTTTGAAAATGCTTAAGAGTTACAGTGTTAGGGAAAAACATTTAAAGTGACATTTTGTTTTACCATATAATGTGCTTTTCCATAGCTAATAATCAATGAACACTGTGGAATTGTGTACAGTCTTCATGTCTTCCTCTACCACAGGGATCTAAAAGCACTTATTGCCCAAAGGTCCAACACTGAGAACCACTAGCTGCCTAGCAAACATTCTAGGCTACCTTGAACTTGTAGAATGGTAAGTAGTCCTTGCTAGTTATCTCGTTCAAGGTCTAGTAGTCACACATCCAGGTCTTCCATGAGCCAAATGATTTCTAAATGTTGAGGTACGGCTACACTATCATTAACAAAGATGTAAGCCCCCTTCTCCCTGACAATAACCAGCTTAAACTGTCTTCCTAGTCTCATGAAGCTGCCAGTATGCAGGAATGAAAGGAAAGCAGCCTCAAGGTTTGATAGCCAAAGCTAATGGAGCCATGACCAGCAGGAGTGTTCTTAACCTGCAGCCAATATCTCCCAGCCCCAACCCCAACCCCTGCCATCCTAACTTCTGTCTCTTGCTCTGGGAATAGTAATCATATCAATTCTACTAGTGCTGCTAAATAAACCACCCTATGGCTCAACTCATAGTCCCTGTGACTCCCCAGAACAGCACTCCTTTGCCTGACCCTAACTCTCCTATATGTTTTATGTTCTCCTATTAAAATATAAACTCTTTTAGGGCAGGGACCCCCTCTGTTTTACATTTGCATATTCATCACCTAGCAAAGTGCCTGGCAAATAGTAGGCACTTAATAAATTCCTTTTGATGCATTTGTTCATTCACACCACCTTCCCCATCTCTATTTTCCCTATTCTTTACTTCATATCTTAACCTTGGCACCATGTATTACATCACCCCTGGCTATGCTTGGCTCAGTCTAGGGAGCATTTTCTTAGAGCAGTCTTTGCGAAAACATCAGCCAGAGCTGCTAGGGACAAGTTCAAAAAAGTACATCTCCATTCAGTTATCACAAGGGTTGTCTATTGAAAATAATAAGTAATTATTATTTGGCCTTTTGTTTTATATATTAATGTATATATTTCAAGGATATGTAATTTCATCTTTATGGTTATCCCCTGTATTAACCTAAATTACAACCCTTTCATGTTTTAGTAGGCAGGTTTTATAAAATACTAATAATTAAAAATCCATTGCATTATAACCAATTTTCTGTCAGTTAGACTCTTCAGATTTAAGTAGGTGGATACTTAGCTGACAAATACACAGCACTGATAACCTTGTATTTAAAGTTTGATAAGACCCACTAACTCTTAAATTCCACAGGCATTGCTTTTAAGAACCCAGGATTACCTCTATTTGCTGAAAAAGAATCAGGATAAAATGTTAGTTGAAGATTAAATCCATCAACAAAATGCACAAATCACGAATAATTGGTCACATATATGTATGTATATATATTCACATATATGTGTGTATGTATGTATAACAAAAGATCTCAATGTGGGGTCAAAGGATTGTAAATGATGTCTTCTCCCACATTATTCATCTTCCATATGCACATCTGCTACCATAGGTGTCAAGGGCAGGATCCTCATTGTCTCTCCCTTCAGAGGAAGTCCCAGAGAGAAAACTCTATGACAAATATTCCAGAAAGAGAAGAGATTGAGAATGTCTCTGTCTTTAAAATTGTCTTTACTTTTAAAGTTTCTACCTTTAAAGACTGCTGAAGAGGTACCCCCCTTGGGTCAGTAGTCAATTGTCTTTGACATGGGCAATCCTCCAACCTGTCAAACAGACCTGTGAACCAAGGGAATTGTATAATCATCCCAAAGTCCCAGGTTATTTAGCCGTAAGGCAGTGCTGGAAGTAGTCCAGTGGAGTTCACCTCATTCTATGAATGTTCCGTGAAATGGCCCTGATCCATATAGATACATACACGTATATGTACACTTGTACACATACATTTGTGTATACATACACAAATAAAAGTTTAGACTATTCTAAGATTCTCATATTTTAAAAAATGTTTTTTCTCTGATTTCTAAGGGCAGCCAGGTGGTACAGTGGATACAATGCCAGGCCTGGAGTCAGAAAGACTCATCTTCCTGAGTTCAAATCCAGTCTCAGACATTTACTAGCTGTGTGACCCTGGGCCAGTCATTTAACCCTGTTTATCTCAGTTCCTCATCAGTAAAATGAGCTAGAAAAGAAAATATCAAACCACTCTAGTATCTTTGCCAAGAAAACCCCAAATAGGGTCAGACATGACTGATAATAAAAGGCAAAATTTTTGACAAAATTCTTGTCTCGTGGTGAAATTCAAATTTGTTTTTAAATGTTTTTGGAAATGTTGTTTTGGAAATGCAATTCTATTTTACTAACCAGTTACAAGTGTATGGGGGAGGAAACCTTTTTGTAAGAAGGAAAATATAAGCTCAAACATAATTTACGAAACTTCTAAATGTTTAGCTCTGAAGTAGACTTTAGGGATTATATTTTTTAGTTGAGGAAATGGAGTCCCAGAAAGATGAAATGATTTGCCCACAATTGTGCAATTAGTGGCAGAACATGAATTAGAACCCAGGTCTCCTGACAACTAGGCCAACAATTTGTCCTCTCTGCCATGGTGTTCACAGGTTCTCTCTATCTATGATTTGGGTCTAGTCATAAAATAAAATCCATCACATTATTGTTCAAAGATCAAGACATCATCATTATTCTTACTTTTTACAGGTCTCTACCAAGTAGTCTTTTGGGGAGCTTGACAGATTAAATGACTCTCCAGAAAATATTATTTATGGAGTCCTTCAGAGCTTAGAAAGCCCAGCTCCATAGACCCTGCCACTGCCACCTCCATGCCACAATTTTCTCTTGTTCAGAAGAAAGAATAAACAAGAAGACAAAACAACTGGGAATTTTTTAAAGCACAAGATACTTTCCAAGAACCACAGAGGCAAATCCACTTCATCTCTTCCTAGCTCTTTGTTCTTTAATGGGTCTCCCCTTAGTCTACACCATGCATTGCCTGACCTTGGTGATTGTACAAGGATGGTTCTAGGTACAATGCCAGGAATCGTGCCAGTGAGACTGTCATTTTCCCAATTCACTGGGGTTAGGGGAACTATTTTTCTCCTTTCCTCCTTCATAGAATGACACAAAAGGACATCTGGGATTGTCCCACTCCTACCCCTAGAGAATTGAACAGAGTATGTTTTAAGCACGTAATCAGTTCATGTGGGAAGTATTGTTCCCATGGGATCTTTGGCAGGATCTTTCAACTTTAAACAATATATGTGGGAAAGAATTGAATGTGGGAAAGATATAATAAGATTTCATTCCATATAGGTATAATTTCTTTTTTTAATGAAAAGAATATGTAGTAAACAGTTCCATATTTTTCAGTCCTTGGGTCTGAGCCAAATTGAAAAATAGCTCTCAGGGTGACCCCAAGTCTTTTGAGTCTCCTTTCAATGATTCTTTGGTGAGAACCACATCTTAAGAAGTTTCCCTTGTTATGAAATGGAGAAACTGTATGTGCAGACCTGAGTAGTGTGGCCTTGTCATTAACACTCCCCAGCTGTCTCAAGACATATGACCTTAAGATAAAAGTGATGCAAAACATCCCCTGGCCTAGAAGTCATTCTAATAAGCACTGGGGCATGAGAGAAGAAGGAACTTTCTGTGACTCTTAGCTATTGCCTAAGTACCAAAGGAAGGAACACATTTCCCAGTGGGTATAGTTTTAAAGGTAATATGGGAGGATGTGAACTCTGTCTGGTCATCAAGAATATCCAAAGCCTTGTTTCCTTGTAGCTCACTCGTGAACAAGGTCATTCATTTTCATTTTGAAAATGAAATACAGTCTGTACATGTGCTTTCTGTCAAGGCTTTGCTTTTTAGGTCATCAGCTGGGGAGCAAAGGCAGAAATAGGAACTTCTCCAGTGATTTGTTCATAATATTTTCCCATTCAGAACCGGATCAAAAGAGAGGGTGGTTTTTATGGGAAGCATTAGAAAACAATAAATATTATGCTATTGAGACCTCAAAAAATTCCATCAAACAAATGACTTAGAATTGAAGAAACTTAGACTGGATGTTTAGGGATTAAAATAACAGAGTTGACCTTTTCCTAGTTTGATTACTTTATTTAAAAAGATGTGACTTACTCTGATGTCTTATTACAATGTGGAAGTACCTATTACAATGTGGAAGTACCTCCAAGAATTGAAGAATGTGCCAGGGCAGCATAAGATCTGAGAGGGTTCTTATAGGCTGCAAATTTTGGCCAAAAATTTTTTTAAAATGAGACTGCTATTACAGAACTAAATGACTGAGAAATTCATCAGCAGCAAGTTAGCTACCGGGTAATGAATTCTTTGGTTCAGGCACCTCACATAATAAAAACAAAAGAGATATAATCTGAGTCAGTTCCTTCTTCATGAGAGGAAGATGGATTCAATTTCAAATATGATGTGAATATTTGAATCTTACTAATTGCAAATTGGATAATATATCTCTTTTGTTTTCCTTTCTGTTTGTGTGTTTCTTTTCACTATGGGACCAGAAGCCAAGGTCATTAAGGGTGAGTGCAGCAGGAAACAAGTTAAGGAAGAAAAAATAGTCCTGGGACATGTGAACTACGTGGATTTTCTCATATCTCATCCCAAACAATTCAGATATGTAAGCTTTTACAGTTGATCTGCTATATTTTCATCTTGTCCTGTGGGTCAATTTGTTAGAACCTGATGACACGTGGAGTCCCCCATTTGAGACAAGTTAACTTCAAAGAGAAAAAAAATCTACACCACCAGCTATACTCCTAAACCCAGATAGTTATCTCATAGAATGTCTTTCACATTGTTTCATGAGAAGGATAAGGTGAAAAACAGTTTATGCATTTCTCACTGAAAATGAATCAGTGATTTCATCTGCAGACTTACAAATCCGGAAGATTCCCACCCCATGGTATTCTCTCTCTGAAAGTTGTCTCTGTCATTCCTAAGCAGCCTTCTCACACTAGAAAAGCTCTGCAGAGGTAGCCCTTTCGTCTGACTGGTCAGCTGTTCTCAGAAGTTCCATTTTTAAGGAAGTATTCAAAACATCTATGTTTACTCCATTCCTCTCCAGGATCCACTTCTGAGTAGATTTCTTTTTCCACCATACATACCCCTGTACAGATACCTCACCCCATTTTCAGCTTCATCTTATGTGTCTTCCCCAATGAGAGCGTATGCAGGGAGTAGCTTTGTTTGTATTTGTATTTCAGTACTTGACACATAAGTGCTTAAAAAATGCTTGGGTTTTTTTAAATTTTTATTTTAGACTCAAACACCAGAACACAAATATAGAATAGAGAAAATAAACAAAAACATATCATAAACTTAAATATTAGAACTTAAATACAAAGTAAGAATGGAAAAAAATCATGTCATATGCATAGCAGAGAATAAGAGAGAACTCAAAATATGTAACAATAAATTTTCATTTCAAGAAAGCCTATATGATAAATAATGCATGTCATGTTGAGAACTCTCCACCTTTTCTTTGCTTCCTTCTAATTTCTCTTTTGCTCTCTGTTGTGCACTTTTTTAAACTTTGTTCTCCCCTCTCCCCCAAGAAAAGGGAGTTTGGATGTTTTTCTACAGCTATAGCTATATACATACACATTTACATATAGACATATTATATTTGTTTTTATGCTTATGCATATCTCTTGTTTCCTATTCCTCCTGTCTTCTCTACTTATACCTGCTACCTTGCCCTCCCACTATCTGCTTATACCCCTCCAAGGATCCCTCACCTATCCTTCCATTCCCATAAATCTAAACACCCTTCTATGCCCCCCTTTTACCTATTCCCTCACCTTTCCCTCAAAAGATTCCTTCTTTGTCCTCTCTCCTTCCCTATCCCCTATCATTTTATTTCTTCTGAATTTAGAAGATTTCTATACTCTTCTGCATATGTATGTATTGTTCCCTCTTAAATTCATTCCCAATGAAAGTAGGTTACCAGAACTACTAGCCCTCCTTCCCCATCTGATTCCTCTGTATCCATTCTTCCTCTTGCCCTTCATTTGTATAATATGATTACTCTTTAGCTGTTCCTAAATGGTTTTACTTTTAAAATTTATCTTACTCAGTTTTACCTCAATTTTTCTTATGAGCTACCCAATTACTAATAAGAATCTTAGATATAAGTTTTACATTTTACTTACATAAAAAGTCAACGGTCTGTCCTTATTGAATTCCTTTATAATAAGTCTTTGGTATGTACTTTATATTTCTCTTGGCTCTTGTATGTCAAATCTTCTATTAAGTTCAAGTGTTTTTGTAAAATAGTCTTTAAAGTCAGAAAGTTGATCGTGTCCATTTTTTTCTATTCAAGATTATGCCTAACTTTGCTGGGTATGATATTTTTGGCCAGAGCCCCAGTTCTTTTGCTCTTCGACATATAGTGTTCAGGATATGTGGTCCTTTAATGTCTTCACTGCTAGGTCTTGTGTGATTCTAATTATGGCACCATCATATTTGAACTGTTTTATTCTTGTTGCTTTTAGGATTTTATCCTTGATCTGGGGCTTTCAGATTTTGAATATGATATTTCTATGAGTTTTGCTCATAGGATATCTTTCAAGTGGCGATCGATGAATTTTTCTTCTATTTCTGCTACCCACCCCCACCTTCTAATGCTTCAGGACAATTTCTTTAATTATTTCTTGTATTATTATATCAAAATTCCTTTTTTGATCACAACTTTCAGTTATTCTGATTATTTTTATGTTTTCTCTTCTTGATCTATTCTCCAAATCTGCTGTTTTTCTTATAAGATATTTCACTTTCTCTTATATTTTTCACTATTCATATTTTGGTTAATTATTTCTTGATTTCTTATAATTTCACTGGCTTCACTTTGCCCAATTCTAATTTTCAAGGTGTCATTTTCTTCCTTAAGAGTCTGGATCTCCTTTTCTAGTTGGTTGGCTTTCCTTTCATAATCTGCTTATTTTTATTGGATTATTAATTTTTTTATTTTTCCTCCATCTATGTCATTTGAATTTTAAAGTATTTTTAAAAGACCTATGAATTCTTTTCAGGCAGGTGACTAGTTGATCCTATTCTTTGGGGGTTTTTTATTTCAATATCCTCCTCTGAAGATGAACCCCAGTCTTCTCTATTCCTATAATAGCTTCTCTATTCCTATAATAGGTTGGATTCTTTCTCTTCTGCCTGTGCATTTTTTTTTTTTTGTGGTAATAGCTTAATTTTTGTTATCACCTCTAGCCCTGGGGTATGGGGGATGGTGCCTCGACTCAGTCAGGGACTTTCTGCCCCACTGCTTCTGCACTCACGAGGCATGTTTTGGTTCCTTCTTCCCCTATCTCCACCCCCCTGCTCTTTGCAGTGCAGCTGGATCTGGGGTTCCTTGTCAGCAGAGATCCCCTTGATCTTCCCCTCACTATTCTGTAGTAAAAGTTTCTGTGGCTGGAGTCAAGGCAGCCTCTCAAACCAACTAACCTCAGGGCTTGTTGTTTGATGTTTAAGAGGCTCTGAACTATTGTTAAAGGAGATCCTACCCTGGAGGTGTTTACAGGGGCCAAACCTCATCCTGGGATTTTTCTTCTGATCTTCTCAAATTGTCCCAGGAAGATCTCTGTTTTGCCCCTATTTTTATTTATTTTTACCTGGACTTTGTTCCCCCTAAGGTGCTCTTTTATCTCTTTTGTGGGGGAAAATCTTGAGAACTTGGAATTTTCTGCCATCTTCCTAGAACCCTCTCTTAATAAATGCTTGTTGACTTGACTTGGATCTGTGATCAAAATGATGTAGCTACCAACTCCAGTAGGTGTAGATGGCATTCCATTTAAACATTTTCATTACGTGTGACAAGTCTTCTTCATGTTCTATATGTCTGCCACGGAATATGTACCCATCATGATGGTACTAGGAGTTCTCTTCAAGTTTGTTGATATCAAGTTATATTAGTAAGGCTCCTAAATGGTCCATTTGTTATCTCTCACTCCTGCTATGTGACCGACCAACCTCATTTTTGGGTCATATACATTTCTGGTTTCTTTTTACATTGTCATATGGGTATTTTTTCATTGATAACACAATGCATCCCATTTATAACCCAAATAGGTCTTTCTGTTGCTCTTTGGTACCTCCAAATTTTAATTCTTTAAGGACTCGGAGGGTTTTTTTCCTTTCAGGGAGGTTGGAGTCCTTTAGAAGCACTGTATAATTTCCCAACTCCAAACCAATGCACTTTCTCTTTCCTATTCAGTGCACCATCCATCTGCAGTATCTTCCTAAGGTCTATATACTGACAGACCATTTATTCTACTTGTACTTTTAACTATATATTATAATCTGCAACTCTGTGGGAGCACCAGTTTGTGAAGCCAACTCCTCTACTCCTTCCACTAGATCACACATTACTATACATTGATTTATATTCAAATGAATGCAATTTCCTACTTTTGGTCATCTGGTATAATTGTATGATGTTATCTAGTTTTTTTTTGCCAATATCACTCTTATAAGGGAATGGGGCCACCTAGTGGCTAGTAGATGTTTCAGCAACCATTTTCTCACGCACAGAGAATATTTTGGCATTCATTCTTAAATCATTTTTCCGGAATAGGTCTTACTGGAGTTGATGCCTAAGAATATCAGGGTCTTTTGTCAACCCATTGTGGAAGATACAAAAGTATGCTCTGAAACAGATGTTGTCGAAGTAATTCTTGCAGGAGACTGGGGAGGGGGGATAGGAAGGTAGAAGTATAAGGGAGCAACTTCAGAGTGCTGATTTAAGTCATTTGGGTCCCACCTGTTGCAGCCAAATAGACTTAGGTTTGGATTATTAATTATTAATTGCATATAGTAGGGGCAAGACCTCCTTGTCTATCTTCATCTTTTATCCAGTTCAACTCTACACTATCCTTGAATTCCTTGTCACTAACAATACCCTGCCACATCTCAACCATGAATTACTCTGCTGTTTACCTCATTCACTCCTTTTCACTAGCTGCTGGAGGAAATCACAAAGGCTTATTTGGATCACTACAAAATTATGTTACATTATCTCAATTGAGTCTTTACTATGGTAAAGCAATGCTTTTATAACTCTCTAATTGTTTGCTATCCCAATGCCACAGTAGCTACTTTCATTCCTCCTTCAGGTACCCAAAGCAACACCCCGCCCCCCATTCTCTAATCTGAGAAGCTTGCTTCATAATTCATCCTCCAAAACTGGTGTCATTTACCATAAGCTCCCTCTTTTTCTTTACTCCTCTTCTCAAATCACTCAGGCAACCTTCCCTACCATCTCCTTTACTCCTGACAAATCCCTCTACATTTATTCCTTGATCCTATCCTACTATCTTCTCCAGCAGAACTACTATAATCACTCCATCCCCACCCTCACCCACCCTTCTCCCTCTGCCCAGGTTCCTATGCACAGCTTACAAAAATGTCAATATCTGTCCTATTTTCACTAGAAATGCCCAACACAACGAGTTATCAACGCCTATCTCTCCTCTTCTTGTCTAGGGTTCATGAGAGGGCCATTCACACTGGATTACTCCACTCCATCTCCTCTCATTATTTTTTAAACCTTTTGTAATCTGAATTCTGAACTCCTCATCTAACTGAAACTGCTTTTTCCAGTTACCAATGAACGTTTAACTGCCAAATCTAATAGTTTTTTCTCATTCTATCTTTGAAAACTTTAACACTGACAATCACAATTTTCTGGACATTTTCTCCTTTCTAACTTTTTGTGACACTGTTCTCCCCTGATCTTCCTACCTCTTAGACTACCCTTCAATATTCTTTACTGGATGTTTATCCTAGTTATAGTCACTAACTAGTAGTGTCCCACAAGGCTCACTCCTGGGCCCTCTTTTTTTTTCCCTTTATATCACTTAGTGATTTCATCGACTCCCATAGACTCAGCTATCATCTCTATGATTCCTACCCCTAGATACCCAACCCTAATCTTTCTCCTCCATGGAGTTTTCTTGGCAAAGCTGCTGGAGAGGTTTGCTTCTTACTTCTCCAGTGGATCACCTTTTTTCAGAACTCTCTACTATAACCTGCCTATCTTGGGTAACCCTGCATGAAATATTTAATAGTTTCAATGAGCTACACAAGTCCCTCCACCACAACAGAGCAGTAATCCATCTACCTCTGCTTCACTGACTGCTCTAAACCCTTGACTTTGTGGATCACAACAAAATGTGGCAATTCCTCAAAGAGATGGGAGTACCAGATCATCTTAACTGTTTCCTGTAAAACTTCTATATAGGCAAGAAACAACTAGAACTGAACATGAAACAACTGGTTGGTTTTAGATTGGGAAAGAAGTACAAGATTATACATTATTACCTTATTTATTTAACTTATATGCAGTGTATGTCATGCGAAGTGCCAGGCTGGATGAATCAAGAGCTGGAATTAAAGTTCCTGGGAGAAATATCAACAATCTCAGACATACAGATATCACTCTAATGCCAGAAAGTGAAGAAAAATTAAGGAATCTCTTGAGGAGAATGAAAGAGGAAAGTGTAAAAGTTGTCTTGGAGCCTAATAGCCAAAAAAACTAAGATTTTGGCAACTGGTGCCATCACTTCCTGGCAAATAGAGGGGAGAATAGATGAAAGCAGTGTCAAATTTTATATTCTTGGGTTCAAAGATCATTGCTGAGAGCAACTGTAGCTACAAAATTAAAAGACACTTGCTGCATAGGAGGAACTCTATGGCAAATCTAGAGAGCACACTAAAAAGCAGAGACATAACATTGCCAACCAAGTTCTATACAGTCAAATATATGGTTTTCCTAGTAGTAATGTATGACTGTGGGAGATGGACTGTAAGGAAAGCTGAATGCCGCAGAGTCAATGCTTTTGAATTGTGGTATTGGAGAAGACTTTTGAGAGTCCCTTATACAACAAGGAGATCAAATCAGTCTATACTTAAAGAAATTAATTCAGACTATTCACTGGAAGGTCAAATACTTGAGCTAAATAAAGCTTAGATACTTTGGTCTCATGAGAACATGGAACTCACTGAAAAGATCCTGATGTTGAGAAAGATTGAAAGAAAAAGGAAACAGTGGAAGATGAGATGGATAGAGTGTCATGGAAACAATGAACATGAACTTGAACAGACTTTGAGAGATAGTGGAGGCTAGAAGGACCTGGCATGCCATAGTCCATGGGGTCATAAAGAATCAGACATGACTGAACAACTGAAAAATAACAAATCTCTCTCCTGAGATGTAGTCCCACATCACCAGCCTCCTCTCAGACATCTTAAACTGCATATCCCATTGTGGCAGCAAGATGGGTGGGATTTGTTTGGTTAGTATTTTACTTTGGGGGTTTACTTATGACAAGGATCTTGTGATTTTCTGGTTGAGACTCTGAGTGGACATATGTTCAGACCCCCCTGATTGCTCAGATGTAAAGGGTCTCTCGATCCAGGGATGTATGTAAATTGTAAGGCAATGTTGCTTTGATTCGGGTAGTAAGAGCCATGTCTATTAGTCTTTATCTCTCTGCTTATATTTTTCTGTATGTTGAACTGATTAAAGTGATTGTTGACTCCTCAAAAGCTGCCTTTCCTTTTATAAATGCAGATTTAAGAACCTGTGATAGTCTGCCTCCCTGTGTATGTTGGGGTACATAGTTATATACCCATAACTATTTCAAATTCAGTATGCCCCAAACAGAACTCAATAATCTTTTTCTCCAAATCTACCCTCTTCCTTCCCAACTTTCCTGTTCCTATAGAGGGCATCCACAGTCTCCCAGTCAGACTAACAACCTGGGTGTCATCCTCAACATATAACCCACATATCCAATCTGTTGTCATATCTTGTCATTTTCCTTTCACAGCATCTCTCATATATGTCCCCTTCCCTCTACTTACAAAGCCACCTTTCTTATATAAGGCTCTCATTACCTTTCACCTGGATTGTTGTAAAAATCTTCTAATTTGTCTCCTTGCCTCAAGCCTCTCCCTGTTCTAATCTAACTTCCACTTAGCTGCCAGAGTGATTTCCCAAAAGCATAGCCTTACTATGTCACTCAATAAACCATAGTGCCTCATGTTTATCTCCAGGATCAGATATAAAATCCTGTGTTTGGCCTTTGAAGTCCTTTACAATCCAACCCTTCCCATCCCTCCAGGCATCTTATACTTCTTTCCCTTCTATGCACCATATGATCTAGTTATACTAGCTTACTTATTGTTTGTCACTCAGTGCTTAAGTTTACCAACTCTGTGCATTTGTACTGGCTGTCCCTTGTACTGGGAATCCTCTCCCTCCTCCCATCTGCCTCTTAGTTTCCCAGACTTCCTTCAGGACTCAGTGCAAATCCCACATTCTGCAGAAGACTTTCCCATTCTCTTTCCCAATTTACCTTTGTGATTACCTTCCCTTCCTACTATAAATATGTTGTATCATGTAATCTGAGCCCCCAAACCCATTGGTATGGGATTCTCTTCTCATTGCTGAGAAGTGCTTGGATGAGGGAAGGAGTTAGCCAAAGAAGAGAAGAGAAATGGAGTTTCTTGGGGCTCTTCAGGTTATTCTGCCTACCACCTTCAAAAGAAAAGATGGACAATTTCAATCCTACTTCAGGTTGCTGAAGGTAAAGAAAAAAAAAAGACATTGAGAAGGAGTTGACATATATAACCTTGATCATATCTCCATTCCCAGCTTACTACACTAGAGACTTTAGGGAATTTCCTCTTGGGTGGGATCTGGTATTCTCTCTTGGTTGAGTTGATACCTTCACCCCCAGTGGGAGAGTTGCTTCTCTTTCTGTGATTTGTTTCCTTGTTAACTTTGACAAGTGGGTTTCATTGTTATTTCTCACATGTACTCATTGTAGAATTAGTATTTGATAGAAAGGAAGGCAAGCCTTAAAATATAAAGCTTAGAATTCTCCTTTCCCCATTGCAGAATTGTTGTTGAGTCACATGTGGTTCTTCATGACCCTGTGGACCACAGCACACTGATACCATCCATGGGATTTTCTTGGCAAACAGAGTGGAATTGTTTGCCATTTCCTTCTCCAATGGAAAACGGAGGTTAAGTGACTTGCCCAGGGTCACACAGCCAGTGTCTGAGGTCATATTTGAACTCAGATCTTCCTGAGTTCAGGCCCAGCACTCTATCCACTGAGCCATCTGCCTCTTTAAGAAATAGTGATCAAGAATTAAACTTGAACCTCAAACCTATAACTACCTACTACAGGTATTTAAATATTTAAGGGAACCAATAGATATAATTCTAGCCTAGAAGCCCCTAACTCTCAGGAGAAGAGAGTGACCAAGCTCCTGGTCGCAACCATCCCGCTTTCCTCTCCTGGCAGGAAATGAAGTCTCCTTTGGAGAAGAGTGGGAAGAAGAAGCGCTAGGAATGTATCGATTCTGCCCCTTGAAAGTCAAATCAAGACACCCCATGCTTCTTGTGGAGAGATAGCTTTGTTATACTTACTTTTTTTGGTTGAATTTGAAAATCTGGTGGATATGAGGTAGTATCTCAGAATTGGTTTAATTTGCATTTCTCGAATTATGAAAGAGCATTTTTTCATATGCTACTGTTGGCTTAGGTGTTTCCTCTGAAAACTGCCTGTTTATATCCTTTGACCATTTACCATTTGTGGATATGACTTTTATTCTTATAAATTTGAATTACCTCCCTATATATCTTAGAAGTTAGCACTTTAGCCCTTCAGCCTCCGGAGCCAACATGGGTCACGATCGCCCCAAGACTGTGAAGAAGGCGGCACGAGTCATCATCGAAAAGTACTATACGCGCCTGGACAATGACTTCCACACCAACAAGCGCGTGTGCGAGGAGATCGCCATCATCCCCAGCAAGAAGCTCCCCAACAAGATCGCAGGATATGTTACTCATCTGAGGAAGCGGATCCAGAGAGGCCCTGAGAGAATCACTGAAGTGGATCCTGATACCAAGGAAACGTTGAAACTCCCGGACTTTGGCAGTTTGCCCAACCTGCAAGTTACCCAGCCCACAGTTGGGAGGAACTTCAAAACACCAAGAGGAGCTGTTTAATGTTTACTTTTTCCTTCTTTCCAATAAACGTGGGAATGCACCCCCCCCCAAAAAAAAGAAATTAGCACTTTATCAGAGAAACTTGCTTTGAGGATTCCACCTTCCTAATTTCCTGCTTCTCTCATAATTTCAACTGCATTGGTTTTGCTTATAGAAAAACTTAAATTAATGTAATGAAAATTTTCCATTTTACCACCTTCAAAACTCTCAATTCCTTGTTTGGTCATAAACTCTGACCATATCCATACATTTGCCATGTAATTTCTTCTATGCTCTTCTAATTTGTACATGATGTTACTCTTTATGTATGAATTATGAATCATGTACCCATTTGGAGCTTGTATGTGTTATAACATGTTGGTCTAGACCTACTTTCTGCCAGACTGCTTTAAAAAAATAGTGAGTTCTTGCCCCAAGAACTGGGAGTTTTAGGTAAATAAAGCATTAAGTTACTGCGCTGGCTAACTTATTTCTACTTGTTTCTGTACATTTTGTACCTAACCTTTTCCACTAATGAACCTTTCTATTTCTCACCCAGTGTGAAATTATTTTGATGATTATAACTTTGTAATACAGTTTGATATCTAGCACTGATGGGCCCCCTTGCTTCCCACTTTCTTTCCATCAATTCCCTTATATTCTTAACCTTTTGTTTCTTCAGATGAATTTTTTCTAGCTAAAATGACAGTTTAATTGGTATGGCACTGAATAAGTAAATTAATTTAGGCAGTATCATAATTTTTATTATATTGGCTTGGCCTATTCATTAGCAGTTACTATTTCTCCAACTATTTAGATCTGCCTTTATTTATGTAAAGAGTGTTCTGTAATTGTGTTAATATAGTTCTTGTATATGCCTTAGCAGATAGGCTACAAAATATTTTTACCATTTAGTTATTATTTTATGGGATTTCTCTCTCTTCCTGATAGATTTTTGTTAGTAACATATAGAAATGCTGATGATTTGTGTGTTTTATTATATATTCTGAAAATTTGCTGAAGTTGTTCATTGTTTCACTTAGTTTTTAGTTGACTCACTAGGATCCACTAAGTAAATTATGATATATTCTTCCGAAGTGACGATTTTATTTCCTCTTTGCCTATGCTTATTTATTGTCGTGTTGCTAGTGGTAGCATTTTAATCACAATATTGAATAGTAATGGCAAAAATGGACATTACTGCTTTACCCCTGCTCTTATTAGGAAGACCTTTAGCTTATCCCCATTCTATATAGTGCTGTCTCTTGGTTTTAGAAAGGTTCTACTTAAGATTTTAAGGAAAGAAATGCTAATTTCTATGCTTTCTCATGTCGTTTTTTAAAAATAGGAATGGGTGATATAGCTTCTCAAAAGCTTTTTCTGCATCTATTAAAACAATGATTTTTGTTTTTTATAATATGTTTTATAATATGTTCAATTACATTTTTCTAATAATAAACAAGTCATTCCTGAAATAAATACAGCCTTGTCATATAGTCTTTATAATTTGTTGTTATAGTTTCCTTAATATTTTGTTAAAATCTTCTGCATCAATAGTAATTAGAGGTGTTGGTCTATAGTTTGCTTTCTCTGTTTTGATTGTCTGCTTTAAATATCAAGATCATATTTATGTCACGAAAAGAATTTGACAGATAGTTTGTGTGGCATTCAAAATAATTGCTCTTTAAATGTTTTGTAGAATTTGCTTGTAAAGCCATATGGTCCTGGTGTTTTTGTTTTTTGCTTTGGGAATTAATTTGTTTTATTCAATTTCTTTTTCAGAGATAGAATTATCTAAATACTCTCCTATTTTCTTAATACGGGTATTTGATACTTTTATAAGTATTCATCTATTTTATTTAGACTGTCAATTTTGTTGGTATATATTTGAATGAGCTCCCAATAATTGCTTTCATTTCTTCTTATTCATTGTAAATTCACCTTTTCATTTTTGATACTGGTCATTTGGACATCTATTTTATGTTTTTCAAAAACAAAACAAAACTGAATAGGTAGTTTTTAAGGAAAACCATTTAAAGTATCAATAGTCATAAGAAGAAGATGTTGCAAATATCAAATAATTAGAGAAATGCAAAATAAAACTCAGTTTATCTTCACAAGAATCCTGTAAGGTAGATATCATTTTACAGATACGGAAACTGAATACTCGAACTCATTTTTGCTTTCCAATAAGGGTTCCCTAATCTTAAGTCCATGAATTTTTTAAAAAATATTTCGATAACTGTTTCAATGTGATTGGATTCCTATGTAATCTTTTATATTTTACTTGAAGCATTTAAAAACTTCTCTGAGAAGGTCTACAGGCACATCACACATGCACACAATGTTGAGAAACCTTGATCTAAGTCCAGGACTCTTGCATTTCTCTAATCAGTAATAATTTAGAAAATTTTTCATATGATATTTCATTGGAAAACTGCCTGTTCTCTGTTCTCTGACCATTTATCAACTAGGGAATGACTTGTATTCTTATGGATTTAAGAAAATTCTTGATTTATTTGAGATATGAGATCTTTATCTGAGAAATTTACTATAAAAATTTTCCCCAATTTTCTGCTTTACTTCTGATATCAGTTACATTTGTTTTATTTGTACAAAATGTAATGTTTAGTTTAATGTAATCAAAATTATCCATTTTATACCTAACTTTGCTCTCTATTTATTACTTATTCATAAACTAAAATCCTAAAAAATACAAAATGATATTCAAAATGATATGCATTTCACCAGGAAATTAATGCATTCTAAATAAATAAAAACAAACACAGCTTCATTTCTAAAATAGTACAGTGTATTCCTACTCCTCTCCACCTGGATCACATTCCCAATACAAGGGGAATTCAGGACTCACCCTCTTCCAGACTTAATCTACTACTGCTATAGTATCGAAATGGATTCAGTTTCTCTCTGTAGCCAAAGAATTGTCTTGGATAGTCTGGAACCTAGATTTCAGTGAAGTACTGAGTCTGTCTACCATGAGGTTCCTATGACCATTATTTTAACCATGTTTATTTTAAAACAGACTTTCAGATCTTAACAGAAGCCCTTCCTTCCTAATCCTGGTCATCGGAACAAATAAGAAAAATATGCACGTCTTTTAGGCACAAAGTAACACTCATAGAGGGCAACTAGGTGGCACAGTGGATAGAGAACCAGGTCTGAAGTTAGGCCAACTCATCTGGCCTCAGACACTTACCACCTGGACCAGTCACTTAACCCTGTTTGCCTTAGTTCATCATCTACAAAATAAGCTGGAGAAAGAAATGGTTAAACCACTCTAGTATCTTTGCCAAAAAACCTCCAAATATGGTCACAAAGAATTAATCACGACCGAAATATTGGGACAAAACGAAACAAAAACACCAAAAGCATAGTCTTTGCATGAGAAAATGATTGCTGAAATACCTATCGGCCACTAGGTGGACCCAGTCCCTTGTAAAATCAATGGCAAAATAATGGCAACTCTAACTAGGTTAATGAAATAAAAACCCATTGGCTAACAAAGTTGGAAGCCATATTCCATTGCATATAAATCTAATGGACAGTAGTAATATTTAAAATAGTGGAAGGAATAGGATACAAAATTAGTCCTACCACGAACTAGCAATCTGAACTTAACCATTTAAGCTGATCTGTTTTTTACTGGGCTGCGGCCACTGGGCCACATTGAAGTACATGTTAATCATGACGCTGACACACACATTGCCAGAGCTAACTCGGTGTTTGGGAGGCTGTGAAGGAAAGTGTAGGAGAGAAGAGGTATTAGACTGACTAGCAAACTGACCTTGGTGTTGTATGCCTGTGAAACCAGCGCCATGCCAGGAAACTGAATCACTTTCACTTGAATTGTCTTTAGGAAGATTCTGAAGATCACCTGGTAGGATAAAGTACTAGGCACTGAGGTCCTTTTTTGTACTCAACTGCCAAACATCTGAACACGAATATAGAAAGTTCAACTCTGATGAGCTGGTCACGTTCAAATACCAAAAGTATGTTTATCTAAAAGACTATTTTACAGAAAACTCACACAAGGCAAGCATTCACATGGAGGTCAGAAGAAACCATATAAGGATACTTTCAAGGTCTTCTGGAAGAACTTTGGGATGATTGTGTGACATGGGAGACATTGGCACAGGACCACCCAGCAAGGTGTGTCCTCAGCAGATAAGGGGTTGAAATAGCTCAAAAGAAACCCAAGATGCACAAATTTAGAGAATCCACCTCAAATGTTCACATGGACCATTTGTGTCCCACCTGTGGTAGAGCATTCCAAGCTCATATTCATCTATTCAGCCAGGGTTGTACAAACTGTAACTTGACCCTAACATAATGGTGCCTTCCCCTTCCAGAACGAAGGACAACAATTAACCTGTTTGTCAAAAAACTGAGAACTTTCTGCAATTGTTGTGAGAATTTTAAAATAAGAAACATATGAAAGCTTTTTTTAAAAAAAAATTAGATACTCTATTAACACCCACACAAATAAAACAACTTTGTATACTCTGTGACATCTCTTGGTACAGAATACTGATCTTGGCTATTGGCAGCTAGAAGCTACTGTAAACTATAATGGCAACCTTGCCACTTTTTCTAATAAAAAAATGTTCCAAGTTACTGATAAATGACTTTAAAATGAACTTTTAGAACATAATCTATTCTTAAGAAGATTGCTAAAATTATTAGTATCAAAGGGTTGCTAACATGAATCAGGAAATAGGGGAAATAGCATTAGTGTAACTTTCAAATCCAAATAAAAAGGATATGGCATTAGGTTACTCACACTTTAACTGCTTCTGTAACATTAGGCTAAGCAGGCTCCTCACCACACACAATGCCAGGTGCCTGAGGGAAAATTTTTAATATCTTCCCAAACTGGCTTATATATGACTATGAAATAATAAGATTCACAAAGACATTAATAAAATTGGGATGAATCTCATCTTCAAGTGGCAAGTTGTCTTAGTTTCAGGACAGAGTAGTTTAGCATTTATATGGCATTTACTATGTGTCAGGCACTGTGTTAAGAACAGTACAGGCGATATCTCATTTGACCCTCACAAAGGTAAGCACTGTTTTCATTGTTCAGTAGTTTCAGTACTGAAACAACTCTTCATTCCCCCACCTGGAGTTTTCTTGACAAAGATACTAGAGTAGTTTACCGTTTCCTTCTCCAGTTCATTTTACAGATGAGGAAACTGAGATAAACAGAGTTAAATGACTTGCCCAGGGTCACATAGCTAGTTAGTATTTGCGCTTGGATTTGAACTTAGGTTTTCCTGTCTCCAGTCCAAACATTCTCTCTACTGTGCCACCTAACTGCCAGAGAAGTTTAAAATTAGTATAGGAGTATAAGCTTATCAATTTTAGTCAGGTGACTGGAGAAATATTTGAGTAGTTTTCGCACTGCTATCTAAGAAGCATCTTATATGTTTGACAGGGAAAGGACCTTACTTACATTGAGGTGAGGCCCAGGCTTTTTCATGGGCAGAGTAGCATAGTTATATATCTAATAATAAACTACTTCTGTGATTCTAGGTAGAGCTCTTCAGAAGTTCAATTAGTATAGAAATAGAAAATGGAAGATACCCTGTCTCTTTAAGACCCTTTCCATATGGAGCAGTTAAGAGTTAAAAAGAAAAGGGGGGGGGGGTGCTTTTATTTAAAGGAAGAAATTTGTTATTATTGTCAAAAGATGTAATAAGAAATTGCCTCCATTATCAATGAACATTTTGATAGTTAATAGAGTGGGGAAAGAACTTGGGTCTAATACAAATTGTGGAAAATGTATATGAAGAAATAGTTTATGGGACTTCAGAAAGTTTTGGAGATAAGATGATCTGTAGTGTGGATTCTACAACCTCGATCTCTTTGTTAACAACATGGAATGATGCCTCACTTGCGTCAGAATGGTTTAATATTATAAATAGCCAGAGAAGTATTTATATTTTTAAAATGTGAGTAATTTTAAGTGTAAAAGAAACACTTTTAAGGGTACTGGTCAGTCAACTAGAATTTATTAAACACCTACTATGTGCCAGGTATTGTGCTAAGAGCTGGGAGTACAAAAACTCTGTATTAAAAGAGCTCACAGTCATACTGCATATTGGGAAACCAATATGCAAACAATCATGTACAAACAAGATAAGCATGCAGAATAAATTGGGGGTAATCTTGGAGGGAAGGCACTAAGATTAAGGACTGGGAAAGGCTTCATGAAAAAGGTAGGACTTAAGCTGAGCTTTAGAGGAAGCCAGGAGGGAGAGATGAGGACAGGGAGTGTTCCAAGCATGGGGGACAGGCAGTAAAAATGCTCTGGATTGAGATGGGTAGCATCATGATTAAGTAACTGCCAATAACACTGGTTTGCAGAGAATGGGAAAGAGAGTAAGGTGTAAGAAGCTTAAAATGGCCAGGTTATGAAGGGATCTGAAAGACAAATAGAGAATTTTATATTTGATCTGGGAAGTGATTGAGAAGTATTGGAATTTGTTGAATAGGGAGGTAATATGATCAGACTTACATTTTGGGGAAATCACTTTAAAGGTGAATTAGAAGATTGTTTCGAGTGGGGAGATCTGAGGCAGGGAAATCAATCAGCATGCCATTCCACTAGTCCAAGTGGGAGACGATGAGGGCTTGTACCAGGGTGGTAGCCATATCAGGAGAACAAGACCTATATAAAAGATGTTTCAATGACAGAATGGACAGAACTTTGGCAACTGATTGTATACCAGGGGTGAGAGAGGAGTTGAAGATAACACCTAGATTGGAAGCCTGAGAGAATGGTGCTGCCCTAAATAATAATTGAGAAGTTCGGATGAGTGGAGTGTGTAGGGGGAAAAATAACGAGTTCAACTGTGGACATGTTAAGTTTAAGATGTCCAGGAATATCCTGTTCAAGATAGCTAAAAGACAACTGCAGATGAGAGACTAGAGGTCAGGAGAGATGTGTTAGAGCTAGGTAAGTATATCTGAAATTCATCTTAATAAAAATGGTAATTGAAATAATGGGTGCTTATAAAACCATTAATAAATAACTGAAACTAGAAAGAATTCTGGCCTGGCTTCAGACATAGGGGACATAGGTTTTGGTTCTATTTCTGCCACTGGCTAGGGTTTAAGAGAAGTCACTGAACCTCCCTAGGGCCCAGTTTCCTCATCTGTTAAAAAAAATGGACTCACCCCCCCCACCCCCACCCCCTGCTATGGTTTTCAGTTAGTCTGAAATTTTGTTTGGTTTTAAAATAGAAAAGGTAATATTGTGGCATGGGAAAGAATGAAAAGATTCTGATTTGAAGAAAGAAAATGTCTTGAAATATAAACACTGTCACTTTGTATGTAAAGAAAATCACTTACCTTCCTTGGGTGCCTGTTTTCCTCAATTGTAAAACTGTAAAATGACAGTTTAGGTCTATATAATTTCTAAGCTCCCTTCTAGTTCTACGATCCTGTGACTGTGCAACATATTCCCTTTATGCTCCTATTATATCTTCCCTTTCTGTAATAAAATTCATTCAATAAGCACTTTCCAGATACTTAATCTCTGTGGGTTTCAGTATTGTCATCTGTAAGATGAGAATGATAAGACTAAGTGATTTCCAAGATTTCGTCCTTCTTTTAACCCTAAAATCCCATGATATAAGTATTCGAGGCAATATTCTCAGTACCTGACAGAAACAAAGATAAATAATTGAACTGAATGATACCTGACTTTGAACAGCTTATCAATTAGTAATGGAGATAAGACATGTACTTAGCATATTTTAAAACAAAATGTTATATATGAATAACAAAACTATAAATAAAATCAGAGAATCAGAGTGCAAAAAGGGGCCTTAGAAATAATCATCTCCCTTTATAGTATCTCTCCTGTTACCTTCTCTCCAATTGTGTCTATAGCTTCAAGGGGTGGCAGTTAGGTGGTACAATGGATAGAGCACCAGTGCAGGAGTTAGGAAGATCTGAGTTCAAATTTCAACTCAGACACTTGACACTCACTAGCTGTGTGACCTTGGGCAAGTCACTTAACCCCACTTGCCTCATCCTGGGTCCTCTCTAGTCATCCTGATGAATATCTGGTCACTGGATTCAGATGTCTCTGGAGGAGAAGTGAGGCTGGTGACCTACACAGCCCTCCCTCACTCAAAACAAAGTCAAGTGCAAGTCCTATCATTATTCCTCTGATGGCATGGTCTTCGGCAAGGAAGGATGAACATACACACAGCTTCAAGAATGGCTCTCAAAAAACTCAGATGACAACTGAATACCCCGTTAAATCTTTGTTCTGTTGTTTTTCAGTTATGTCCAACTCTTCATAACCCCATTTGAGGTTTTCTTGGCAAAGATACTGGAGTGACTTGACATTTCCTTTCCCAGATCATTTTACAGATGAGGAAACTGAAGCAAACAGCTTCAGTGACTTGCCCAGGGTCAGTTAGGAAGTGTCAGCTGGATGAGTCTCCCTAGCTTCAGGTCAAGAATTCTATCCATGTACCACACTGTATATCTTGGGACAGCTCCAGTTGTCTTGACTCTTATCTTGCCACTAGACTTGGATGATTGTAGAAAAGAAAGTTAGGCTGAAGACTCTGTGCAACTCTACCTCTCCTAAAGCCAATTCATGCTCAAGTCATCAAACCATGATGTCACTATCCTCTGATACCCTACACTACTGTGATAGTCTTCTAACTGGTCTCCTGGCCTAAAGGGTTTCTATACTACAACCTATCCCCCATACCTCTGTCAAAATGATTTTCCTAAAGCTCACGCACACCTTTCCCTGTCTAATAAACATCAGTTATCTCTAGGACCAGATATAAACTCCTCTGCTCATTATCTAAAACCCTTCAAGACTAGACCTCAAACCACTAGAGTGTGAAATCCTTAAGAGCAGGTATCTCTTTTTTCTTTGTTTGAATCCCTAGTTCTTAGCACAGTGCCTGGAACATAGCAGGCCTTTAATCAATGCTTATTGACTGCCTGACTTTAACTTTGAGCCCACTGTCCCCAAAGAATGAAGAGGTATATGGGAATGTGTGCCATGTCCCTAGGAGTGACTATCTCTTTCTTGTACACCCACCATGGTCCAGCCAAATTTGTCTTCTATTGTGCATCTATAGCATAGCATCTCCCATCTCTGTGCCATTACCCTGGCTATCCTGTTCCAGACTTAGCACTCATTCCTTGTCCCCCCGTCCTAAGAATTCCTAGTTTCCATCATGGCTTAGCTCAAACTCCTTCACGAAGTTTTTCCTTATTCCCTTAGCTGTTAATGTCCTTTCTCTCCCCACCCCCCATTATCTCATATCCAGTTGGTATTTATTTTTATAGGTACAACCTATTTCATAATGAAAAATAGCATTTGTATACTTCAAGTTTTACAAAGCACTTTACAAAAGAGGAAACTGAAGATTCCCTCTGGGACTCTCCAAATCCAGTCCCTATCCACTGCCCCACCTAAACAGACTGCAAATCCTTCAGGGGGGAGGGATTACCGTATATGCCTTTTGTCTTTGTATCCTGGTAGCACCTAGCACATAACATGTCATTAAAAAATGATTGTTGATGGTTGACTAATGACAGAGCGAAATGAAACGCCTTCTTTTGCCCACAGGTGAGAAGATCCTGGGGCCCGATAACATTTGCCCGGTCACCAGGAAGGCACTGGGCTGTATTTCAGGCCAGATTCTTTCCCTAAATCCCAGGATCCCTTGACTTTCTGCCTTGGGCTTAGAGGCCAGACGGAAAAACTCCTTTACTGAGGGAGAGGGACTGTTTCCTTTTTGTCCTTTGTGTCCCGGCGTACCTGGACCGTACTAGCTTGGTAAAAGATTACCGATTGTGCATGGATGACCGGATTAAAACACCTACAGATACTGCACAGATAAGAAAGATCGAGGGATTTGCCCAAGAAAAAATGTCGCAAGGAAGGTAAGGGAACCTGTATTTCAAGTCAGGTTCTTTCACTAAATCCCAACATCTTCCGGGCAACACCTTCCCGGTTCTATTTCCTGACTTCAAAAAACAAAACAAAACGAAACAAAAGGAAACAACCACGCCGTCCATCCTCGGTCCCGCCCGGCTCACGAGAGTCCGGAGTCCGGGGCAGCCCAAGAGCTGGGGTGCGCACAGCGCAGCCGGAGAACTACAACTCCCAGCAGGCCCCGCGCGGCCTCCCGAGGGCTGGGCGGGGCATGGAGCCGGAGCTGTGCTGAGGTGGCAGAGGAAGGGATCCCGGATGTGGCGGGGCGCCGGTGGCGGAGGAGAAAGAGGCGGGGAGGGCTGAAGATGGATTCCTCCGAGAAGGCAGCCGCCACCTCCTCCCCTCGAGGTCGGCCGCCCCGGGGTAGACCCCCGAAGCTGCAGCGCAACGCCCGCAACGGCGTGGGCAAAGGTGGGGAGAAGACCCCGCATATGGCAGCCTTGATTCTCGCGAGAGGCGGCAGTAAGGGCATCCCCCTGAAGAACATCAAGCACCTGGCGGGGGTCCCGCTCATCGGCTGGGTGCTGCGCGCGGCCCAGGACGCCGGGGTCTTTCAGAGGTGTGCATGCGCAGAGGGGCCCAGGCTGACGGGGAAGGGGCGCGGGGGCGCGGGGGTGCGGGGCGGCTCCCGCCCTCCGACAGCGCCCTCAGGAGGGGGCGTGGAAAGGGTTGACACTGGGGGTTTAGCCCCTTGGGATGACGTGGGGCGGTGCTCAGACCTTCCCTCCCCTTAGTGTCCCACTTAGGAAATAGGGGGGTGGCTGCTTGTCTCCCTGCCCCAGAAGGGTGCGATGAATGAATGAGTGAGGGATGGGTGGATGGATGGATGGGTGGATGGATGGGTGGATGGGTGGGTGGATGATGGATGGATGGGTGGATGATGGATGGATGGGTGGATGGATGGATGGATGAATGAATGAATGAGTGGGTGGATGGATGGGTGGACAGACAGACGAACGGCATTTTATTGAGGCTCACTCCGTGCCAAATACTGTCTGAGGCAATAGGCGATCCGTGTAGAGGTTGGACAAGAGTTAATTAAACTCCATAGACGCTGTCTCGTTGCTTCATGAAAAAGGTGACAGAATGGGGGATCCTCCAGGCTCCGTGTGCTTCTAGTCCTCTTCCTGTGAGTCAGCACAATCTACGGTGCAGCCCATGTTTATACGTGGGTGAGAGACAGGGAAGATTTATGGTGCACAATCTTGATGGCTTTATTGTAATATTCTTGTAATATTGCCCTGTTCAGAGAACTGCCGATGTTTGGCCCTTGATCAGTCATTTCTAATTGTTGGGCCCGTGGTAAATCACCTGAAAAAATTCCTGCCAACCCTTCCTGGAGATAGTCACATAGATGACTAAGGGGAAAGGAGAGAATATTTCTTAGTAATTATGGATTGAAATGCTATAGCTTCAGACAGTGGCCAAATGGCATGTAAATGTATTACTGTGGGAACTGAGGTATTTCCATTTTTTTGTGAAGAGTTGACCTGGTGTAGTGACTCAGAGCTGTTGGTCAGTCCGCAAGCATTTATTATTAAATGTCCACTGGATGTCAGACACTGCTAAAGGCCTAGTATACAAAGAAAGACAGCACACACTCCCTGCTGTCGTGGAGCTCACTGTCTGTTGGAGGAGAGTAGGTGGGAAACAGTTGTGTGTAAACAAGCTATAAAATAGAGATAACCTCGGAGGAATGGCACTAAAATTAAGGAGGACTGGGAAGGGCTTCTTGAGGAAGGTGGGACTTAACTGAGTCTTGAAGGAATGCGGGGAAGCCAGGAGGCAGAGATTCGGAGGCTTGGGGTCCAGTTGAAGAAAATGCCTAGAAGGGAGAGAGCTAGCATTTTCCTCTTGAAATCTAGTGTTACTGGATTGCAAAGTAAGTGGAAGGGTGTAAGATGGATAATATCTTTCCAAGTATTTGGGGGCTAGGTTATAAGGGGCTTTGAATGCCAAACAGAGGACTTTATATTTGATCCTAGAGATAAGAAGGAGCCAGTGGAGTTTATTGAAGTGAAGAGCATAGATTGGAGTGGAAAGAGACTTGAGGCAGGGAAACCGACCAGCAAGCTATGGCAGTAATTCAACAAGATGATACCTCTATCACCTGCACCAGCTTGGTGACAGAGGGGAAAAGGGGTGTCTTTGAGAGATGTTATAAAGGTAAAATCGGGAGACTTTGGCAACAGGTTATGGAGGGCTAAGAGTTTTACATAGTTGGAGATTTGAGAGTGAAAAACAGCAGATATTAGGGCCTGATAGATTTCAGAATTATCAGTAGACAGATGATTACTAGATCATAATGATAACTAGCCGATAACATCACTTATTGAAGTAGTACAAGAGAGAGAAAAGAATGGCCAGGACAGAGCCCTGAGTCAAAAGGGACTGTGCTCACCTCCTCTCGAGCACACTGGCATCTTGACCTTGGGCAATACACTTGATTTTTTTCAGTGCTCTAGGCAACTCCCTAAGAATATAAATGGCAGAGAACGTGCCAGGCAGCGTAGGTACAGGAAGATCATCAAGAGATCCTGTCCCATTGAAGTCATAGGCCCAGCCTTATCTTTTTTCCCAGCTTTTTAGTAGTATGTTGGTATTCTACACCTGGCTCTGTACTTGGCACTTTAAGTTGGTGCTTGAAAAATGTTTGTTCATTAAATGAATTCAAGTGATTTATAAAGGTGCTCTTGTCAGAAGTTCCTTACCCGGCAACTCCCTAAACAAATGAAACACAGGCCCAGTCTCTCTCTGTCCCTAATAGAGACAATAAATCATAGAGAGAGAATGGGAATGCACATAAATTCACAGAAGAAAAAAAAATCCAAGAAAAAGTCTAGGGAAAAAAATAAACCTATGACTAAATGTTTTTATAAAATTGCGCAGGATATGGGTAACAAGCAAAATTTGCTGTAAATTACAGCTATCCAAAAGTGGAACAGAATATTTTAAAATGTTGTAGTTTCTCTCTCTTTTTTTTTTCAAAAGAGACTGCATGACCATGGTTGGGTTTATTATAAAGGAAATTTTTGGTGTATATAGGTGGGACTAGGTGACCTCTGTTAATCATGGAATTTCAGAACTGGAAGGAGCTTAGATAGCATTTAGTTTAAACCTCATTTTGCAGATGAGAAAATTGAGGTCCCCAAAAGGTGAAGTGAGTAAGAGGTCTCTTCCTATTCTCCTACTTTGCATTATTATCCCATTTATTCCCATCTTCTCCAGGATATTGCCCCAGCACTCACCTATCTCGCAGGGGAAGCAACTTGCTGTTGTGGGGGCAAAGTGCTCAATTCTAAGTTAGTGGACCTGAGTTCAAATCCTGACTGTACCCCACCCACCATTTAGTTCTATGTAACCTTGGGTAGATCATGTAACCTCTTTGGGCCTCAGTTTTGTCATCTATAAAATGAGGAAATTGAACTAACTGACCTGTAAGGTCCCTTCCAGCTCTGAATCCACATTGTGGTCTATAATTTATTTACCTACAGATGTGCTTAAATCTCTCCAACCCTCACTCCCCTAAAATAAAAAATTCACTTGATCTATATATTCCACCGTCTCAGCTGTCTCCCACTGTAACGTTAGTCTTGAAAAAATTTTTTGTGTCTAATACTTCTGTTTCCTCACAACCCGTTCTCATCCCTTTCCAATAGGACCACTCACCACTCAAGACTCCTCCCTCCATTGTTTTCTAGAGGTAGTCAACTGTGAGGATGGCACACTGCACGGAACATCAGACTGATATGTTGGTTAGTTTTGCCACTACTTCTCCCTCTTATTATTCTTTTTAGTATGTGGTGTGCCTAGGAGAGGGAAAGGCAGGGATCTGTAGGAAAATGTAGGTATTCTAAACCTCAAAAGGCATCAATAAAATTTTGTTTTAAAAAGTTTTTAAAATGTTCCTTCAAAGGCCACCTATGATCTAAAAATCAAATCTAGTAGTTGTTCTTCGGTCATTGTCTTTGACTTTTCTGTAATTTTTGATGCTGTTGTGTTTTCCCTTAGGCTTTCTCCTCCCTCAGCTTCAGAGGTACCAGTCTCTCTTGGTTTTGCTAACTCTCTCACCATACCTTCTTCACCTTCTCTTTGCCTGAAGCATCTAACCTTAGCTTTCCCTTTGAGAAGAGTGGCTAGAGCTTATATTTGGAACTAGAAGACTTGGGTTTGAATCCAACCTCTCAGCTATGTCAATCTCAGCTTCCTCATCCAGAAAAGGGGAAGTAATATTTGCTTTGTAGTACCCACATGGTTCAGTGGAAAGAGTGCTGGGCCTGGAGTCAGGAAAACCTGAGTTCACATCTGGCCTCAGACACTTACTAGCTTACTACTAACCTTGGGCAAGTCACCTAACCTTAGTCTGCCATATTTTACTGGAGAAGGAAATGGCAAACCATCCCAGAATATTTTCCAAGAAAATCCCACGGAGATTATGGTCCATGGAGTCATGAAGAGTTGAGAACAAGTGAACAATAACAATATTTGCTTTGCCTACTAACAAAATTGTTGTGAGGAAACCATATTAAGGACTAGGTGCTTCATTAGTATAGCACTTTCTCCACCTAGCTTCACTCTCCTCCCTTGTCAGTTTCAGTTCTTTCCCATACCTTTAATTACCACCTCTATGCCAATGGCTCCCACATTGGCATCTCCAGCTCTTACCTCCTTTCTCAACTCCAGACTTAGAAAACCTAACTACATGTAGAACATTTCCACCCGTCCCAACTTAAACTCTCTCTGTCTGAAGGTGAGCTTGTCATCTTAACCCTCTGTCCCAAAGATGTGTTTCTTTTCACTTAACTATTTCTCTCTGTGGTGCCAATGTTTATTCAGCCTCCCATATTTACAACCTTGGCAGTAATTGACTCTTTCCTTCTCCCAAATCTCTCAGTGCCATTTAATTGCCAGTTCATTTGGCTTCTGCAATATCTTTGATATTCACCTGTCCTCTCTCTTCCCACTGCTGCCACTCTGTTTCTGGCCCTCCTTACTACTCTTTTCAGCTGTTACTAATACATTACTAACTGGTCTTCTCACCCCTACTTCCCACCTCTCCATCTTATACCCTCCAAATCCATACTTAGTATTGCCAAAATAACCCTTCTTATGCATGTACCATGTCACCTCTCTGCTCAATAATTTTTAGTGATTGTCAGCCAAGTAAAGTTTGTATTACTTTGCTTGGCATTCAAAGTATGCCACAGTCTGACCTACTCTCCCTTTCCAGGCTTATTTCATAACTATTGCTCCCTTCTATGAACTCCATATAGCAGCCTAGTTGGACTACTTTCTGTTCTCCAAATCTGTGATCTCTTGCCTGTGCTCCTTCCTCAGACTGTCCTCTAATGTCTTCCTTGTTGAATTCCCACCCCTTGAAACCCAACTTAAATGCCTCTTAATCCTGTAACATATATTTGTGTCGTCCCCTCACTAGATTGTAAACTCTATGAGGACAGGCATCCTATCTTATCTAAACTCTGTTTCCCAGTGCCTGTCATGATGCTCCACAGACAGGAAAGACTTAAATTGTTATTGAATGAGTGATCTATAGCACAAGTGGGTATTATTGCTTTAGCCTCTTGCCGTTAACATCTGCCTAACCCTTCTTTAGAAAGAACACACCAACTTTTGTTCTACCAGTTAAGCACTGGACACAGTGTTTGAAAAGAAGCTTAAGGAAGGTATGGGTTTTTTTTCCCTTTGCCAGTGTTTTGAGTTGTTTGGGCTTCCTAAAACCACAACAGTTCTCTGAAGGAAGTTATAGATAGAGCCAAGCAGAAATAGGAGCTGACACTAGAAGATATGAAGGCGTTTGAAGTATGAACTGAAGAGATAAGGGAATGACTGTGGCTTCCTCTTTATAGCCACAGATGGGAGTGAATGAAGTATTATGGAATCTCAGAGTAGGAAGGGGTCTCACAACCATCTTTCAGCTACCTTCCTGAAAAGGAATCTCAACATCCTTCCTGATAAGTAATTGAAAATAATCAGTCCTTTGTTTAAAGACATCAAGTGAAAGGCAAACAACTTTTTCCTAAGGCAGCTCATTTCACTTTGGGATAGCTCTTTGGGAATTTTTTTTCATTATATTAAGACTATATTAAAGTGCCTTATTTTCCCTAGTTATTAGAGGGCAAGAAGAACACATCTCATCTCTTCTAATCGAATCTCTTTTCCGAATATCTGTAAATGGCTATCAGGCTACCTTTCCTCTATTTTTCTCTTCAGTTTCCCCTTTTTCAGGTTAATTATCCCTAGTTCCTTGTATCCTCATATGGCAAGATCACAAGGCCTTTGACCATCCTGATGCATAATATTAGAGCTAGAAAAAAACAGCAAGACCATGTAATCTTATTGCCTCATTTTGCAAATGAGGAAATTGAATTCCAGGCAGATTATTTTTCCCAAGGCTATACACCTGGTAAGTAGTTGAGTTGACACTGAAACAACAGAAAAATGTAAATCTGATAAGCCTGTTTGTCCTGCATTTTAATGGAATGGATTTTTTCATGAAAGCAAATTTTTCAGATTATTGAAGCGTATTCCTTTAAGTCCTAAAGTTTTTTATCCTTTCTGATATAAATCTTTCTAAAATGCTGTATGTACATCCCTGGCTTAAAACAGAATGCACTGAATGTAATAGTTTCTTAACCTTTTTTAGGGCTCAGACCCTACATTGGACATATTCTAGCTGTGTAACCCTAAGCAAGTCATTTAATCTCTCAGTGCTAATTGGCAACTCCCTAAAACTCATAAGTTATAGATGAGTTGCTCATGATAATCTTCAAGGAGTTTTAATATTGGGAGCTCCCTACCCTGATAAAATTGTAGATCTGTAAGTTCTTTAAAAATCAATCTCAAAGTCATCCCTCTATTGTTAAGGGCTTTGTTCCTTGGCTGTATTATCACTTGATGTCACATACCTTTCTAAATAGTGGAGGGTGGGGAGAGAACATCAAGATTCACCCCTGCACTATTCACTTGTAGCCCAGATGAATAATTCTTAGAAAAGGGAGCAGCAATAAGTCATGTGAAAGGCCTGAGAAGGAGACTTCCTATTGTTAATGGGATTGAACCTCCTGAATTCAAATTAAACTTCTCCCTTATTAAGGGACAGCACTCTCCAAAGAACTCTCAGATCTGCCATAAAACTTGGGGTGCAAAAGTTGTGTTTTGCCTCCAATCCACAGAAAGTATTAAGGAGCAGGCTTTAAAAATTCTAAGAAAGGTGACCTGACTAGAATTGGAAGTCATGAAAAGTACATAAGGGTCTTCATCTTTATCCCTTCATCTTTTGTCTCCTCATCTCTTGGACTGAGGAGCAGTAGGCAGTACTTTCTGCCTTTTTTGTTTCTTTCTCTTTGGTTCACAGCTGGATGGCCTATGTGACCTCCTATCAAAGTAGGCTTTACTATTACAAGATGCAGTAGAGGTGACCTTTTGTTCTCAAAGGCTATGCCAGAAGAACACACACTGTAACAGATTCTACTGTGCCAGAAATACTTTGACTAGGATCCCAGCAATAGACAATCTGTTTTCAAACTAAGTTCAGAGAGGCTTATCACTTTCACTTTTCACTGGTCATTTAGTGATGAATTCCTTGGCCATGGCAGCCCATGAAACAGAGAAGCCTGCAGAATGGACCTCAGCCTTTCACAGAATGACTCTGTTTCTGTAGAGCAGCTTGGTGACCCAGTGGAGAGAACACTGGGGTTGGAGTTAAGATCTGATTTCAAATTTGGCCTGAGACACTTACTAGTTGTATAATTCTGGGCAAGTCACTTAACCCTATTTGTTCCAGTTTCCTCATCTGTAAAATGAACTAGAGAAGGAAATGGCAAACCACTCCAGTATTGCTGCCAAGAAAACCCCAAATGGGATCACAAAAAGTCAGACATGACTGAGATGACTAAACTACAGACAGCCATCTGCTTCTTCAGTAATGGTGGCGATGGCAGAAAATGGGACAAAGGATGTCCCATTATCTAGTTTGGTGGGGTTCTTTTTTTTCAGATCACCTACAAATTTTACCCTAGTTGTTGATATTCTGAATGTGAGATCTTTATAGAATGACCAGCAAGTAGTCATACTACTTGAGGAAGAGAATTAGATTTTTCTTGACATTCTGGCTATAAATAAAGTCAAAAGAGAGAAAAGGCCAGTAAATTGAAGGATGACTCATAGGTTTATCCTTGGAGAGACAAATATATGTATTATCTGAGTTGGTTTTATCATGCACCCAAAGGCATCAAAAAAACCCCATTATCTCAGGGGACATTCATTTAATTATGTTCATAAGTATTTGTAAAACAGGCACGATGAAAATCACCAACTCATGTGCCAACATTTATTTCAGAAGATAAAAATAATGAAACTTCAAAGAACACCATATAAAACCCTGTAGAATTTTAGGATTTTTTTTTAAGTCACTTTATTGATGTCTTTTATCTAAATTTATATCACAGTCATATGCCACTAGCCCCTACCAGATTGAAGCCTCTCATTGCAAAGAAAAACAATTAAACAATAGCTGATATAGAGACCAATATCTGACCAATATAGAGACTAGTATCTCATATTTTGTATCCTATTTTGCCTAGTATTCTCTTACCTCTCTGCCATGAAGAATCATGTTTCATTAATTCATTTTTTTCTTAATTCAGAGTTCATCTTGCTTTTAGTCATTTTTCATGTACACCATTTTAATCATTGTTTGATCATTGTATGTAGTTTCTTTTGATTTTGTTATTTTGTTCAATATAAATTCATGCAAATCATCCCACATTTCCCTAATTTCTTCATATTCATAATTTTGTACTGCACATATTTCATTACTGTAGTTTTTCCATGCACTCTCTAGTTTACAAACATTCATTTTTGTTTCCAAGTATATTAGATTTGGGTGGGAAGTGGAGGTACCCCTGGGGGTATTTACCTAGTAGTGTGATTGCACCAGTAGGGCAAGGGGTATGAAATGTTGGATCACTTTTCTTACATGATTTCTAGTTGAAATATAGAATAGTTGGATCACATCATAGTTACCCCAGTGAGGTGTCAGTGTTCCTGTATGCTCAAAAAACTTTTAACGTGGGCTACTCTTCCTCTTTAGTTATCTATCCCAATTCTTCTGATTAAATTCTGAGCAAATCTTGGAGTTATTTTCATTCTCTTACTCTTAATAATTTGGTTACTGTTAAGAATATTACCCTCAATTTATAGAAGCTGTTTTTGATAGACTTGCATGTTTGTATTAAGCTAGAATTTACCCAGAAAGTACATCTCATTGCCAGTTCTTGTTAAATATGTCCTTCCTTCTCTTGATCAAAATCATCCCTGTTACATCAGTGAATTTCAGCCAGCCTTGTGTCCTACGGTCCACTGTCTAAAATTCTCAAGACAATCACACTGCCAAATCCTTTCCCAGAACTGTGATGTTAACCAGGTACTTTTTATCTTGGTATTTGATAAGCATTTGTTGCCTCACACCATTGTTTACTGGAAGCAACCCATGAAAATGTTATCTTAGCTTATCTCTTTCTTTAGATGAGTTAAAGAAGCCTAACATAGTTGGGGAAATTCTAGCATGTTATTATTTACCAGTCAGCACTAATGACTATGAAGAAGTCAGAAGAATTAATTTCTAACAAACAAATGATTGGAACTGAAAAATGAAGAAAAATAAAAGACTAATTTCCTAGAGGGAGTATGGAATCGATTGAGGGAGAGCCTCAGAGTCAGGAAATCAGACATCTTCCCATATGAGCTCTGTGATCCTAGGTAAGTCAGTTAGTTATCAATGCCTTCAGCATCTTTCTGAGTCAGATTTACATTGGTAGATGGAGGTTTTAGAAAGGACCAAGCAAGCAGCATTCCCAGTACTGATGAAATCACAGCTCTGGGTTAAAAAAAATTAATCTACTGATTAGTCTTCCCACCATCAGTGTTATCTACCAATCAACATGAACTTCAACGCTTTGTGATTTTGTCAGGGTGCACTCTCCCTCCCCAACTGATTACAGCATCTTAACTGTCTTTGAAAGTTTCTGAGGCTGAAAAATCAATCTACTAGTGACCACAATGGTGATGACTCTCTCTAATCTTAGCTGGGCCAATCCTTAGGTGACACACATAGTGTCAACACTGGGCCTATACACAAAATCTTGCTTTTATAATTTGTGTTCATTGTTAAAGCTGTCTTGATGACTTTGAGTTCTGAATAACATTTCTGTTTTATAATATGATTTCATTTGACTTATATTGTCAATTATCACAAGATGCATGTTGATGGAATATAGTAAAATTCAATTCAACAACACTTGTTAAACTCCTACTGCATACACGACATTATGCTGGTGCCTACAAAGACAAAACAAAAATCCGTCCCTGCTATGTAGACATTTTCATTCTACTGGAAGAATACAAGGATTAACAGCTCAGGGAATCAGGAGAGGCATCCCATGGACATGGCACTTCTCTTGGACCTTAAAAGAAGTGAAAGAGCTTAAGATGCAGAAATGAAGAGGGATTTGAAGATATTTTAGGGAAAAGGAGAAATCACTAATATCTGGAGGAATCAGGAAAATTCTCTTGTAAGAGATGACATTTGAACTAAAGTTTCTAGGAATAGGAGGGGGAGCATTCCAGGGATGATGGATAGCTTGAGCAAAAGCATGTAGATGGGAGATGAGTCATTATTTTTGAGACACAAATATGTAGACCAGTTTGGTTAAACTATAGAATGTAAGGAGCAGTAATAAATATAAAATAAATGTGAAAAAGGAAGGTGGAGCCAGATTGTAAGGAATGCCTGAGGAGGGGCTTATATTTTATTCTAGAGGCACTGGAAAGGCAGTAGATTCTTGAGCTGGGAGCAGCATGGTGAGAGCTCTGATTTAGGAAAGTCATTTTGGCAAGTGCATAGAAGATGGATTAGACAGGGGAAGGATCAAAAGCAAAGATGCCAACTTGGGGCTAACCCTAGGGTTAAGACACTCACATTTGTGGAGGGTGGAGAGAGACTGAGAAAGACCTGTAGGAGAAGATGGGATTTGAGCAGAAACTTGAGGGAAGCCAGGAAGCAGAAGTGAAGAGCACTCTGGGCATGAGGATCGGTTGGTACAAAGAAAGTCTGGGGACAGATTTTGTGTTCAAGGAACAGAGAGGCCAACGTCACTTGATCACTCAATACTTGGAGCAGAGTAAGGGCCATAGGAGGATTAACTGAAAGAGATGGAGATGTATGTCCAGTAGAAGAGAAGAATTGGAAGTGGAGGGAGGGAGAGAGGGTAGGTGTCTTCAAATATGTGAAGGGCTGTCACATGGGGCAAGAATTAAACTTATTTTGTTTGGTCCCAAAACATAGGACAAGGAACAAGGACTAGAGTTGGCACAGAGACCAAAGTTTTTTTTTAAGTTTTTTTAACTTTTTAAGTTCAGCAAAAGAACTTTCCAAACAATCAGAGTAGTCTGTAAGCAGAATGGATGGGCTCCCTTTCCCTAGAGATTGTCAGGCAAAAGCTGGATGAGGACTTGTTAACTATATTGTAGAGGGAATTCTTTTTGAGATACAGGAGTAATTGGCCTGTGGTGGCCCTTCTAACTCAGATTCAATGAGCCTTTGACTGGCAAAACGCCAGTTATAGAACATTCAGGGGTTCTTAGATGTCAAATTTCCATTGTACATACATAGACTTGCAATTTTACAATTGGGAAGAACCTTAAAAATCATCTGCTGGGTCTTCCTAATATTAAATATAGTGGTTGGGCTACTTTTATGATTCTCAGTTATTAATATGGCATGCGTTCTTTTGGGGAAAGCTGGATGTGTGACTTCGTTGGTAGAGACAGTTTCTGTTTAGGAATTCCTACCAATGCTGATTGACATCTGCTGTAAATTTAAAGTCTTAAAAAATTGCCTAGAGCATTAAGCGTTATTCTTATTTTTCACCTTATTATCGCAAGCTTAATATGTCTTTTTGTTACCTTAAGATGATTTTTTATTTATCCAATGATAGCTACCATTTGACCATTTCTAAAATGCTTCAAATTCTCAAAGTCTCAAAAATGTCTAATTCTTAAAGCAGATATTGGGCTAAATCAGTATTTCATTCAAATATGTTTAAAAGACAAAGTTCATTATTCCTCAACAATAATAAGACTGTCTAACCCTGGCACCGTGGAGACAGCAATGGGAAGATTTGGAGTCGGTGTGATTGGGTTTCAGTTCTGAATCTGCCACTTCCTGTTTGGATGACCTTGGACAAGTAATTTTACCTCTTTGGGCCTCAACTTCCTCATCTGTAAAATGAAAACATTGGATTATATTATTTTTCTAAAGTCTATTTTAGTTCTGTGATCTTATGAGCCATAATGCAATAAAAATAGGTTTTTTTTATGGCCTGGGTTGGGACCAGAGTCCTTTTAAACAGTTTTTCTGAAAAAACAAAAAAGAAATCTAGAAATTTTAATTGAAATACAAATTAATGATGGGAAATAAAGCAGACTTTTTTTTTCTTTCCCTTTATTAATCTATAAGACTGTGGTAAAATGCATTAACCACCTACAAAATTCATTAAAATCATTTGTACTAGTTTTCATTTCATTGCCTCCAGCTAGGTGATAAGTTCCTGGCAGAGACTATTTTGTCTTGCATAGTGCTCACACCTAGTCGATAAATTTTTACTGGTTTCAGAAAACAGGTGTGTCCCTTAAGGCAATATTACATAATATAGAGATTTTATTGTACTCATTCCATAAGTCTCTTCCACCAGTCTTTTCCTGGGATTTAGAAAAATTAGATCAGGATATCACTTTTTTTCAAAGCGTTTTGTTAACATAAAGGCCAACTATTTTGTAGGTGCCAGTCTACATTTCCAATAAAAGAACTGAAGAAATCCACAAAGGGGACGGAAATTTTGTCGGATGACTTCTATTTATAGACTGTTTGGCCTGGAAGGAACCTTCCAGATAATCAGTTCTTGCCTTGGGCAGGTCACTAACTTTTTTGTTCCTTAACTTCCTCATTCACAAAGTGAGGAGGCTAGACCAGATGATTTTTAAGGTCAAGTCCAGCTCCAAATCTAGCATTCCCTTGGTTTACAAAATGAGAAAATCCAGGTACTGAGAGGTAAGTGATTTGTCTTAAGTTCACACAGAAAATATGGGGCATAGCTAAGACTAGAACATCAAGTCCCTTTGTTTGCCTTCTGACCACAGTTGTAGAACTGAGCCTTCAGTGGAATAAAAAATGAGAATTTAAAGTCAGTGAAGCTACTGCCAAATCCAATAAATAGTGGGAAAACAATTATGGGTAAATTGCTAGTTTTCATTTTGCTATTGTTCCATTGGCAGAAAGCAGGGAGGTATTGATGTGAGAGTCATTCCTGAATCAGCTGTTGGTCAGTACAGCCACTGAAGGCAGGTCCAATCATGTTATCCCTCTCCATCCCCCAACCCCCACAAACACATTCAGTAAACTCCAGTGGTTCCTTATTGCCTCCAGGACAAATGAAAAACTGTTCTGTTTGGTATTCATGCCCTTCATAACTTTGCTCCTTCCTACCTTTCCAGTCTTCATACATCTTACTCCTCATGTACTCTTTGATGCAGTCACACTGGCCTTCTGGCTTTTATATAAACAAGATGCTCCATGTCTTGCTCAGGGCATCTTTTCTGACTAGAAATGCTCTTTCCTCCACTATGACTAATGACCTCCTTGGCTTCTTTTAAGTTCCAACTAAAATTCCTCCTATAGGAAGCCTTATTTTGCCTCCTCCTAATTCCACTACTTTCCTTTTGAATCATTTTCTATTTATCTTGTATTTTTCTGGCTTTGTAGCTCTTGGTTTGCATGTTGTCTCCCCCATTGGGGGAACATATGGAAGTAATCTCAGAGAAAGGCATTAGGGGTGAGGTGGAAGTACAAACAGGAAAAGACCTCTTGCAAAAAGTGAAATTTGAGTTGATCCTGAAGAAAACCAGGGAAACTAAAGAAGTGGAGGTGATGGGACAGAGCATTATTCCATGCATAAGGGATAATCACAGTGCAAAGGCAAGAAGAAAAGAAATAGAATGTTGTGTTTTGAGAACTGTAAATAGGCCAGGCTATAATTGTAGAATGTATGAAGGAGAGTCAGATGTCAGAAGGCTAGAAAGATAGAAAGGGCACAGATTTTAGGAAGCTTTAAATGCCAAAAACAGGATTGTATTTTTGGTCCTGGAGCTAATGGAAAGCTAATGGAAAGCTAATGGAGGTCCTTGAGTAGAGTGGTGATATGATCAGACCTTAGCACCTAAGTGGAGGCTGGATTGCAGTGGGAAAAGACCATCAATGATAATGGAGGCACCATATATGAACTCTAGCTTTGAAGTTCCTCTTGTACTGCCTAATGAAGGAGAACTAGAACTGATGAAAACCAAGATGGAAATTCAGCTAGACTGGATCAAGTATCCACAGAGGAAAGTAGGGCTTTGAGTCACACAGTTTTGAGGGCTTTGAGGGATCGATTTTCAAGATATCAGAAAAGTTCCAAAGGTACCAAAAAGAAATTCTTTTCTAATAACTACAGACCCATATGCCTACTTCCCTATTTATCTAAACAAAAATTACATGAGATTAATCTACATATGTATATTAAGGGTATCCTTAATGAGGGTATGCGAAGGGAACAGGCAGACTTTCACAAACAGTATTCCCTAATAAAGCTTATTTTTATAATCATACAATTAACTAAAGGTGTATCGAATACCAGATCCCACTGTACGTACTGTTTGTTACCTGTAAAAATGCTAAGTAGACATTACTAGACTGTAGTAAACCATTGTTGATGAGTGAGAAATAGGAATTAAGCCTCCCCCTTTTAAACTTCCTTCCCAGTGACTTGAATTAATAAGGGTGCCCAACTTAAAGTTGCCAGGATTGCCTGAATGATATATATCTTATTTTCATCATAATCTGGTAGTGTTACCTAAATATTTTCTTCCCTCGCTAAGGAAAATTCATTGATAAACCATTTTATATAACAAATGTATACCTCACAACTAAAATAATTTTGATCTAGGTAAAGGTTCATCCAAAGGTAAACAACATAAGTACTATACCCATGTGTAGTTCTAAAATGACCAAAATGTGGCCTCCTTATGTGACATTTTGGGCCAGATTTACATGTAAATATGTTTTGACAGTCAGTTCTGCCACATCAACTAACTAGCTAGCTGTGCTCGGTGATGCTTTCAAACTAGCTTAAATAGTTTCATATCTAATTTTAAGATGTTAATAGGGCACAATATTCTTTGAGAGCCATGGTATTTCTACACTGCAAATAACAGGAAACGTGTTGTTTGTTTTTCTCTCTGTATCCATTCTTCATTAAATTCCTGTTGGGCAGTGTTAAATTTGTTATTTCGTGATGTGAATGTTCTTTAGCATTAGAAAACTAAATTCCAAATTACAGTGTTTATTTTGACGGTCAGTTTCAGAGGAGCTTACGTGATAGACTTTGAAGTGATTCCCCTTGATAGCCAAGCTCTCTGATGATCTGGGGGTTGTGTTTCTTATCTGTATGTAGCGTATGGGTTTCTACGGATCATGATGAAATTGAGAAAGTCGCCAAGCAGTGTGGAGCGCAGGTGCATCGGAGAAGCTCCGAGGTTTCCAAGGACAGCTCCACCTCCTTAGACGCCATATCGGAGTTTCTGAGTTACCATAATGGTGTGTATTTCATTACTTGTTCGCTTTTTTAAAGTAGCTTCATTACACTGTTGTTGTTGGGGTGGGATTTTGCTGTGTTTACAGTTAGCAGATTACCTGATTGACTTTAAGATGAATTGGATGTAAGTTAGAAACATCTCTTCCTCGACACGCGGTTTCCTTTTGCTGAAGTCATTGTGATGCACATTTTCTTCGTCTTTTGTCTTCTTAAGAGGTTGATATTGTAGGAAACATTCAGGCTACTTCTCCGTGTTTACACCCCTCTGACCTTCAGAAAGTGGCAGAAATGATCCGAGAAGATGGATATGATTCTGTTTTCTCTGTTGTGAGGCGCCATCAATTTCGGTGGAGTGAAATTCAGAAAGGAGGTAACCTGACATTTTTATCCTTTCTAGCCTTAACTGATTACAGCAAGGTTCAAATTTTTTCTTCTCTAGCTATGTTATGAGAAGTGAAAATGAATACGTAATACTTAATGTGAATTATGGAAACAACAAGGTAGAAATGATACAGTGGTTTATGATTTCCGTTTATAAAACTGGTCTAACGGTGAGGTGGTAGTAGCAAGTTCCCAACCTTTTCAAGTAAAAAGATTCATTTTTAACGTAAAAAACTTTGATACTATATGATAATAGTTATGCTATTCGTATTCATTGACTACAAAATAGAAAAGCTGCAATAAATTCATTAATAGTTTTAACCATTTTATATTTTGCTTATGAGAGTATCTATACAGAGAAGCTTCAGAACAATCAAAATGTTATTTATTCAGTCAATGAAAATTATGTTTATTTATTATGTGAAATTACTTGATGAAATGAATCCCTTGAATTCCAGTGGTTCATGATCATAAGCTATACACCTAGACTGAGAAAATTTGATTTAGCTTTTCTTCTAGCCTAAGAAAATATTTAAAATTATTTTCAAAAACAAGTAAATCAGAGGCATTAGGCCAAATAGCACTAGATAAATATTTAAAACATTCCAAACCTTAGTATTCTAATTCTTGACAAATTAGATAAAAAAAAAATGTTCAGACCCTTCAGTCTAGAAGAAGACTGAGAATAAGGTGTCAGTAAAATAAAAGCTAATAAAATAATGAAGGACATGTTATGGGGATACTTAGCAAAACCTAGAATTATCCTCCCCTTAACACTTGAAAGAAGAGTTTTAGGAAGTAAGGTTTAATATGTTAAAGTGTTAGATTTCACCCAAAGAGATGATAAAATATAAATATGTTTAAAGAAGAATTGAATACATTTCTGCATGACAAATTCAAAATGGTATTTTAAGGGAAACTAGGAATTTAGGGGGCAAGGAGTAATGAATGGGGGGAAGGGAGAAACAGTATTTATTTAATCTTTTAAGATTGACTGATCTTTCTATAAAATGTCAGAATAAGGACCAGGAGTCTTGGGCACTGGGACATTTTTTTACACTCTTAGGCTTTTTCTTAACTTGACCAGTTCAAACTACTAAAGGTTATATATATGTACTAAAGTATATGAAATGCCATATTTCTTGGTTCCTTTCTGCTGGTGAGATGCTAAGCTCAGAGAGCCCATTTCAAATAATGAATGGCAAACTGACCTCTACAGCCATTTCTCCCTTAGAGGACTTCTCCAGAGCAGACATACTCTTTAAAAATTTATATTTTTAATAAAATTTTATTGATAACGTTTGTTTTTATGTCACTTACATTTCTCAATTTATTCCTCTCTCCAGTCCCTCCCAAAGAGTAACCCATATTACAAAGAGTAAAAATAAAAACAAAGGGGAAAAAAATTCAGCAAAGCTAATCAGAAAACATGTAACACTATATGCACCTTTATACACCCACAGACCTCTGCCTCTGCAAAGCAGCAAGGGAAGTACACATACTCTTATATTAACCTGAGTATTTGCAACTTAACTAATAAAAAGAAAAAACTAATCATTAGATTAAAAGTATGCAGAATATTATAATATTTTCATACTATGTAAGACTGACATTGACCTATCTTTGCTTGGTAATAGGAAAGTGAAGTAGTTGAAGAGCAATTAAGCTTTGCTGAGGATGTGGTATTTTTAAAATTGCTATTTTCTTTAGTATTCGCTGTAGAGTTGAAGCAGATAGCTGCAGCAGTGTTTTCCCAACAATTACTGAGTAATGATAATAATCACTACTATTTATGTAGCATTTTTAAGGCTGGCAGAGCACTTTACAAATAATCTCATAACCATCGAATTAATTAAATTTTGTTTGTATACATACCATTTAGTACTGCAAATGAATCTCATTATACTGTGGTGCACACAAACATCAAATGACATATAATATTTTCCTCTACTATTAACATCTTAAATTATTCTGGCGTATTAATAATCAGAATATGCCAGGGAAACTGGGCAGGAGGAACATCTCATACTTGCAGCATGTGCCCTACCTGGAACAATTGTCTTTGGTTCTTTGCTGTGCCTGAGGCCATAACGCAGAGTTATTGCAGGGGCCTTCCAGACCAGAGGTGTTAAACATGCAACCAGTGTCCTGCAACAAACCAGATTAAAATGTTGACAAATTAAATTTAATTAATTAAATAAATTAAAAAATGAGGAATAGTTAACAGAATAAACTTAAAAATACAGTAAAACATAGATAATGTTACCTTTGTGATCCACAGGCATCCTTACGTATAGGTTAGTGGTCCCCATTTCTATTTGAGTTTAGTAATTACTGTAGAGTTGAATCAGATAGCTGCAGAAGTACTTTTCTAATAATAACTGGATAATAATAACAACATTTATATTGTACTTTTAAGGTTTGCATGACACTTTACAAATGTTTTCTCTTAATATAACCATCTGATTAAAAACTAATTAAAATACAAACTAAAATTTGAGTTTGATACCACAATCTAGACTCTTCCAGGGATATGGACTTCTACTATAGATTTCTTGCATCTATGACATGCATCACCAAGTAGTCACAAGGAGCTAGAATAGGTCCTTCAACAATGTTCTCATACGTTACGGGAAGAGTTTCTGGATTTTTATGGCCAATTCTCATTTGGCAGTAACAACAACAACTGCCACAAATTCAACCATGACATCCATTCCCTTAAGCAGTTTATTTAATGTGAACTTTTATCATATTACATTGCCTGTGACTGCTTATGTTTTTACAAAAGGTTCTTATTCAGAATTATTCCCATAGAATCATTTTTGCTAGTAAAGATGGGCTTGTTGGGATATGTCGTTAGTAGATACGCAGGCATTTTGAATTGATTATAGTCTTTTACTTGCAGTAAGTGATGTGACAGAGCCTCTGAATTTGAATCCAGCCAAACGCCCTCGACGGCAAGACTGGGATGGAGAATTATATGAAAATGGCTCCTTTTATTTTGCTAAAAGACATTTGATAGAAATGGGCTACTTACAGGTCTGTATAGCCATTTGACAAAAACCCTCTAAAGTGCCCCCTGTATTAGTTATGTTTATGTCTTAAGTCCTGAAGAGCGACAAGAGAAGCAGAGTTGGTAAATGATATCACATATCAACGTTAAGGGAGCCAGACCATCACTGATAAAACTGCTTTATCTGAGGCATTATTTTTCGTGTTCATTCTCTGGTGCTGATCACCTAGAATACCCATTCTTTATGCACACTATACTTTAGTATACGTATAGTGTGCTATACATAAAGATATTCTGCGTGTAATGATTTTCAGACATATCTTCAAATATAAAATGATTATTGCAACATTCATATTATTCTATTAAAAATACTAATTTTTTGCATCCATTTTTCAAGTTACTGTTCACTTATAGCATTACTGTTTAGTAACTGCTCCTTTGTTGTAAAAGTCATCCTGAAAAGAAAACTTGAAAACCAGAGTTCCATCATATCATCGTTAGTTTATATAAAGGGGCAGCTAGGTGGTGCAGTGGATAGAGCACCAGTGCAGGAGTTAGGAGGACCTGAGTTCAAATGTCACCTCAGACACTTGACACTAGCTGTGTGACCTTGGGGAAGTCACTTAACCCAATTGCCTCATCCTGGGTCATCTCCACTCATCCTGATGAATATCTGGTCACTGGATTCAGATGGCTCTGGAGGAGAAGTGAGGCTGGTGACCTGCACAGCCCTCCCTCACTCAAAACAAAGTCAAGTACAAGTCATGTCATTATTTTTCTGATGGCATGGTCTTCTTCGGCAACGAAGGATGAACACACACACAGTTTATATAAAACATCATGTTTGGGAAGAAAACAAATTTTTCAACTTCTCACCAGTCTACATATTTTATACAAAAGATCAAAGATTTAGGAAAAATCATGCTGATCAGGTACAGATTCTTCTTATAAGCTCCTGTCTGAGACATGGTCCATAAACCATACCCTGAGATGTGGAGGAAACTCACATTTTTCTGCCCAGTAGGAATGAGACACAAGGACTTATTGACTGACTGATTGACTATTAATTGTGAAAGTAGAAGCTCATCTTTATAGAAAATGATCCCTGTCATCCACATAATTACTAAGGTAGGAAATCATTCTCCCTTCCCATTGATATCAACAAGTTTTAGTGATAATGAACCCCAGTCCACCCTAATACACACTCTCACTCACACACACACACACACACACACACACAAAGGTGCTTCCTTGACTAGGAGTTTTAAATTAGGGCTAAATATTAGTTTTTCCATTTGTTCTATATGAATTTTCACAAATAAAATAGATGGGTTCAATAATACTGTAAGTTTCCTTATCCTCCGTTTTTCTCTTTTGTCATGACTGGAACAAAAATCACAGGGACTCTTAAACTGTCCCTGAGTTGGCGAGAAGTAGAAAAAAAAGCGATCTCTTCATATTATTGTTATTATATCAAGACTCTGTGTCTCTATTTTCTCTCCCAAGGTTGCCTTAGAGATTGCTTCTTGATTGTATTTATCTGCCTCTCATTTTGGCCATAATATTGGGAGGAGAAAATATTGTTTATAATTATTTAAATATTAACGTAGAATTTCATTTTAAAGGAAAAAAATGAGAATTTTGCCATCAACAATGTTTAGAACTATTTTAAGGTTCTTGGTGGATTTGTTTTGATACAAGAAGAAAAACAGGCCTCCAAGTTATTTGGTTCAGAAATTCATTGGTTTATGTTAATGATGTCTTGCATTTTTGTAGTTCTCCAGACATCCTTTTAAAAGTAACTTATAAAAAAGTTGTGTTCATTGTAATAAACTATATTCTAGAAAGTTACTAAATTGTTTATACCTTTTGACCCAGTTGTACCACTGCTAGGTACAAAAATATTTATAGCAGCAAACAGAAAACTCACAGGGTGCTAACCTATCAGGGAATGACTAAACAAATTCTGGTTTAGGCGTGTAATGGAATATCACTGTACCAAAAGAAATGGCAAAATGGATAGCTTTAAAGGAAACTAGGAATACCTCTTTGAACCGATGCAGAATAAAGTGAGTCGAATTACAAAAACATTGACACAACATTATAGTGAAAAGTAACTGAAAAACTTTAGAACTCTGACCGTTGTAATGATATCTTTCCCCCTAAACTCTCTTCTACTCCTACCTTCTCTATTAGTATTGAGAGTACCACCATCCTCTCAATCATTCAGGCTTACAGCCGAGGTACTGGCCTTGACTCCTTATTCTTTCCCATCCCTCACATCCAATCTGTTCCAAGGCCTGTCAATTTTATCTTTGTAATATCTTTCCACATATGCCACCTTCTCTTCTCTGACACTGCCACCACCCTGGTGCAGGCCCTCATCATCTCACACCTGGACTGTTACAATAGCCTGCTGATTGGTCTCCCTGGCACAAATCTCTCCTCACTCCCATCCATGCTCCATTCAGCTGTCAGAGTCATCTTGCTAAAGCTCAGGTATGATCACGTAACCCTCCTTTACTCAGTAAAGTCCTGTGGCATCCTATCACCTTTTGTATGAAATATAAAGTCCCCTATTTGGCATCCAAAACCCTTCATAATCTGCCTCACCTTTCCAGTCTTCTCAAGCCTTTCCCCACTCCCAGCTTTCATATCCTCCAGGAACATTGGTTTCTTTGCTGTTTCTTAAACAAGACATTCCATCTCCAGACTTCCCTCATTTTTATTGACTGTCCTAACCCTAACCCTCCTGCCTGGAATGCTCTCCCCACCTCATCTCTGCCTCCTGGCTTTCCTGTCTCCCTCCAAGTCCCAGCTAAAATCCCATTGGATTTGGGGGGATTCTATCCCAATTCTTCCTTCCTTCTGTCGATTATCTCCAGTTTATCATGCATATAGCTTGTTTGTACGTAGTTGTTTGCATGCTGTCTTCCCCATTAATCTATGAGCTCCTTGTTTTGGGGGGGATTTTTTGCTTTTCTATTCCCTGTGCTTAGCACAATGCCTGGCACTTAATACATGTTTATTGGCTGACTGACTGACTGACTGAAACATGCTACCCACCTCCTGCCAAAAGGGTGATGGGCTTAAAATGTAGAATTCGACATTCATTTTTGGACCTGACCAATATAAGTATTTATGTTATTGTAGTATACATTTCTATTTCAAAGGCCTTTTTTGTGTTTCTTTTTTAAGATTTTTCAAAGGGAGGCACTGGAAAAGAGAAATAATATTAAAACTTTTTTCTGTGACAGGAACAATTGTATTTGATGCTAAGAAAGAATACTGTTGACATAATTTTTTTATAGGGTGGGAAGATGGCCTACTATGAAATGCGAGCTGAACACAGTGTAGATATTGATGTTGACATTGATTGGCCTATTGCGGAACAAAGAGTACTGAGGTAAGAGAATTTAATTAAAGCCAAGTATATTTATATTTAACAAATTGACTAAACTCTATGATTGTTAAAACATTACAACAAATTCTTCAGGTTGCTATTTCTGAATGATTTGTAGGTTATAGGATATTCAATATAGTTAGTATGGTTCCATAAAATGACACCATTTTAGCCTACCTTGACCTTATCTATAATAACACATGAGAATTTATTCTTTTATGTGTGTGTCTATACATGATAGAGTCTTTAATATAACCTGTGACTTGAAAAATTAAGTGGATAACATGCTTATTAAATTGACAGGTGACAACTACTTAGGATGAGGCTATTTGTAAGAGTTAGCAGAGTGCTGGATTTGGAGTCTTGAAGACATGCTTTGGAATCCTTACTCGGCCTCTGCTGATTGACCCAGGGAAAGGCACATAGCTACTCTGAACCTGCGCTTTGTTATCTGCGGATAGTGTGAGCTAGACTACCTGCTTCAGGGTTGTTACTGTGAGGCTCAGATGAGATGATCTGTGTAAACTGCTGTTAGACTTAAGGGATATTTGGATTCAAAGTTGGATTTGGTTTCTTTCAGATATGGCTATTTTGGCAAAGAGAAGCTTAAGGAAATAAAGCTCCTAGTTTGCAATATTGATGGATGTCTCACCAACGGTCACATTTATGTATCAGGAAACCAAGAAGAAATCATATCCTATGATGTTAGAGATTCAATTGGGATAAGTTTATTAAAGAAAAGTAATATTGAGGTATTTACCCACCATGAGGTATACCCATTTATACACTTGAGAATTATACTTTATATATTTATCAGATATACACATTCATTTTTATTTAGTCTCACAGAAAATTGGGGGAGAGAATCCTGAGATTTGAAAGTTTTGGTTATAGAATCTCAAATGTGGAAGAGACTACAGAGGCCGCCTTGTCCAACTCGTACCTATAAAGAAACATCCTCTACAGAATTCCTGCCTTGTAGGCTTTCAGAGGCAGCCCATTCCATTTTAATAGCCCCAATGATTAGAATTTTTCCTTATATTGGCACCTAAATCTGCCTCTTTGCTACTTCTTTGTCCTTTAGAACCAGCCAAAATCTAAATCTTCTAACTTACGATAGCTATTCATGCACAGGTAAATAACTACCCTGTTTCCTCTAAATCTTCTCTAGGATAACTTTCATAATTCCTTTTGTTCATTCCATTGTCTCAAGGCCCCTCACAATCCTTGTCACCCTTTTCTGTAAGTTGTTAGTGGCCTTCCCAAAATATGGCATCAGGAATTCCTTCAGGTAGTCTAGATGTAGTCTCATCAGGACAAAGCACTGTGGAGCTATCGCCTCACACATTCTGGATGCTGGAGCTGCTTTATCTATTAGAATAGGATAATGTTTATATCATTTTTGCCCTGAAGTCTTTTTCTCTGTGGAGGCACTGCATTTTAATCTCAGATTAGACTTAGACTAGAACAGTCACATTTTAAATATAAAATCATTTCTTTTTACTTAAAATAATATTTTGGGGTTTATTTTGTTGACTTATGTTCTGGAGCTATTGTTTTTAAAGAATTTTTCTGTTTTTAAAATCTGTAATGCTTTAATATTTTCACCTTTTTTTTCCCAGGTGAGGTTAATCTCTGAAAGGGCCTGTTCAAAACAGACACTCTCCTCTTTAAAACTGGATGTGAGGATGGAAATTGGTATATCCAATAAGCTAGCAGTTGTAGATGAATGGAGAAAAGAAATGGGTTTATGTTGGAAAGAAGTGGCGTATCTAGGTGGGTACCTTGTTATTCAATCAAATAAAATAGAATTAGGATTTCATCTTTCTCATGTGAATCTATGGGTATTTTGTACATTTTACAGATAAAGAAATGGAGAAAAGAAAGCACCACTTATATCCTTCTATTGGTCATGGCAGGGGAGTCGGAATAGTCATTTCATAGTGCCACTTCCAGACTCTCCTGCAACCATCACTCAGTAGCCTCTTTTTCTTTGAGGTTCACACTGTCCAAGTTTATCACCCAATCTAGGTCCTTGTGACCATTTTCTATTGATATTCAGTATCTTCTCCTTCATTCCTCAGTGAGTTCAGGGTCTGGACTGGCCCCATGCCAACTCCTGTTGCCCTCATACACACTAGGGGACGTCAGATTACATTTTGATGCCTCCTCAGCTATCGGAACTTCCCAGTTCCTCAGGACTGAGTTGGTTTCTTGTCTCCAGGTCAGCTACACACAGATAGTCAAACTTTTGATATTACTAACAACCACAAGTATTCCATTTCCATGTTCATGAACTCTGAAGTTTATCTGATCGTAATCTTTTACCATGTGATATTTCCTTATGCCTTATGACTGTTGTCCCTGTTTGTCTCTGCTGTGACCACCAATCCTTCCAACCTTCTGTTCCTTCCCATTCCATTACCCCTGCACTGGATATGCTCTCTTCTCCACTCTCTCTTGAACCCTTTGTAAATTGGTTCAACTTTACATTTTCTTCTTGAATCCCTTACTCCTTTGTCCTATTACCTATTAGTCCCATCTTCCAATCCCCAACAACCCACTCTTCATCTCCTTCAATACTATTCACATGGAGCTGAATAGAACTGAGGGAAATCACAAGATGATGCTGACTTGATCCACTACACATTTATGCTATATAATCAACCGGGCCTTCGGCTCAGCAAGGCAGTCCTTTTACATGTTCCTAATCAAATCACTGGCCCACTCACTGTAATGGTTATTCCAGGGTTAGTAAATGCTTATTGCCTAATCTGCTGACTGACAAGAGAGAGAGTGGTTCAGTGTCAGATACTTCAGAGAGGTCAAGGAGAATGCGGATTGAAAAACTACCAGTAGAATTGATGATTAGGAAGTCATTGGTAACTTTGGAGTGAGTAGTTTCAGTCAGGCAAAAAAATCTGATGCCAGATTGCAGAGTTGAAAAATGTCTAAGAGAAGAGGAAGTGGAGGTCATGAGCGTAGATGGCCTTATTTTGGTGTTTGGCTGAGAAAGGGAAGAGAGATGTAGGCTGACAGCTTGAGAGGATCTAGACCAGTCTTAGTGAGTGTTTTTTCTAGGATAGAGAAGAATACTTGGACATGCTGAATAGAGAGCAGGAAAGGAACAAATTGATGGAGAAGGTGATTGAGGGGCCAGACAGGAGGAGAAGATGAATAGACATGAGATTGGGGGCACATGGCCTTGACCTTAGGAAGAAGAATGATCACATTATTAACAAAGGGTGGAGTAAAGAAGGAGAGATTGGTGGCTGGTATAAAGAGGGGAGAGAAGGGTGCCGTGGGAGCCAGATCGGGACAGGCTTTGAAGGACAGGCTGAGGAGTTTGCATTTTGTTTGAAAAGTGATTTTCATTTGAGAGCTGTGCAGAAGTTGAACTAGAGAGATCAGATACGAGGAGACCAATCAGGAAGCAGCTGCTGTCCCACAGGAGAGAGGTGAGGAGGTAAAAGCAGTGTTTTCTGGCATCCTTCCTATTTGACATTTCATTAGTTGTCAGCAGTGTAGAGAATTCTCAGAGCGGATGAGGCTCAGACAGGTCAGAGTAAACTCATCTAGCGCTGTAGTAACTGGAGTTTTATCATCAGTGCTGTACAGCCCCTACACTGTAATAACAATTGCTGATAACTGTGAGGCAGGCCTGTTAAGGCTCTCAAGTGACCTCTGAACAAGAAAAAGTCAATTACTAAATAAGTAATTAAAAGTTTACTTTGCCTTAAGTAATAATGTGCAGCCTGCATGTAGTCTAATTCTTTGAAAACTACTCTACACATAAGATTTATGTATGGTAATTGTGGCATTTGGAAACCATAACCCTCCATTCTTACTTGATAAGAGTTTCCTGTAAACCAATTTGAATTATGTTGGGGAAAATTTAGAGCTCAGTTTATTTGCTCCTCAAGGGTTCTTAATGTGGGATTCATGAACTTTTCTTTGATATTTTGATAAATGTGTTTCAGTATTATTGTCTTTCTTTACAATCCTATAATTTTTTTTTTTACTTTATGCATTTAAAAACATTATTCTATGAATTCCATAGGTTTCACCAGGAGTGCTTAACACAAAATAAAGGTTGAGTCTCTGACCCATGCTATGTTCATATGGGTGATTATCATGTATGTGTATAAAATAATGTGTTCCTGTACCTCCAGATATGTGTGTACTTCCACAGCTTGTTGAAGTCACACTGTATCTTAAGGTTTTAAAAATGCTTTTGAAATATCTTCTGTGTACTATCATTATAGGCTACATTATCCATTGAGAAATGAAAGTTTAAATTCAAGTAACTCCCATTTGTCAGTCCCTACCACACAGCTGACCTCACTCACTGTGGCAAGTGTCTCTGCATCAGGTAACACATCTGTAGGAGATGGATGAAAAGATCATGGCAATTTAGCTCTGGAACAGACCTCAGACATCATGTAGTACAGTTTCCTTATTAAAACAATAGTCTGGAAGATTTCATGGATTTTGCACATGAACCCTGCTAATCTTCTCTGTATCATTCTAATTTTAAATTTGAGTAGATGTGCTGCCAGAGCAAAAACCCCTTTCATTTTATGGGTGCAGAAACTTAGGCCCAGAGCATAGAATTATTTGACCAATATCACAGGGTAAGTGGCAAAGGTAGGATTTGAACGCAGACCACTACTTCAGATTCAGCACTCTTTTCTCTATACTGTGTTATACTACCTCCCCAATCATCTCTAAAGTTTCAAGATTTTGCAGACCTCTGATCCATGCAGTAGACTTGGAGTCAGAAAGACCTATATTTAAACTCTTCTTTAGACACTTAATAGCTGTGCAACTCAGGGCAAGTGACTTAACTTCTCTCAGCATTAGTTTCCTCAGAGGGGTAATGAGAGCAACTATCTCACAGAGTTGTTGTAAGGATAGGTTAAATTGGATGTCAGAATTTAAGTAGCTTGCTGTATCCAAAAAGAATGCTTTTTGTGTCTTATTAGCATTTGCTTTAATGCATGCATTTTTTCCTTTTTTTAGGAAATGAAGTTTCTGATGAAGAATGCTTGAAGAAAGCAGGCATGAGTGGAGTTCCTGCTGATGCTTGCTCCATTGCCCAAAAGGCTTCTGGGTATATTTGCAAATGCAGTGGAGGGCGAGGTGCCATCCGAGAGTTTGCAGAACACATCTTCCTACTGATGGAAAAAGTGAATTCATGCCAAAAATAGAACATAATGTGATGATGATGATGATGATAAAAAGGAAGAGGAAACTATATAGCCCTCTTCAACTGCTTTGTTTGATTTTGTTGGTTTTACTTCTGTGTTGTAATGTTTCAGAAATATGATTTACTCTGTGGTATAGTTAAATAGCTTTAAAATGAAAACTTCTGAAATCATTAGCCCAAAATCTGTTATAGAAAAGGAATGGTCTGTATTACCGTTTATTTGAATTCATCTCTTAGGGTTGTTTCCAGTCTTTCCCAGATTTTGTTAAACACAATTAGCAATATTGTCAGAAGGTTTAAAGCTTTGCATTGTACCAAATAAGACTGCATGTTCATGTGTTTCAAAGTGATCCTTGAGTTTTATTTATTATGGGACTGTGTGTTTGGTGAAATTTGCACTATCAATTAATAAAACTATTGCACAAACTTTACTAGAACTATGTCATTATTGTAGGAAAAGTCAGCAGAAACGTTGCCTTATTCCTTAAATGCATTTCGGATTGCCACTTGACCATACATTTTAGAGTCAGTTACATATTAGGAGGCAGCATGATGGAGAGCAAGAGGTACCAGACTCATGACCTGGTGGTTGGAAGCCACTGGCATAACTCCCAAATGCAGCCCAGATTAGATTAAAATCTAGTTGGAACATTTTTCACAAAATAAAATATAATGCAACATAGATAATGTGAATTTGTGATTTTCTATGTCAATATGTGACCTGCAGGGATCCATTTCTATCTGAGTGTGACACTACTAGTGTGCTTAGAGCACTGGACCTAATTCAGGAAGATCTGCCTCCAAATCTCATCGATCCTAGTAAGTCTTTGTTCCTCACTTTCTTCATCTGTAAAATGAGAGGAGAGGTGGCTAAGAGAGATGGGTAGCCATTAAAGTGCCTTTTAAGTCTAATTTTGTGAACCTATTATCCTATGAAAAATCTGTTGATTTTATTTATTTTTTATTTTATTCAGCAGGTATTTTCTGAAATACTTCTTGTGTACATTACACTGTTCTATTCACTAGAGGATAGAAATAAGACAGTGTCCCTAGTCTCAAAGACCTTTCTCAACAACTTGATTTAGGTGTAAAAAGCTTACATTTTATTTAAATTTACTTAGAACTGGACATGTAATTGGGATGGGGAGAGGAAGATGGACTAGTGAGTCACTTGTACTTATCTCTAAGGTGATTTTCATGCTAATTTTACGTAGCATAGTTTGCTACAGTTACACCTGTACACTTAAAGAAATCTCTCTTTTACCTAATAAACATAATACATTTAGATTATATATGAGAGAAGCAGAAAACATTTTTTCTTTGTCTACTTATTTGATTCTGTTATAAAGAGTACTTTTATACTTAAAATCCCTACAAATATGTAGAATAAGACATTATATTGACTATCAACAAAATTGCCCTTGTTCTCTGGTTTTTTTAAGCCACAAAATCTCTTAGCTTTGCTGTAATTTTTGTCACACAATAGAAATAATGTTTGGTACCTAAGATGAAATGATTGTATTTAGAGACTTACTTTCATTCCAAAGTGCTTTTATTTGTTGACTAACAGTAATATAGGTATGTATGTATGTATACACAACACACACACACATATGTAAAATAATCCCTAGTTGCATAATATAGGACTATTTAAATAATTTCCTCATTTTCAAATTAGATCCTAGAATTGCTTAGTAGCTGACATTTAGTAGGTATCATACAGTGCCTATGTTTTTTGTTTGCTTATTTAATGACAGAAAATGAAAGGAGCAAGACAGATGGATGATTCCAACGTGAAGGATTTAAAATGCTCCCTAGTCATTGCAAAACTTAGAAGTGAAAGCTCATTATACTTGTCTCCATGTTTGAATGGTCATTTCTTGAGTCTTTTATCTTAACATTTGAGAAACAGCTTCTAAAATTATGTCAGCAAGGTGAAAAATATACGTGAATTATTTTGTTTTTGCATACTATAACAGTGTTCTTGATACAATTCTAAAAGAGTATGTGTGAACTGAATAAATTATCTTTCTAATGTTTAAAAATAAAAAAGGAAGCATCACTTTAAAGTACTGCTTTTAGCAGTGAGTCCTCAGTCCCATATTTGTCCTGAATTCTACATGTATTTCAATGGAATTCCTTTCCAATATTGGTATTTATGTTACATTGGACATTTTGTCTTTGGTTTTAATATGGAAGATGACATGATTTGTCTATATGAATTGATGTGATAAGCTATGCGATAGGTAGATAACATAATGATGACTTGATTGGAGAAGAGCCATAAAGGAAGAAATCAAAGAGGACTCCAAAGTTTTGAGTCTGGAGAATGCAGAGATTCAGAAGATAGATATAGAGATATTGATAGGTGATTGACTTACTGCACTTATTAAGGTCCTGCTATTTATAGTATACACCATCGTTACTAAGGGATAAAGATGAAGTATATGACAAAATTGTAACCTACCATATCACAAGGAAGAGAAGACCTACACACTCTCTCCCTTGATGATCTTACCCACTCTTATGGATCCAGTTATCACTACCATGTAGACATCACCAGAACTAATGCTTCTATCCCTAAATCTCTCTCCCTCGTGGTATGCCCAGCTGCCTACTGGATAGCAATATCAGAAGGTCCTTGGTGCACCTCAAATTCAATGGCAATGTATAACACAAGAAGCATTAGATTTGGAGTTTGCAGATTTGAGTTCAAATCCCTATATTTGTAACTCCTACCTGTACAAGTCACTCAAATTCTGTTTACTCATATTAAAATGAGGGATTTAGTCTTGATCGGAGGTGTCAAACACACCCTGAGCAGCATAGATGCAGCCCACAGCATTCTTGAGTACAGCCTGAACCAGGTTAAAAGTAACTGGGCCAAAAATTTGTAAAAATATAATAAAATGTAGATAACATTGCATTTTAAAACTGTCAATATGTGGTACCCAGGGATTTTTATATATAGATGAGTGACCCCCATTTCTATTTGAGTGTGACAACCACTGGTCTAGAAAATGATTTCTAAGTTCTCTCCTTGCTCCAAATTTTGTGATACTATACCCAAATCTGAACTTCTCTTTCTCTCAAAAATTAACCCTCAGAAATTTCTGTTGATGGAAGCCATCCTCTGAGTCATTCAGGTTTAAAACCCCAAAGCAACTGAGAGGAAACATTCTCATGCTCACAATGAATCTCAACATTTTTTTAAAGGGATCTTGCAATTAGAATTCTTCCGAAACTGATACTAGCAGCTTTGTAACCAGATAACATCACTGGGAGAATATTTGTTTCAGGGGAAAACTTGGGGTCATTAAAAACCAAAAATATAGTCCAGCCTACTAGCTTCCTCTTCAACACAGAGTCTACTTCTTGTCTTTTGGTTGTGTCTGTCCAAGCATTACTCTAAGAAGGAATTGTGGGGCAAATCTGAGTCAGAGAGGGAAGCATGGAAGACAGAGACCTCAGAACATCCCAAAGCCAGTATTTGTCACTATCATCATTAATCCTGACTGTATCATGTTGGATAGGACCCCGGTCCAGGTGGCATAAGGGCAGCCTACCCCAATAGGATGCAGTCATACAAGTATAGCAATGGGGGAAGGTGGATTTCTGAGAATACTGTGATAAAAATATTGTCCTTAGAGGATGGAAGGTGGAAATGATGCGCTTCCTCAGGCAAGAGTGCTGACTTGCTCCACATCTGTCCTCTAAAGGACCTTGAACTACAGAGCTTGACTATCGCATTGAGGAAGACCATCTCCACTTGAATTTTTGGCAGTCTAGGACAAAGCTCCAGTGGCTCTATGTTAGTTTTATATTTAAGAAACACATACTGTTGAACTTGCTCCATACGCACTTGCATATGTCTGGAAAATAAGCATTATTCACTCATTTTCACCTGTGTGGATTGTTAGCATGAAACTTTTTATGTGATAAAGGCTCCCACTCTGAAGGCTTTGCAGTATTTCAGTACTTGAAACAATCAACCTAATATCATCTGCAAATAGAACTTCTTTCTAGAGATCTCCACGAATTGGTAATTTTTCTTCCATTTGGGCTCTGTGCTTAACCTTCTGCATGGCACTAGCAAAGCATTTGATAAGTATACATTCTCTATTACACTTTGCTTAAGGCATATTATTGTTATATCATAAGTAAGTTATATCATTTGCTAAGGTATATCATTAGACAGTTGTCTAAGTTATCTCTGTGATTACATCTTTTTTTTAAGGAATTTTGTATGATTTTAGCAAATTGTCAAAGATTTTGTTAAAATCTTGGTAAATTTCCTTTTAGAATTCCCCTGATCCATCAGTCTAGTCATTCCCAGACCATGCTTTTTGTCATCTATATAGTCATCTACCAAGATTAAATTGCTTACTGTCTGTCCTTCTGATTATACTTTACTTCACCTAGATCAGCATCTTCATTTAATCTGAACTTCTGGACCTTGGTCCTCCAGAATCCATGACCTCCCAGTCAGACCCTGAGAAATCCACTCATCTTTGGAGCTCCCACTTTAGGCTCCAGCCTCCTTTATGAATGATGGAGTGAATGTAGACTTTTCTACCAGCTGACCTTAGATCACAGTTGATATTTTGAGTAGTCCGCTCTCCCCAGGCCATCTTGCCATCTGCCTGTGGCTATGTGGATTTCTTTCTCTTATTCCCCTTCCACTTCTTGCTCTGGGCACAGAAATGAAATCACCAGTCAGTAAGCATTTATTAAGTATTTACAATGTCAGATACTCTGCTAAGCTCTTAGGATACAAGTAGAAAAAACAAAAAATTAAGGAAGTCAGTTCTGCCCTCAAGGAGGATTGCAATCTTAGGGGGGCAAAACATAAGAGGAAGCCGAAAGGGATGCAGTTGGAGAAGGCACCCAGCCAGGGTTGGGGAGATTTTTATGGAGAATTCCAAATGAGTACAGCTAGGTGGAAAATGAGGAGATGGCAGGTGTTGGCACCCTCCTTAAAATGAAGGGAGATACTTCTTTACTCTCCCCCCCAAAAGCTTTCTTTTTGATAGAGAAAACAGAAACCAAATGGAATTGAGCTGCTCTGATTCCTTTTCATTGTCCATTATCATTATCTCATGCAACCCAGACAGCAATACTGTTCTTATTTAATTGTCCTCTTTTTGTCAATATGGCTTTTAAAAAGCCCCACCTTTCTGTGGTCATTTTCTTTCCTTACATGCTCAGTTCTTTCTGTGTTTTAATAATCTATGGTTATTTTTTACAGGACTGATCCAAATTGTCGTTCTTTGTGCATTCATTTTCCATTACCTTGTTTTGTCATCTTCTGTACCTATCTTTAAAAAAAAAAATTAAGTTGATTTGAATACAATATGATCATGAGTACTAGCTTTTTTTTTAATTTATAAAGAGATGGATCATTATGAATCGACTGAAAAGTTCAACCTATTATTTTGTAGTCATGTAAAGACAACATAGGTGAGCATCATAGAACTTAAAAATTCATTTGCAACTAGTATACTACAGACCAGTAATTGTAACACCAGTGCAATATCCACAGCAGCTGCTATGGGTATGCATGCATAAATTTGCAAAACATAAATTCTCTTCCTCAAACACAAACCCACAATATTCAGGTACTAGAAAGCCAAATCCATCACAGTAACAAAGAAATCTATACACAATTTCAGTGCAGGGAGCCCAGCCATCTCCAAGCTTTCCCTCCATCAGGCCTCCCCACAAACAAGCTCCCTTAGGCAAAATCATGCCCTCCCTCACTCATGCTAGTTGCTCTGCTCTGCCTGCTCTCTCCCGGCTCTGCCTCACTCTCTCTTCCTGCTCTACCCATTCAACAAGCTCCTCCCACCATTGGTTCCATGTGACTCAAGCTGTGGGCTGGGTCAAAGCCTAAAGCAGGCCACTGGGACCTATTAAGTGGTAGGAAAGATCTTCAAATTCCCTTACCATTTACAGTACCCATTAAATATTCATCTTCAATTTGTACTAAGACTTAAGTGATGATTCATACATATCCTTTTTCACATTGACAATTTATGAAACAGTCCCAGGATAAGTACATTTAAACTTCATTATGATGCTCAGGGTCTGTGGTATAGGGCAATTTTTTTTATAGATAAGACTGAGTTGTATTGAGAAAGTTTGTAATAGAATGCCTTCCTTTCTCAACTAGAGGAATATGATGATTTGAAATCAAATCCAAATTGGGTCAAGATAAGGTTTCAGAATAGAACTGCCTTTAATTTGAAATAAAGATAATTGAGTCCAAACCAAAGGAAATCTAATAAGAAATTATTTCTTTTTAACATCTTTCTCATTAAAATCCTAAAATTCCTGTAATTTGTAATGCCTCTATAGCTATTTATACTTTGGCCAAACTATGCATTGGCTTGGTCTATAGGTATGTCATGAATTATTACAGCAGAGAATATTTCTATATAGACACCAAGTATTGCTTGAATAAAACGGACTATTAAGAGGTCATAATAGTTTCTAGTATTTCTTTGTGACGAGATGCCTCAGGAGGAGAAAGTGAGGTTGGTGACCTTGCACAGCCCTCCCTCACTCAAAACAAAAGTGAAATGCAAGTCATGTCATCATTTCTCTGATATCATGGTCTTCTTTGGAAAGAAAGAACAAACACAGACTGTGAGCAGACAGAGTTGCCTGAGTGGAGACCTAGCTAGCTGGGTAACCCAACTCATCCGCTCTCTTCTGTCTCCCTCTCCCCTTCCTTTGGAGCTTTGGGATTTACTGGCCAAATGTCCTTCCTTCTTGCCTTCCTTCCTTCTTTTCCTCCTTCCTTCCTTCTTTTCTTCCTTTTCTCAAAACCTTAAACCCAGTGCATTCTGAAGCCCATAGGCTGAACAACAATAGATCCCCGCCCAAGCTCCACTTAATGACTGGCTTAGAGTGATTATCACTAAAAACAGTTTCTGTTGATTTAGTTATTTTTTCTTTTGTCCATTAAAAAGGCCACTCCCTGATTACTTCTTAAAGAGGCCTATTTACTCAATGAGCATTACCTCCCTGTAAGTGAGTACCTGAAAAGGTCAGCCTTTTTTAAAAGGCCAAGGTCTCCCACTGCATCCTGGGCCATCTCCAGTCATCCTGATGAATATCTGGTCCCTGGACCCAGGTGGTTCAAGAGGAGAAAGTGAGGCTGGTGACCTTGCACAGCCCTCCCTCAATCAGAACGAAGTCAAGTGCAAATCATGTCATCATTTTTCTGATGTCATGGTCTTTGACAACAAAAGACAAACACAGTGTTTCCTTATATGTACATCTATCTATCATTCTATATTCTACAGTGTGAAAACATATATGTATTATAAACATATAGTAGATATGTGCACATATAATACATACATGCTTATGTAACTGGATTTAGATATAACTGGTCCAATGTATAGTCAAGTAGAGTGGTGTTTCAACTACCTTTTCCTTTTTAATTTCTTTATTGGACTTTAAAGTAGTCAATAGAGTATGCTTTGATATTTCCTTAAAATTCATAGAAATGTACAATCTTGATAATTAGCTCTTTTCACCCACCAATTATTAATTAGTAAACTAAATATATCCCTTTTATCCATAAGCTTTTGCTCATCTTCCTCTATTTTTCAAACCCCCATGTCCAAGATTTGGAGATAAGAATTCACTATTTGACAAAAACTGCTAGGGCAACTGGAAAGCAATTTGGCAGAAACTAGGCATATACAAACATCTCACACCAAATACCAAGATAAAGTCAAAATGGATAAATGATTTAGACATAAAGGGTGATATCACAAGTAAATTAGAGGAACATGGGAATGTGCCTGTCAGATCGATGGGTAAGGGAAGAGTTTATGACCAAACAAGAGATAGAGGAGATTTGAGGAGGTAAAATGGGTAATTTTGATAACATGAAATAAAAAAGGTTTTGCACAAACCAAACTAATGTGACCAAAATTAGATTGCAAACAGGAAATTGAGTCTTGGGGATGGAATTTAGAGAAAGTTTCTCTGATAAGGGCCTCCTTTCTCAAATATATAGGGAACTGAGTCAAATTTATAAAAATCTAAGGCATTCTCCAATTGACAAATGGTTAAAGGGTATGCCCAAGCAATTTACAGAAGAAACCAAACCTATAAATAGTCACATGAAAAGTGCTCCAAATCACTACTGATTAGAGAAATGCAGATTAAAACAACACTGAGATACCACCTCACACCTAACATGCTAACATGACAGAACAAGGAAAATACTAATGCTGGAGGGAGTGTGGAAAATTTATGACACTAATGCACTATTGGTGGAGTTATGAATTAATCCAACCATTCTGGAGGACAGTTTGGAATTATGACCAAAGGGTTTTCAAACAGTGCATACCCTTTGACCTAACAATGCCATACTAAGTCTTTATCCTAAAAAGATCAAAGAAAAAAGGAAAATACTTATTTGTACCAAAGTATTTGTGGAAGATCTTTTTATGATGGCTAAAGTTGGAAATCAGAGGAATGCTCATCAATTGGGAAATGGCTGGTCAAGTTATAGTATATAAATTTTATGGAATAGTATTTTGCTATAAGAAATGATTAACAGAATTGTTTTAGAAAAAAACTGTGAAGATTAAGATAAACTCATGCAAAGTGAAGTGAGAAGAACCCGGAGAACATGTACACAGTATCAACAATATTGTAAGGATGATCAACTGTGAAAGACTTAATTGCACTGATCAAGACAATGATCCAAGACCAAAGGACCCATGATGAAAAATGCTATCCACCTCCAGAGAGGAAATAGATGAACTCTGAGTTCAGACTGCAGCATACTTTTTAAAAAAATTTTTCTTGGACTTCACATCTATAATCAATATAATATTCCTTGCCTTCTCCGGGGTAAGGGAGAAGGGAGCAGGAGGGAGAAAAAGAATTTTGAAGTCAAAATATTTAAGATGAATGTTAAAAATTTTTAGGCATAAAGGGGAAATATTTAATGAAATAAATACAAATATATTTGAAAAGAAAAATAAGGCTAATATTCTACTCCACTAATTTAAAAACAGTTACTAATTACCAACTGTATATTGAGCACCAAGTACTTCAAGAAATGGAGCCCAAATGACTCATAGGGTTATTGTGAGAAAACTATATAAATGTAAACCATTATTTATCACAATATTTTTTAGATCAACTTTAGATATCATCTACACAAATATCATAGTGATTCTTCTGGAAAAGGAATTTTACTTGTAAGCTTATCATCTTTGGGGAAGAAGCCAAATTTGTCAAATACTATCATGTACAAAAATATTTATAGAAAACATTGCCTTTCACCTGTTCAACTTCAGGTTCCCTTCTCACTTTCTACCCTAAAAGCTAGATTGACTCATTTTAAAAATAATAATAACTTTTTCCCATTCTACAATCCTGTGACTAGAAAGTCAGAAAGACCTGAGTTCATATCCAGTCTTAGACACATACTCGCAATGTATATGTGGGTAAATCACTTACCCTCTATCTGCCTAAATTTCCTCTTCTGTAAAATGAAGATAACAATAGCACTTGCCTCCTAGGTATCCTCACAATATCATCATGAACATCAAATGAGATAATATTTATAAAGTACTTTGCAAACTTTAAAGAGGTATATAAAAATACTAGCTGTCATTATTTATTATTAGCATTGCTTTTTACCATGTTTCCTGTTTAGAATCTATTATGTTAATGTTTGAAACCTTGTTAACAGACTTTTTTTAAATGAATTCTAATTTGGGTAGAAATATAAGTTATACTGTTGTTTATGACTCTCTGTACAACAGAGACACTGTGATGTCAAAGCAACATTCCATTCCCATCTTTATGTCACAAATGTCCTACAAATATCTTCATAAACATGCATCATCAACAACAAATATATTACACATTATAACATATAAAGATCATAGATTTGAATGTAGAAGAAACCTTAAAGATCAATCCTTGAACTTTATAGAACCAGAGAAGTTAAATTACTTTTCTGAGGACTCATAGGTTATAAATGGTAGAATCTGAATTTGAACCCAGGATTCTCCCTCACTCTAAAGCCAATATTTTTTTTCACCGTACTATGCCGCAATGTAATACAGATAGAGACAAGGTGATATGATAGCTATTATACCATTCAGGTAACATGGTTTCCTAGCAAGGCACTATTTAATTACATGGTAGCAATATTAATAAATATTAAGTTGCAAAATTAAGTAATAATTATGTAATATGATTCAATAAATATATGAAAAATTTAACACCCAATGAAACCATTTCAACATTTCCCCATTTTTGCTAATGCCTTTAAAATCTTATACAACTTTCCTCCTACTTCTGTATTCAAAATAGTTTTATCAGTTCAATTGTCCTATTTTCACAGAATACTCTATAAATCAATAATGACTGGCTAGCATTTATATAGTGCTTTAAGGTTTGTGAAGTTCTTAACAAACATTATCTCATTTGATCGGCACAACTACCCTAGGAGTTAGATGCTATTGTTATCTTCTTTTACAACTGAAGAAACTGAGGCAAACAGAAGTTAAGAAACTTGCCCAGGGCCATAGAACTAATTTGTATCCATGGTCAGATTTGAATTCAGTTTCTGATTTCAGGTACAGTCTTTCATCCACTACACTTAAGACAACTTCTTAAAAATCAAAACTTTTATGACAATGACAATAATGACTCACATTTATAGATGCTTTAAAGTCCATCAGTTCTCAAAGCGGGCAATACCACCATCCAGGGAGTACTGGAACAATCCAGGGGTATAGTAGTAGCTTTGGGTACAATTGGGCAGCACTGAATAAAAGTAAGGGGGCAGTGGAAGCATAAGGAAAGAAGGGAAGAAAATTTTGAAAAACCACTGGTACATATTTCATCTGTTGTGTAACAGAGTTAAAGTCATAGTCATTGCATTATTTTCCAAATAAACAAAAAATTGAAGTTGTAACTCATTACTAGTCAAGTCTGCCGACAGGTGCAAGCAAGTACTGACAGGTAAACAAAGTGTGTGACACATTATGGGGAAGTCCAGCATGCATAGGCAGGAATATGTGCATGTAATGACTTGTTTATAATACAATATATATGGTTACATGACACAATACTGCATCACCAAAATTTCATTACAAGAAACCCCCCTCTCACAAATTTACAATCAATTACTAAATTTAAGATGCACCACTTAAAAAATGTATTATGTGTATTTTTTGCAATGACACAATAAAAAAAACATTAAAAACATATTCATTACAGAAAGACTTTGGGGGAGGAATGAGTAATTTTTTTTGAAAAGGGAGAAGTAGGGGGAGGAGCCAAGATGGCAGAGTAGAAAAATTCACATGTGCTAGCTCCGAAGCCACAGCCCATAAATTTCCTGTAAAAAGAACTCCCCACAAATTCTGGAGCAGGGCAAGCCACGCAGCAACGGAGTGGAGGAGATTTCTATTCCAGAGAGCCCTGAAAAATCGGCACCAAAGGTTCATCAGGCACCAACCCGGAGCACAGCCCAGCCCTGCCTGGGCAGCATGGCCCTGAGAGGAGCAGATCTGAGCAGGCTTCAGGGACAGAATCTCCAGCGGCCATGAAGGTCCCTCCACCCACAGGCACCACAGGTCAGTGAGAGAGACTTCTGGGCTGGCCAAGAGGGGAGCGGGGTGTCTCCATAACTCAGGCCCCCTCGGGAGGCAGCGACAGAGGCAGCAGCGGCCAGGCTCCCGAAGCAGACAGGACCTCAGATCCATTACTGAAGGTCTCCACATAAACCCCCAGAGGGAATTGAGCCTGGGAGGTGGCCCTGCCCCCACCTGAGAACCTGATTTAATCTTACCCTTAATAGCAGCCCCACCCACTGCTGAAAGCCCTGAGGCTGGGGAGCAGCATTTGAATCTCAGATCCCAAGCACTAGCTGGGCAGATCTAGGCAGGGGTGGAGAGGAATCTCAGAAGTCAAGTAACTGGCTGGGAAAATGCCCAGAAAAGGGAAAATAAATAAGACCATAGAAGGCTACTTTCTTGATGAACAGATGTTTCCTCCTTTTATTTCTGATGAGGAGGAACAATGCTTACCATCAGGGAAAGACATAGAAGTCAAGGCCTCTGTATCCCAACCATCCGAAATAGATATCCAATGGGCTCAGGCCATGAAAGAGCTCAAAAAGGATTTTGAAAATCAAGTTAGACAGGTGGAGGAAAAACTGGGAAGAGAAATGAGAGAGATGCAAGAAAAGCATGAAAAATGGGTCAACACCTTGCTAAAGGAGACCCAAAAAAATGCTGAAGAAAATAATACCTTGAAAAATAGGCTAACTCAACTGGCAAAAGAGGTTCAAAAAGTCAATGAGGAGAAGAATGCTTTCAAAAGCAGAATTAGCCAAATGAAAAAGGAGGTTCAAAAGCTCACTGAAGAAAATAGTTCTTTCAAAATTAGAATGGAATAGATGGAGGCTAATGACTTTCTGAGAAACCAAGAAATCATAAAACAAAACCAAAAGAATAAAAAAATGGAAGAGAATATGAAATATCTCATTGGAAAAACAACTGACTTGGAAAATAGATCCAGGAGGGACAATTTAAAAATTATGGGACTACCTGAAAGCCATGATCAAAAAAAGAGCCTAGACATCATCTTTCATGAAATTATCAAGGAAAACTGCCCTGACATTCTAGAACCAGAGAGCAAAATAAGTATTCAAGGAATCCATCAATCACCGCCTGAAAGAGATCCAAAAAGAGAAACTCCTAGGAACACTGTGGCCAAATTCCAGAACTCCCAGGTCAAGGAGAAAATATTGCAAGCAGCTAGAAAGAAACAATTCCAGTACTGTGGAAATAAAATCAGGATGACACAAGATCTGGCAGCTTCTACATTAAGTGATCGAAGGGTGTGGAATAGGATATTCCAGAAGTCAAAGGAACTAGGACTAAAACCAAAAATCACCTACCCAGCAAAACTGAGTATAATACTTCAAGGGAAAATATGGTCTTTCAATGAAATAGAGGACTTTCAAGCATTCTTGGTGAAAAGACCAGAACTGCAAAGAAAATTGGACTTTCAAACACAAGAATGAGAAGAAGCATGAAAAAGTAAACAGCAAAGAGAAGTCATAAGGGACTTACCAAAGGTGAACTGTTTACATTACTACATGGAAAGACAATATTTGTAACTCTTGAAACTTTTCAGTATCGGGGTAGTTGGTGGAACCACACACACACATACACACACATACATGCATGCACACACATGTACATGTGTGCGTGCATACACACAAGCACGCACTCACATACAGAGACAGAGAGCACAGAGTGAATTGAATAGGATGGGACCATATCTTAAAAGAAATTAAGGTAAATGGTGAGAGAGAAATGTAGTGGGAGGAGAGAGGGTGAAATGGAATGGGGTAAATTATCTCTCATTCAAGAGGCAAGCAGGAGACTTTTTAGTGGAGGGAAAAAGAGGAGAGCTGAGAAAAAAACATGAAGTTTACCCTCATCACATTCGACTAAAGGAAGGAATAAAATGCACACTCATTTTGGTATGAAAACCTATCTTACAGTACAGGAAAGTGGGGGAGAAGGAGATAAGCAGGGTTGGGGGGATGATGGAAGGGGAGGGCAATGGGAGGAGGGAGCAATTTGAAGTCAACACTTGAAGAGGGACAGGATCAAAAGAGAGAATAGAAACAATGGGGGCAGGATAGGATGGAGGGAAATATAGTTAGTCTTACACAACATGACTATTATCGAAGTCATTTGCAAAACTACACAGATATGGCCTATATTGAATTGCCTGCCTTCCCAAAGGGAATGGGTGGAGAGGGAGGAATGGGGAGAAGTTGGAACTCAAAGTTTTAGGAACAACTGTTGAGTATTGTTCTTGCCACTAGGAAATAAGAAATACAAGTAATGGGGAATAGAAAGTTATCTGGCCCTACAGGACAAAAGAGAAGATGGGGACAAGGGAAAGGAGGGATGATAGAAGAGAGGGCAGATTGGTGATAGGGGAAATCAGAATACTCGTTGTGTTGGGGTGGGGGGGAGGGGACAAATGGGGAGAAAATTTGGAACCCAAAATTTTGTGAAAATGAATGTAAAAAGTTAAATAAATAAATTTATATTAAAAAAAGAAAAAAAAGAAAAGGGAGCAGTAGTCCAAATAAATTTGGGAGCCTCTGTTAAACCCTGAACTTCAAGGAAAATGCAGAGAAATCAAAGCTCAACAGACATAGCTTCCTCTGCCTGACCATCAACAGACAGGTCCAACTGTCTGACCAGAGAGGGAAGCACTGACATCTGGGTTTTCAAAGCTGGGAGCCTTCTTTAGTGACTTCCCAGGGTTCTCATCTGGCCAACCATTTCCAGTCAGCAAGCCCCAAAGTAAAACCTCACTTTCACAGCATTTTATACCTTTCTGTAGAGCCAGAGGTCATCCCAATCCTTGAGAACCAGTGCCTCATTAACAAAAGGTGTGGACATTTCCATAAATCTTTAATAATCAAACTCCCTTTAATGGGCAGGCCCATTAGTAGGTAGGGAAGATCTTTAATCATATTAACAATACAAATACATATACTGTTTCTACTTAAAGAAACTCTTGTTTCTATACTTTGCTCCTAGTAAAGACTCTTGATTGATAAAGGCAAGATTATACTAAAGCAAAAATAGCAAAAGATCCTATTTTGCTTGCCATCACAACATACTAAGGGTTGAATATTTAATATTCAATCAAAAATGACACTACTCATTCATCAAACTAAAGAAACTTAAAACTTATTCTTAAAAAATATTACTATACCTAACACAAATTTTAAAAACAATATGTTCCAAAATTCTTTTTGAAGCATTGGGATCTGTCAATGTAAATACTCTATGCATGCCTATCCAGTAGCCTAAAGAAAAATTTTCCAAAGTTTTATAATGAACCATTTATAAAGAAGCTTTATAAGGACTACAGTATCTCAGGTTATTTGCTGATATGGGGTCATTCAGATTTGTCTGAATCTTAGACATTCAAGGACTCTTGGATCTTGGATACTAACCTTGGATACTGAATTTACTCCTTAAGATTAGGTTAATAAGAATAATTTGCCCTATTTGATATTACCAATAGAAAAGAATTTTTCTCTACCCTGATATTTTTCCTTACTATGCCTGAGCCTGATTTCTCACTATGGTAGTTTCTAATATTACTACATAATGAAATCACTTCCATAGTAGTGAAAGACCCAACATTGTTTTTCTCCCAAATTCACAAAACCTACCAGCTATGCCTATTTTCAGTTTCTTTGGAGGTTAGCCAATATAAACTGTTGTACTTCCTAGAATCTGAAGTCTGCTTATTTTTTTATTTATCAGATTTTCATTAGCAACTTTCTTCCAAAGAAATCTTATAAACTAAGAGCAGCAATTATGGGACAATTTCCTTGTAGAAGGTATCCATTACTATTTGAAAATCTCTATATTTGATTTCTTGGCTGATGTGGAAAAAACAACATAAGACTATTTAGAGCTGGAAGAGACCTTAGAGATCATCTAGTCCAACCCCCTCTCCTTTTATAGATGAGCAAATTGAGGCTCTGAGGGAGTTTGGTGATATACCTAAAGTCATACAACCAACTATGTGAAGAGCTTCCCTTCCACTGCATTTTGATAAAAGCAAAGACAGACTGAGCTATGGTCTCTATAGTTTGGGTATTACATGTATTTTATTGCCTTCTAATTTTTTGAAAATTGGTAATTTATGTATCACATATATGATCATGTAGTAGGAGTGAAGTCTTAACCTCTTCCCCAATGCAGATTAGGCTAGATTTTTCCTTAGAAAGTACTGAGATATTCCTTAAGACTTGATTGGCTTAAGGGACTGTTGACTTGTTGAATAATCTCTTGTTATAGGTTAGTGAACAGTCATTAAAAAGGGTTCTTTCATTACCTGTTGAATGATTAACAAGTGTCTCCCTTTGTTCCAATATCAACTAAAACTACTAGGGCACTGGCACAAGTTAGGCTCAGCCCAGAGCAATTGGCATAGTCTTGTCAAATTGGAACATAATGAGCTCTATAAAGTGGGAGAGGAGCAGTGCTGATGAAGGTAAATCTTAATTGATCTTACTGCTTCTTGTGATAACACTGGTGAAGCTTCCAGTGGTTGCTTCCTAAGAAGAAATCCTCACTTCTTGAAGATTAAGAACAAATTTCCAGTGGCCATTCAGCAAGAATAAACAATATGAATATATTCTGTGCCCTTGAATACTTTTACTTTGAACATAATTGCACTAAACTATGGTTTAGGCCCTCCAGCTTAGCTGGGTCTTCATGCCTTTTAAATTTAGATGTCCTCCATGTTCTACCAAGAAATCTCTTCAGAACTTGGTATACTTTTAAATCAGCCTGGAGGGAATGAAGTTTTTGAGACAGAAAGAGATTTTCTTCTGCATTAAAAAAGGACAAATTCAAAAAAAACATTGTGTTCAAACCTTTCTAGAATGTTACGAACTAAATGCCCTGTAGACATTTCAAATTCAACATATCCAAATGAGAAAGCATTATCCTTCCCCCAAACCCACTCCTTTTAGAACTTTTTACATTTCTATCAAAAGCACCACCATCCTTCTAGTTTCCTAGGTTTGCAATGTTGACCTCATTTTCCACTCCTCAGTCTCTCTCATCTCCCTCAACATCATTCTCCATAACTTTGATTCCACTGTGAAGTTTTATGAATTCTACTTCCATTACTTCTCTTTCCAATCTATCTACTTCTATCTACCTCATCATTTATCATAGAAACCATTTTAATACTCCCTTAATTGGTCTCCCTGGCTCCCTTCTCTCTTCTCTCCAATTCATCCTCCATAGGTCTTCCCAATTTACCCCCCTAAAGCACAGAATAGACCATGTCACTTCCCTGTTCAGGAAGTTCCCGGATCTTCCTATTGCTTCTAGGCTATATTGCAAACCATTCAGTATTTAAAGTCCTTAACAATCTGGTCCTAACTTATCTTTCCTCTTACTCCCCTTCATGACTTCTGGAAGCCAAGATAGTGGAGTAAGCAGCAAGTCACTCTCACTCTCCCTTACTGACTTTTAAAAACTCAGACTATACTGCTGCAGGAAAAATCCTGGAATAATGGAGCCAGCAGAAAGATGAGGTGCAACAGTTTTTTAGCTTGTGAGGCTAAGGGGATTAACAGGAAAGGTCCCTCTTGTTGAGGCTGAAGGGGACCAGTACAGGACAGGAGGCATCCTGGCAAGCCAACAGCAAGTCCCACCTCAGTGGACCAGCAGGACATCTTGAGCCCCAGGGTGGTGGTGGAGTAAGTAAGCAAGGACCCCCACCATCCCCTACCCTGTATGTCTTTGCACAGACAGGGGACCTCGCAGATACCAGTGCAGCCCATGGTGAGGAGTCAATCTCTAGTGACTGGACCACCCCCATACCCACACCTCACCCTTCAAGCTTCAATATAACCCTGGGGAAAAGCAGTAAAACCCCACCTGGCATTGGCACACACCAGCCACCACCAGCAGCCTCCAGCTGCCAGAACCTGAGGTCCCAACACATAAAGCCAATAACCAAGCCTCTACCCCCCAGGACAAAAAAAAATGGGACAGTTCTCCTCATGCCCCAGAAGCATAGATCAACTTTAAAACCAAGGAAAAAGGTGAATACCATAAGCAAAAAGCAACAAAGGAAATCAAAGACCATAGATAACTTCTTATGGGGACCAGAAAGATCAAAACACAAATTCAGAAGATGACAGCAATGTCACTATACCCACATCTGAAACTTCAAAGGGGAATATGAATGGATCTCAAGCCCAAAAAACCTTCTTGGAAGAGCTCAAGAAGGATTTTAAAAGTCAAATTAGAGAGGTAGAAGAAAAACTGAACAATTCCTTTAAAAATACAACTGACACAATGGGAGGAAAATGAAGAAAACAACTCCTTAAAAAGCAGAATTGGCCAAATGGAAAAAGAATGCAAAAGCTAACTGAAGAAAGCAATTTGTTAAAAATTGAAATTGGGCAAGTGGAAGCTAATGACTTCATGAGACATAAAAAATCAGTCAAACAAAATCAAAAAAAGAAAAAAGAAAATGTAAAATATTTCATTGGAAAAACAACTGACCTGAAAAATAGATCCAAAAGAAATAATTTAAGAACTATTGTTCTACCTGAGGGCCATGATGAAAAAAAGAGCCTGGACAGTATTTTCCAAGAAATCATCAAGGAAAACTGCCCCAAAGTCCTAGAACCAGAGCATAAAATACTATCAAAAGAATCCACTGATCACTTCCTGAAAGAGATCCCAAATTAAAAATGCCAAGGAATATTGTCGCCAAATTCAAGAATTATCAGGTCAAGGAGATGGTACAGCAAGTAGCCAAAAAGGAAACAATTCAAGTATCATGGAACTACAGTCAGGATCATGCAAGACCTTGCAACTTCTACATTGAAAGATCAAGAAAGGCATAAAAATCTCATGTTATTCAATAAGGGCAAACTGTTTACTTCCCTATGTAGGAAGATGATATTTGTAAATCTTGAGAACCATATCTTTATTACAACCTTTAAGAGGGGTATACATAGACAGAGGGTGTAGATATAAATTAACTGATGTGATAATTAAAAAAAACCTAATTAAGAAGTGAAAAGGAATCGTGATGGGAGAAGAGGAAAGGAGGAGGGAGAAAAGGGTAAATTACATCACATGAAGAGGCATAATAACATTATACTACAGGGAAAGAAGGGAGGGAGATGAGCATTGCTTGAACTTTACTCTTATCAGATTTGGTTTAAGGAGGGAATAACATACTCAGTTAGGTATAGAAATCTAACTTGCCACACAAGCAATAGGAGAGGAAAGGGGGAAAAAAAAGGGAGAGGGATGATAGAAGGGAGGGAAGATTGAGGGAGGTGATGGTCAAAAGTAAAATTCTTTTGAGGAGGGAAAGGGAGAAGGGAGAAATAAAAGCATAAATGGGGGGAATAAGATGGAGAGAAAGGCAAAAATAGTAATCATAGCTGTGAATGGGATGAACTCTCCCATAAAATGGAAGTGGATAGCAGAATGAATTAAAAACCAGAATCCTACAATATGTTATTTATAAAAAACACATTTGAAACAGGGTAAAGGTAAATGACTGGCATAGAATACATTATGCTTCAGCTGAAGTAAAAAAAAAAAGCAGGCGAAGAAAAAGCAAAAACATCTAATTAAAAGAGATAAAGAAGGAAACTATATCCTGTTAAAAGTCACCACAGACAATGAAGTAACATCATTACTAAATTATGTGCACTAAATGGTATAGCATTACTCCCTTTCGTGCAGTCTATGCTTCAGCCAAACTGGCCTTTTTATCATTTCCTATACTGAGCAAAAACCTACTAACTATTTTATCTTCCATCTCTTGTCTATGTAAAAACAACATCTCCTCCCATTCTTGGAATACACTTCTTTATCGTGGACTCTAGAATACCAAATTTCTAAGTTGAGTTCCAGTGCTCACCTTGCTGGTGAGGTTTTTCCCAACACTCCCATTGCTCCTTCTCTCCATAACTTTGTATTTACTTTGTATATATTTTCCTGTATACATATTTCTTCTTCCCAACAGAAGGTAAGTTCACTGAGGGAAGAGAATACTTAGTCTTTGTTTTCATATCCTCAAGCTAGTCTATAGGAGATGCAGAATAAATGCTTAATGAATGAATATATTGAGTTTAAAAAGGCACATAAGTATTTGCTAAATATAATTTATTTAGACTCTTTGACAGTCTATTACCAACAACTGAAACTAACTATTAATTAATTAAAGTTAAATTTTAAAAGTAAATGCATATGACAAAGGGGAGCATATAGGAGAGCACTGAAAGAATATCAGTGACTGTCATATTCAATTATTAAGGTGCAAACATCCTACTCTTAGGTACAGAAGGTTTAATCCATATTTTTAATTTGTTTACTTAAACATTTCAACTAGTAAGACCTCTTCTATTTGTACATCACTAGCAAGTTTGATAAAGAAGAGCAAATTGTATAAAAAGCGATTCTCTTCCAGAAGAGTATGGCTTGAAGGGATAAATCCCATCTCTTTATCTTTGTCTCATTTCTGTCTCTTTCTGTTTTAACCATGAATTAATGAAGTATAAGACAGTTTTTCTGAAGCAAATTCCTATACTTAATAATGAATCACATGATGGAATAATATCTTTGGCATCTCCTACCAAACTGAAAGGGCTTCAGGCATATCTACTACCCTTGCAATGGAAACTCTGGTATCTGGGGAATGAGAAAGCGTAGACCATGGAAAGCTCCTCCAATATCCTTCTTCCTTTAAGAAGGGTGCCAAGACTAGCCATCTCTTCATTCCCGTTATGATTGCCCTCCTCTGGACTTTGTCACGGCTCTACACTAAGAGTCTTTCCCAGCTCTTTTTAGTTGTCTTTTATGTTTCCTCCTCTGCCCCACCCTATTAGATTGGGGCTCCTTGAGGGCAAGGACTGCTTTTACTCTCTTTGTATCCCCAGCAACTAGAACAGCGCCTGGCACATGGTAAGGGCTTAATAAATATTTTTGTACTGACTGACAGAATGAGAGAGAGAATGTGAAAAACAGGAGAGAGAGAGAGAGACAGACAGAAACAGAGACAGGGAGATTAGAGAGTGAGACAGAGAGATGAGAGAATGAGGGACAGAAATGAAAGAATGAGAAGCAGAAAGATGAGAGGCAGAGACAGAAAAAAAGAATGAGAGGGAAGGAGCAGAGAGAATGTGTGACAGACAGAAGAGTTGTCAGAGTATGGGGAGGGATAAGAGGGAAGGGAAGGTGGGGAGGGACAAGAGGGAAGGGAAGGTGGGGAGGGACAAGAGGGAAGGGAAGGTGGGGAGGGATAAGAGGGAAGGGAAGGTGGGGAGGGACAAGAGGGAAGGGAAGGTGGGGAGGGATAAGAGGGAAGGGAAGGTGGAGAGGGATAAGAGGGAAGGGAAGGTGGGGAGGGACACGAGGGAAGGGAAGGTCGGGAGAGCTCTACACTGCTAAACCCTTCAATGAGGTTTTCCAGATGGAAGCCAGATGGACAGAATCAGAAGTAAATCATGGGATAGGGTGGCTTGAGACTCCTAGATTTTCCAGGCTGGGGCAGTGTCATTGGTGCCACCAGAGTTACAGCTTCTTGTAGATAAGTTCAGAGAGACTCATTGCAAGTATGTTATCCACCAAATGATGATTTTTTTTTTCCAGTCATAACTGTGAAATACCAAAACCATCTATCTGTTTTGGTGAAAAGAGATTTCAGCCATGCTGGTGAAATCACGGATCCTTGAAGTACAAGATAAAATCTGAGATCTAAAACTACCATTTTTTTTTCAAGGAAAGATTATAAATGGATTTGTTTTGGAGAAGAAGATTTCCTGGCAGTTTGTGCTTAGGCTGGTGGGGGCAGCAAATTAAAGGAAGCTGTGATCGCAAAGAGCCAGCATGGCTTTATCAACTATTTCATGCTGGTGAAACGTTAGTGGTCTGTGTGAGCTACAGGCTAATTTTAAAGCTCATTAGTCACTCCTTTTCTAAATGATGTTCAACAAGCTGCTGTCTCTCCCCTCTCTAGTGCTTGCTTCACAGAGCTGCCAAAGCAATCTTCCTAATTCATATGACTGAGACGTCCTCCCTCTGGCCAAAATCCTTCCCTGACTTCCCCTTCCTACTAGATAAAATACAAATTCCTGAGGTTGGCATTTAAGAGCCTTAAGAGTCTGACTCCCACCTACATAAAATCCAGGCTTCTGCCAGGCCTCTTCACAAATTCTACATTCTAGACCAATGGGGCTACTAGGCACTGGGTTCAAATCCTGCCTCTGATATATACTCTCAGCTTGACTTTTAGTAAATCACCTAACTTTTCTGGAGCTCAGTTTTCTTGTCTGCAAAATGCAAGGGTAAGGATGGGATTGGATGGTGTCTGACATCCCATTTGGACCTAGATGTGTGATCCCATGATAATTATTAACTGTTTCCTTGGACTTGATATTACTTCTTCTAGGCTTTTGCATAAACTGAATTCCCATACTAGAAATGTACCTCTTCCTTAGTGCTACCCTTTGGAATTCTCATCTCAACTGTCTTGTCTTGTCTCAGGGGCCACCTCTAAGCTCAGCCTGAATTCCTCAGTCGTTCATATTCTCCCTCCTTAATTGTCCTCATACTATACTACATGCCATTGTATCCCATTGCTTTAGCAGGTATTCTTTCATTCTTGGGGCTGAGCAGAACCAGTATCTACTACTTCTGACAAGATGAGACATGGGTTAGGGGAAGAAATATACCTGCAGAATCACTATAATCATGATGAATTTCAAGACAGGCCCTAGAAACAAGATTATATTTGCTTGCACTTCTGATGTGGACCTGTGGAGGCTGGTGGGGGAAAGATGCTGAAAGGGCACTCAGAGTGTTATAGTTCTTGATTCAGGCCTAAAGTCAGAAAGATCTGAGTTCAAATCCAGCCCCTACTTACTAGTTAGGTAAATCTGTGCAACTGTCTGGGCAAGTGTCTCACTTCTCACTGACTCAATTTTTTCACTGGTGTGACAGGGATAATAATAGTATCGACCTCACAGATTTGTTGTGAGAATCAAATGAGATAATATTTGTACTGAGCACAGTGTATGGCATACAGTAGATGCTTAATAAATGTTGCCCCCTTCTCCACCATTCCAGGGTTTTAACTTCGTCAGAGATTCTGTTAGAGGCTAGAAGGTATCTCAGGGGTCATCTACTTCTACTTGATCATTTTACAGAAGAGGCAACAGCCCAGAATGTTAAGTAACTTGAGAAAGATCACTAAGGCAGCAAGCACTTTAAAAACGTTTCTTGAATAAATGGACAGATGGAAAAAGGATTAAGGACTTAATGGAGAAGTGGTCTTATTTATTTCAGTTCTCTCATTTCATATATAGATGGATAAATGCATAGACCCCATGTAACGCTTTTCAATTCCCAGTAAAATAAAGTTTTAATTATCAATAGTAGTATGAATATTTCAACATTGTAGCTACCCTGATAGTTTGCACTGCCAATATATACTGTGAGCAGTAAAATATCCACAGTTCTATCTCATTAATTCATGCCATTACTCTTTTCCATTAATGCAGTTATAGAGATGTGCCTATTTATGTATACATTTTGAAACAATTTTTTTCATATTCAAATCTTTACAAGTTAAGTTAAACATACAGAAAAATATCTTTCACATATCATCCAACAAGCGTACATTGTCATCTATTTATGTGCTTAGAATCAGGTTCTCACAGAACTTAGGTTCTGTGAGAGTTACAGAGAAGAAATATGAAATGTCATAATTATGAGCTAATTTTTAAGTTTACAAGGTACTTTTGTATACATTATCTCATTTGTTCCTTAAAACTCTGTGAGATGGTCAATCCTTGTTTTACAGATGAGATGACTGAGGCTCTAATAAGTTAAGTGATTTGTTCAAGGTTATACAGCTACTACAAAGATTTGGGTCCCAGACCAAGTTCCTCTGACTCCTAATCCTTGTCCTTTGGCTAGTCCTGTGCCCTTGGTTCTAAACTACTTATATTGGGCCTGGAGTCCTCAGAAAGTTCTGAGTTCAGATCTAGCCTCAGACTTACTAGCTGTGTGACCTTGGGCAAGTCACTTAACTTCTATTTGCCTTAATCCATTGAAGAAGGAAATGACAAACTACTCCAGTATCTTTGCCAAGAAAACTCCATGGACAGCACGGTCCATGGAGTCATGAAGAGTTGGACACAACTATAATCTAAGGGAAGTGCTCACAACTGGGGAATATCTAAACAAATTATAGTGAATATAGTAGAGTAATATTGTGCCCTAAAAAATGACACACTAGATGATTTCAGGGAATTCTGGATAGTACAAACTGATGCAACAATGTATGTATGTATGTATGTTTATATATGTGTACATACATATATAATGTCTTCTATGTGGATATATGTACATATGAATGTTTATATACATGCATGCACATATAGATACATACTACATATGATCTTTATTTTTAATATTTCTATAAGCTAAATAGAAGCAGAATTATATTAAGTGTTAATGGTTCTAAATGAATTTATATACGTATGTATATATGTTTATACATACATATGGTTTATATTTCTCATAGAATTTTGTAATCTTCTTTTAGAATGAGCATTATAAACTCTTGGAATTACAGCATGTGGAGAGAAAGTAATGGATAAATGAAAATGTTTTAACAGCAGTTATATTGTTACAATATTTCTATATTAAAATAACACATCAAAATAGAGCTTTACCAGAATTATCAGATGGGAAAACATGGCATCCTTTCTCCTATTAGATGACTGTAGGTTTTTTAGACATTCTACTGACAATATAGCAGAGAAGAGAATCCCCTTAAACATATACAGAACAATTGGCTGGTTATGCATGGATTGACATCTTTGATCAAATAAAAAGAGCCCATACTTTTTTTTCAGTATGTACACTATTCGAGGAACCATCCTTAAACCCAATTATCCTTTCAGTGACTATAAAGATCTGTTTTAGGGTTATAGAAAGATGAATGAGTGAAACAAGATACCATGTTATATACTTTGCCTTGTATTGCAATCACTTAAAATACAAACTGATGCAAAGTCTAGTATAAAGATAATAGTGATATTATCTAAGGTTTGCTAATAAATTACAAATTATGAAACTGACTATAACGAGACACTGAAAAGTTTTTTAGTTTTATTGCTTATTTCCTTTGTGATGTGTGTGTGTGTGTGTGTTCATCCTTCATTGCCTAAGAAGACCATGCCATCAGAGAAATGATGACATGACTTGCACCTGACTTTGTTTTGAGTGAGGGAGGGCTGTGCAGGTCACCAGCCTCACTTCTCCTCCAGAGCCATCTGAATCTGATTCATCAGGATGACTGGAGATGACCCAGGATGAGGCAATTGGGGTTAAGTGACTTGCCCAAGGTCACAGAACTAGTGAGTGTCAAGTGTCTGAGGTGAGACTTGAACTCAGGTCCTCCTGGCTCCTGCACTGGTGCTCTATCCACTGCACCACCTAGCTGCCCTTTGTGATCTAAGTGACAGGAAGTTGAAGTCCTGACTGTACTTTGTGAGCATAAATTAGTCACTGAGACTGATAATGCCCCAAGCAATTCTCTCTCTTTTGGAAAGCTTTTCATTCTGAACTTGAATACTGAAAAATATGAGTGTTTTCAAATACACAACAGAATACAAAAAAGATGATTGTAGGTAAAATTATGAATCTCTATTTCATATTGCTTGCTTTTAAAGCAAGCATAGAATAAATTGCACATTAATTTCAAAATTGCCATCTGTACCTACTTCTGAACTTCCTTCTGTTGTTGAAGGATCAAATGAGATAATATTTGTAATATACTTAACACCATGCTTGGCATACAATAGATGCTTGATAAATGCGTGTTCATTTTCCCTTCCTCCTCTCCTTTTATATTCATTTTTAAAAAAGCTTCAATGACCTTCTTTTTTGGCATCACTACTGTACTTGTCCAGGTGATTCTACTCGTTTCATTATGCATCAGTTTATACTACTCAGGATTCCCTGAAATCATCTAGTTTGTCATTTCTTAGGGCAAAATATTACTGTTACAATTACTATAATTTGTTTAGATATTCCCCAACTGATTAAATTTCCATTAGATTATAATGTGTTTTTTTTCTTCCTTTGAATCCCGTCTTCAGGATCAGGGAATCAGTTTTGTTTGTGACTTCTCATTCCCTGATTCTGAATTCATTCCCTCCTTTATCACCCTGCCCTGCCCTACTTGTTTCCCAGTTAATGTCTTACTACACCACACTGTATTCAACCATTCTTTATCTATTGCAAATAAGACTGAAGTTCATCTCATGCCCATGTTTGTATATTTTAACCCCACTTATGAAAAATAATAGATTCTGTCTCTTTCATTTCCTTCTTTATACTAATGTATTCCTCTATGTTTCTTATTTAAATCCCTTTGAAATAACCTTTGAAAAAACAAGGGTCTGAAGAAACACATTTGTTTCCCTATTAGAATGTTAACACATCATCATGAAGCCCTGTTACTTCTGGTTTTCTAAATCATTTCTTGTCCCTTCTGTTTCAAAGTTCCTACTTAGCTCTAGATCTTTCATCAGAAATTATTGAAACCTTCTATTCCATTGTAGTTCCATGTTTTTCTTAGGGTATGTAAACAATTGTTAGGGTAATTTTTTTATCTTTTTTGCCTTTTAGAATATTACGTTCCAAAACGTCCTTTCATTTATAGTAGAAGCCATCAAGTCTTATGTCAACATGACTGAATGTAGTTCCTTGGTATTTAAACTCCTTTGTCCTGAATGCATTTCTGTGTCTTTCCTTTGCTATAGATTCTATGGATTTTGATATTACTTTCCTGAAAGTTTTTTCTTTTTGGATTTCTTTCAGGAAGTAATTAACGGATTACTTTTATTTTTGCCTTGCTTTCTGTTTCTGTTTCTCATTCTATTTCTTATAGGGTAGTTTCTGTTTATGATTTCATGAAATATAGTCTCTAGGCTTTTTTGTCATGATTTTCTGGCAGTCCAGTGATTCCTAAATTATCTTTCTTTGTACTGTTTTTGGAGTCAGTTGTTTTTGATATCAGATATCTTAACTTTTCATTATTTTTCTTTTCTTTTTTTAATGTCAATTTTTTTTTCTATTTCATGGAGTCATTGATTTCCATTCTATTCTAGTTTTAGGGGAGTCTGTTACTTGGGAAATGTTTACAGCTTTCTCTTCTTAGCTGCTTTTAATTCTTTTTTTTCCAAAGCTTCTATTTTATTTTGCATCTCTTCATTTCTTTTAGGTAATCATATAATCCTTGCGGAAATGCCTTTTTTTCCCTTCAAGTCTGTGTTTGCAATTGTCTATGAAGTTGCTGTCTCATTTTAGACTGAACTTTCGACATTTTTATATCTCCAGTTATTTTTGTATTAGTGATGTATTTTGCTCATCTCTCCAGCTTTAATTGGGGCCTTGTACCAGGGTCAGTCTGTCCTCTTGTACAATCAGCTCTGCTTCTTCTCACCTTGGTTCACCTGGGTTCCTGGGTTAGCATCCACTTCCTATGTTAAGAGCTCTACCTATGTCTTTGAGGGGCAGAGTACTGGATCTTTATGACCCTGTGTAATATTTTAGGACACCATGGATATATTGACTGTCTCAGTCTGAATAATTTTGAGCCACCAGTCCCTTCTGCCCTTATGACTTCGGAGGTTCCACAGTGGATTTCTGAATCCTCCTCCCATCAGAATTTTTGAGGAAGCCCCCCTCCCCTGCTACTCTCTTGGATATAGAGCCTTGCATTTTACAAATATTTCTGAATCATCCCTGATCAGGCTCATTGACTATTACCTTACTGACCTAAGCTGATTTGCTGGTGGGCCCCTGTCCATGGGTGCGTGGACTTCTAATTGACTTTTGATGTAGCACCAGGGTAGAAGAAGACACCTGTTGTAGTTCATCATTGGCTTTCTTTATCATAACTCAATCTAGTCCGAATTTCAGGTTTTTGTTTTAGTAGTAGGATTTGGGTAGTCTGCATTCAGGCCGTCATTTTGGACAAAAGAACTGAGAAATTTTTGCATATAAATCCATCAAAGAGTAGAATAGCATTTTGACAGAATATAATCTAATATGTATTTTGATAATTCATAAAGGGACATTTTGATGGAGAGATTAGAGATTCAGCTGCAGAAAAAGATATGATAGTTAGAATCTACAACTTTCATTTTTAACATACAAGTACTTAGGTAACCAGTATTTTTATTAAATACTGACTATGTGTCCGGAACCGTGTTGACCCCTGGGGATACAAAGAAAAGCAAAAGATAGACTTTGTCCTCAAGGAGCTTCCATCCTAATGGGAGAGACAATATGCAAACAATGGTGGACATACAAGATGTAAACAGAGTAGCCTGAAAGTAATCTAAGAGGAAAGGCACTAGCATTACAGGGAGTAGGAAAGGTTTCTTGTAGAAGTGAGATTTCGACTGAGACATGAAGGAAGCCAGGAGATGAAGGGAAGGGGGAAGAGCATTCTAAGCATTGGGGAAAGCCAGTAATAGTACACAAAAAATGCCAAGGTGGAAGAGTGTCAGGAAAAAGTACAGATGAGTTCCCCAATACAAATCCTCCTCAAAGAGCTAGAAAATGTACTAGATTGAGTCCTAACTGGGAAATCATATACAAAATCACAGTGAATCGTTTTTCCAGCTTAGGTTTTCATAGGGAGATAAACAGGTATGCTGACAGTGAGGATGTGGTCTAGACAGAAACAGTTACTGAGAATGTTGGGGGTACCTAAGTGGCTCAGTGGATGAAGTTCTGGGCCTGTAGTCAGAAAGACATCTTCCTGAGTTTGAATCTGGTCTCAGACACTCACTAGTTGTGTGACCTTGGGCAAGTCACTTAACTCTGTTTGCCGCAGTTTCCTTATCTGTAACATGAGCAGAAGGAAATGGCAAAGCACCCTAGTATCTTTTCCAAGAAATTCCGAAATGAGGTCATGAAGAATACGACTGAAACAACCCAACAACAACATGCAGAACAATCCAGAATAGGAACTGAAAAAGGAGCAAATCTGTGTACCAGGGCAAAAAAAACATCCTATACCCAGAAAAGGCATCAAACTGTCTTCATGTTGGAGGAACTAGGCCAGTTGATACCTCTAATACACTACCAAGTTCTGGGTCATAGGTCCAGGGTAGAGTTCAGAAGCCAGGTACAGCTGTGTGGTAGAGACTATGGACATGGAGCAGAGTTTCAGTTCCAGCTTCCAGCCTATTCTAAAGTCTGAGAGGAATAACTAGGTCAGAAATCCCAGGCCACAGAGGAGCCTACAGTTCTGTCACTCTAAACCTGCAGAGCTTTATAGCTGGCTTATAATATCTGAGTCCAGTAGTTGTCTACTGGAACCCCAGCCAGAGCAAGCCTATGGGCTTATAGACTGTGGGGAGCCACGGCTATCTATTATCAAGATAAAGGTCTGGACTGCCGCTGGGAGCAAACATCCTGCCCTTGTAAGATATTTGAAACATCCTGTGTTTATCTTAACCGTTACTACCCCTCCCACTGCTGCTTGCTGTAAACCCCCTACTTCCTCTGTCACCACTATAATTACTGCTACCCTACCCCTCAATAAACGAGACTTGATCAGAAAGCCTTTCTTGTCTCCATTCTTTGCATCTCCTGTCCCCCACCCTCTCCTTTCTTCCAGGGTCCGCGTTCTTGTCCCGCAGGCCGGGACAATAGACCAAAATCAAACCAAGATCAGAAAATTGTAGAGCACATACTAGAAAGGTAGTGAAGATGGTGATAGAACTTTGCCTAGATCAGACGACTTGGGAAGCAATGAAATCTTGCAGGTGCCCAAATGAACTGTCCCTGAGAACTAGAATAATACAACACTAAATAACCCAATAAAACTGCAAAATAATGCAGGCGGACACAAGCTTAACCCAAATATTCCCTTCCTAGGGTATAAATAGCTCAACCCTAACATAAAATCAAAAGCCGGGAAGTAAGCTAAAGGAATGAATAAACAAAAAAAGAAACCTGCCATAAAGAGTTGATGTGGTGATAATTGTGCTCAACACAAAAACCCTGAAGAAGAGAATGTCTCCAAATATCTACAAGAAAATTTTCAAAGAAAAAGACAACTTGGAAATGAGTTAAACTCAAATTCCTGGAAGAGACAAAAAGCAAGAATTGTTTTTTTGGTTTTTTTTTTTAAGTTTGGAATCAAATGAGAGTGCAATGAGAAGGGAGGGATGGGAAAAGAATTGAGAGCTATGGGCACAAAATCTTATCCAAAAAACTCCCAGAAAGTTAGAATGACCAAATATAAGTGAATAACTCCATGAGATAACAAAAAAATTTTAAGTCAAAAACTATAAAAAATAAATAGAAGATTACATAAAAGCATCTCATGGAAAAAAAGCAACTGACCTGGAAAATAAACAGAAGAGAGATAATTTAAAAATCATTGATCCACCTGGAAGAAATGACCAAAAAAAGCTTATACATCAAATTTTTAAAAACTGTCAGGAGAAATAGAAAAAAATATCACTGGTCACCTTCTGAAAGAAATTTCAACATGAAAGTTTTTAGGAACATTATAGTCCAAAGAGTTTCCAAGTCAAAAAGGAAAAAAAAAGTAGAGCAAGTCTGCAGAAAAAATAAAAAATTCAAGTAGTCAGGAGCCACAGTCAGAATCATGTAAGATTAGCAGCTACTGCTATAAAATAGTAGAGAGATTGGAATGTATTCTTTCAGAAGAAAAAAATATCTAAGGTTACCACCAAAAACATCTTACCCAAAAAAACTAAGTCTAATCAAATAAGAGTGGAAAGTAGATTTTTAATGAATTTGAGGACTTCCAAGAATTTCTCTTAAAAAGACCCGAAAAGCTTCATAGAAACTTTGAAATATTATATGGGAGTCAAGAGAAATATAAAAAAAAGGTAAATATGATTAAACAATCATAAGAGAATAAACAATGATAAGTTGTTTATATTCTAATATAAGGAGATGATACATGAGCCCCCTTAGAAGTCTATTATCATCATGAGTTTTGAAGAAATCTAGTACGACAACAAACCTGGGAGTGGTTTTGTTATGTTTTGATGATCTTAAAAGAAGACTGAGAAAGAGGAATAGACTAAAGGGGGGAAGGTAGAAGAAAGATGGAGGGAATTACTTAACATTATCGGAGTGCACAAGAAGAAACTAATATTAACAAGGAGAATGGATTGGGGGAGTGGATGACACTTAAACCTTTCTATCATCTGAAATAATCAAAGGAGAGAAAACACCCACACACAGTTCTGCAGAGAACTACATTTCACTCAAAAGGGAAATTGGAGAGAACCGAATATGAGAGGGTGCCTATAAAACAGATGAACAAGTTATGGTATATAAATGGGATGGAATACTACTGTGCTAAACTTTATTAGCATAATGACTACTTAGGATTAGAGAAGACTAATGCTGAAACATACTACCCACCTCTTGATAGAAAGGTAAAGAACTTAGAACATAGAATGAGGCTTTTTTTGGACATGGCCAATGTAGAAAATTATTTTGACTATATATATATATATTTTTTTTTCTAATGAGTTTCGTTCTTCCTATATTCTCCATTATGGGTGGGGAGTTGGGGTGGGAATATGAGAAAGGGAATATTTAATAATTTAAAAAATAAAATATTTTTAAATGTTTCCAAAATTAACTTGGTGGAGGCAAAAGAAAAAACCCAGAGAGGTGATATATTAGTGAAAAGTGCCTACCTATGAGCCTCATTATATGAGTTGAAAGTTGTTTGGAAACATTAGTTACATGGGTAAGGAAACTGATACCCTCTAAGGTTAAAAGATTTGCCCAGAGTCATTCAAGTAATTAGAAGCAGAATTGAAATTCAAACCTTGGTCTTTTAATGATAGATTCAGTGTTCTTTCTACTATCATTAGAGTTGGGTAGTCATTCACCAGAGCTCTCCCTTAGTATACTGTCAACACTTTTCAAGGTTATAAACATTTATTGTTATGAGGAATGAAATGGAAATTGCCTGGAGCTACAGAGCACAAGTAATGAGCAATATAATTTATTGTGTCCTGAAATAGTAATATGCCAATAAAGAGAATCATTCGTTTCAAATAGTGCCTTATTTTTATGCATAATTTTATAATTTTCAAAGCATTTTCTCACTATTATCTCATTTAATCCTAAATCCAGCTCAGTGAAACAAATAAGACAAGGCTTATTACTCTTAGAGTGAGGAAATTGAGTCTCAAGAGAACTAAAAAATAATTTGTCAGAGATCAAACAACCAGAACTTGGATGCAAATTTTCTGTCTCCTAGGCTAGTCACTATGCAAGCTAACAACAGTCACTCAGTTTTTATTAAGTATCTACTCAGTCCCAAGGGGGAAGCTAGGTGGTGCAGTGGATACAGCACCAGTGCAGGAGTCAGGAGGATCTGAGTTCATATCTCACCTCTGATACTTGACATTAGCTGTGTGACCTTGGGCAAGTCACATAACCCCAATTGCCTCATCCTGGGTCATCTCCAGTCATCCTGATGAACATCTAGTCACTGGATTTGATGAGGTTGAGGGGTGCTCGAGGACCCCAAGGACCGACAGTCCGGGTCGTGCTTGAATGAGTTCGACTCAAGTCTTCTTAAAGCCAAAGAAAACAAAGTTTATTAAAGATTTGCCACATTGGGTTGCCTCTTAAAGGAGCCTAAGCATTTGTATTCACAAGTGGGCCAGATAGAATCCCAGCTAGACATAGTCTGAGCTGGATTGAATCTGAGCACCTGCATGGAGGCAATATGGAACTTAAATACAGAAAAGAGTACAGGAAGGATGGGGGGTGGGGAAGGGCCTGGTAGTCCAGGGTGATGGGAGGAGGGGTTTAGGAAGGGTCTGGAGGAGAAGTCCAAGGAGGGAATCCAAGGGGGGTCAAAGGCTGGAAACAGCTGGAGGCTATCAGGAGATATCAGACAATGGAGGGTTTGGGTAGGAAACAGGTGAAGCAATCCAGAGATCTTGACAGGGCTAGTATGGGAATAGATACAGATCTTGATGGGAGTGGTCAGCAGCCTGGGGAAATGGGGTTTTGATGAGATCAAGGGTGGGGGGGAAGGGGTGCAACAGAGACCTGAGTAGAATGATAAATGAAAAGCTCATGGGCTTCCTGAGACTGCCAGAACCAATGGGAAGATTAGATTTGAGTAAGAAAGGCCAGATTAAGTGGGAAGATTCAAGGGGAGCTCAAGGAGGCTCCCAGAGTCTGAACCCCATCGGATTCAGATGGCTCTGGAGGAGAAGTGAGGCTGGTGATCTGCACAGCCCTCCCCCACTCAAAACAAAGTCAAGTGCAAGTCATATCATTATTTCTCTGATGCAACGAAGGTCGAACACACTCAGTCCCAAGCTCTGTACTAAGTGTCAGGGACACAAAGAAAGGTAAAAGATAACCCTTACTCTCAAGGAATACACAGTCTAATAATGAGTAGAGCTTTTCTTTACATTTTAGGATAATCCTTTTGTCCCTTTCTCTTATGGACACTGAGTCCTCTAAGTCTGATTTATTGCATTCAGCTTTTTAAGTTTTGTTCAGAGCTATGCTTAAGATCTAGCTGAAGGGAGTGGGAATTTCACATTTTCTCTTCTACTGAGAATTTCTTATTCTTCTCCTTTTACATCCACCTTCACACACACACACACACACACACACACACACACTTATACACTTTATTCTCCAGTTGAAATGTGATGAAATTACTTTGAAGTGAATGATTAAATGAAATGTGGAAGAATACAGAACATGATTTTTTTTTAAAAAAAATCAGTACTTGTGTTGTGTGCTCTATTATATTCAAGTGGTGTAATTAATTTAAGGAGCAGAGATGTTTCCGTGCCTTTTCCCTTTCACTGTTTCAGGGGCACCTATTTTCATAATGGGCAAGAAGCCTTTAGAGAAGATAGGAACGAAGTCATGCCTTGGAGAGTCTGTACTCTGGGTAGAAAACATGTAATGGGGAAGGAGTGGAAGAGGACAAGATTTCCTCTGTTTTCCCTTGCCCTTGAGAGAGACTTCTTGCCAGGATATCTGGGATCCAAGGAGCAGAGAAGGTCACTGTGCCCAGAACAAGGCTCCCTGTCCAACATGTTGGCTGTAAGGAACAGCTGCTGCTGCTGCATTCAAATTGGCATTGCACATGCTTCTATCTGGGGGCAGACAGAAGCATGGAAGACAGGTGTCCTCTCTCCGTTTCATCAGTTATTGTTAGGTGTATTAGACTAGTAGATGCAGGGAATGCGGTAGGTATAACGCACATTTCAGCAAATAAAGATTGTTGTTGTATTCATATGGAAAATTCTGGGAGGTAGGGGTTACAATAGCATAACAAGTTGGAATTGGATTTGCACCTGATTAAATAGCCAGATCCAAACAATCATTAATATTTCAAGCTTTGCCCCACAAAATGCTGACTTTCAGTCTAAGTCAAACTGTGGTTTTTTTTCTCAACGTAATTGCAGTGATACAACAAAACTTTTGTAACAAATTTTCTTTACAATAAAAACCCATTTTTTTGTTTGAGAGAATTAAGTGCTACATACATAACAAAGGAACAATTTACATAAATAAGAGTCACTAATGGAGCATTCATGAATGCTAAGTCTTATAATAAGGAGCCCTAACTCTCCTGGATCCTTAGTTAATTCAATTTCCTATAAAGGATATGGTGGGAACATTTATCTACAGACTGTTAAGAATAAAAATATGTCAAGCAAAATTATGTTGCAAGTTCCAGGTCATTCAACTTAATTCAGCAATCATTATTACAACTTAAAAGGTGCTGCTTTAAGTACTGGCCAGTGGGTGTTAGGGAAAACAGACCCTGCCAAGGAGTTTGCTTTGCACAATTGGATCCTACAAGACAATTTCAGAACAGAGGGCACACTAACAATTAGTCTGATTAGGAAAGACTTCTAGTGGAGCTTTGGAGGAAGCAAAAGGTTTCATTTTCTAAGACAGGGGAAGAACAGGTACATTCCAGACATGATGAGCAACCTATGGAAATGGAATGCTGAGTTTGAGAAACAGCAAGTAGATGATTTAGACTGAAATATAGAATGTGTGAAATGGAGTAATATGAAATAAGTCTGAAAAGGTATTCTGGAAACTGATTGTGAAGGACTTTTAGCAGAAATGTGAAGAGTCAGCATTTTATCCTAGAAGAAACAGGTAATAATATATTCTTGAATAGGAGAGTGATATGGTTGGACATACTGTAGAAGGGGCAGCAAGATGGCACAGTGGAGAGATTGCTGGGCCTAGAGTCAGGAACACTGATCTTCATGAGTTCAAATCTGGTCTTAGACACTCACTTAGCTACATGACCCTGGCCAAGTTACTTAACTCTGTCTACCTTCATTTCCTCATCTGTTAAATAAGCTAGAAAAGTGAATGGCAAAACACTCCACTATATTTGTCAAGAAAACCCCAAATGGGATCATGAAGAGTTGGACATCATTGTAAACAATGCAACAGTACTAAAATGTTGTAGGAAGATTGTTTTAGCAGCTTTTTGAGGAATTATATGAAGAGAAAAGAAATTAGGAGACTATTGCAGTAATCTAAAGCAATATTTTCCAAATTTTTTTGATGGCATATGTCTATCAATAAAAAATAATTATGTACTCTAATGTATGCATATGATTTATTTTAAATTATATTCATGATTCAATTAGCTAATAATTACTGGTAATTTGTATATAAAACTTACACCAAAATAGAAATTAAAAGGATGAGATAAAAATGAAATAATATTTTACGTTAAAGTCAATACATGTGATGATAATTTTTTCAGTTAGTGATAATTTTTTGGAGGGAGCACCCTTATTCTAGCATAGTAATTTCTAATTTTTTTTAAGTCTCAGCTGAATTTATCTGATTTTTATTTTCGACATGCCAGTCACTATGCCTTCTGAAATTGTTGTGATATAGGACATACCTGTGCCTAAATGAAAATGAATTACAATAAGGTTTGTTGTGTGATTTGTGAGGCAATTGAAAAGCTGTCAAATTATACAAATTGGGGGTTGTCAATAACTGTCTTACCATTAGCATCATTCAAAAAGGACTGAAAATGAAAGCATGCATATTTGGATGTATCTTTGGAAACTCTTGATAAATTTCTTGTAATAGGATTGGACACTCACCTGGTCTTCCTAATACCTCAATTCAAGAATTCAATTAGATTCAATAATAAAATTAGCATATGCTTTGATCATAACAGGCCCTCATTATCACTTATTCATTGATTAAAAGGGTTTTTGTATATTGGAAACTTGACAATCAGGAATAAAAGACATACAGATATAAGTTTACCATTACAGTAGATCATTTGCATTTGTATAAAATAATATTAAAATAAAATTAAGACAAAAATCAGTAAACTTGACAGTTAATACAATTTTTATTAATATTGGTTTTATTTCTGAATTTCTAATAAGGCTACTCATTATGTATCTCAGTAATTAACTCCTTGGTATTTTGTAAATGATTGTTTCTTCCAAATGGCCATATTTGTGAAAACTGAGTTTTGTTGTTTCTCCAAACATATCATCATTTTTTTAAGTCAGTTCATGATTTTCCATTATATCAGATTGTTTCTAGTTAGTATAATTGCAAGCATTTCTGGAAGTATTTAAATAAGCACTATGCCCTACATTGGCATTAAAATTCCTGCAAATAGTATGGCAGAAACTAGGCATAAACCAATATCTCACACACTGTAGAATGAATGCAACATGGTTACGCCCATGGCAGCCATGAATATGCATGCACAACTAACTCTGAATCTCAAAATACAACACTCTCCACATTGAAGACAGAACCAAAACATTTATTCAGACACCAGAAAGTCAAATCCTAACACTAGAAAACCAAGTCCATCATAGTAACAAAGAAATCTATACTCAATAACAAGGCAGAGGGCAACACCAGCCCCAAGCCTTCCCCCTGCTAGGGCCTTCCCACAAGCTAGCTCCCTTAAACAAAATCACAAACAAGCTCTCTCACTCACACTGGCCAGCTGCCTGCTTTCCCTCTCTTCCTCAGTTCTGGCTGATCTGACCAATTTCCTCTTAGCTCTGTTCCAGCTCCACCCATCCAGCAAGCTCCTCCCACCACAAGTGACTTAGGTTTCCTTGTGATTTAAACAGGTCACATGGGCCTATTAATGGATGGGAAAGATCTTCAAATTAAGCAAAAGAAAACTACATTAACAATTAACAAAAATGCATTATCAATACACACACTATGCCAAAATAAGGCTAAAATGGGTACATGATTTAGATGTAAGAGATGATACCATAAGGAAATTAGGAAAGCAAGGAATTATTTACCTGTCAGATCTATGGAGAAGGGAAAAATTTATGACCAAACAAGAGACAGAAAACATTATGAAATGCAAAATGGTTAATTTTGGTTGCATTAAATTAAAAAGTTTCTGAACAAACAAAAGCAATGCAACTAAAATTAGAAGGAAAGCAGAAAGCTGTGAAACAATTTTTACAGCCAGTATTTCTGATAAAGGCCTCATTTCTAAAATATATAGAGAACTGAGTCAAATTTATAAGAATACAAGTCATTCCCCAATTGATAAATGGTCAAGGGATATAAACAGGCAGTTTTCAGATGAAGAAACTATCTATAATTATATAAAATGTTCTAAATCTATAATTATATAAGTTATATACAATTATATAAAATGCTCTAAATCACTATTATATGATTATACAAATAAATATATAAATAAATATTATATAATTATATAATATGCCCTAAATCACTATTGATTAGAGAAATGCCAATGAAAATAACTCTGATGTATCACATCACACTTATCAGATTGACTAACATGACAAAACAGGAAAACATCAATGTTGGAGAAGATATGGGAAAATTGGGACACTAATGCATTACTGCTAAAGTTGTGAACTGATCCAACCTTTCTGGAGAACAATTTGAAACTATGCCCAAAGGGCTATAAAAATTCTATCTCCTCTTTGATCCAGCAATACCCCAAAGAAATCATAAATAAGGGGAAAAGCTATGTACAAAAATATTTACAGTAGTTCCTTTGTGGTGGCAAAGAATTAGAAATTGAGGGGATGCTAATCAATTGGGGAATGGCTTAACATGTAGTATATGAATATAATGGAATACTACTGTTCTACAAAAAATGATGAGCAGGCAGATTTCAAAAAAATCTGGAAAGACTTACATGAATTGAGGCTGAGTGAAGTGAGCAGAACAAGGAGAACATTGTATACAGCAACAGCAACATTGTGAGATGATTAACTATGAAAGACTCAGCCTTTCTTAGTAATACAATGATCCTAGTCAATTCCAAAAGACTCATAACGGAAAATGCCATCCACATCCAGAGAAAAAACTGTGGAGTCTGAATATAGATTGAAGTATACTATTTTCTCTTTTTTGGTTGATTTTAATTCCTTCTCATGTTAAATTTTAAAAATTTTATTTTCATTTCCAAATTCTCTTACTTTCTCTTCCACCTATTGAAAAATCAAGAAATATAATATGCATTACACATATGAAGTCATGTAAAACGTCTCTGTATTATTAGCTTGACCTTCAAAGCCCTCCACAAACTGGCACTGTCCAATGCTTCCAGTCTTATCTCACACTATTCCCTATCAATTACCTGATATTCTAGTAAAAAGGCCTTCTTTCTCCCTAGACTAGTCTGTCCTTTCTCATTTTTTTGCTTTTATTCATATCATATATAATATATATATATACATACATACAGAGAGAGAGAGAGAGAGAGAGAGAGAGAGAAAGAAGAGAGAGAGAGAGAAAGAGAGAGAGAGAGAGAGAGAGAGAGAGAGAGAGAGAGAGAGAGAGAGAGAGAGAGAGAGAGAGAGGACTTCTTTCTTGTGTAGCCTTTTAAAAACTCTGGGGTCCTTATCCTAACTCCCACTTACACTGTTGGTCTGAATCCCCATAAGAATAGCTACATCTTTTCCCTTAGGATTCTAGGGATCCTAAACCACTTTGGAGTTTGGGTGTCTTTCTAATGCTATAACCTCAGGCTCCCATCCCAGTGTATTCTCCTGATTAACAGTTGGTATCTCCTTGGTGTTATGAATCAACTTAGAGCACAGTGTTTTGCATTTAGGTAGCACTTCAAAAATGCTTTATTCAGTCATTCATTTGCCTCACCAAATGCACTTTCAAATAAGAGGCAGCCAGCAAAGAGACATCATTCCCTTGCTTGTGATAAGCAGCATCTTGATGTCAATTCACTGTTAGACTGGCTCATACTGCTTGAGGATTTGCTTCTCAGTAATCTCAACCATCTACACACTCCCAGCTAGCTGGTGCTCTCTTGATGTTTTAAATCCCCCAAGGTCAAAATCTAGTCTATTTTGACTTCGTTCCATCCTTCACTTAAATCAGGAAAACACAGCTGCAACAGAGCCATGTACTCATAGTTTCCAGCAAACTGGATATAAGTAGGCCATTGGCACTGGAGTAACTTCTCTCAGTAACAAAGGGGCCATGCCCTTGTGGCTTTGTGCTGGCCTCTGATAAGAAAGCCCCTTCTCACACAGAGGCCTGTGGCAGCTCTTCCTCTTTTCTCACTACAAGGGAAGAAAAGAACATTTGTTTGACTGGTAGTTGCTCTTTTTTAAAACATGCTCAGGAAGTAAAATCAAGGACTTGCTTGAGCTCACCCTCCAAATATTTGTAAAAATTACTCTAAATGAATTCCAAAGCTTTAGAACCCACAAAATGATGGAGTAAAGCAAGTCTCTCACCCAAGACAGCCTAGAAGGTTGACAGGAACAGTCTAGCTCATCAGGCTGGGAGCAGAGCACAGTCCAGCGTGTGCTGCACTGGCATAGACAGGGCCACAACAGGCCTCAGGGGACTGAATCACTGGCAACTATGGTGGGTTCCAGACTGGAGAAAATATTGCAAGCAGTCAGAAAGAAACGATTTGAGTATTGTAGAAACACAATCAGAATAATGTAAGATCAGAATAATGTAAGATCTAGCAACTTTTTACACCAAGAGATCGAAGGGCTTGGAAAATGATATTCTAGGGGTCAAAGGATCTTGGATTAAAACCAAGAATCATCTGCTCAGCAAAACTGAGTATAATACTTCAGCAGGAAAATGGATAATCAATGAAACAGAGGACTTTCAAGCATTCTTGAAGAAAAGACCAGAGATAAATAAAAAATTTGACTTTCAAATACAAGAATCAACAGAAGCATGAAAAGGTAAACAGGAAAAATAAATCATAAGGGGGTTATTAAAGTTGAATTGTTTATATTCCTACATGGAAAGATGATATTTGTAACTCATGTGAGAAAAGAATATATTGGGGTGGGGGAGGGGAGAGATGGGGAGAAAATTTGGAACTCAAAATCTTGTGAAAATGAATATTGACTAAAATAAATACAAATAAAAAAAATAAAACATACTCAATTCTGGGTCAGCAGCCAATCAAAAAGAAACAGAGTAGGCAAACCAGAAACAGTCAAAAAATAACTGAGACTCCTCTGAAATCCTTGTAGCGGACTGAATTAAGCTGAGCATACTGCACATGTTCATAAGAGCTAGGTTCTCACTGGCTAGTCCCCTCTTACACTTAACTCGGAAGAAAAAGTTTAGCAAAAACCAACTGGCACGCTTAGCACTTCTGACTGCAAAACTGGTACTCATAGACCACCTCTCTACTGAGAGAGTAACATCATTATATATTCTCAAGCTTTACTGCTAATTGCTTTTAATTTTAGTTGTTACATTTTAGTGTTGCTTCATTTAGATTACTCTAGACATTGGCCCTCTCTAAACATTTTGAGGCTGCAACAAAACTTTTATTATCTGTATATTGATATTCATATTGAATAATTCCTTAGGACCTTCCTTAGGATCCTAGGATTGAGAGTTGTAAATAACTTAGGCATCAAATCTAAATACTCTCAAATGGGACTCTGTCTCTTTAAATACACTGTACCACAACCACCTACCCAAGAGCAACTTCTGCCTTCTCGGGTAACTAGTGTTAGATTATAGAATTCACATTTGTTCATAATAAGTGTAGCTGGGATTGCTCATCTTCTGTTCTCCATGAAACAAAATGTCCCTCCCAGGATAAGTTCATCACTTGTAAACTCACCACCATCCTTCTAACCGAAGCCTTGATTGTCACCAGCTCCCTTAGCTTTCTCTCCCCTCTACAGGAAGCCTAGAGGGTAGAACATCAAACTCCTCCCAATGCCTTCCTTTATAGAGGGCAGCAACTGGACACTCAGCTCACTTCACTTTCCATTTGCTGCCCTCCACAGAACAAGATGCCCTCACACTGACTACCAATTATTGGGTCCTCCCAATTTCCTGCTCCTCTGTGTTGTCTCCCCTTTAAACTGTAAACACTTTATGGCAGGGAATATCTTTTCTTTTTATTAATTGCATCCCCAGAGCTTAGCATAGTGCCTGGCACATAGTAGGTGTTTAATAAATGTTCATTGGATTGGATTAATTCTCCCAATATACTTGATGAATTTGTTCACTTGACTATTCCTTCCAACTGCGTTTAAGTATTATGTCAAAATCCTTATAGGGGACACCAAGGACTAAGTTGTGATGTTCCACTTTCATTGGTCATCGAAATACATTAGAGAGATGATGATAAATATATTCCATTTTCCATCCATTTGTTGTCTTTTGGCCATTTTTATATTTTAATGTTCTTATGATGATCTGGCTTAGTAGTTTCACAATGAGCTTTTTGCAAATTTGCCTTTTTCTTCATTGCTTTCTTTGTTTGTTTTATGAGGTAAAACTGTTAATTATCTTCTGCTGCTCTTTTCTGTGTTATTGTATAGACGAATTTGTCTTCTAAATCCATATTTCCCTTGGTTGCCATGTCTCTCCTTTTAGCAAATAAATGAATTATTTATTGACTGAGGTGGTTATTGGATTTTTTTTTGCTTCTGTTGTGATGAGTTACAAAAAAAAATGGGAGATTTTTGTTTCATATTCATACTGACTCTTTTCCTTCCAGTGATTTTGTATGGCTTCCAGACATGGGATAATAATCCTTGAAGACGAATCACCTGAAAGGCAATTGAAAAACATGTCATGGGAATTAACAGGCTAGAACACATTAAACAAAATTAAACAGATAAAGCATTTTAAAAGATATTAACAGAGAAATAAATAACTTGGGGGAAAAGATAGACTGATTACTTAGTAAGTACGGGAGGTATCTGATAGCCCTTGTGCAATGAGTAAAAGGAAGGCCCCAGAACATTGGACCTCCTGTAGTGTATTTATGAAAGGATATAGGCTAGGCAGGCTTGGATAATTCCAGATATTCATCCATAGAAGGAGCATCCACCTAAATGAAATCACAGATCCACCAGAGCATTTATTCAAATTTTAAAACAAATGATAAATTTTTAAAAGTTCTAATACTAAGAACACATGAGAATCAGACATATAAATGTTTTCAGGTATATAAGGAATCCTAAAATATGCCTGTGGCTACTAGGAAAACATCAGCTCTAAAATCTACAGAGATGATGGGCATAGGTTAATTAAGGATAGTAAAGGTTCAGAGTTCAAAGCATTAGTTTAGCTCTGCTCAAAGATATTTATGTTGCAAAAAATTTTAAACATTCCTTTATGATTTCCTGGAATTTTTGCAACATATAAAAATAAAGATCTTCAAGGGGAATTATCATATCTTAAGAAAAGCCTCTAAATTGCAGTAATTATTTTAGAACAGAGGTCAGCAACCTCTTTAGCCTAGAGTGACACTAACAAGTTTGTTGTTTTTGTTTGTCCTTTCTTCTGGAAGAGAGAACCATGACATCAGGGAGGTGATGCCATGACAGGCAAGTGAATCGGATTATGGTGAGGGAGGGCTGTGCAAAGTCATCAGCCGCACTTTCCCCTCCAGAGCCCTCTGGATGTAGTGGCTAGATATATATTAGAACAACTGAAGATTGCCCAGGATGCAGTGAGGGGTAGGTAGGAAATCTTGGCTCTTTTAAGGTAAGATCTTTAACACATCTCAGGTTAACTGAGATGATACCCATTCAGTGATTAAGGCTACGTAAAACAGGAGACAAAGAACGATCTCTTTTATCTAGTAAAAAAAAAAAAATCAATCTAGGAGGGGGAGACTCTCAGAATTTCTAGTCAAAACAGGAACAATTGCTATTTAAATTCACTGAGTCAATGGAGTCCCAAACAATGACGTTGGAGGAGAAAAAGAGAAGAAGAGAAATAGGACAGGGAAAGAAAAGCCAAAAGTGCATCAGCGTGGACAAGGAAATGTTACCTACTCTTACTCCAGATTAACAATTTGGTTAAGACATTGTGGTGTGATCAGATACTCTCAAAAAAAATGCAATCATGAAGACTGATCCTCTAGCAGGAAATTATTTTTCTCCTCCTATGGACTCTACAACACTGTGTTTGTATCTTAATATAAATATAAATCATGATTACCATTAGAAATATGTTGCATGGTGTGAAGCTGTGTTTTGATTGCCCCCTAGTGGATTGTATACCATAGCTGCAGAGAATCCTGTCAAGTCTGGGATCCTTCTACATTAAAAGAGAGATTAGTATAGATTATAAATGTGTACTGCTAAATTTCAAATACCCTAACATCAGATATTCTATCATATTGATCTACTTGTTTTGATATCCTATGATGATAGGTTTTAAGAAGCATGTCATAACTCTGATTCTAAAAGTTATAGTACTAAAATAAAATCAATTTGACAGATTTAAAAGTAAACTGAAAGATACAAACTATGAGAAGATGGCTGAACAAAGTACTTACTTTTCAGTACAATTCTCACCCCAAGCACTTGAAAATAATAAGGAATGAGCCATATGAAATAATTAAAATCATGATAAGAAGAAAAGATAGGAAAACGAAGGTAAAAAGGTAAAAAGAAAAAAAGACTTCTAGAATGACAGCAAAGGGTGCAAAGTACCCACTGTTTTAATTACACTGAGTCAGTCATGTATGGTGTGTCATGTGGCTGCCATGACTGACTCTGACAGATCTGTATTTTAAACATCAACTGTGGTGACTTCTCTGCTGTTATCTCTTAGCTGTCTGACTCTTTGCCATCTCTCAATAAGCAAAAACTCAGTTCTGTAATAGAAAGGAGGGTAATTGTAGTGGAAGAAGGAGATATCCAAAGATGCTGAGCTGCCTATAGGGGGAAACTTCTCTTCTGAGGGAGAAGTCAGGAGTTGATGAGCTGATGATCCAGCTATGGTCACATTCTCATGGAGTTCCGCAAAGCAGGGATCCCACTTACTCCACCTACCCTACTGCTACTCGAGGAAAAATTTTTCAGTATGAGGAGGTCATTGAAACTCCTGAGCACCCATGCTTGTATAAACTGGAGAAAATAAGTGGCATGAATTGAAAAGGGAAAAAATAGCAAGGGGGGCTGATACATAGCACAGAACTAAGCGAGGATGGAAGACAAGAAAGCTATTAGAGAAAAGTTGAGTATAATCTAAAAGCAGATAGGCCAAGAGCTGAAAAAGAAAAGAAAATGAACAATCTAAAAGAGTGCACAATGTGTTTAATAAATGTTATACAACCTGAGAAAATGAATCCAAAACTCTCAATATTTAAAAAAGATAAGAAAAAGAAGTCAATAAATTCTTCAGGACTGACCACAATAATGGAATAGGGCAAGGAACACTGATCATTCAGAAGAGAAAAAAAGTAATAAAAACCAAATGAATAAATTAAGATGAAGATTAAAACAGAAATTAGGGAAGAAATCAGGCCTCTCAAACAAGAACTCACCAAGACAAATGGGGAATTAAATGACTTAGAACATGTAATGGACAATCTATCTAAAACTGTAGGGTTGAGGAAAAGGGAATGACAGTTTGGGGATTCAAAATACAGAGATGGGAAATGTGCACAAAATGGAATCAAAAGACACAACATTGAAAGGACAAATGAGTTTGTACAATCCAAAACAACTGACCCCAAAGATGAAAGCAGAGATAATTCAAAGATCATACATCTCTCAGAAAAATAAGATAAAATTCCTAAATATCAAACTTTAGTCAGTCAATAAATGTTAGTAAGTGTCTATTATGTCAGGAAATAATAAAACTGCCACAGGTTTTGAAAATAGAGGGCAAAGTACAGACTGTAGAATCAACATGTCACTATCAAAGATGAAACCCATGTCAAAGTCATCAAAGGATATAGTGGTTAACTGTCAGACTTACAATGTCAAGCAAATTTTGCAGTCAGCCTTATCTTGCCATCAGCTATTACGAAAAATAAATCTAAATGCCCCAGAAGTGACCCTTTCTTATGAGAAATCAAAAGAAGAGATATTAATATTATATACATCTTTTTTTAAAAAAATCAGGTTACATCTCAAAATAATATATCTTGCAAAGCTGAGCCTAAAAAGTCAATGAAAAAAACAGACTTTAAATAAGAGGAAGGGATTTAGATTGCTCCTATAGTAGAAACCAAAGGTGAGGAGTCTCATATACATATTAACATTTCAAATGGGAGAAATACGATAAAAGGAAATAAGGACAGAGACCAAGAAAACATAAAGCAATGAAATTGACAATTGCCTGCTTTTCTGGGGAAATATAAGCTTACTTTTCAAAAGACCTATCATGTGGGCTGAGAGCAAAAGAGGGAACAAAAAAGGAGCATTTAGCAGCCTAATAAACCATAAGGCTAAGTATTTGGGGGAAGGGGGAGTATCAAATAGGCAGAAAAAAAGGAAGAAGAAATGAATTGAAATTCCATAGACTAAAACCTATTTTCTTCTCATACATAGATCAATGCTGCTGCAATTGATGTAAACAGAGGGAAATTTAGGAGCTGCAGCTTCACATCCACCTGACTTGACTTAGAGAGGGGAAGTGGTTTCTTAAGTATCTTTACCATTCTGGGGGACTAGGTGAGAGTGTGATCAAAGTAGTGTAAATTAATCACTAAGATTAAGTAATTTTTAAAAAGAAAGAAGAATAAAGCGGACAAGAAATACAAAATAATTAAATGAAAGAAATAAAAAAATTAAAAATTGCAGAGTGGAAAGGAATTGGCTTCTCCACCCTCTCCAGAAAAGGAAAATGACAAAATGGATAAGAAGGCGAAACTGAGCAATTTGCTGAATGCATTTGTTGTGATTTAAAACGTAAAGACATAAACAAAAGGAAAAAGACTTGGAACAAAATTTACTATCCATCAGATAATTTTTTTTTAAGTTCTAAGCATGCTTTCTGATACTAGAACATTAATGATTCACAATGTTAAGAGGGATAAACAGGGAAACAGTATTATACTTAAAGGTACCATAGATCTTGAGACATCATTTCTAAATATATCTATGATTTCTTAATTGCTAAATTCGATGACCTTTTTTCAGTCTATATCGTTCTGGACAACTCCACAACTGTTGATGCTGTTAACCATTCCCTCCTCTTGGGTGTGCTCTATCCCCTGGGTTTTCACGACACCTGTTTCATTTCCTCTCTAACTGACTAGCCTTTCTTAGTTTTCTTTGCTGGATTATCAAACATATGCTCCCCTCTCTGCATGGTTGTGCCCCAAGACTTTGTTGTATTCCTGCTATTTCTCACATGATGCCCCATCTCCCGCCTTCCTTCTGTACTCTCTCACTTTCGTCTCTGAGATACCCAATTGCTTCCTTCAAAGCTTATCTCAATTGCTATCTCTTACATGATCAATGAATCAATAAACATTTATTGAGTCTACTATGTTCCAGGCACATGCAACGTTCTGTAGATACAAAGAGGCAAAATACAGTCTCTGCCTTCAAGGAACTTACAATCTTCTTCTAGTACCTTCCCCCAACTTCAAGTTCTACTGTCCCTCTCAAAAAAAAAAAAAGTTTTGTTTTATTTTATATCTTGTTTTATTTTGTATCTATCTTGTAAATACTTATGTTGCACATGAATTCTCCCCTTGTGGAAAAAAGGTTACTTGAAGGGAAGGGACTGTTACATTTTGACTATTGTGCCTCTCCTCCGTATCAGTAGCCACCCGCATAGGTCTAGAAACTCAGTACCTACCTCAATTCTCTTCCTGCTTTGGGCCTGGACTTTCTTCTAGGGCCAAATGACTTAGATTATTCAGGGTTGTTTCCTGTAATGTCTGGGGTAGGGTTCCATCACTCAGGTAAAAGAGTTGTCTAAGCAATTTCAAGTCTCCACTCAAAGAGAATTTAAATTTTCTGCACCTAAAAGGCAATAAGTTCACTGAGTTGTCAGCTCGATACAAATCATGATTAAATTTAATGGGTAGTTTTCAAGGGTTACTCCATCAAAAAGAAAAACAAAAAAAAAATTTCATTGCCCCGGGGCTATGACCAACCAGGCTGGTCCTTGAATGACCATTACTATTACATGGTAATTAATGACCATTCCCATACATGAAACCTCTTCTTCTTGGTAGAACCTGTCAAAGTAATCAAATTAAAACTTTGATGACATAGCCTTCAAGCCTCAGGACTGTCTCCAAATGAGACATTATCAGCCTTATCATTATCATCACCATGATCCGTTTGTCATTGTCACCATCATTTGGATTTTCATACAGGTCACATAACCTCCCTGCGCTTCAGATTATCTGAAAAATGAGAAGTGGGATTGGCTTGTTTCTCAAATCCCTTCTAGCTGTAGCTCTCTGATCCTTTGGTCTTGGTGGCACCATGACCACCAGTGAATATCTTTTAGCATTTTGGGGAAAGATGGGTTCAAAGAAGAGCTAGGATGATGCTTGGAGTGGATGAGAAAACAGATTTAATTCAACAAACATTTATTGAGCACCTACTATGTGCCCGGCATTGTGCTAGGCTTTGGAGATACAAAGACAAAAACCCAATGGACTCTGCTCCCAAGGAGCTCACATTCTACTGAGGGTGACATGGGGAGCCACATGTACATAAGTAAGTATATACAAAACATACACAGAGTAAATACAAAGTACTATCATAGGGTTGGTTGGCAGCATTAACCACTGGTGGGATCAGGAAAGGCCACTTGTAAGAGGTATGCTTTGAAAGAGTCCTACAGAGTTAAGGTGAAAAATGACATCTCAGGCATGGAGAACATCCTGTTCAAATTCATTTTGGTGGAAGATGAGAAATATGTTAATAAGTGCTTAACAATCAGCTTTCTCCCTCTCCCCACTCTGTTCCCCCCAAATATACTTTTAAGTTTAATGTGCATTATTAACTTTTTCCCATCACTTTCTAAATTCTAGAAATCAGCACAACACTAGATCAAACCCTGGTTTGTAGCATTTGCCAGTTTCTGAAGTGTAAATGCTCAAGCCAAAATTTAACAATCAGCTCTCATAAGATAATAGCAGCTGACTGGCACACTACTTTGAGACATAGCCTTATTGTATATGAAGAACAGTGATTGTGTTGGCCAGTTTATTGGAAGGCAGACTGATTGGGGGCAAATGTAATCTATGTGTAAAGATCTATGATCTTTCCTCTTCTGGAAAGAGAGGTTGGAACCAAATTTTGAAAGCTTTTAAGTACAAAGCAGGGAAGTTTGTATTTTATCCCAGGGGATTAGGAAGCCATTAGCACTTCCTAAGCAGAGGGGTCATGAATATGAAATTTAAGAATATGAATTTAGCAGAAATGTAGAGGATGTGGCACAACAGGGGAAGGAGATACTGGAGGGGAACCGATCGAGAAAATATTTTAAAAGTCCAGGTGAGAGGTGGTCAGGTGATGATTACGTGGAAAGAGAAGGTGAAATGTGTGTGTACATGAGGGAGAGAAAGAAAGAGAAGGGGAGAGAGGGGAGAGAGAGAAAGTTGAAGAAGAAACAATAAGACTTGACAACAAATTAGTTAGATTTTGGGAGGCCAGTGAGAGAGACTGAAGAGTTAGGGATGTCCCTGAGGTTACAAAGCTGGGTAGAGGGGAGCTGTCTTGAATATAACGTGAAAAATAGGAAGAGAAGAATATAATGAGTTTCACTGGGGGCCTGTTGAAATTGAGATGTCTATAAGGGGCATCTGGGTAAGTATGTTCAACAGGTATTTGGCAGATGACCAAAAAAGACTATCCAACTCTCGGTTTGCTTTTTTTCTTTACCAAAGATAATAATTATAGAACATGTTATACAAGAGATGACTAATGAATATCTAGAAAAGGGAGCTCTGATCACAAAAAAACAAAACAAAACAAAACAATGCAGCTTCATCAAGAATAGGTCATACTAATGCCCTGTCTTTTCTTAACAGTTTATAGATTGGTAGGCTAGGTATCAGGTGTTATGTTAAACAAATGATCACATCTCATATGATTTTTGCAGAAAATATTCAGAGATTGAAGTTAAAGAGTGTTAGAGTTAGGTGGATTTGGAACTGGTTGAAGTGTTATACCCAAAGAATAGTTTCAAGTCAGTTTGAGACTATTTAGCAGTTTTGATCAATTCCTCGGATAAACTTATAAATAGTATGACATAAGATAAGGAGGATTTCCTATGCACTATATCTGGAAGACAGAAGGGGATCTTGTATGTGGCTCCTGAATCTGGAGGAATGGCAAGGAATAAAGCCATGATATGGGTAACAAGAGATCTTGACTTTACACTATACTATTACTGGAAGTTATTTGGATGGGGGGAGGTGTTTAAATGAGAAGGGGATTGCCTTTAGTTTAATAAGTTCATTCCCTTTCTGAATGGAGTTCAGATCATAAGATGTTGCTGTAAGTATGGAGACTCTAGCACCAATCATTTACCACAGTCCTCTTAGTCTGCAAATTATGCTATAGCTCCTGGTCAAGCAGCTCCTGAAAATCTTAGGGCTTCTGTCCTCTGGAACAATTTTACAACTTGAAAAGGTTTTTATATGCTACTGTTAGACACATCCACAGCTCTGAGCAACACTTTATTTATAACCAATACATACTTCAGCTAAATTTAGAGAATATTTGCTTAAGATTAATTATTCAGTGTAGGGAGTGCTAATGACTGTTGTCACAATGAGAGTTGCATTATAGAGTAATGGATAAAGAGCTATCCTCAGAGTCAATAAGACCTGGCACATTAAATCCTGGCTTTTAACAAGTAATACTGACTGACTTTGGCAAACCATTTAACTTCTCAATGCCCACCCTGCTTCCCTCATCCCCACCCTAGCCAAGCAATTCTCTAAGAATATAAGTTATAAAACATTTTCCCAAATATTCAATAGTAGAGGAGCTATCCAGTGCAGGAGTACCCTACAGCAATGAAATAACTGGTCTTGACCACCACCATCCCTCCAAAAAGGGGATTAGTCTGGCCTTGGGATGTATGAGAAAATCATGAAAAGTCATGTAAGATTAGCTAGAATTTGAAAAAAAAAAAAAAAAAAAAAAGGACGCAGCCCTTGCCAAATGCCTCCTTTGTCTTTATGGGTATAAATGTGATCCAAGGATTACCTGGGTCAGAGGGAGCCAGGGATGCTGACCTCTTCCTCTTGCCCTTCATTCTTCCTGGACCCAGATGGCTCAGGAGAAGAAATTGAGGTTGATGACCTTGCACAGCTCTCACTCACTCAAATCAAAGTCATGTCATCATCTTGATGTCATGGTCCTCTTTGAGAACAAAGGACAAACACAACCTGTGAGTGAGTAGTACCTCTCCTCTCCTCTCCTCTCCCTCTCCTCTGATGTTCTACCCAGAGGAAGGTACACTCCATGGCTAAAAGCTGCCTTTTTTCCTTTAGATTTACTGGCTACAGTTCTTGGTCAAAGATCAAGCCTTAAACCCAATTCACTCTGGAGCTCTTACACTGGACAATGAGTCCCCACCCACCCAGCACAGAGTGAATGTAATTACTAAATAGTAATTGTTCCTCTTTTACCCAACAACTCTGATCGTCTTTTCACTCCCAGTTTGATTTTTTTTTATTAAAGTGGCCATCCCTTGAGCAACTACTTAAAAAAACTTGTTCACTGAAAGTGAGAATGTGCTAAAACCCCAGCCTGAAAGGGCCAGGGTCTCACATTGCATCCTGAGCCATCCCCTGTCTTCCTGATGAATATCAGGCCACTGGACCCAGATGGCTCAGGAGAAGAAAGTGAGGTTGGTGACCTTGTATAGCCCTCCCTCACTCAAATCAAAGTCAACTGCAAGTCATGGCATTATCTCCCTGATGTCGTGGTCCTCTTTGAGAAAGAAGGACAGATACAACAGCTTTTAAGTATTCCATTGACTCCAACATGATGATGTTATTTTGGTCCTCTTCAAGAACAAAGGACAGCAACCAACAACCGACTCAATTATCATTATCTCGTCCATCAAACTCAAACTGGGAGGGGAAGATCCTCTGGGTTCCTGATCAAAAGAGAAACAGTTCCTGTTTAGTATTTAGTATTTTATTTTTTTTATTAAAGGAGCCATTCCTTGAGTAACTAATTAAAGAACTACTTAAAGAAGTTTATTCACTCAACTGACCTTATCTCACTCAAAGTGAGAACCTGAAAAGATCTTAGTCTAAAAGGGCCAGGGTCTCTCATTGCATCCTGGACCATCTACAGTCATCCAGATAAATATCTGCTCACTGGACTCAGATGGCCCAGGTGGAGAAAGTGAGGTTGGTGACCTTGCACAGCCCTCCCTCACACAAATCAAAGTCAACTGCAAGTCATGTTATTATCTCCCTGATGTCATGGTTCTCTTTCACAGTGAAAGACAAACGTGACAACAATCTCATATATCCTAGACAGGCAACTGAACTATCAGTGTCTGGGGACCCAGGCTTCTAACTACTGATGTGTATTACAGTGTATAATTTGTACTGAAGGGTGTGCTTGTTTGAAAAAGTGAATTTTTATTCTGGACTATTATTCTTTTCTTTTTTGTGGCAAGGGTTTTAATTTCTTTTTTCAAAGTCTTATTTTACTATGATATATTTATTTAAAAATTGCTCCTATATATATTTCAATAAAGTGGAGAACATAAGGCAATGAATTAGATGATTCAAGTCCCTCCAAAGCATTACCTCCTAACACTTCAAGAGGCAGATTGTGTTGCTTTATGTGAGAGATTATCTCAATTCTCCATTTCACCTAATTTAACTCAATTCAACAATTATCAAATAATTGCTATATATAAGACACTTTCAAGGACAAAAAAAAAATGAACCAATCGCTACCCTCAAGGAGTTTACATTCTATTGGAATATTCAGTCAGTCAACAAGCATTTATGGACTTTCTATGTGCCAAGCACTGTGCTGAGCTGTCTAGATACAAAGAAAGGCAAAAACACAACCCCTATGATCAAGGAGCTCATTTCACATTCTAATGGACAGATAAGCAAATATAAGATAATAAGAGGATGGAGAGAATACTAGCATCTGGGGAGTTAGAAAATCAGGGAAGACTTCATGTACAAGGTGGCATCTAAGGTAAGGCTCGAAGGGGTCTAAAGATTCTAAGAGGTAAAGGGGGGTAGGGATTGTCATCCAGATGTGAGTGAGAGCTTATGACAAACCATAGAGAGTAGGGAGGGGATGCTGAATTTGTGAAAGAGGGGGCAAATCAGTTTGGCAGAAATGTAGAGTGTGTGAAAGGACGTAATGTGAAATAAATATGGAAAGACTGAGGTGGAACCAGACTGCAGCAGGCTGGGAGTACCAAGAATAACTGGAAATAGAAAGCCTTTGAAGATTTTAAAGCAAAAGAGTGGCCTGCTCCCTTCTAGGTCTAGATTGGTGGCCCATAATCCATACCTTAAGAAGTTTTATTTTTTGGTTATGTGAAGAATGAATTAGGGAGAAAGGATGGAGTAAAAGTAAGAAGATTGATTATGACTGTTCTAATAGGTCAGGTGAAAGTTATTCTATATCTGAACTAGAGGTCAGTTATAAGAATACAAAGAAAGGTGATGGATGTAAGAAATGTTTAGGCAGAAAACACATGACTTGGCAACTAGCTGGAAATGGACGGTTGGGGTGAGGGAGAGGGAATAGTCAACAACAATTTTGACTTGGCGAATGTGAGTAACCGCAAAGGTGATGGTGTCATCAAAAGGACGGAAAAATTGGAAAAGGGACAGATTTAGTAGGTAGGACACTGAGTTCTATTGTTGAGTTTGAGAATGGAAAGATATGAGTATTATGTGTTATCTCTAGTTTTTTCTGCACCCAGTAAATCTACCTCAATTAGAAATATATGAATTTATTATGAATCATTCTAGAAATCTTGAGGCAGTAATGCTATGATTGTTCAATGTGGATGATATAACTAAAGCCCTCCTTTTCCCCCTCCCTAATCCCAAATTCAATAAGGAAAGCAAAGGCAACAATGATCTTTGTACAATATGCATTTCAATAACAACACAAAAAGAGGTAGGCAATCATTTAAGAATAGGAACACACACTTTCTCATCTAAACTCTTAAAAAGATCACAGTACATACTCCAATTTAATTCAACAAACACATATTACTTTAAGACAATCAGCTTTATATAGACAATACAGGTTGGTCATGTCACAGTGACTGCTTCCTCTTTATAAATCAGAGAAGAATGGATAAAGAAATTATTTTACCTTAAGGAGAAATGATATAAGAAGCCTGTAGAGTATTTGCATATGTGAAATGAACTTTGTCAGTTTTCTTCAGGACAATGTAATAGGTTCATGTGAACATGACATTCTGAGAGTTACCAAATGGGAATTGCCCAAATGGTAATACCAGTCTTCAAGTGATAGCACACAATTATATATCGCTTGCCTGCTCACTAATTTAGGAGATAAAACAGTAACAAATACACACTTACAAAACTCACAGTAAATTTCTTGAGTGGAATTTCTTAATGCTAAGCATCTTTTAAGAGTATGACCTCACATACACCATCCCTTACTTCTATGCTTTAGAATCCTTTGGGGCCAGTCCCCTTTCATGGAAGCTGTATAAAAATAAATGTAATGATTGGTGCTTTCACAAAATGTCATGGCTAAGAAAATTCAATTGAATGAAACATTAACTTGGGCCACAGGTTAAAACAGTTATGAAAAAAATTACCTACATATTTAAGACACTATATCCCAGTGGCAGATAAGAAGATCTTCATTTTCCTGCCTATCTCACCTCCAGGAATTTCCAAGTCAAACCCTTGACTTATGTCTGACCCAAATTAGGATCTTCCTACAAGTCATAGACCATTGGACAAGTCATAGACCATTTTAATGGGTGGAAAATGAAGTTTCACCCTTCCTCCAATTCTCACAAAAACCTTTCTAGATACTATTGTCTCTGTTATCCTACTTTTGATGGGTCCTGAACATTTTTTTTTTGTCCCATGTATGCTGGAAAGTTATACAGACATAAATATTCAACTGGAGGAACTATGTCTCACTCATCTAGCTTAATGTGTTGCATATAACAGGTCCTTGATAAATGTTTCTGACATGAATGCATTTTGGGGTAGGCTAGAGAAATGTCTAATATTTGTAATAGCATTAACTTTCCTCAGAAATACTTTATCTTGACTGACATGGTATATAACAGTTAACAATCACAAAATTCAATATGCCCACATACAGAAAACCAGATCATAGACAATTACTCTCCAGTGGGAAAAAAAGGGTGTTTAATAATAGATTTTTAAATTATGAAGCTTCGTAGCTCTAGACAATAAGACATTATGGTTTACCTATGCCTTCCATGTCTTCCATGTTCAGTCTAATTGCAAGAAGCTATATAGATTATGTACTCTTTGGAATTTTTGTGGTAAATTTTGAATCCAAGAAAAGCTTCCATTTATTTCCCATCAGGCATCTGGACTCTCCTAGACTTCATCAACTGAAAAGCTGGGAAATGTCATTTTAAGTTAGTTAAAACAAAAATATGCACTGGAAAGTTAATTTCCTATAAACTGTATACAGACTAATACAGTGGAATCAAAAGATCTGAGTTTGAGACTTTAGGTAAATCACTTTAACCTTTCTCTGTCTCAGGTTATTTATCTGTTAAAAGGAAATACTACTATTACCATGACCTATCTTAGGGCTGCTCAAATGGACCAAAATGCTTTGTATTTGGGAACAAATGTTATTATCTATTCCAAAGTCAGACGTAAGTTATTTAAACATCCTTGCATTAGCGTAGACAATTGAAAGCTGACTCTATAGAAGTGGATTCCAGTGTGGAAATTACACTTTAAATGTATTGTCAACATGTCAGATATTTATATGAAAAGTTTATATGATTATGAATAAAACTTTAACCACATATAAGAATGAATATTTGCAAGCTTGTGTATTTCTAGATGATTTTAAAGGAAAATAAAAGTCTAATGAGACATAAGTATTCTCATTTTTCATTCCCTATTAAAAGTAAAATATAATCTTGTTAATGTAATTCAAAAATAAACTTGAAAAAGTAAATTGATTAAATGGTGATATCCTTTTCTGTCTGACCATCAAAAGTACTGAAATTCTCTTTTATTCATTCTGTGTGTTTTGGAACTAATGTCTTGTGAATGATGAGCCCTGTAATTCCATAAAATCTAAATGACCAAATATGGTACAGAATAGAAGGTATGATCTTAAAGTTTTTAAGAACAAATATTTCTTATTTGATTGGGAATTTAGCATTTATCTTCACTGCAATATTATGCACTAAGAAAGAAGCCACGTAAGTCCTCAATAAGAACCTGTGTAAGAAATGTGACTATAAAGTGATCTCATTCAACAAACAATCCACAGAATTCAATTTCAATACTTTAGAGTCATAGCATATATGTAACATATTTTTTTTTTTAAAAAAAGATGTATTTTTCTTTAGCCGGATAGAATTACACAAATTTCTAGGATAGCATTGTACATTTCTATAACAAATCACCTTCAGGAGTTACATAATAAAAGATGACATTTCTTGAATGCTGGAGAATAAAATGGATGTACAACAGACTCTAAACAAACTATGTGGGGTTTTTTAATCGTCATTAATTTGTATATGTGCATAGTATATCTTTTGGATATATTTCTCCATTTAGAATTCTTATAATTTAATGGTACATATACTTAGACATATATGTTTCCTAATGGTAATTACTGAGCAGTTTGTAGTTTGAAAGAGTAGATATATTCAGTGTACTGAATGTGTAGTGAACATTTACCAAAGCTTAACAGCATTAAGTTTTGCAACACTGTGCTGCCATATAGGGTCAGGAAAAAGAAACATGGATTCTGGTATAGAATTAATCAATATTCTCACGCCTCTTTAAAATAACCTGCTAACAATCAGTGTAAAGTGGATTCTGACAGCCAATCCCATTTTAAATAATCCATTTCTCATTTTGGCTATCTCATTCTTTCCCCTTTAAAACTGTCTCATATTTGTTCATCACCTGGATTAACAAAAGCATATTTAGTTCTAACATTTTATCCATTAAGATATTTGACATGGTCATTTTAATTGTTATCATCTAAATTTTTATTTGTTGGGTGTTTTACATGAAAAATTTGGTAATTTCAGTGTGTGTGGTCCCATGATCTCTCTTCAGGGTGGGTTTTCCTTCTAATAGTGCAGACCTTTCTCAATCCATAATGAATGTCATTACTCCCCATCAAAACAAATAGAACAGGCTTTCCAGGTAAACACTAGGGGCCCCTCTGCATGGAACACTTTGTGTCATTCAGAGCAGCAACAGCCATGACAGAAATATTGGGCATGGATGCAAAGGACTGTTCTTTCTATAGATAATTTGGGGGGGGCTAGAAATTGGGTTCCTTTCTCTGAAGTTATCCCTTCCACAATGCAGGCGTTAGGGGTACAGCACCTCCACAATCTGCAAAGTTCATGAAAAGTTTTTGGCCCTCCCTTTGTACCAGAGAAGAAGTGTGAATTCTTATGGTATTAAAATATAGAATATGTTGATATTATATAATACTATACATATATGAATTACTTATTTTTTAAACTTTTTCTGTGTCATCTGCTGGCCTTTCATGTCTTGGCAGAGGTTTCCACAAAACCTTCCCAAAATTCCTATTTAATTTCTTACCCCAACCCAGCTGCAATGGAGAAAGTATAACCATATTAGCAAAATGGAAAATAGTCAGTAAGCTATGATTATTTAAGAACTAGACTGTGACAAGCTGGCATGTGGTGGATTTTATTAAAATCCATCACTGATTATAAATTCTGGCCCTAACAAATTGGCAATTTTGGGTATGAAGGGATATGTAAATATGTATGTGTAGGAAGAAGATAGTTCTATCTTGCTTTATAGGGTATATTCCTAGGGAAATACTAAACTTAGATACTGTTATGATCCCACTTTAATACATATCTGAACACCAAATTCTAAACAAGATTATAGTAAACTTGGAAAATACTGTATTTATATATGTGGTACAAAACAATGACAAGTCAACATGGACACATTTATATAATTTAAAAGGTGCAGCTTTTACCCAAATTATTCAGATTATTGAGGGAGAAGCAGAAAAGACAGAGAAGATGGAATCTAGATATCCAGACTGGTTTCTTATGCAGTTCCAATTTACCAGGATTTCACATTGTCTAAATATTTGGCAAAAGAGGGCAACCCATCATTTTTGGGGAAAAAGTGATTTCAGACATAGAATTTTAAAAAACAATTCCAACAGTAAGCTATGGCATTTTGGACTGTTATTACAGCATACAATATTATTTTACTCACACACAACTTTTTCTCCCCCATACCCACCCACCCCACATAAGCCCAAATGACAAAAAAAATAATAATCCTTGTAAAAACTACCATTCTAAATACCAGTTTTGAGTCAAATGGATTTCTATACAGTCAGTGTTACTGGCCAACGACCACTAAGATTCCCTCTTCCCATTTTCCAAATTCCCTTTATTGTTTCTCATCCTAAGTCAACATGGTCTTCATTGAATTACACCGTCTGAACTTGAACTATACAAGTGCTGCTTTGTTTCTTTCCCAAGAACCTACTTTCAAAGTTTTACTGGCCAAAAATCCACAACAGACTACAAAATATTTTGCAGAAGGAATGATCTCCTGTAAAGCCTCCAAGTCAATGCTTAAACTGTAGCATTTTGTTTCTTTTTTTTCTTAAGTGATCTATGCAAATTCATAAATAAGTGTGAATGTTTTCCCTTCCACGTATTCACACACAAGCACTAAAAACATCACATTGGCCCATTCACTTCCTCTCCCTTAGTCCTTAGGAAGTGGATTGGAATGAGAGGTCTTCACATGGTTCTAGCTGCATTTTTAGCACTCCAATTTTATGAAGATACCAAAGCTGAAGGAATTCCTCTGGCATAGCATGGAAGCCTGAATAAGGGAGCTCATTGTCATAGTAGTGATGGCTAATAGACTGCTCATGCAAATCCATTGAGAAAGGCCAGAAGCCATAGATGGTTACTTCTTCACACAAGCCCAGGGCAGCACTGACAAGGAAAAGACCTGTAGACAAGCGCTTGGCATGAATTCCTCTACTTTTCCAGAATTTGCCAATGCTACGAAGAAAGTTGGGATTGGCAAAAAGCACTGTTTGGTTGGCACCCACATCTGCCAATGTGTAATAAACCCGGAGAGATGGCTCCGTCCCTGTTTTCATAGAAAAAGCAGGCATGTAAATGTAGCTGTGGTTATATACTTTCATGTCATCAACAAACGTCTTCCGGGACCAAAGCAAGTTCTGGAATCTGTTTTCAAAAAAAAGAAAGAAAGAAAAGAATCAACTTTAGCAATGAGAGAAACAAACACAACCATATCCAAACAATTTTATTTATCTTGTGGTAGCTCCAGTGACTAAATTAGTAATGAATTTTAAAATAAATCAGCAATTTATTGTAAAATACCTTTTTATGTAAAATCCTCTTTGAATTTGTAGTAGTAGTTTTCATGGGATTATCCCCATGCTCATATCCCACTTTTTATGTTCAACTTACCTTCATATTTTTCTCTGAGCCCAAAAATAGTAAAAGGCTGTTTTCTTTCAAAAAGAATTTGCATGAATTCATTTTTATCCAAAATTACTGGAAAATAGAGTACTCTTTTTAAAAAAAACCCTACCAATTTTCAAGCTGCCATGATATGTGCTGGTTAGATACTGTTTCCTCTTCTTATTTTCAAGAGATAAATTCTGGAGATCCCAGAGAGCTTCATACATACTATAATGTACCGATAATGATGACTTACAGAAAAGAGATTTTTTTTTCCAACACAAAATGCCTCAAACAGCTGCCTATATTTCTCTCATGAGTAATAATAATTCCTATCTATGGCACTTAGAGTGCTCCAAATAGCTCTTCAGGATAAGCAGTACAAGTGTTATTATTTCCTTTTCATTCATAAGAGAACTGGATGAAAAATGACAGCTTAACTGACATTTGGGAACTTGTCTGGGGTCACACGGCAAGCAAGACATCTAGGATTTGATATCAGAACTCTTGAGCCCAAGACCAGACCTCTTTTTATTCCACAACTTTACAAAAATGCCTGTGTTTCCAATTATCTGATGCTAATTTCCTGTTTCATGAAGAGAGCATGCCTTAACTGGGGGCATCTGTAGCTAAGTATAGCAGAAGCTTAGGATGAGGATAAGGTAGTTATGGGAAACAGGAGGTAGTACCACCTAGGAAGAATTGGACAGGCTGAATCATGAATTTTTGAAACTGCAAATTATAAATCCACAAGATCCAAGGATTTCCTGTTGTATATTATTGTTAGCTTGCCAAACATCTCACAGGGTGAGCAGGCATGGATGAGCTGGGATCTGCTTAATTAGAGGGAATATACAAATCAGTGAGGTCATATACATAGTTGAGTATTTGAATATAACAGTCAGGAGCTAAAAATCTAAAGCCATATTTATTATGACTGCTAGGCAAAGCATAAAACCCACATGCCATCCAGAATGCACTCTTCTCTCAAGTTTTGTTCATGCTTCCAAATTCTCAGTTCTTAGGGTATCCCTGACAGGCATGAATGATAGATGAGTTCTCAAACACCATTATTATGCCTTTAGGAGAATGCTTAAGAGCAAGTTCGATCAGACTTCAAGGACTGGATATACTTGGTCCTCAAATTCGTGAATTCTTGTTATTCAGTTTCAAAAGGGTTCTTGCCAAAGCTATTGTAAATTCCCCTCCAGTAGCTGTTCCAAAGCCTTATGTTTTCTACCTCACACAAACACACACTGCATATAACCTGGCTTTCTCATTTATAAAATTACCAAGACCATTCAGCCTAAACTGGTTACAGAATTCATAGGAAAAGCAAAAATGTCTTCAAATTTGAAACCCAAAAATATTGGGTTTATGGAAGGTCAGGGACCGGGTGCATGTAAAATCTTCTATTGATAAGGAGAAATTATCCAATGTAACTGGTGGCTCAGAATTAAAGTTTAGGATTTACATAAACCAGGTTTATTTTTTCTTAAGAGTTATATGTTTGGCTTGTGCCTGAACTTTTTCCTAGGGAACATCAGAATCTGACTTGTGTCTAGTTCTCCCCTCAAAAAGCAAAAGGGCCTTTGGTTTCCATGAAAGCACTCAGATTAACAAAACATTGAATATAGGACAGGGTTTTATATAACGATAAAAAATGTAAAAAATTTGACCTCATAAATTGTCAATAAAATACTTTTTCCTCTCTATGCTTCTGCATTTCTCAAAGATATATGCAATATTCTAGCCTTCTAGTACTAAAAAAAGGCCCTAAAAAGAATAAGTATTCAAGACTACTAGAATATCAAGCAATCCTCCCTCTGGTTAGTCACATACCCTCTAGGACCTATATAGTTCTCCAGAGTACACTAGTAGGGCAGCCACCTGATGAAGTGGATAGGTTCTCTCTTAGAGTCAGGAAGACCTACGTATACACCCAGTCGCAGGCATTAACTAGCTGTGTGACTCTCAGGCAAATCACTTAACCTCTATCTGCCTCAGTTTTGTCATCCAGGAAATGGGGATAATAATAGCATCTATATCCTGTAGTTGTCTGGAGGATAAAATGAGATAATATTTGTAAATTATTTTGCAATCCTTAAAGTGCTATATAAATGTTTTGTTGTTATTTTTACCATTAGTAATGATAATAATTGCTATATTTATTATACTACCATACTGGATGAGCCAGTACTCAGGTCAGCAGAGAGTCAACTCTCCACTCCCAAATACACAATGCATAACTCGCAGTACTAGTGAATGACAATGTCCTGGTTTTCTTCTCTACACTATGGCTTAAGTACTTGCTGTTTGCCAGATTTGGCTCTTGCTCTTTCTGGTCTGGGAACATCTGCACTTGGACTTACAATGAACCCCAAAACTCCTCTGATTAGTCAAGGAGTTCTGGTCCAGGAATTTCTCTCTGGCTCTACCATTGTCACTCCACTGTTTCGAACTCAAAATCCAGAAGCTCCTGAAATGGCCCAGGAATTTCTCACCTCTTCCTTTATTCACTGACAACTCTAGGGTTTCATATTTCCCTGGAGGCTATGGATAATTGTTCCTATCTTTCTATAAAGAAATGAATCTGAATTTTTACGTGTAACCCCTCTTTTCTCTTGGTTTCTTTTCATCTCTCCTATCTTTTGGTATTCAAGTATCGCCTCTTTGAAAGGCTAAACCCAAGTATGAAACTCAGATAAAATAAATTGACTGTGAAAGTAATCATTCATCAGTAATCATCACTGTGTACATTACTTTAGAGAAGCAAAGGAATTCACACCTTTTTAAGGATAAAATACTAAAGCAACAAGAACATCATCAACAAGACAGTGAAGACTTTTTATTTTGTTAGAGACATCATCAGTGACCAAAAATCTTGGGTCAATGAACACTTTCCAAATGCGTATAGACAGCATATCTACCTACACTACACTGCACTAACAGCATTTCCCCAAAGTGGAAAAGGGTGCATTAGGAGACAGTGGTTTCCCCTTTATTGAAGGTCTTTATGCAAAGTCTGAATGACCACATTTGGGGATGTCATAGAGAAGATTCCTATTTGGTACTGGGGTAAATGACCTCTGAGAAAGACACCCAGGTAGAGCAGGGATGAAGTATCTCTGTTACTTTTTTGCTACACCTAGTGTCTAGGAAAAGGAACAAGAGAAAAGGGAAGAATTTGGGCTGAATAAGAAATTGTTAGTGATTCTAAGGGGCTTTGAATGTGTGAGAAAGGCCAGAGACTGAATTTGGGGAGAATATGTTTGAAGAAACTTTGGAGAAGGTCAGGATAAGGAGAGCCACTTGATCTGGAAGACAACTGACCAGCACTCAGCAAGCACTTAATAAATGTTTGCTGATTAATTGCCTGATCTGGAGGAGGAAAATGATTGAGGGGAAAAGACCTGAAGAGATGAACTTAAGTAGGAGAAAGTAAGGTAAAAAAGGCAGCTAAGTGGTGCAGTGGGTAGAGAGCCAGGCCTGGAGTCAGAAAGACTCATCTTCCTGAGTTCAAATCTGGCTTCAGATACTTACTAGCTGTGTGACCCTGGGCAAGTCACTTGACTCTGCTTGTCTCAGTTTCCTCACCTGTCAAATGAGCTGGAGAAGGAAATGGCAAACCACTCCAGTATCTCTGCCAAGAAAACCCCAAATGGGGTCACAAAGAGTTGGGACAAGACTTAAACAACTCAACAACAAGGTAAAGTAAGGTAAGTAAGAAAAGGTAAACAAAATGGTAAATAAAACAAAGTAAAACAAGTAAAAGTAAGTAAAACAAAAGCCAACTAGAGAAGGGAAAGGAAGTTATACAGCTGAAAGAAAGAAGGTTGGTCAAAGGGGCAAAAAAGACTGTAAGCAAGCAAGTGTCACTTGAATGAGCTAGGGAGAATCAGTTGTTAAATTTTCAGTGAGAGTAGTTAGACCTTGGAAATCAGCAAATGATGTCAATTGGGGACTGGTCTGTTTTTTTGTTGATTACCTCCAGGGGTGGGGAACCTGTGGCCCAGAAGCCACCAGTGGCCCTCAAGCTCCTTGAGTGAAGGAAGCCCTTCCATTGAGTCAAAACTTCATAGAACAAATTCCCCTTAAAAAAGGACTTGTTTTGTAAAACTTGAACTCAGTCAAAAGGCTGCACCGAAGGACCTAGAAGGCCACATGTGACCTCAAGGCCACAGGTTCCCCACCCCTGATCTAGGCTTCTAAAAAGCAATTCAGAAAATAATGAGAAATGAAAAAAATAAAACAGATTAAATTTAAGGTGTGTCCTTTTTTTTGATTGCTGGATGATAAATATTTATCAGTTTATCTCTAGCTTCTTAATGGGATGGCTAAAAGGTAAGTTGTAAAAGCCAACAAGTAGTTTGAAAAACAAACTTTGGGATCTCAATCAATAAGGGCTGGAAAAACTCTGTAATGACTTGTATTGGAGGTAAAGTACTGGCACAACGAACATTTATCAAGGGTCTACTGTGCAGTGTTTATACCCACTTTTGTCCCATAGGGGCAGTGAGGTGGTACAGTGGATTCTGGACTTGGAGTCAGCAAGACCTGAGTTCAAATCCAGCCTCAGAGATTTATTAGTTGTGTGACCTTGGGCAAGTCACTTTACCTCTATTTGCCTCGTTTTCCTCATCTATAAAATGGGGATAATAATAGAAACTATCTCCCAGAGTTGTTGTGAGTATCAAAATGAGATGATAATTGGAAAGTACTTAGCACAGTGCTGGGTACATAGTAAGCACTATGTAAATGTCATCTATTATTATTCAAGTGACTGCTATCTGTGTTCAAAGTGCAAATTGGCCTCTTCATAGAAGGCAAAGTGAATGCAAGGAATAGCTCTCCACATTATAGATTATCTGAGAAATAACCTGGACCTAACCAGGAATGTATCTGCAATCTGTAAAAAGGTAAGGCAATGAAAACAACAATCTGAAATGGTGATGGTGAAACTTGAATTATTTCAGGAGATCAGAGAATAGATTATTAAAAATGAAAGAAAATTAAGGAGGAGAAGGAGGAAGGGAAGAAAGACCCCTCTGTAGTCTGGAGCTAAAATCACATTTACAAACTTTGTGAACAGGAGGAAGCTGGATTATTTGTCCCTGAGGAATGATAAGGTATTTCCACAGAAGGTGTCAGCTGATTTCATCCCAGAAGAATCAGAGGAAGAAGAGAATGGAAATGGTGATTGGGGTATGAGACCGGTATTTGTTAGCCTGATTATAACAGACAGATATTGTATTTCTAGGGCATAGATCTAAGATACAACTCAGATATTCCCCTACCCCCATGAAGACTAATCAAGACAGATTACTGCTTCACACTTTGGGAAATTCACATGGTCATAAATGAAACTGACAGAAGGAACACAGTAAGCATTGCTGAGTGTTGGACAGGAAACAGAACTCCACAGGAACATTTGGGCAAAGGAGTATCAGAGAGAAAAAATTAAGGTGATTTTGTCATTGGCATATGCTGCATGCTGAAAGAGAAAAGAGAAGAGACATTGGGGAAATAGATTACAAGTCTGACAGTCAGTTCAAAAGGATCTATGAAATATCTACTATGTGTCAGGTACTACACTAAGCCTTGGAGATACAAAGAAAAACAAAAGACAGTCCCTGCTCTAAAGGAGCTTACCATCTAATGGGGAAACAACATGAAAAACAACTACATGCCAACAAGTTACTGGCATAATAAATTGTAGATAGTAAACAAAGGGAAGGCACTAACATTAAGGTGGATCAGGAAAGACTGCTCAAATATGATGAGATTTCAGCTGGAACTTGAAGACAGGAAAGTCAAGAGGCAGAGATGAAGGGAGAGTATTCCAGGGATGGAGGACAGCCTGCAACAATGCCTGGAGTTGGGAGATGGAGTGTCCTATTTGGGGGTCAGCAAGGAGACCCATCACAGAGGATGAATAGGGGTGTAAGCTATAAGAGACTAGGTTACGAAGACAGGCTTTAATATTTGATCCTAGAGGTGATAGGGAGTCACTGTATTTTACTGAGTAGAGGATTCCACATAGTTAGGGAGATTAATTTGAACTGGCAATGAGGAAACGAATTAATTCAGCAGGTTGGAGAATAGGACATCAAAAAATAGGAGGAGGAGCATGGGGAGTATGGACAGGAGTGAGAATTGTTTGTCCTTCGTTCTTGAAGAGGACCATGACATCAGGGAGGTGATGCCATGACATGCAAGTGAACCGGATTTAATTGAGGAGGGCTGTGCAAAGTCACCAGCTTCACTTAACTCCTCTAGAGCCCTCTGGGTCCAGTGACAAGATATAGATCAGTATGACTGGAGATGGCCCTGAATGCCGTGATTCAGCTAAGGTTTTTAACAGGTCTCAGTTTGACTGAGGCAAACCCATTCAGTGATTAAGGCTAGGTAAGAAGTGAGGCAGAGAATAGTTACCTAATCCAAAAAAAAACTGGAAGGGGAAGACCCTCAGGTTTCTGGCCAAAACAGAAGCAATTGCTATTTACATTCACTCTGAGTCAATCAGAGTCCAAAAAGTAACCAAATGGAGCTTGGCCTGAGATCTGTTGTTGGTCAATCAATGAGAGCCAGGGTGATTTGCGTTTAAGTCATGGTCCTTAAGGAAAAAAAAAAACTAACCCATAAACCCTAAGATATCTTTTGAAGTTTCAGTGATCAAAACTTGCATTCCTTTGGGCATAGCACCCACAGGTAAGTATATGATACCATATGTGGACAGAGGGAAGGGAAGTGGAAAGTAGGAGGGGGTAGGGAGGAGAAAGACATGAGTCAAGGAGACCAACCAGCAGGCTACTGGATTAGCTCAAGTGTAAAGTGATGAGGGCCTGTACCAGCACATAGCAATATCAAAGGAAAGAAGGGGGCCATACAAGAAAGAAAGGGAAGGAGAAGGAAATGAGCATTTACATAGCACCTACTGCATGCCATGCTCTGTGCTTTTATCCTCACAACAAAGTAGGTGCTGTTATTATTTCCATTTTACAGTTTTCTGTGTTCTCTGACAATGATCTGATTGATTCTCATTAATTAAACTATCATCTTTATGAGTATTTCTCCCACATCTGAATATTCAGTCCTAGTCTATCTCCTGCTCTCCAGTTCCATATTCTCAACTGTCCGTTGGACATTCTGAACTTCTTAGAAGATAAAATGAAGGGACTTCAGTAACACCTCTCCAAACTCTAGGTTATCAGGGAAATGATGTGGATCTAACCAGAAGTGGGTCTGCAATCTGTAAAAAGGTAAAACAATAAAAACAACAAAAGATCTGAACTGACCATGGGGAAACTTGAATTATTTCAGGAGGCTGGTCAATAGAACACGAAAAAAGGAGGAGAAGGAAGGAAAGACCACTTTGTAGTCTGGAACAAAAAACAAATTTACAAACTTAGTAAAAAGGAGGAAACTAGATTATCTGTCTTCTGTGGAATGATACGATATTTGCATGGAAGATGTTGGTTGACTTCATCCCAGAAGAATCAGTGAGAAGAGAATGGCAGCTGAGACTCAATAGATTCAAAATACAGCTCAGTATTTCTCTACCCTCGAACCTTCTTCTATTTGCAACTTCCCTATTTCTCTCCAGAGCACTACCATTCATCTAGGCAGCCAGGTCTGCAATGTAAGAGTTGTCTTTGTCTCATCATTCTCCCCCATTCCCTATACCTAATCAATTACCAGTCTCATTAATTTCCCCACATTGTCTCTCATATCTGTTCCTCAATTTCCATTCACATTGAAACCATCCTAGGTCAAAGTTTCACCACTTTTTCTTGGATTATTTTAACAACCTCCTAACTGGTTTTCCATCCTAAATGATCTTTCCTTTCTCTAATCCACCTTCTACATATTTGCCAAGTTGATATTCCCAAATCACATGACTGATGGAATATGTTCTCTGCTCAAGAAACCAAGGGCTCTGTATTGCTTCTGATAAAATACAAACTCTCCTGTTTGCATTTGAAGCCTTTCACAATCTGACTAACTTCTTTCTCTGGACTGATTGAAGTCCCTTTCACTTACTCTATAGTCTAGCTAAACCTGCCTAATTTTTAACGATATGCAAATTCTATCTCTTGTTTCTGAGCTTTTATACAGGCCTGGAATATTCTATCCCTGGAAGTGATACTTTTTGATTGATTAGAATGAACTCTCTTCTCCACTTTGCCTCTTGGAATTCCATTTCAAAGTCCAGCCAAGTGCCACTTTCTATATAAGATCTTTCCTGTTACCCTCATTTACTAGTATCCTCTAAAATTGGGTTGTATTGCCTTTGGGTATCCACTTCCTTTGGTACATGTTTCCACCAATAGAGTATAAGCCACTGGAAAGAAGGAACTATTTGGGTTTTTTTGTCTTTATCCCTACATGTAGCTCAGTGTTTGGCACTTAGCAGATACTTAATAAATGGATATTGAAGCAATGAATGAAAAATACAAATCTGAAAATGAACATGCAAACAACATCTCCAGTCTAGTGTGGCCACACTTGCCAAATACCTTCCCATTATGCATGTGATTTTAATAACTGATCTTTGAATTGAAGTGGGTTTTTTTATAGGGCAGCTAGGTGGTTCAGGGGAAAGAGTGCCAGGCCTAAGAGTCAGGAAGATTCATCTCTCTGAGTTCAAATCTAGACTTAGATACTTACTAGATGTTCAACCCTGAGCAAGTCACCTAACCCTGTTTGTCTCACTTTCCTCATCAGTCAAATGAGTTGGAGAAGAAAATGGCAAAGCACTCTAGTATCTTCACCAAGAAAATCCCAAATTTAGTCATGAAGGATATGATTGAAAATGCCTGAACAACAGCAAAGGGTGTTTTGTGACTTTGGAGAACATGAATTGTTTTCACTTGTAAACAGGCTCATGGGAAGCCCTCTCAGAGCGGGAAAGTCTGTGACTGTATCAATAAAGCTCTGCCACTGAATGAAGGTGCTGCCCTAATTATATAGGATTTAATGAGTGGGGAGAAGAGACAGTCAAGTGTAGTCATCAGGCATGGGAACTAAATAAGAGATTCAGTAAGGGTGGAAGCCTTATTTACTTAAAAAACTACATTTTCTCTTGATTGCCTGTGCCCCAGTGTGTTATAGATCAATCTCCTCTTTCCTTGTGAATAAACCCTTGAACAAAATTCATCAGGATTCAAGTCAGTGTAGTCAAAGGGAAAATAGGAAAGCAAAAAAGGTGGATGCCAGGAGTTATGGGTATATGGCAGATAGTAAGTAAGGTTTGGGAGACAAGACTAGTAATCCTGAATGTTATGTTGTTTATATTGCTGAGTGAATGTTTGCGATTTAGATTTTAGAAGCTACTATAGTTTTCCCCTTTGAGAAGTTCTAGAGAAAGCGAGCTCATAACCAGAGATATTACTGAAATCTAAATATGCTAAAGTAATGGTGCTCCGCTAGTGATCATTTTAATTCATTTGGAACTAAATTATTGGACTTACTGGACTTCCTAGGGACTCCCTAAAATGCCTTCTGAACTGAATACTAATTTCACAGGGTTGACTAGGTTCCAGAGCATCTCTGATGTTAACATCAACGCCTTCTTTTTCTACTTTTTGCACATGGTCTGTAGCTTCCCTTATTCTACTCCAAGGTGCCATTTTAACCTACTCTCTCTCTTCTCTTTCTAGGCCTTGATCCATGAGTCTTTTTTATCATCCCCCTTAGAATGCTCCAGGCATTCTTCTATCTCTTCTCTGAATCCCCTATTGCTTCCCTAACTATATCTGTTGTCAGTTTCCCAGCTATATCCTTCCTCATCTGGACAGATGACTGCTCCATTAATCACCAATGTGAAAAATTCATGAAGAATTCATATTAGACCATAAGAGTATCCTCAAATCAAAATGCCTTACTCCTTTAAGTTTAAGAACATCCAGCTGGAGGTTTCAAAGGAAAAGAAATAATACTGTATGGAAACAGAAAAATAACTAGGTAACATCTGAATATACCATATGGAGCTATGATACTGTTATCAACAGTACATTATATAGAAGTAGCCGGGTGCTGTAGTGGATGGGGCACTTGACTTGAAGTCAGGAAGACCTGAGTTCAATTTTTCCTTAGACCGTTATTATCCTAGGCAAGTCATTTAACTGCTCTTAACCTTAGTGTCCTCATCTGTAAAATGGGGTGATAATACCACCAACCTTATATAGTTGTCAAAAGGATCAAAGAAGAAAATAGATGTAAAATGCTTTGCAAACCTCAAAGTGATTTACAATCATTAGCTGTTTTTAACACAGAATCACAGAATTCAAGTGGTCCAACCCCCAAAAAGTTAAAGAGGCTTACTTAATGCCACACAGCTAATTAGTGGTAAAGTAGGGCTAGAACTCAAGTATCCACTCCCAGTCTAGCCCTTTTCCAATAGCTCTTTGTGATGTGCCAAGAATACAATTCCTTTTTTGTTTAGTCTCTCATCTTAATTATACCCTGTAAACATCATCTTACCTCATCCTCTCAAATGCCTTTTTCCTCATCAAATCATTATCAAAAGATGACAGAGGCAGAAACATTCAAAAACATGTTTAACTAAAGATTTTTCCCTTTTCTTCAAGAACAGTGTTCCCACAAAGCAAGCCTTTTTCCCTACTGTGCTTTCCTCATAATTTATGTCTTCTGTCATGGTTCTCATATTTCCACATTTTTTTAACCATCCACTTCCTGACCAAATGTATTTCCACATATTATCTTTTGCTTTCCGGCACTACTCATACTTTTTGCTAATTTCAATTATTTTTTTTCTTTCTTTCTTTACCCAGTTTGTTTAACCAGAAGTTGCTTCCTCCCTCCTTTCCTTGTCCCTTCCCCGTATTCTCTCTGTGTCTCTGTCTTTCTCTCTCATTGTTTGTACTACTTTCCTCTCTCACATTCAGCATCTCCCACAGGAAGACATAATTAACTTTTTTTTGTTCTAAGATAAAGCAAAGGAGTCTATACAGACAAACTTAGCTATGGAGTGTTTTGAATTACCATGGCTGTATTTATGGAATTTTAAAAAATCTATCAATTCCATTAAAATTCTCACAAATGGTGAGGTTTGCACAAAGAACACCCACCCAAATGATTCACTGAATTGACCAACTATTTTGATATTGTGTAAAAACAGCCTATACCCCATAAGGAGTTTATAGCTTGAAGTTTTTCTTCGCTTTCTAAATGCCATCTTTACTACAAATAATGACAATTCCTTTTCCCTCATTTTAATAATGGCACTGCCCAATTTTGCTCTACTTTTCAAATGAGAAGGGGAAAAATAACCTTCAGGATATTATTATTTAGTCAATTTCAGTCATGTCTGATTTTTTGGGGCCCCCTTTGGGGTTTTCTTTGCAAGGATACTGGAACATTTTGCCATTTCCTTCTCCAGCTCATTTTACAGATGAGGATCCTGAGGCAAGCAGGGTTAAGTGACTTACCCAGGGTTACACAGTTAGGAATAATCTAAGGCTAGATTTGAACTTAGGAATATGAATCTCTGATTCCAGGCCTGACCATCCAGCCACAGGATACTAGCTTCCTGCTTATCCATTTTAGCAGGCTATTTATACTTGTTCATTAGAGATTTATTTATTTTTTTTTAAATTCCATCATTTCTCAGGAAAAATAGGGGAAAGCCTCCCCTCCTCACCAACTCCAGGATTAACTTTTCCTTGTGACAGAGAACAATAAATAACCAAAAACATGTGGCACAGTAATGATATCTGGCTAGATATAAAATCACAGCCTAGTAGTCACAGGAGGATAGCCCTAGAGGTGTAAGGGACCTTAGAGGCTATCTGATCTTACACTCTTACTTTACAGATAAGGTAACTGAGGCCCTGGGAGGTTATATAACTTGCCCAAGGTCACATAGTTAGTGGGCATCAGAGGCCCAGTTCTAGAGTCAGGGCACTTTCCACTGTGCATCCTTGTGTCTCTGCCACCAAAGGGTGGCATGTGTGATCATCTGGTATCTGGTTTCTCATTTACTCAGAGTTCAACTTCCCAAAAGAAAGGTAATATTTTAACTGAATTTATCTGCCACATGAAGAAGCTTGGACTTCATTCAGTAGGCAGTAGGGAGGCACTGAAGGGTTTTAAAAGTGAAGAAATGTAATTAGAGCTGTCAGCAGTGAGGAGGATGGGCTGGAGAGGGAAACTGCTAGAGTTTGGAATACCTGCTGAGAAGCTGCTATAGGAGTCTAGGTAACGAATATGAGGTCGAGGTAAGGTGGATTACTAAAGAAAGGATTTGATAGAGACTCCAAAGGTAGATCTGATGTTTCTTGGAAGGAAATCTTCTGTTTGGTTTGTATCTTTAGCTTCTAACAGTTGTCTTTAGATTCCTGGTAATTAATGGAATATAAGACACATAGCGGACACTTGATCAATGATTCTTGGTTTCCTAATTCTTGACCCACCCTAGTACAGGCCCTCATTACCTATTGCTTTGACCATTATAAAAATAAGCTATTTTTCATCTTTTTGCCTCACTCTCTTCCTTCTCCAATCTTCATCCAAACTTCATTGTCAAGTTAATCTTCTTTCCTTATGGATCTTGTCCTTCAAATATCTGTTAAACACCTACTGTGTGGAGACAGAGATGTGGTGGAAAATATTTAATAATCTGTTGTCCATACTTCCTGGGTCAAAGATCATTCTCCTTGGCAAAAAAAGAGAAAGAAAATAAATGGATCATCCCATTTTCTCTCTGGTGTCATTTGTTACCATCAAGTCCACACCAATTAATGGATTCTTGTTAAAGTCTTATTTTTTTCCCCTCATATTAATAAAACTTTCTTTTGCAATACTGTGATTGGTGTCTTGAAAGGGGAAGGTCCATCTCCATGACAATGGGAGAGAACATGAATATTCTATCAGGTAGAATGCAGCTAGGGATGAATTATGAGCAAAAAGAATAAGAAAACTCCCTCAGTCCACTGTGACCAAGTTTCCCAGACGCGGCTTATAATAGGTCATTTTTTTCTTTACCCTCTTTGTCTCTCATCCAACCCTGAGTAGACTGCAAAACTACTGATGCAATGGCTATGTAAAAACAGAGCTAAGAGTTAATTATATCAGTCACTGAAAGCAGAACATCTATTTTCATTCCATCTTGTGATTCAAGTGCTGCTGGATGACATCAGCATTTGGGAGAAATACATTTACCTGAATGTGCTTACCCTAGGATTTTGAACAGACAACCGTCTGGTTCTATCTCTCTCTATGCTGAGTCACATTGTCTCCTTCTGCTGAGAAGCACTGAGCCATTTAAGGGCTCTTAGAATGAAAAATTCAGATCAGGGTAGATGCTTTGGTTAGAAACAGAGACATATAGCAGTATGTTCCAACCTTTTCCAGTCAACGAAGTTACTGAAGCATTCAAACATCTGTCTAATAATCTCCTTTACCTCCCAAACACATATAATACGTGTATATCAAACAATAAACATATACAATTGTGAAAAAATCAGTTTGTTTAATTGGGAAGAGAAGAATCCCTGAACCTGCAATCATAAAGTGTAGGGAACTCCTCAGTGAAAAAACTTTCTACTGTCTCACATCAGCAAATGTTCCTAGAGTTCTCGGGAACCTTCGGAGGTTCAATGGCTTCTCAATAGTCACATAGGGCATCTGAAGATGTTGACAGAGGGGTGGCTGCTGCCGCAACAGTGGCAGGTGAGGCTCTGGCTTCAGCCACAAGGGCCTTAGCCCCCAGGGTGCAGGAGGATGTTTCACCTGCTCTGCTGGTAGAGTTTTTGAAGGACTCTAGGAAGGAGAAGCTGCTGTGGGGCCAGCTACAGGTGCTTGGTGCCCTTCAGGGCTTCCTGGAGCATGTGGACATGACTGTGAACATGGAAGAGGAAATTCAGGCAGAAGCCAGCCCAACAGCTCTGGAAGAACCTGAAAGCTGAGCACCAGAAGCAGGTGGAAGCTATTGAGGCTGCCTTGCTGAGAGGTCATAGAACAAGTGGAGGCCAGTAAGAGGAAGCAGGCTTTATTGGGGACTTCTCTGAGGCAGGCCCAGGCCAAAAGGCAGGCTTCGGAGGAGTGGAGGAACGTGGCCCAGGCCCAGTAGAGGCGAGGACAGGAAAAGCGAAGGCTGAAGCTGGTGGCTGAGGCCCAAGCCCAGAGCGAGCACCTGGAGAACGCCAAGAAACTCTGGGCTCAGACGCTAACACTCCAGCATGAAGAGCAAGAGAATGCCCAGAGACTTGGCACCTTTATGGAACTTCTGGAGATGCTGCATGGTGCCGAGGGAGATGGAGGGAAAGGCCCACAGGGGGTGCTGCAGAGGGAATTTGGTGGCAGCGAGGGGCTGCCTGACCACTCCAGTTCTTCTACCTGAGGGCAGAGGCTACAAGGAACCATCTCAAACACGCTTTCTTCACCTTCGTAGGATCATCATTTTAGATAATCGAAGGAAGTGCTACAAATAGTGACAATCAAAATGCCATGTTTTTCTCATCCAGGGTCCTGCATCCATCCTGCCAAGTCTGTCCATGGAGCCCCGTTTGATCTCAAATCTCTGAGCTGCATCGTTGCATCATCCCTCCCTCTCTGACCCTCACTGGGTCTCTCTTCTTTTCTTAGCTCCCAACCCCCCACCTCCATCCCTCTCCTGCTGGTTCCACAAGGAAGAGGTCACCATCAGTTTTCTTAGTAAGTTCTCATAGTAAGAGCCCCAAAGGCACCAAACCTGCCATGTCAGGGTATCCCCCTGGAGCTGACTTGAAATCTGACACTCCTAGAGAGATCATCTTCTCATTCCTCAGTCCCTACCCTACCCTGCTCCCTCGACCACAAATCCCACTCACGTAGACCTTCAGGGATTCAGTCCACTGACCCATAGCACGTTACCCTCCACTGCCTGGAAGATGTCATAGCTCCCAGGAGCATCCGCATTCTCATTGAACATCACAGGGGTCCCTGCACTGCCTGGAAACAGGAGGAGTTGCCCTCAAATCATATCTGCCTGCCCTGATAACATTTGTATAGTGTTTTGCAAATTGTAAAGAACCATATAAATGTGTGCCTATAAGTCCCACTGTTTTGATGAGGAATTTTATGTGTGTACATTATTTAAACAAACTAAATAATTGGAAAAGTCATGCAAAAAAAAAAAAGAGTCATAGTCCATGCTGAGGCAATAGGTGACCCACTGGCTAGTGCTGAACTTGGGAGGCCTTGGATTTGGAAGCCAGGTTTTCCTTCATAAAAACCAGTTCTCTATACTCATAGTTATGCTGACTACCTCTCATTAACATATATGCTATCAGAAGGGTTGCTTTTCTCTTAATATATTCTATTTAGATGTAAGAATATCTTATTCTTTTGAAATGCTAAGAGTAATATCTTCAGAACCCTTCAGCTCAGGGGCTCAATATGGAAGGTTTTTCTAGATCATAAGCTCAAAGGAGAGGTTTTCTCTAGTCTCCATAAACCCAAAGGAAGAGGCTCTTTTCAAAGGCAGGAGCCACAGGGTGGAAGGAGGCTTTATGGAGAGGGGAAGTTTTGCTTCATAGCCAAGGCTGCTTCAGGTTTGTTGTTCCAGTCTGACATAACAGGCATTTTGCTTAGAAACCCAAACAGCAGACCAGGAGCCCCACAGACTTTGTGGCAAGGGGTAGTCCTATGAAGTGTAAGGAGGTATTCACATGAAACCATCAATGGATTTTAGATAGACTAAAAAAGCAACTGAGAATAGGACATGTGGGAGAGAATTAATCACATGTAAGAAAAAAAAAGAAACTTCTTATACTTCTAAGATAGAATCTCCTCAAGTTCAAGGACTATTTAAAGATTAGGAAAAAAAGTACACACATACTCCTCGATCTTGATTTCTGGACTTTCTTTGGAAAAATTACCAGAAAATTAACTTCCTTTGAAGTCCAGTTCAACCATCTTTACTGTCACTTAGCACAACTTTTCCCAGTCACTTAACTCCTAGAACATTCTCCTTCTTCCTCAAGTGTAGAACCTGACTCTCAATCTCCCACTCCCCATCCCAAACCTTATTCACACAAAGGAATTTAGATAGATAGACAGACAGATAGATAGACAGACAGATAGATAGATAGATAGATATAGATATAGATATGGATATATATACACACACATATATATGTTGATATCCCTTCAAATAACTTGACCTCTCAGTTCTTCAACTTCCTACATGCCTATAATCTCATTTATATTCCACCTCGTGTCACACTCTTGAGCTGACCGTTAATAATGATAAGCATGGTCAGGTTTGATATTCCCTGGATCATAGATCTCATGTGAGATCCTATACAAGTGTGAGGGGATCACAGATCTCATATAACATCTATGCAAATACATCTCTACAAATGTACAACTATGATGAAAATAGGTATTGCCATATACTACAACCACCATTCTTTAACATGGATGATTAAAAAAATCACTACAGGGCATATCTCTTTACATTCAGTTGAACTGGAATCTCTTGCATTGCAATGGAAGATTATATTTCCCATTTTAAGGCTATTTCCCATATATATTTCCCTAATCTTCTCTCTAAAATCCTAAACATTTTTAGTGGAAGGCAATTTTCTAAACCACCCCCATTCCTAACCTCATTTAACAAATAATAGTTGATATTTTATATGCCTCTTGTCAGGTTTATCAAGCACTTTACATATATTATCTCACTGAATCTTCTCTTCAGTCATTTCCATTACATCTAACTCTTTTGTAATCCCATTTGGGGTTTTTCTTGGTGAAGATACTGGAGTGGTTTGCCATTTTCTTCTCCAACTCATTTTATAGATGAGGCAACTGAGGCAAACAGGGGTAAATGATTTGCCCACAGCTAGGAAGTGTCTGAGGTTAGATTTGAACACAGGAAGATGAGTCTTCCTGACTCCAATCCTGGTACCCTATCCACTGTGTCACCTAGTTACCCTTCTGAGCCTTACCACAACCTAGAGATTTGCCACTATGCTAGAGTAAGGTAAGAAAAGAATATAGGTCTGAGACTCAGACAAACCCTAAGGTCAACTCTACCCATAATATTTAGTCAATAAATTTCAATGGTTCCCTACTACCTCAGTGATAAGCTCTTCTGTGTGGCTTTTGTTGCCCTTCACAACCTGGCCCCAATCAATATTTCCAAACTTGTTATATATTACTCATCTTTCCATACTTTACAGTCTAACCAAAATGAACTTCTTACTAATCCTCACACAATATCTATATTCCATCTCTCTGCCTTTGTACTGGATGACTACCCTTGTCTCCATCTCTTATAATCTCTTCATTTTCTTTAGAGTCAGTTCAAATACTACCTTCTACATTTAACCTTATTTTGTTCCTGCAACTGCCAGTGCTCTCCTTACTAAAATTAATTTGAATTTATTCTATACACTTCATAATATAAAATATGTTATATACTCACATGGAATTTTATATATTTTATTTTATTATATGTATTATATACATATACATATATAATCTCTTTTTAAGCCTTAAAGCACTACATAAATATAATCTATTCTTACGAAAAGATGAGAAAACTGAAGGCTAGATACATGGCATTATTGACTCAAGATCACAGAACTAGATAGTACTTGAGTTGGAACTAGAATACAGCCTCCTGACCCTATTATTATTTTCCTAATATCACTCTATCATCTCTTCCATTTCTTCAATATTTATTGCTAAAAAAATCTTACCAAGACTATCTTTGAATTTGTTGGTTTTTGGAGGACTTTATGGCAACTTTTGTGACGATTTCCATCAAGAAATGTTCATGGCACTGTGTTGGGACCTCTGTGAGGTGCAGTCCTTCACATTACAGACCAGGTCCTCCAGAACCACATTTCATCAGTCATATAGAAATAGTCAGCATAAGATCCTCACTGGTTCTGATGTTCAGAGGATCTGCACTCACCTTGTCTTGGGGGAAAAAGGATTCAAAAGAATGACCTAACACACAAATTTTCTGCCCTCTAGAAGCTAACAGTTTAAGAATGGAAATACTGACATGCACCACTGTATAAACAGTTTGCTAATAGAAACAATGCTGACTTAAAGAATTTATAATGTAAAATGAAAATGTAGAGCTACAAGTACACCTCCACATGTTGTTGCAATTTGAGTCATAACTGACTTTTCATAACCCCGTTTGAGGTTTTCTTGGCAATAACAGTGGTTTTCCATTTCCTTATTTTAGATGAGGGAACTGAAGCAAACAAGGTTAAGTGCCCTGGGTCACACAGATCATAAGTGTCTGAGACCAGATTTGAACTCAGATTTTCCTGACTCCAGACCTAGCACTCTATCCACCATGCCGTCTAGTTGTCACCTCCACATGCAGACAAATATGTGTTAGCTTCTGGAGGATAGTAAACCTAAAATGTCTATTGATATTTAATAGTTCAAATGTTTTTTCTGTTGGTGGAAAATGAAGAGTGAATAGTAAAATGTAGAACGCATGAATAACTAGTTCATATCTAGAAAGTCAGCAAAGTCTTTAGGAAGGTGTCGGGATTCTTAGAGGTCCCTTGAGGGCGGTTAAAGAACATGAGGGCTGAAATGGAAGCAAAGGAACATGGTAAGTCATCTGGGAAAAAGTACTTGATAGAGAATTTACTACCAGAATGGTGAAATAAAGAGGGCAAAGATTCCATCTGCCTGAGGAAGCAGAGACACTGAGTAAAAAAAATAAAGAAAAATAAGGGAAATGTATTATTTTGGGGAATGATGTTAAAATATGTAAAGATGACCTTGGCCTCATCCTGAGGCATTGAGGATGGACTGAAGTTGAGTGGTACTAGAGCTGGAGAATACAATAAAGAGGACTAGCCTAAAGCTATGACCCTAAGTAATTATTTTATTTTGGGATCTGTTATATTAGGTAATTTCAAGTATCAGTTGAAAATAGGTCACATCATGAGTTAAGTTGTAGAGAAAACATTTTTTATATTAACTGAAGATGTCTTATTTTCTGTTCTCTGATGACTCATTACCCTTAAGTATTAGTGCTGTGGCTCACTGTCTTATTATTTAACTTTCATTGAGCATCTGCTCCTACTGCCTTTCATTGACATGTTCCTCTTCATTTGCTCCCAAGTTCTTTGAAATGCTGCATTACAAAGTCATAAGTCACTCTTCTTGCCTCCCCAGGAGTTTCATCCAATTATCTCTAAGTCAGTAAATCACACGCCTTCTGTGAGAATATAAACCCAGCTTTGACCTCATATATTATTCTTTTCTCTCCCACTGGGAGGCGGTTAGGGTGAGCTATGTCAGCAATAACTCTTTATATATCCTATCTCTTGAACTGCTTTCCAAGAAATCAGTTCACTACTTCCAGAGGGAAGATTTTGTGTTGCTTGAAAAGCTCATAAAGCTACCCTGTTTATGTCTTTCTCTTCCTCATGTAAATCTTTTCTTTATTTAATGAATTTATTTCATTATTTGCCAACCCCTTCTTAGCGTCTCTGTAACGCCTTTCTTCTTCACTTCTTTATTTTCTGAATGACCTTTTTTAAAAATAGCTTTATCTTGTTGGAAATCAGTCCTTTCTAGTCACTTCCTTGAAACATAATTTTCAATATCACTCATCTGCTTTGTAGTTAGAACTAACTGAAAACAGGAACTACTGCCCTTTGTCATTCACTTTGGTCTTTGATTTTTCACATCTCTCTTTCATCTTCTTTATTTTGTATATCTACCCAAGGTTGAAGAATACTAGTGAAAATGTTTGTCAGAAATTCAAACATTAATTTACATTTTCAAACAAAATTTACTGAAGCCCAATATAAAATTAATTTCTCCTGTTGGCCCATTAAAATGTATAAAAGCCATAGAAAATTTAAACAGTCATTATGACAATGTTTTTGTACAACAGTATGCAAACATTGTAGTAACAAACCTGTAATTAGCTGCATCTCCAAATGGTACTGTATTTCCTGAGGCCACTTTACTGATCTACATGGTTTAAGTCCCCAAGAAAAACTGTTGTTGGTGTCCTTCATTCTCAAAGAGGACCATGACCTCAAGGTGATGACATGACTTGCACTTGACTTTGATTTGAGTGAGGGAGGGCTGTGCAAGGTCACCAACCTCACTTTCTTCTCCTGAGCCATCTGGGTCCAGTGACCTGATATTTATTAGGATAGCTGGAGATGGTCCAGGATGCAATGTGAGACCCTTACCATTTTAGGCTAAGGTCTTATCACATTTTCACTTCAAGTGAGATATACCCATTCAATGAATAGGCTTTTTTAAGTAGTTGCTCAAGGGATGGCCCCTTTAACAAAAAAAAAATCAAATTGGAAGAAGACTCTCAGGTTTCCTGGGTAAAAGAGAAACAATGACTATTTAGTATTTCAATTCATTCTGTGCTATGTGAGTGGGGACTTGTTGTCCAGTCTAAAAAAAAAAATTATAGAAATAGCTATTCACTACCCAGCTCCAATAAGCAATTATTAGTGTCTCATCACATCTCATGATGATAAATAAGAAGGATCATTTTAAGGTGAAATACCTGAGAGTCAGTGAATACATAATCAACTCAATGAAATGAAACCATATTCAAATGGATCCCTATAGTATATCTCCAAGAAACTTTTAGGACATATGGAATACAGTCAATGAGTCATTCATTCTTAAAAATGTCTTTTCACAACCAAGTTGGGGTCTATATGCCCTGGCCATTGTAGAATATCCTCACCATTATAATGTCTCAACATTTCAACAGAAAGATATACTCTCTGAACAAATATAATATTAATCTATGAAAGCAAAATGCTTGTCTGCAGACTCATTTATATCAAGGGGACACCGTAAGGGTTGTCAGTTTGTTTGAGATGTTAATTCCAAGAAACAGATATGTTGGAGATGGTAGTTTGAAGTCATATCCCAGAAGGAAAAAGAAATGGGATACTTACTTTGCAGGTATCCTACAACCTAGTTTTCCAAAAGGAAAATCATATCACAATAGTCCCCATTTGTAAGGAGCACAGATTTGCTTTTAAAGCAACTCCAGGGGCACTGGTCTCTTTACTATTCCATGCACACAACATTCAGTCTCCCGGCTTTGAGTATTTTCACTGGCTGGCTGTTGCCCACACCTGGAACTCTCTCCCTCCTTATCTCTGCCTCCTGGCCTCCCTGGTTTCCTTCAAGGCTCACCTAGTCTCACCTTCTGAAAGAAGTCTTTCTCAGTTCATCTTGATCTTGGTACCTTTCATCTAAAATTATTTCCAATTTGCTGTGTGTATGTGCATGTGCGTGTGTGTGTGTGTGTGTGTGCGTGTGTGTGTGGAGAGAGAGACAGACATACACAGAGAGTTTGTATATTGTTTTGTACATGTTCTTATCCTTCACTGGTCTGAAGGCATTAATAGCAGAGACTGGTTTGTTTGTTTTTTGGGGGGGGGTTTTTTGGGGTTTTTTTTTTGCCTTTCTTGGTAGTGTCAGTGTTTAGCACAGTGCTTGGCACATAGCAGGCACTTAAATACAACTTTAGTCTTATATTAGAGAGATCCCGGATTTTTCCTCACATTTAGAAAATCACTGTTTCTGCCCCACTTCCTGGCAATTTTGTCATATCATATAATAGGTATGTACAATGGAGGATATGGAACAGTTCTTCCTGAGAATTTTAATCATGAGCATCAAAGAGGAGACTGAATGCTACATTCCAAAGGACAACTCATGCTTAAAAATAGACAGTACTTTCATTCATGTTCTCATTTAATTTTCATTTACACCAGATTTCAACTCAACAACCTCATTAAGTAAATACTTAATAAGTACTTAAGTCTAATTATAAAGTAAGGGGACTGATCTCTATTTTTTCTCATTTGTAAGTTTAATATGCATTATTAATATTTTTTGAAGTCTAGACACTCAATAAAAATGTATTTCAATTCCAGGTTGTAGCTATTGCCTATATCTGATATATAAATACTCACATTGAGAATTTAACAGTTGGCTCTTGCAAACTGGATAGAGTTGGTTCTAGCATATCCCTCAATAGTCACACTAAAGAAATTAAATATTTTTCAAATGAAAAAGTATAATTTTTTAAATGAATTGGTATTTTATTTTCCCCAATTACATGCAAAAACAATCTTTAACATTCATTTTTTTTTTAATTTTGAGTTCCAAATTCTTGACACTGATCTTTAAACAAATATTCCACAATGTAAAGAGAAGAGCTGTCTTTCCAAAGGGTTATCTTAGGAGGTTAGACACATATTCCCACAGTATTGTCACTGCCTAAAAATGTTTTAAGAGTTTTCTCTAGGACCTGCCTGTATAACATAAGGCACATAAGAAAATTAGTTTCATTATGAGGTCTCTTTTTTAACACTAGCGAGTATTACTACTCTAGAATATTACTAGAGAGTGTTACTTCACTAGAGAGCTTCAACACGCATTTTGTTCACTTATCTCTTACTGACTTTCGCTGGAGGACTTCACCATTTATAAGGAATATCATTTTTATTTGGATTTTGAACAAGAGGGTATCCATGACCGTGGAAAACACCCTTGGATAGTGTAATCATTCAAAAGAATTTGACCACACAAGAAAAAACAAGTAAATGAAACAAGAATGTATCTGGATAGACAACTCATAAAGAGAATCTTTATTAGCACACATGTTTTCTACAGGCACTATGAAAAGATAATGAACTGGGCCCAGAATTGACCAAGAAAGCAGATTAAATGCTTTTCATAAATTACAAATACTTTTTACTTCACTCTGAAACAAAAGAGCATCATTTCAATGACAATATACTGTATGTCTATAAGTCATGGACTAGGACAGTTACCAAGGAATTAAAAATGTGGGTCCCCCAAAGGGCAACAGAGATGAATGGTGGCAACAGTTAGGCTGTAGAACTTTATTAATAAGACTTGAACAAGAAATTAGTGCAATGGATGAAATCAGAGATACAATACTAGGAAAGAAAGTGACAAGGGCAGCCTGGATGCTTCAGGCAATGTTAAGAGATTGGATGGCCCCCAGAAAAGAGCTCTCCCTGGGAAAAATTTATGGAACAGCATGGACATGAGTTGCACAGGATGAGAAATTATGGATGAGTTGTAATCTGTATTATTGGAAGGAGTGTCCTCATCAAAATCACAGTTCTATCAAAGTACTGAAGCAATAATAGTTTTTAAATGCTAGTAATTTTTTTCCATTATATATGAATCAAGATTTTGAAAAATTATTACCTGAAATAAGACTCCAGCATTTTTATAACACTTCTTGACCAAAGTAAATTTTTAGGAGTATTAAAGTTCAAAATTCCCTTGTAAAGATTAGATGACTTGATTTTGCATAAAAATTTTAAAAATGAACCTTGCAAAGCATGAATAACATATCTACTAATAATGCAACAAATCAGACAGTTTCCAAACCCCAAACAGATATGTTTTTCTTCACTTTTATTTCAAGTCCATATTTTTCTCAGTATAGGCTATCTTTGTTTCCAGTATCTCAGAGTTTGTATTTTGTGAAATATCCTGTTTGCAAACTCTGCAAGTTACCTTGAATGAAATCATGATATTACTTCATGATATGTATATAATAAGGTAAGATTATCTGATTTTAGGTCATTCTCCTTTCCTAAATAGCTGTTTAATTCCTTACAGTAAAAATTCATTTATCTCCCTTTCTAAACACAGAGTTAAGACTGGTTAATAGAGGTTTCCAAAAATCTTTGAAATAAGCTTTCTTTTGAAATCCATTAATTGATTTTTTTCTATGAGCTAATCAACTTCTGAAAGAACTACATTTTTAAAAAATCAATTTCTACCTAATTTTCAAAAGAATTTCCTCCACTCATTTTAATCATGAAAATTCTAATGATTGCTCCAATTGCCCATCAGACATTTCTGACAATTCAAACTTAACGTTCACAAAACAGAACTCATTATCTTTGCCCTAAACCAGCTCTCTCCCTACTTTCCCATTTTATATGGAGGATACCACCATTCTCCCAGTCACACAGGTTTGCCAACCTAAAAAGGCCAATGTCTCCCATTGCATCCTGGGCCATCTGCAGTCATCCTCATAAATATCTGGTCACTGGATCCAGATGGCTCAGTAGGAGAAAGTGAGGGTGGTGACCTTGTACAGCCCTCCCTCACTCAAAACAAAGTAAAGTGCAAGTCATGTCACCATGTCTGTCATCAGAGATGTCATAGTCTTCTTCAGAAATGAAGGACGAACACAGACAGATCTGATCTACTGCAATACCTTTGCTAATTAGTCTCTCAACTGCTAGTCTCTTAATTCTTCAGTCCATCCTTAATATCAACGTACTGTTTCTAAAGCTGGTTCTGATCAATTCACTTACCCGTCCAATACACTCTAATGATTGCCTATTATCTTTAGGACAAATACAAACTTCTCCAACATCTAAAGTCCCTCTCTTCATGTTTCCAGGCTGTCCTTACAGACTTTTTGCACATTAGACCCCTCAAGCGCTGTGTAGTCTCTCCAAACTGGCTTATTCTTAATAACTTAGGGCTATTCCATGCTTACATCCATACTTGCACAAGCTACCCCTTAGGCCTAGAATGCATTGTCTAGTCATTCTCTCTTTAATGGGATAACTTCTACTTAATGGGATCCTTAGTTTCTTTCAAACCTCACCTTAAACTGTCTCCTTTTGCATCAGGTCTTTCCTCTCCCCAAATGTTAATACTTCTTCCACCCACAAAAATGAGCATACATTTCCCACCCCCCCCTCATAAAATATAAGCTTCTTGAGGGCAGGATTGTTTCATTATTTTAGCCTTTAAATACAAAGCCCCCATTACAATGTTCACATAAATATTTTTCTTCTTAATATTTATTCGCATAAATATTAAATATTTTTGATTGAGTGTGTAAATTCCTTCTCTTCAGTTAGAAGATTAATTCTTGCTAGTCTTATTTCTCTGTATTGAACTATGTATAGAACTGTAGCTTTAGCCAAGTAAATCTTCTGCAGAACTACTTTTTCTGCCTATTCTCTTCTTCTTCTTTTTCTTCCTCTATCCTTTATCAGTTTGTCAATATATTCCTCTTTAAGCATACACAAGTTTGAGTTTTCACAATATCTCATGTGCATCTTACTCTGAATAGTTTTCCTTCCATATATTTAAGCCTTTCTACAATTTCTTCACATACTGAAAGCTGGACAGAACCTTCTGGCCATAATTTAAACCATGGTCTTCAGTATGCTTTCTTTCCCTCCAAAATAAAGTTTTTTTCTTCTCAAACACTTTTGCCCAGAGCTAACTGACCTTGCTTAAAACTCAAAACAATGGTCCTCAAGCTTCTGATTTTTCACAATTCTAATCTAATACAAACGTATCATTGTAACAGCAAGCACCCTAGCACACCCAGGAGGACCTGCTAGCACAGGTTCTTAGATCTGCTTTACTAGGAAAGATAGCTATTTAAGGGATCAACAGTCTTTCTTAATTACATTCACTAGTTCAGGGAAAAAGTCAGCACCATGAACTTCAGAGAAAATATAAGCAGAGAAATAAAGACCAACAGACAAGGCTCTACTGCATGAATCAAAGCAATATTGCTATACACTTTACACTCAATCCCTGGATTGAGAGGGTCTTTACATCTGAGCAGAATCTTGATCAGGGAATCACAAATTGAGCCCTCAAAGCAAAATGCCAACTCAGAGTATACATACACTTCTAAGAGCCAGAAGGCATCACAACCCTCAGTGACTCAGTGCCTAATTAGAAATTAACAAAGGGTGTGAAAGCCTTTCTACAAGCAAGTTTCCCCCAAGCAAACTTCCCTTAGTGAGCTCCATGTGAAGGCCTATTAATGGGTGGGGAAGATCTCAACTCCCATTAATATTACAGTTATATAATCTCTGTACCACCTAGAACCAATATTACATGAGATCACAGCTGATGTAACATCTTGTTTAGTAACATAATTTATACACAGAATTCAACAATATGTTGCTAACAATACATGTAAAAAATGAAAAAATCCAATTAATTGATCCTTTTTTCTGTATAACATTAGGCTCAATGGAAAAGATATAAGCTAAACATGATAATGAAAGATGAATGGGGCAGTGATGTGGTTATACCTGTGCTTTAGAAATAATAATTTGTCAACTGTATGGAGAATGAATTAAAGAGGAAAGAGACCAAAGATTGGTAGACCAATTAGGAATCTCTTCCCACAGTCCAGGCAAGAGCTGACTACAACCTAATCTATGGTACTAATTATTTGAGTTAAGAGAAGAGAATGTATGTGAGATATATTATGGAGGCAGAATCATCAGAACTTGGAAAGTGATGAGAAGTTAGAGAGAAGAAAGAGTCAAACATCACTCTGAGCTTGTGAAATTTGGGAACCAGAAGGATGGTGATGCTTACAACTGAAATATGGAAGTTTGAAAGAGAGACTTTGGGGAGGGGGAATATAAGTATGTTGGTTTTAGAGATTACAGTTGGTGTTGTAGAACTGGAGTTCAGGAGAGAATGGGTTTGGATATAGAGATCTGGGAATCATCTATAGAGAGAGAGGCCATTATAGCCATCAGAGAGAATGAGATAATAAGAAAGGATGTAAGGAGAACAGGGACTAGAACAAAGCTTCAGAGGAAACACACAGTTATAGGAATGGACATGGATAATGACCCAGTAAAAATATGGATGAGGTAGGAAGAGAAAGAGGAAAGAGTAATGCTACAAAAACTCAAGAAAGAGAGAACATCAAAGAAGAAAGGGTGGTCAATAGTATTAAATGCTTCAGAGGGTCAAGAATGAAAACTGAGAAAATGTCATAAGATTGGAAACTGGAAGATTGATCATTGATAACATTAGAAGTTTCATTTGAATATTGATGCTAGAAATCAAATTTCAAAAGGTTGAGAAATGAATGTGAGAGTAACAAGTGTAGACATCTTTTTCTAGAAATTTGGCTATGAAGAGAACAATAGATTTAGAATGATAGCTTAATATGCTAGGAACAAACGAAAATGTTTTTATTTTTAGGGTGAAGTAAAAATATACTTGTTTAACAGGAATAGGGAATGAAATAGTGGATAGAGAGAGGCAGAAAGTGGGAGACCGAGATACAAGGAGAGAGATGGAGAGACAGAGAGATACAGAGATAGAGAGAGAAAGGATGTTTTAAGTTCAGTTGCTGTTGTAAGACAAGTTCAGGAGAGAAAATGCGACTGACTCAGACAAGACAGGAGGGAATGAGATCAAGGTTTTAAGTAGATTTATAAGAATTCTCTTCCTCTAAGACAATGGCAAGAAGGAGAGAGTTGGCGATGTTGCTGAAGGTATTTGGTTTATGGAGTTGGGGAAAGTTGGAGCTCCTGACAGATGGGATCAATTTCTTCAATGAAGTACAATATTTTTAGATATCTTCTGAGAGGGAGGGAGTCATCTAGGTGGTTTGAGAAACAAGATGGTTCAGAATAGATGGTCAGTGGAGTGGGACAGTCAATCACGGAAGAGTAAAATGCAAGCGAGTCCAATTAAGATCTTATAATATAAATCTGCAGTAGAACTAGTCAGCAGAGATGTGTGACTTCCTTCGCCAATTTTAACAGCACTTGAGTAAGAGTGGAGAAGATATATGGTAGGAATAAGCTAGGATGAATTTTACAAAGGTGCAAAGCAGATAACACAAACAGACCAAGGACTCAAAGGCAGAGGTGAGTATATAGTTAAACTGATTATTGAACTGATTAATTATATGGTCAAGATTTTGAAGATAGAAAGTGAGCCTAGAGTAGGAGTGATGACTTGAGAAAGGAGAGAGAGGTGAAGTTTCAGTGAAGTGTAGAATAGTTTTAGGAGGAGATAGAAGGATGAGAGGTAATGATCAGATAAAGGAATATCATCAACATTTTAAATTGCAGAGGGAATGATGGTAAGATCAAAAGTATGACCATCTCACTGTGTGATTGCTGTGAAGACACAGGGGACAGAAGATAAAGCTGATGATCTGCAGAGGGGCATCTGGATATAATAAGTACACTTTCAAATCCCTAAAGCATTCAATAGGCATCTGCAAAAATATATGTACAGTATATGTAAGTTAACAGTGAAATAATTACTATATTGACCACGTGGTATCGCAAAGTTATCATTAGTACTACAGTAAGAACGACAAGGTCCTGGAGATTTTTGGGATATAGAGGAACTATCAATTCAAATAGAAATATAGAAGAAAAAAAAAGAATGCACAGCCTATGTAGTACTTACTCTACGGTTATCACCCAAGTAAGGTGTATGATCTTATAGTCACAGCCTGACGGTCTATATTTGTCATTAACTGAAGAATTCTTGTATTGTTGTCCCAAATTCTAGTTCACCTGCCTTTTAAGATAGTCAGGTTCAAAACTGTTGGGCTTCAAAGTCAGTCATCACATGAAACAGTGATCACTTCTTAAATGATTTTTCCATACCACTGTAGAGCTGAGTCCTTTCTAGATCTAACTCTATGAGCTTAAGTTAATTTTGCTAATGGATATGGCATTCAAAATGATCCTTTCAGATGAAAAGATTTACACAATTCGAAGAAAAGACCATACCCAATCATTTTTTACTCAGTCATCTGAATGAATAATGTTATTGATCTTTCCCCATCTACTAGTTCTCTCCCTCCCAGTACCCTTTATTTAACTACCTTCCATAATCTGAGTCAATCCATTTATTCCATCTTGACTCCTTCTTTGACCACCAGTCTTTGAACAGTCTTTCTACTTTCAGCAAAATCTCTTAAGGATTTTTCCCTTATTTGGTAGTGACTCAGATTACGTTAGTTGGGTCAAGAGTTACTAGAGGAAGGGCACCTAGTGGGGCACTTGGTGAGTTTTGAAATTGCCAGAAACCAGTTGGATTTGCCCAAATTCTGCAGACAGAACTTTTTTGAGAAGCTAGATGATTAATGGAATCATTAAATGTCATTGCATTAGTTGGCAACGGAGAAAGATCCCAAATGGCTCCAAAACATTTATCATCTTCTGCTCTTGTCATATATGAGACATGGAATCAAGACAAGAAAACAAACCCATTTGCTCAAATTCAAAGGCCAGGGAAAACCTGCTAAGAGGTGGAACAAGAAAGATAGAAGATTTGGAAACTAGTAGTCATAGCCATGTAGGTCGGAATATATCCAGAGTAGATGCCGAGCTGAACTACCTTCTGCTACAAATGTGAACTAGAGGGCTGCTAACATATTTAACTACTTGATAGAATTAGTCTTAACTTTTTCAGTGTATCAGGTTCAGGGACAGATATCACACCACTCTAAACTGGACTCATTAGCAACTGTTCATTAATCCTTGCCATCTGAATTCATAGCATTGCATGCAGAAGTGACTGGGGCTTTAAGAGATAGAATATTCTGCTGTGCTGGACAGTGGATTTCAAGTGACCATTGTACTACAGATATTCTGTAATAGACATTTACAAAAAATAACTCTATACCCTACAAAGGTACTAGAACATGGGCTAAGTGAGAACTGCCCATGGCAACAACAAAATAGTCATCTTAGCTGTCATTTTCTAGACTTTGTAAACATCTCTATTTTCTGCTCATGGTTTGAGACTTATTCTTTGTTCAAGAAAAATAGAAGAATGTTATTGATCTTTCCCCATCTACTAGTTCTCTCCCTCCCAATACCCTTTATTTAACTACCTTCCATTTACTTGGCCTATACTTATATCTGTATATGCTAGCTCTGGTGAAAGAATGCAGATTCCTTGACAAGAGGCTTTTCTTTTTTGTGGGTTTTTTGTTTCTAGTACAGTAAAGGTACATAGTAGGCAATTTAATAACCGCTTGTTGATTGTTGGATTGGTTGAGAAAAGCTGAGGGTCACTAACTTCTCCATTTAGAGAACTGCTTCAGAAAAGTTCAATTTTTGTGAGTCTCCAGTACCTGAGAAATGAAGAGGTCATGTGAGGGAAGTACTTGAGTATGAGAACTGGAATATTCTTATTGTATGAGTGAGACATGAAATGTGCCTAGCAGCAATATAAAGCATCCACCTTGAGAATGCTTGACTACCTGAGAGAGCAGTCTCAGAAGATGATCTTCATTAAAAAAGAAGACCTCAAAAACTATCTAGAGGAGTATTGTTGGTCAATGAGATCATCACATATTCTCATAGTCCATATGAATTATTCATTATGGTAGCTCAGAAGGAACCTACAAAAAATTTGATATGTATAGACTGTTGTTGCCGCTGTTAGCTTAATTGTTTTCAGTCATGTCCAATTCTTTGTGACCCCTTTTAGGGTTTTCTTGGCAAAGATACTGAAGTAGTTTACTACGTCCTTCTTCAGCTCATTTTACAGATGAAGAAAGGGAGGCACATAGGGTTTAATTACTTGCCCAGGATCATACAACCAGGAAGTGTCTGAGGCTGAATTTGAACTCAGGTCTTCCTGACTCTAAGCCCAGTACTCTATTGTACCACCTCATGGACCCTGAATAAGAGAACTAATGTAAAACACTATCATGAGTTAAAGATGCCCTTGATGGTGGTTGCTAGGGAAACTAGTGATTTTCTGCATTGAATTTACACAATGGATGGTATCAGATTCCAATGGCAGAAGAGAAGATAGACTTCATGCACATAGCAGGATTCTACCAATTTGAGCTTATATCTGAAAGAATCATGAGGACATCATCAGTTTATTAAAAGGATTATGGAGTAGATGGCTACGGATGGGAAGTACCAGAAAATATTAATATACCTAGATGATTCATTGTCTCTAGTATGACAATGGAGAAATGAGATAAGTGTTGTAAGTGTTAGTTCAGTTGGGAGAGACTATCCTGAAGTTGTCACTTGTTAACTGCCAGTTCTGTGGAGCCTCTGTCCATTGTGTGGGGCACACAGTGCCTCAAAGAAGAATGAGCATAAAAGCAGAGAAGAAAGAAGTGCTTGCCAGTTGGTCATATCCAAAGAAATTTTGTGAGCAAAAGACTTTTCTAGACTTTGGCAGTCACTATCAGAACTTAAGAATTCCAATCAATGTAATGACCATCTGCAATTCCACAGTGCCACTGATAAAGAATGTTACCTTCCTCCTGACAGAGGTAATAGACTCAAGATACAGAATGAGATAGATAGACAGATAGATAGATAGATAGATAGATAGATAGATAGATAGATAGATAGATAGATAGATAGATAGATAGATGTGGGTGTGTGTATGTGTGTATATATATGTATATGTACATATATACACATATAATTTTAGGTCTCACAAACATGAGGATTTGTTTTGCTAGATTATGCATATTTATTTCAAGGGTTCTTTTTTTTTTTTCAAATGGGGGGAATTTGAGGTAGGAGATCAAAAGGGATAGGGATAAGATTCCAAAAAATATGAGAAAAGAATAAGCAATAAGGAATCACAGATAAGTTGGATAGCTTTGAAAGTGATATTGAATTTATTATATACTTGCAAAGTAAAGTAAATACATACTCAGATGGATAAATATTCAGCTTCATATATAATCCTCTCTGTTCTACAATAAATACTGAGATGGTTATTTTATTTGGTGGATTTTTTTATTTATTGGAGTTCAAGTTTATTTTAAAATTTGGGAATTATGCTCATTGGTAAATCTCTCAGTTCTCACAGTTACAGGTATATGGTTGAGAAGAACAATAAGCAGAAAGAAAATAACACCAATTTGGCCTGATCACATTCACTTAAACATCTTTTGGAGATAGTAGCATGAGATATATGACAAATTTTTAAGTACTTGGCCAATAAAAACATAAACTGCAATATTAACAGAAGAGGAAATAGAATATTTAAGTAATTTTACCAGAGTGAAAGAAATTTTACAAGCCATCAATGAGTTCCCAAAGGAAAAAACTCCTAAGACAAAGTGGTTGACTAATGATTTCTACCAAACTTTTAAAAAACAATCCCAATATGATATGAATCCTAGCCCTGGGAGATCTCCGTCTAAAGCCCCTGAGGAAACTCAACAGCTGATCTGAATCTCAACCCTGAGCTTGGCTCTGACAAAGAACTCAAAAGTCAAGTAACTGGCTGAGAAAATGCCCCAAAAAAGGGAAAAAGAATAAGACAACAGAAGGTTAATTTCTTGGTGAGCAAGTATCTTCTTCCATCCCTCCAATGAAGAGGAAAAATTTAGGTCTTCGGAGGAAGATCTAAAAATCAAGGCTTCTGCATGCAAAACCTCCAAAATAAATAAGCAATGGTCTCGGGCCATGGAAGAGCTCAAAAAGGATTTTGAAAATCAAGTAAGTGTGGGGGAGGAAAAATTGGGAAGAGAAATGAGAGAGATGCAAGAAAAGCATGAAAAACGGGTCAATACCTTGCTAAAGGAGACCCAAAAAATTGCTGAAGAAAATAACACCTTGAAAAATAGACTAACTCAATTGGCAAAAGAGGATCAAAAAGCCAATGAGAAAAATGCTTTAAAGAGAAGAATTAGCCAAATGGAAAAGGAAGTTCAAAAGCTCACTGAAGAAAATAGTTCTTTAAAAATTAGAATGGAACAGATGGAAGCTTATGACTTTATGAGGAACCAAGAAATTACAAAACAAAACCAAAAGAATGAAAATATAGAAGAAAATGTGAAATGCCTCAATGGAAAAACAACTGACCTGGAAAATAGATCCAGGAGAGACAATTTAAAAATTATGGGACTTCCTGAAAGTCATGATCAAAAACAGAGCCTAGACATCATCTTTCATGAAATTATCAAGGAAAACTTTCCTGATATTCTAGAACCAGAGAATAAAATAAATATTGAAAGAATCCACTGATCACCTCCTGAAAGAAATCCAAAAAGAGAAACTCCTAGGAACATTGTGGCCAAATTCCAGAGTTTCCAGGTCAAGGAGAAAATATTGCAAGCAGCTAGAAAGAAACAATTCGAGTATTGTGGAAATACAATCGGGATAACACAGGATCTGGCAGCTTCTATATTAAGGGATCAAAGGCCTTGAAATATGATATTCCAGAAGTCAAAGGAACTAGGATTAAAACCAAGAATCACTTACCCAGCAAAACTGAGTATAATACTTCAGGGGAAAATATGGTCATTCAATGATATAGAGGACTTTCAAGCATTCTTGATGAAAAGACCAGAACTGAACAGAAAATCTTACTTTCAAACACAAGAATCAAGAGAAGCATGAAAAGGTAAACAGGAAAGAGAAATCATAAAGAACTTTCTAAAGTTGAACTGTTTACATTCCTACATGGAAAGATAATATTTGTAACTCTTGAGACTTTATTCACTATTTGGGCAGTTGAAGGGATTTTATACACACATACACACACACACACACACATATTGACAGAGAGCACAGGGCAAGTTAAATAAGAAGGGATGATATCTAAAAAATAAAATTAAGGGGTAAGAGAGGAATATATTGGGAGAAGAAAGGGAGAAATGGAATTGGGCAAATTATCACTCATAAAAGAGGCAAGAACAAACTTACTCAATGGAGGAGAAAAGGGAGGAGGTGAGAGGGAAAAAGTGAAATCTCTTAACATTTGACTAAGGGAAGGAATAACATGCTCACTCAATTTGGTATGAAAATGTATATTACCCTATAGGAAAGCAGGGGAGAAGGGGATAAGTAGGGTGAGGGAGATCATAGAAGGAAGGGAAAATAGGAGAAGGGAGTAATTAGAAGTAAACACTTATGGGGAGGGACAAGATCAAAAGAGACAATAGGATAAATGGGGAGCAAAATAGGATGGAGGAGGAAATTTAGTTAGTCTTACACAACATGACTATTATGGAAGTCTTGCGAATATATATATTATATATATGTATATAGTATATGTATTGTGTGTACTGTATATATATATATATTCTGTACATATATAGCCTATATTGAATTGCTTGCCTTCTCAGTGGGGATGGGTGGGGAGGGAGGAAGGGAGAGAAGTTGGAATTCAAAGTATTAGAAATGAATGTTGAGAAATGTTTTTGCATACAACTGGGAAATAAGAAATACGGGTAATATATAGCCTATATTGAATTGCTTGCCTTCTCAGTGGGGATGGGTGAGGAGGGAGGAAGGGAGAGAAGTTGGAATTCAAAGTATTAGAAATGAATGTTGAGAAATGTTTTTGCATACAACTGGGAAATAAGAAATACGGGTAATGGGGTATAGAAATCTATTTGGCCCTACAAGAGAAGAGAGAAGATAGGGATAAGGGAAGGGAGGGATGTGATAGAAGGGAGGGTATGTTGAAGGAAGGAGTAATCAAGGTGTTACGGGGTGGGGAGGGGAAAGATGGGGAGAAAATTTGGAGCTCAAAATTTTGTGGAAATGAATGTTGGAAATTAAAAATAAACTTTAAAAAGAAGAAAGAATCCTACCAAATTCCCTCTATGGCAAGAATATGTTTTTTATACTTAAATCGGGGAAAGCAAAAATAGAGAAAGAAAACTAGACAAATTTCCTTATTATTGATGAAAAAATAAATAAAACATTGCTATCAAGAAGATTATAGTAATATAGCAAAAACACCATATACAACAAAAATTTTGAATTCCAAATTTTCTCCCTCCTTCCTGCTTTTAACCCCTTCTTGAGTAGGCAAGTATTTTGATTTTGATCATACATGTTAGCCATGTAATCATCCAAACGATATATGGTACTGGCTAAGAAATACAGTGGTGGATAGATGGAATAGATTAGGTATACAATATACAGTAATAAATGGCCATAATAATCTAGTATTTGATAAACTCAAGTATCCATGCTTTTGGTGCAAGAGCTCAACATTTGAAAAAAATTGATGGGAAAAGCTGAAAGCAGAAACTAGGCACAGACACCTATCTTGCACCATATACCAAGATAGGGTTAAAATGATAAATGATTTAGACATAAGGGGTGACATCATAAGTAAATTAGAGGAGCATGGAAAGACATAGCTGTCAGTTCTATAGCTAACAGAAGGGATTACGACCAAACAAGAGATAGAGGAGATTACAGGAAGTAAAAGAGATAACTTTGATTATATGAAAGGGCTTTTGTACAAGCAACATTAATGCACTCAAGACTGGAGGGAAAACAGGAAACTGGGGTGGGGGCGGAAATTTACAACAAGTTTCTCTGATGGGGATCTCATTTCTCAAATATATGGGGAACTGAACCAAATTTTCAAAATTAAGAGCCATTCTCCATTTGATAGTCGAAGGATAGGAACAGAAGGTTTTCAGAAGAAGAAATCAAAGCTATCAATTGTCAGATGAAAAAATGCTCTAAATCACTACTGATTAGAGAAATGTGAATTAAAGCAGTTCTGAGATACCACCTCAGACTGGGTAACATGACAAAAGAAGTCAAGATGACAAATGTTGGAGGGAATGTGGATAAGTTGAGATACTCATATATGGTTGGTGGCTTGGTGAACTGGTCTAACCTTCTGGAGAGTAATTTGGAACTATGTCTAAGGGCACATGGAACTGTGTATATCCTTTGACCCAACAATACAACCACTAGGTATGTATCCCAAGGAGATTAGAAAAAAAAGGGAAAGGATAATTTGTACAAAAATGTTTAGGCTCGTTTTGTGGTAGAAAAGAGTTGGAAACAGAAGGGATGCCCATCAAATCTGGAATAGCTGCACAAGTTGTGGTATGTGATTGTGATGGAATGTTACCGGGCTATAAGAAATGACAGACAAACACAATGGTTTCAGAGAAACCTGGGAAGACATATCAACTGATGCAAAGTGAAGTGAACAGAACCAGTAGATTGTGTACAGTAATAGCAGTGTTGTAGGGATGACAGACCGTGAAAGTCTCAGATGCTCTAATCAACATCATGATCGAAGACAATTCCAAAGGACCATGATGAAAAATGCTATCCACCTAGGGAGACAGAACTGATTAACTTTCAATGCAAATTGAAGCATACTTTTAAAAACTGTCTTTATTTTTATTGCTTCATTTTGTTTATATTTTGTTTTGCAACATGGCTAATATGGAAATATGTTTGACATGACTTCACATGTATGATCAAAATCAAAGTGCTTGCCTACTCAAGGAGGGGTTAAAAAGCAGGAAGGAGGGAGAAAATTTGGCACTCAAAATTTTTTAAAATGATTGTTAAACATTCTTTTACATGTAATTGGGAAATATTTAACAAAAAAAACAGATTAAAAAAGTAGAAACAGATTAGTGATATCTGAATCATTTCCTTCTTTTTTATAATTAGATCTGAAACAGGAAGTTTCAGAGCCAGAGAATATTATAATCAGTAGTTGGATAAATTGATCTTTGCATAAGAACAACATTCATTCCTCTCTCTGCACTATCTTACTTTCTCTCTTCCCTAACAATTAATTAATGCTTCCTTCTTTCCTTGTCATTAAAAGGGGGTTGGGGGGAAAAACTAAAGAAAAAATAGACAAAATTAATATTCCTCTCTAAAGAGTCCATGTTACTCTTTAAAGTTAAATATGCAACTTAACTTTTTTTTCTGTCCCTAATCTACTTTATCTTTACTTATTAAATAAACTGCTTAAGGAGGAATCTGTATTTTCCAAAATAGAGAGTTACCACCTTGGAAAGAGACCAAATAAAGGACCCATGACAGTAGAATGCAATAAAATGTTCAATGAACTTAATACACTTGCATTCAATTTTTGAGTGTCCATTTTTTCATCTGTAAAATATGAATAATAATAAATTTAGTACCTATCTCACAAGACTGTTGTGAAGATAAAATAATATAGTAAAGTACTTTCCAAATCTTAAGATGCTATATAAATACCAATTATGATGATGTAAGTCATATAATTTTCGTGAATCCCATGTTTCTTATCTGTAATATTATCTCTAAATGTCTTTCTATCTCTAATTTTTTTTTATCCCAAGCAAATTTTGATAGGGAGAAGAAACACAAGAGGTCAGCAGCAGGAGTTGCTGCTGTGGGTGGATAAACATGAGCAAACAACTATAGTAGGAAAGCTCCTGGGTAGAAGGCTCAGGTCCTTGGAATGGGGAAAGGAGAATATGAAAAATATACTCTCAAGACAAACCTTAGGTATTTCACACAATTACCAAAAGCCTATTATTCTTGACATTTTCATCATTTTGGATGTCATAGGAACAGATTTAGAGCCATCTACTTCCTCATTTTATGGATGTGGACCTGAGGCCTAGGGAGGTGAGGAGATTTGCCCAAGGTCCCACAGGTAGTAAAGAACAAAAGAGGACTCACCCCAAGTTCTCTGACTTCAAATCCTGAATTCTTTCCATTGCACCCTGATCTCCATATTATGAGATCATGATCCAAAGAAACAGCAACTTCCCAGCTCTACAGTGGCCACATATATTACACATTGGCAGTTAAACAGGAAAGTAGAATGATGAATAGTACCCTCTCCAAGAAACTAGTGTGATTATTTATAATATATATAAAAATTTATATATAGGAATGTTTTCCGCAACTCTATTTCAAGGATGCTTTGGCAAGAAAGAATTGCCTTATCTTCAGACAGAGAAATGTCTTTGAAGTTAAACAAAATTAAGAGGGATCTAATATGAAGAATGTTCTTTCACCTCCTGTGAAGGTTATTTTAGGTTCACAAAGGGCTCAGAAATGCCTAGAGAAACCAGGATTTGAATGAGCATGGAAATTAAGTAGTTGTGTCATTTCTAAAGTATATTACTTTAGATCAGGAGTAGGCAGGTTGCCAAATTGTTAACCCAAACAGATAGAAAGGGAGTAGAAGGAGAAATAAGTTCTGGTAACAATCAAAGAAAGGGTTTGAGAAAGCTCTCCGGTATGTAGATAAATAAGGGGAGAGAGAGAGAGAGAGAGAGATCTCGGTAGACAGGTGGAGGGGCAAACAGGTAGAAGGATGGATGGATGGATGGATAGGCAGACAGGTAGATAGATAGATAGATAGATAGATAGATAGATAGATAGATAGATAGATAGATAGATAGATAGATAGATGATAGATGATTGACAGAGAGAGATGGATAGATATAGATGTAAATACAGATGCAGATATAGATATAGATATCATACCCACTATTTCTTATGGTCAGAAATTGATTTGAGTTGATAAGTTTTTCCTTTAAAGTGCAAATAGCCCACTGAAAAGGGTTAATCTTCTCTGTTAGTCACCTTATAGCATGTAGTTTTGCTATAATTATATGCTTTTTTCCTAGTGTAGGGTGAGCTCAGTGACTGAGGATTTTGATTTTAGAAGTCAAAAGATTTTTTTATTTGATTTGAAAGAAAAAGGAAAAGTAATTTTGGACAAAGTGGTTGTTCAGCAAGGCTTCTGGGTAGTCAGAAGGCAGCATAAGTGTGGGAGGTGGGCAGCGGAATTTCAACTACTTTTTACTTTTTTTTAAGGATTTGGTGTTCATCGCATCTTTACTCACTTGACTCTCCACCCCAGCCCCTAACACTTACTTGACCTCACCCATATAAATCCACTGAAAATCATCTTTCACGCTTTAAATTTTCAAGTTCTACCCTGAATCAATATTTGAGCCTAATTAGTTTATGAATGAGAAGACAGAATAATCCACTCATTAAAAACTTGGGGACATCAAGGTCTTATTATTTAAACAAAGATCTATTCATTTTTTGGTAATTTTATTGGGATTGTAAGTTCCATGTATTGTTGAATATGTGAAGATAAAGACACACACTCTACCCTCAAGGACTTTATGCTTTAGTAGGGAAAGTAGACTAGGCACACAAGTACCTATAATATAAAATTTAATAAGTGAAATAAATACAAAACCAGCTTCTAATAGATTCAAAGAAGGAAATCATTCTTTACTAGAGGTTGAGAAGATGCAATAAGCAGGCAGTAACATTTAACCAGAACCTTAACAAATGGGTAGGATTTCAATAGGCTCACTTTTCAAACGCATTACAATCCTGTTTCTGACCTTGTCATTCCGTCCGAACTATTTTCTATAGTTACCAATGATCTCATAATTGTCAAATACAAGGGTCTTTTCTCAATCCTCATTCTTCTTGACCTCTCTGCAGTCTTTGACACTAGTGATGACCATTTTCTTGATACTATCCTCTCTCTAAGTTTTCAGAGCACCATTACCTCCTGGTTCTCTTCCCATCAGACTGCTCCTCGGCATCCTTTATTCGATCCTCATCCAGGTCACACCTCTAACTGTAGGCGTCTCTCGGGGTTTTTTCCAGGATCTTTCTTTTATCCCTCTATACTACGTCACTTGATGATCTCATCAGCTCCCCTGAATTTAAGTACCATCTCTATGTTGATAATTATTAAAACTACGTAACTTTCCCTCTTGTCTCTGCTGACTTCTAATGTTGCATCTTCGGCTGCATTTCAGACATCATGAACTAGATGTCCAGTAGACCATTTAAACTCAACATGTCCCAAACTCTTTACCTTCTCCTTGGGAACTTTTCCAGCTTCTACCTTTCTTATCATTGCAGAGGGCAACATCATCCTTCCAGACCCTCAGGTCTGCAATCTATGTGTCAATCTCAACTCATCACTATCTCTCACCTGCCATATTCAATCTGTTACCAAGGTCTATTGATTCATCTTTGCAACATATTTTAAATACACTCCCTTCTCTCCTCTGACACTGCCACCACCCTGGAGCAGGCTCTCATCACTTCATGATTGGACTATTGCAATAGTCTGATGGTTGCTCTGCCTTCTTCAAGTCTCTTATACCCCAGTTCATGCTCCATTTCAGCAAACAAAGTGATTTTCCTAAATGACAGGTTGGACTCTGTCACTTCTCTTCTCAATAAACTCCAGTGACTCCCTATTACCTACAAGATAAATTACAGAATGCTCTATTAGGTATTTAAGGTCCTTCATAACTTAGCCTCATCCCATCGCCACCGTTCCAGCCTTCTTACACTGTACTCCCCAACATATACTCTTTTTACAAGGACATTGGACTTTTTTACTGTTTTGTGAACAAAACAATCCATCTCTCAGCTCCAAGGATTTTTTCTGACTGACCCTCCTCTTCTCCCTTCTTATCGCCACCTACTGACTTCCTTTAAATCCCAACTAAAATCCCATCTTTTACAGGAAGCCTTTCCCAATCTATCTTAATTCTAGTGCTTTCCCTCTTCTAATCATTTCCTGTTTATCCTGCACATATTTGTTTATTTGAGGTCTTCCCTATAAGATTGTAAGCTCTTTGAGGGTAGGGACTACCTTTTGGTCCTTTTTTATTAGATCTCCAAGCTTAGCACAATGTGTGGTAGAAAGTATTTACTACATGCTTATTAAGGGACTTACTAACTGAATAGATTTTGACTGGAAGAGGCATTTCAAGTAATGCCAACCAAAAAGATGAAGTAGATTTGGCTACAGATAAAGAACACCAAGAAACCTAATTTGGCTAGACCATGGAGTATGTGAAGGGGAAATGGAAAATGGAAATTTATGGGCACTGGTCAAATTGATGAGCTAATAAAATAGGAAGCCTTTCTTTCAGATTCTGTCTTTAGTAGAAGGTGTGGGCAAACCTACTAATATGCCCACTAAAGAAGGGTCATTCGCTTTGATATCTAATTAGAGATATCATTTTAAGTGATGTGAATTAGAAATGGACTGATTTACTTCAGCTGTTGTGGACTGAGGACAAATTGAGTCAAGATCAGACTTGATCAATCATTTGAATTATGTCTGACTCTTCATGATTTCATTTGGGGTTTTCTTGGCAAAGACACTGGAATCATTTGCCATTTCCTTCTCATTTTACAGATGAGGAAACTGAGGCAAATAGGGTTAAGTAACTTGCCTAGGGTCATACAGCTAGTAAGTGTCTGAGACCAGTGTCTTTCTAACTCCAGACCTGACACTCTATCCACAGCACCACCCAGCTGCCCCTAATACTCAGCCTATTATGGGTCCAAACGAGTTTTGTTGTACTTATTAAAAGTTGAATCATAGCAGACTTCAACCTATTTTGGTCATTTTGCCTTTTTGCCTTTTCAAAGAAGAGACAAGAGGGTAACAGAATGAAGAATATACATGGGATCTAGTTGAGATGGTAAGGAGAAAGTTGCCCATATACTTCACCCTCTCCTGGGAGCCTCCAATGATTGTCTTGGGATAGAGACACATGAAAACTACATGTGCATTCATCTATGAGGCCTGGATTACAGTTTTCTGCCCCAGGTTTTGAAGAAGCAATATCATACACTCTTAGCCCAAGAGATGGCAGCGATGGAGAGGGGAAGTGTGTGGCCAAGCACGGGAGTGACTGAACGGAGACTTCCTGTAAAAAGGAAAGTATCAAGTTGGAGTAGCAGTGAGGGATTAAAATGACAATATAATGGGACAAAGGACGTTAGCTCTATGCTATTACCATAAATTATTTTGACAGGCAAACCTGATAGGAAGGAGGTTGTCTTTCAAACAACCACAAGTCCCTCTTCATTACAGAGGGAATCCAAGACGTTAGGATATGATCATAAGACAAGACACCCATATAGATCTCTGGGGTAAGAGTGGGACTCACTGGAATGTCAAGGGGGTTTCCTTTTTTAGCAATCTTAAGGTTATTTCCTTTCAAGAGGAATACAAGCTTTTCTGATGTATCAGGAGAACTATATAGATTTTACAGGAAGATGGGACTTGCCAGAGAAGAATTTTATCATTTACTTAAGTGCTACTGTGACTCTTTTATGTGTTTTCTGCATCTTCTGTGAGATGAAATACATAGGCTGTCCTGTACCCTATATTATTACCCTTGGTTTTGTAATACTGGGAGACCCTTTCTTCCAATTTGCCTACACACAAATTATATTCAAATGTTTTCCAATGGAAATTCTGGAAGGGGGTATATTGAACCAAAGAGAGAATCTTATGGGGAGTCTGCCTCCCAAATTGAACTTGATCTATTTAAACTCAGAACCTAATGTAGTATACAATAGGATATAGACACAGTATAGTAAAGTTGAAAGAGCACTGGTCTGAGAGTGGTAAGTTTTGTTTTAGTACTACTCTCACTAACTAGATATGCTGTTATTTTGAGGAAATCATTTAACCTCTAAGGGTTTTAGTTTCCCCATCAGTAAAATTATGGAGCTAATATCACTTCCAGTTCTAACAATCGATTGTGAATAGAGCATTGGACTTGGAATCAGGAAGATTTGAGTTCAAATCTGGCCTCATACACTAACTAGATGTGTGACCTTGGTCAAGTTACTAAACCTCTCTGGGACTCAGTGTGCTCAGTGATAAAAGGATAAGGTTGGATTTCATGACTTCTAAGGTCCCTTCCAGCTCTAAATCTATGATCCTATACTACTTTTACCTATGCTTCTAAGTGAAATTGGAAAGGTAAATGGGAACAGATCACAGAGGGCCACAAATGCTGAACTAAGTTGCTTGGATTTATGTTTTTCCTCTCTTATGGTATCTCAGTTTACACAGCCACATAATGAGGATAAGTTTATAATTTCCTTCTTTAACCAACCTATATAAATGGAACTATAGAATGGACCAGAGACCTACAGATACTCTTTCTTATGAAAACTATCACAAAGGATAATGTAATTGTCATTTGTTTTTACACTGTTGTATTTACACAATACTAGATGATAAAGAAAAGGCTTCATCTACCTTGAACTGAAAGCAACAAAATACAAGGGGTCATTATTACTTTTGTACTAACCAGTATGTGATGGTTATTAATGTTTTTATGTTACACTGTTAACTTTGTTTCAAAGTCATTATGCAAATGCAAGTTATATTTACAATTGTGGTGGCAGCTGCAGAGATTTGGTGGCTCACCAAAAGTAGAAATCCCCAACACTAATTTGGATGCATTTCCTGCCAGAATAGACATTTGTCAGAGGGGGGATATTGTCTATTGGGAGAGAATTTCCTCTGATAAAAAATTCCTAAGCTCTAATCACTCAATACTGAGGAAAATAATTACTAACATTCTATATGCAGTTCTCAGGGGAGTTTTAAAGAATCCTTGAACAGATAACTTTCACCTTTCTGCAAAGTTTTATGTCTGAGACCTATTGCCTAGAATAACATAAGTCAAACATCTTCGGAAGATACATTAGGATGAGATTTGGCCCAATTTGCTGATTCTGATATGTTCCAAAAATATCGAGCGGATGACCTTCAGTAGGTCCATTTCGCCTGGTTACTTTTGGGTTCTTAATTTTCTGTCAATTAACCATTAGCTTTTTGTTAATCGTTGTCAATCAACAATGAGCATGCTACGAAGTAGGAACAGTGAAGAAGCAAAACTTGATGCTGCCTGCTAAAGCAAGAAAACAGATCTTCATGTCATTCTTACTCTGGCTGAGGCAGCATAAAATACTGCCTACTCTTTCAGGCACTGGTCTAATTGATGGGCTTTTCTCAGATTCTCTTGGCTTGTCAAATCCTATATTATATACTTTTTTAATTTCCCGGCCTGTGAATTATGTTTATTATCTCCCAGTTATCTATAAACTTAAAGTCCTTTTTTCCAGTTATTCAGAAGTGGAAGAATTTTTATCTTACCTTTTCCGAATGATGCTGGGGTTAGCTGTCACCAAATGGGTTTTGAATCCGACATCTTTATTGTATTCACTGGACAGAGGAGGAAGATTGCATCTAGAAAAAGAAGAATATACATTTTAGGTAATTTCCACATTTTCAAGTTCTGAAAACATCATTCAAAGGCAGCATGGCATGGTTATTAAAGAGGAAGCTAGGTGGAGAGAAAGCTGGGCCTGAAGCCAAAAATACCTGATTTCAAATCCAGCCTCACACTTATTAGCTATATGACCCTTGAAAAGTCACTTAACCTCTGGCTGACACATAGTATGCTATAAAAATGATAATGATAAGAATAATTATTACCCTTATTATTATTTATTAATAGAGAGCTGGCCTTGGAGTTAGGAAGACCTGGCCTCATACTGGCTAAAGTGACTGGGCAAAATCATTTAACATCTCAGTGATGCAGATACTCTCTAAAACTATAAGTTTTAGAATAAATATCAATATACACTGGTAGAAGTAGTTCCTATACCAATTAAATCATAGGTCCATTTTAAAAAGTTTCCTTTTTCAAGGCAGCTTAATTATACTGCCCAAATGATAATTATAATATCTGATATATATTAAATATTAGAAATCCTCATAATCTGTGGAGGCAGTATAAGAATGATTATCCTTATTTTATAGACAATGAAGTTAAGCCCTAATGAAGTCAATGGACTTATTCCACAGTGTACAATCACTATCAGAGTAAGAACTTAAATTTAGATCTTTTGACCTCAAATTCAGTATACTTTCCACTGTACTAAAAAAGAATCTTGCTAAATCTGGTTCCACTCACAAATTATTATTCTTATTACTCTTCTTAAGATTTTGAAAAATCTAGATTATATTACAGCTATTATTTCTGGTTAATTTGGTCACCTAAGTCAATACAATCAACCAAAGAGTTGTTTTGGGTGTTTTTTAAAATGTTGAATTGCTATTTGATAAACCTGGGGAAAGAGTAAAGATGGTAGAGTGAGAGGTATCAATTTTGCCTAGTTGCTCCACAACAAAGTAGAAAGCAACCCAGACTAAATTCTGATGTGGAAAACCAAGAAAAGTCACAGTGAGTAATTTTTTCAGCCTAGAGTAGCTTAGGAAGACAGAGGTGTCTGTTGACACTGGGGTGGGAGCTAGCCAGGAACACAGTGTAGCAACAGCAGGCTAAGGGGCAGGAGCAGTAGATAGAACAATCTAGAGCTCAGCCATGGTAAGGGAACTGAACACATAAGCAAAAAGAGATCCTAGGGGACCCTGTACTACCATTGGGAGCAGGAAAGGTGTTATCTGGCAGCTCTGTCACCCATTCTCCAGTACAAGGTCACAGTTCCAAGGCAGGGAGGAGTAGTTACAGTCATGAGGGAGCAAGGGCCCTAACTATGTAAGGATCAAGGAACAAATTTCAGAAAGTAACTGTATTCCTCTCAATCTAGGAGCAGAATGGGGACTCAGCTCTAACCTTTAGCCCTACACATAAGCCTTCAGTGGGATGAACCAGAACAGGAGACCAGAACAAAAGGGGACTAGTAGTTCAGTTACTCTGAACCTACAGAACTTTCTAACAGGCTAAGTGAATGAGTCCAAGCGGTAGTCAGAGGAAACTTAACCAGACACAAGCTAATGGACAGAACCTGGGTTAGGAACTTGTAGAACACAGACAAAGAGGGCAGTGAACAAACTTGTCTCTGTCACACTACTTTGGAAGCACTGAATACGTACAGGCTCCAGATGAGCTGTGAAAGCCGTCATAAAAGAAAAAAACTCAGAGATAGAATCCCCCAGAAGTAAGGAGAGCCCAATACTAACTTAAAGTCCAAAGTCAAGAAGTAGACTGGAAAAATGAGCAAAGCACTCAAGAACCCAACCAAACGGAGCAACCACGGTGAAAGGAAAACTCAAGACATAAACATAGAAGACAATAACTTGAAAACATCTACAAGCAAAGCCTCAATGAAAATGCAGATTGGACACGACTAACAATAATTCCTAGAAATGTTAAAGAGAAAAAAAAAAAAATTTTAAATCAAATAACAGTGTAGAGGGAAAATGGGGGAAATAAATAAGAGGGATGCAAGAAAATTAGAAGAAAAGAATTAATAGTTTGGTAAAAGAAGTAGAAAAAGTACAGAAGAAAATCCCTAAAAACCATAATTGGACAAATGATAAAAGAGGTACAAAACCTCACTGAGGAAAATAACTCCTTAAAAATTAAAATTCATCAAATGGAAGCTATTGACTCCATGACACATCAAAAAGTGACAAAAAAAAAAAACAGCTAAAAATTGAAGAATAAAAAAGAAAATGTGAAATATCTCATAGGGGGAAAAAATGACCTAGAATATAGAGGAGAAATAATTTAAGAATCACAAGACTATCTGAAAGTCATGAACAGAAAAAGAGCTCACACACCATATTTCAAGAAAATATAAAAGAAAAGCACCCAGATGTCTTAGAAACAGAGGACAAAATAGAAATTGAAAAAATTTACCAGTCACCTCCTGAAAGAAATCCTAAAACAAAAAAATCCCACAAGCTGAAATCAAGAACCCTCAGGTTAGAGAGAAAATACTGAAAACTGCTAGAAGGAAATAATTCAAATATTGTGGAGCCACAGTGAAGGTCATATGAGATTTAGCAGCTACCACTATAAAGGAATGGAAGGAAGGAATTTGATAATCTGGTAGGCAAAAAAAGCTAGGATTACAATCCAGAATGAGACAGCTAGGAGGCTGGCCCTGAAGTCAGAGGACCTAAGATCCCTTTGAGCATCAGATGTTTACTAGCTGTGTGACCCTGTGCAAGTCAGTTAACCCTGTTTGTCTCAGTTTCCTTATTTGTCAAATGAGCTAGAGAAGGGAATGGTAAGTAGTAGTGGTTTGCCAATGTCTTTACCAAGAAAACTCTAAATGGGGGCATGAAGAGTTGGACATGACTGATAAAAATAAATACATCAATCAATCAAGAATAATCTACCCAGCAAAAATGTATATTTAATGAAATAGAAAAAAGAACATAGCCAAATAGAAAATTTGATATTAGACCTCAACAGAACCGTAAATGTGAATTAGAAATCATAAGGGACTACACAAGGTTAAAAACTGTTTATATTCCTACATGATGATAGATATAACCCCTCAGAATTTTACCATCACCAGGGCTATTAGAGGGAGTCTACTTAGACAGAGAGCATGAGTGTGATTCTTTTATGTTGGAATGATATCAAAAGATGAAAGGGAAGAGTGAGAAAGATGGATGCACTGGGGAAGGGGGAGAGATAAGAAAAAAAGAGGGAAATAATCTCACAAAAATGGGGCATTCAAAGAAGAGTTTGTACAATGGAGGAGAGAACTGAGGGGATGGGAGTGGGCAACACTAGAACCTCACTCACATCTAAACTAGTTTAAGGAAGGGAAGACTACACAGACACACACAACTAGCTATAGAAATTCATCTTATCCAACAGGGAAATAGGATAGAAAGGAGTTAAGAAAAAGGGAATGGGGAACAAGCATTTATCATGCACCTACTTCGTGCTAGTCACTATGCTAGATATTTAGGATAAAAAGACAAAAATGAAATTGACTCCCTGTCCTAAATATCAAGGTAGACAACAAGTCTCTGGTGGGGCAGACAATATATCCATAAATCTCTGTATTTCTAGCTAGCTGGCTAACTATCTCCATCTGTAGCTCTGCTTGGTTTTAACTCTGTCAAACAAGATGTTCCCCCATGCATGGTACCCCATCATATCCTCCCTCACTTTTCTAGCCTCCTTTTGTGTACTGTTTTCCTCCATGAAATTGTAAACTCCTTGAACTCAGGGATTTTCTTTCTTTTTCTTATTTGCATCTGCAGCACTTAGCACAGCACCTGGCACATAGTAGGAACTTAATAAATGTTTATTGAACTGTTATTGAAGATACATTGAGGTATATACACATATATGTATGTATACAAAATAAATACATTAAACTTGGGAAGAATAATTGGCAGCTGGAGTGGGGGAAATAAGAGGAAATACTTTATTCAGAAGCTAGCCATCAGCTGAGTCCTGAAGGAAACTAGGAATTCCAAGAGGTAGAAATGAGGGAGAGGAGGAGAAGGAAGATGATGAAGAGGAGAAAAGAAAGGAGGAAAAAGAGGAGAAAGATAGAAAATGTCCATGGAAGAGAGTCTGTGCAAAGGCACTGAGATGGGAGGTGGAATGTTATATCTGAAGAACAGTGAAAAAGCCGGTTTGACTAAACTGAAGAGTCTGTGAAAGGGCATAATGTGGTGAACAGAGAAATTTATATTTGATCCTAAAACTAATAGGAAGCCATGACATTTCATGGCTGCAAGCTTAACCCAGGCTGTCTTGGAAAGAAAAACAGGTTTTTCTCCTTGTGCACTACCTCTTATGAGACTTCACAACCAGTAGGAAAAGGTAACCATTGCAAATTCCTAAAGGATCAGAAAAATACCGAGAGGTTTATAATATGCTCCAAGGCTTCTCTTAATTATGGATTGCAAAATGTAATCCTTCTCACTTACATCTCCTCCATGTATTATATAGGAATACAAATGATTGATTTATTTGCAATATAAGTGCATGTTTTTTTTACCACTATCAAGATTTCTCTCAGTTTCTCTTTTCTTGCTTTCCTTGGGAACCAAAGATAGAGAAATCATAAATCCACTCAGTTGACCAGCTCAAATTTCTGGTTTCTTTTATGTGTTTCCTTTCCTTCCCATCTGGGTCCTTTCATGTGTTTAGCTCCTTCCCACAATGGGGCCAGCATATTGGAGAGAAACTTTTCTCCTCCTTTGGTGTCTGTTTTTGGCTTTTCTTTCATTTCTTTTTGACTTTAAGATCTCTGTATTGCTCTCACAGCTCTAAGTTTGAAAGTTCTCTTGGGCTAGTAAACATGAGCATGTTGTGGGCAGAATACAATAGTGAGCATTGTAGGAAGGGTAAAGGAAGTGTTGTCTCCACACTGCTTACTGTCTAGTGGGAGCCCTTATGTAGCAGCTGCTTTCCTTTAATTTAGAAAAGTCTGCTCATGTAAATTCAGAATTCACATCTCACGAAAGGGGAAGAAAATTGGTGATAAGTATTACCATGGGCTGTATTTTCTTTCCCTGTTGATGAAGGAATGTTTAAGAACAAAGCCCAGGATCCTTTAGGGTAAATTTTTTTTCCCCAAAGGACAAATTTGTCTCCAGGATTTGATATCCATCCTGCATCAGTGTTTGCATGCCTTGTTATACTGTCAATGAGAAATCAGTTTTGTTCTGGAGTTCCTTCCTTCTCAATCCCTCACATTAAGTTTAATATAAATTACATTATAATACAATACCATGTATGACATCACTACTTAACAGGATTGGGAGAGGGACTAGATTTGTCATTTCTTGGGTAAATGGAATTCTTGAGTGAAGAAACTCCCTTTATCAATGCAGCTTGGCATTTTCTCTGCAACTTTAATTGGGGATATACATATAAATAACACTATAATAACAGGGAATATAAAGGTAAAAAGGAAACAGTATTGCCCTCAGGGAGCTCACATTCTATTGGAAGAAGTACACACACACACACACACACACACACACACACACACACACACACACACACACACACACACACACTCCAGACCAGAAGCTGCCTTTTTCCCCTGGGTTTACTAGCTACATTACTCAAAGATCAAGCCTTAAACCCAGTTTATTCGGGAGCTCTTACACTGGACAACAAGTCCCCACCCACCTAGCACAAAGTGAATGTAATTGCTAGATAGTAATCCTTTGTCTTTTACCCAGGAACCCTGAGGGTCTTTCCCTCCCAGTTAGATTTTTTTTTTTCCCTTTTGATTAAAGGGGCCATTCCTTGAGTAACTACTTAAAGAAGTCTATTCATTGAATGGGTGTATCTCACTCAAAGTGAGAATGCTATAAGACCTTAGTCAGAAAGAGCCAGGGTCTCTCATTGCATCCTGGGCTATTTCTAGCCATCCTAAAGAATATCAGGCCACTGGATTCAGATGGCTCAGGAAAAGAAAGTCAGGTTGGTGACCTCCTTCACTCAAATCAAAGTTAACTGCAAGTCCTGTCATTATCTTGATGTCATGGTCTTCTTTGTGAACAAAAGGCAAACAGAGCAACACACACACATACTGTAAGCGTATATATTATGTATATACATAGAGAAATAAGTTATGTAATTTGGATTAATAGCAAATGAAATCTATATCTGAATTAAATAAGAAATGGAAAATATCATGGGACATTTGACACAGTTTATATGTGTACCATCTCCCTGTAGGTTGTCCCCAAAATTAAACTGGAGCGACCATGTGATAAATAATGAAATAAAGACCTCAGTCATGCTAAATTTAAACCCTTCATGCTATGCAAATTATCATTTGCGGGCACTTAAGGATGCAGAGGAAATATAAAAAGTTAAATGAATAAACATTTTATTCTTCCATAGTTAAGACACACCTTCAGTTGTGTAAAATGTACCTTACCCAATGGGGAAATAGGAGGTGATGGGGATAAAAAAAGGGGGTAGGGATAATAAAAGGGAAGGCAGATTAAGGAGTTTAGAAGCAAAATAGAATCTGAAGGAGGGACAGGATGGAGAGGGAGGGAGATGAGGGGAGAAATATAAAAAATGGAATGGAGAGAAATATACAGTCAGTAATCATAACTGTGAATATGAATGACATGAGCTCTTACATAAAACAAAAGCAGATAGCAGAACTGACTAGAAACCAGAATCTAACAATACACTGTTTACAAGAGACACACTTGAAACAGAAAGACACACACAGAGTTAAAACAAAGGGTTAGAGCAGAATCTAATGTGTTTTAGCTGAAGTAAAAAAAGCAGGGGTAGCAACATGATCTCAGACAAAGCAAAAGCAAAAATAGACTTAATTAAAAAAGATAATCAGGGAAAGCACATTATGCTAAAAGGTATCACAGACAATGAAGCAAAACCAAAAAGTTTTATAGCAAGTTTTTCTGATTAAGCCTAATTTCTCAACTATTTACTGAGTATAGAACTAAGCCAAATTTATAAAAATAAGAGCCATTCTCCAATTGATGAATGGTCAAGGGATACAAACAATCAATTTTCAGAAGAAGAAATCCAAGCTATTTATAATCATATGAAAAAAATACTCTAAATCACTATTAGTTAGAGAAAGGCAAATTAAAACAACTCTGAGATACCACCTCACATCTATCAGAAATGACAAATACTGGAAGGGATGAGGGGAAGATAGGCATACTAACAAAATGCTAATGGAGTACTGAATTTGCCCAACCATTCTCAAGAATGATCTGAACCTATGTACAAAAGGCTATAAAACTGTGCATACCCTTTGACCACTACCAGGTCCGCATCCCAAAGAGATCAAAGAAAAAGGAAAAAGACCTATATGTACTGTTGACCTGAAGACTTGGTAAGAGAAAAGGCAACAGGCTAAATGCATACATTTTATGATTTAATTAATTTAAAAATTCCCTATAAAGCTAACGGTTACATAGCACTATGGAACCAGGATCGGAACTTGCTCCCTCAGTACAGAAGTTGACTGTCTTAAGTACCTTTTACCATGAGAAAAGAGCTCTCTTAGATAAGCACACTGTAAATTTGGTAAGATAATTAACAAAGTAGTGTCAGTTGGGTTTTATGATTCCAAGTGTGGGAATTTTCTTTCTGTAGCATGTCTCTGTGACTTAAGATCAGGAAAAAGTCTCACCACTGTGTTGACAGATAACTTGTCCTAAACAGGCCTTTGAAGTTGTGGTATCTTAAGAGAGTTGACAAAGCTGAAGTTACAACCCAGGCCTTATTACTAAGATGCCAGAAGAAGGGTCTGGTAAGGAAGTCCCATTTGCTTGCTTAGGTCCAGGCTCTTCTTAATTCAAACTTTGGCCCTTATTAGAGTCTAAAATTTATATTAAATATTATCACTACAAACATATTTATAACTGCTCTTTTTGTGGTGGCAAAGAACTGAAAATTAAGGGGATGCTCATCAACTGGGGAATGGTTGAATAAGTTGTAGCATATGATTGTGATGGAATACTATTGTGCTTTAAAAAATGAGGAGGCAGTGGTTTAAAAAAAAAACCAATATAGCAAGACCTAAACAAACTGATGCAAAATGAAGTGAAATAAACAGGGAGATCATTGTGCACAATAACAATGTTGTGATGGTGATCAGCTGTGAAAGACTTAGCTACTCTGATCCGTACAATGATCTATGACAATTCCAAAGGACCCACAGTGAAAAAAAATGCTATCCACCTCCAGAGAGAGAACTGATGAACTCTGAGTGCAAATTGAAATATAATTTTCTCACTTTACTTTTCTTGCTTTTAAAACAATCGCTAATAAAAAAATATGTTTTGCATGATTTCACATGTATAACTGATATATCACTTGCCCTCCCAGCATAAGGGAGAGGGGTGGGAGGGAAAGAGAATATTTGGAATTCAAAATTTAAAAAGAAAAGAATGCTGAAAATAAATAACAAAATAAAATGTAAAAAAATAAGATGAGGAAACACTGGGGGAAAAAGACAATCCCTCAAACTTCTTATCTTTTGCAAGTTCCGTTTCATAATCTAAGTTTCTCTTTTTTCGGTTGTTGACCACTAAAGGGTACCTTAATCTAACATTTTACCGTTCTGAGATCTGTCAAGAGTTTATAAGGCTAAGGAAGACATATTCCCTTACTATTTTTCCTTCTTTCCTAAATTCACTGGTACATAATCTTTAAAAAAAAACAAAGAAAAATATGGTTCAAATTATTAATCACAAGTGTGTAACTCTGAGGGGTCCATGGGGTTTATCTGTGGGAGAAAAAAAAAGGCAGAGGCCCTGGTGAGTCTTTTCTCTTACCGCATGACAAAATTTGCTTCATCTATTTGTCGGCCGCAGACACTTTTCTTCAGAATCCCACCATTTCCCACCACTGAACACTTCTTCAATGGTAGCTGGAATGGAGTAGCCTAGCAACAGAAAATAAGGGCAGTTTTCACTGAACAGAACACACACCAGTTAATAGACTCGTTGTTTATAACAGACCCGCAAGGGGAATTTCATTGGAAATAAAGCACAATAAAGTACAAATACAGGAAGGAAGACAGCAGGAAAGGCACTCAAATGTTTAAAATGAATAAGCTAAGTTTTTTCTCTGAAAATTAAAGCATATAAAAACCACCAATTCTATAACAAATTTAAGTTTGAGAAATAAATTATCCTGCCTAAAATTTCCATGAAAAATAAATAGCAATTCTATGGGAAAACAAACCAAAACTAAACAATGGATCATTTTAAAGTCTTTTTATCTTGGAACTGGCTCACTTGGATTCTCTTTCTTTCCTTCATGCTGATTTATAGGGTATGACTCATCATCTATTCATTCAGTAAACTTTTAGTGTCTGCAATATGCAAGAAAATGTCCTATGTGCATAGAAGCCTTAATTGTATTTCTAAAAATTAAATTAAAAAGGAAATTGCTATGAAAGCATGTTTTGGGTAGATAGGTTATCTTAGGACCTTAAACATAGTGAAAATTTTTGAGGCCTGCCATGAAAGGGAATGAACAAAATATTTTACAAGACTGAGTCTATCCCCACAAATGTCTTACAACTTAGCAGTCTATATCCATCTGTAGAAAGCAAATTGGCTAGAGAGAAAACAAAAATCAGTTTAACTTGGTTTTTTTTAGTCATACAGCTTTGTGGTCAAATGCTGAAATACTGGTTTTACTGCTATCAAAGTCCTAAATTAAATAATCTAGTCAAATATTGTGGCTTCATATCCACTTTTTCTTTATAAATATATGACAGAGGTCATTGTGCTCAGATTTTTTTCATTTACCAAACTGTTTGAATCAAAGACCCAAAATCTAACCTGCCTTTGGTCCCATACTCAGGGAGATATAATGGAAGCTGCAACAATTCCCCCCTGGAATCTTCTCAGGAACAGATTAGGGAATACTTGAAATTAATCTAAGTACCTCCACTCAGAAAAGGAATTCTATTTCACCTTAATTGGGTACACCTACTTTCATAAGGAAGCTCAAAATATATTGAAAGCTTCTGATGAAAAAGTCCATAGGTAGAAGTAACAGCTAGCTCAGAAACTCCAGATGTCCAAAGGACCTTCAGAAATCCAAGACATTGTACATTATACTTCTACTTGTGTTGGGATGTATAGACTTGTAGGATGATCTACAAGCATAAAATTTTATTATTTATTATTAAGGAAAAAAAGCATTTAAATGCCCACCATGAAGCAGGGAGTGTGACAAACACTTTGTAAATATTATCTCATTTGTTCCTCACAACAACCTTAGGATGTACATGCTATTATTGTTTGCATTTTATAGGTAAAGAAAATGAGTCAAACCAAGTTTAGACAATTTGTCCCAGGCCACACAGCTAGCAACTGTCTGAGGTTAGATTTGAACTTAGGTCTTCCTGATTTCTAACCCAACATTCTAATCACTGTGCCATGTAGCTGACTGAGGAAGTATTGGGATTGTGGATGGAAGTTGTATAATGTATACAGATTGACACTTTAAACATTTCCATAAGAAATGTTCAACCAAGGAGGTTTCTTCCTTAACCTTGGAATAGAAAGAAGTTGGAGGTCCTGGGATATCCCCTCTAATTTGCCCAGAAGAAAGATCCTTTCCATCTCTGAGATTTTGTGTCTCTGAGTGAGCTGCACTACAGGTAATTCACACTTTAAATAATGATTTTTGAAGTTAAGGTTTATATATGGATGATAGGCCCACAGAGCTACCATAGATTGCATCAAGAGGGGCACAGTGTCCAGAATTAGGGAGCTGCCTTTCCTCTGCTATTCTCCCATCACATCATATCTGAATATCGTATTCCATTTCCACAGCCAGATTTCTAGTAGGAAAAAAAAAGTCAGAGAGTATTCAGGGGAAGACAACCAGGATCGTGAAGATTTTTGAGAGAATGCCATAGGAGAATCAGTAAAATACACTGCTACATAACTGGAGAAGGGAAGGTACTGCAGTAACATGAGACCTATCTTTCCCCCAAAATTCACCCCTCCTTACAAATTATTTATTTCTTTTGAGGGAGCCATCATCCTTCTAGTCTCCCAGGTTCCCAACCTCAGAGTCATCCTTACCTCTTCTCTCTTATCTCCCCCCGCCCTTCCATTGCCAATCACTAGTAAAGTCTTATTAACTCTATATGCAATCCAACAAGCATTTATTAAGTGCTTTCCATGCGCAAGGCAAGGTGATGGGATTTGGTAATGCAAAGACAAAATAACACAAAAATCTACATTTCTCACACCCACTCACAAAGCAGTCTTCCTAGCTGAGGCCCTCCTCACTGCTTATCTCAAACATTTCTGTAGTCACTTGATGGATCTTCCTGCTTTCATTTTCTTCCCTCTGCAATGTAGCTTCCCTAGAGCTTGCCAAATTGATATTTGTAAATCTGAAAATATCACTCCCCAGCTCAAGAAGCTCCAGTGACTCCCTCTTGCTCTAGGAACAAATAAAAACTCATTTGGCATTTAAAGTCCTTGACAATGTGTATTTTTATATATAAATTTATACTTTTCCATATTATTTCCTTCTTATTAAACTCTATGTTTCAGCTAAAGTTGTTTAATTGCTGTTTCTTATATATGACAATCTATTTCTTGGCCATGTGACTTTGCAGGTTTACCCCCATGCCTGGGATGTCCTCCCGCCTCATCTCAGTCTCTAGGAACCCCTAGATCTCCTGAAGACTCATCTCAGACACCAACTCCTACCAATTCCTTTCATGATCTCCCCTGCAATATGGGCTCTCCCCTTCTTAATTACCCAGAAACTACTTTATATATGCTTTAGATTAATTTGTCAGTGGATAGATTACCACTCCTGAAGCCAGCTCAATTCAATTTCAATCAACATTTCTTAAGCACCTATTGGGGCCAAGCTCAGTGGCTCAGTGGCCAAGCTCAGCCTTAGGGACACAAAAAGAAGCAGAAGAGAGTATCTACCCTCAAAGAGTCAGACCCAAGTTCAAATTAGATCTCAGAGGCTTACTAGCTGGGTAACTATAGGCAAATTACTTGCCTCAGTTTCCTTATCTGTATAACGTGAATAATAATGCACCTACCTCACAGAGTTGTCCTGAGGATCAAGTGAGCTAATAGTTCTAAAATGCTTAGCACATTACATGTGCCTGGCACATAGTAAATGCTATATAAATGTTAGTTATTATCATCTTTTGTTTTCATCAAATAGAATATAAGATCACTGAGAGCAGAGACTACTTGTGTTTTCATTTTTTCATTCCAGCACCTAGCACAGTGAGCTGAATTTAATCAAATTTAATTAAATTGAATCTGAGTAGTTGAAGAGTGGTAAGTGGAAAAGGGCTGAACTTATTTCACCTTAGAAGAAACAAGCACAACTAGGAACATGGTAGAAGCTGAAACAAAGGTAAACCTATTTTTAATGTAAGAAAAAACTTCTTAAAAAGTAGAGCTCTCCAATTTGGAACTATGCCCAAAGGGCTATAAAAATGTGTATACCCTTTGACCCAACAATATCACTTCTAGGGCTATATCCCAAAGAGATCACAAAAATGGGAAAAGGACCCACACGTACAAAAATATTTATAGCAGCTCTTTTCATGGTGACCAAGAACTGGAAATCAAGGGAATGCCCATCAGTTGGGAATGGCTGAACAAATTGTGGTATATGAATGTAATGGAATACTATTGTGCTATGAGAAATGAAGAACAAAAAGCCTGGAAAAACTTATATATGATCTGATGCTGAGTGAAAGGAGCAGAACCAGGAGAGCACATTACTAGCTGAGTGACCCTAGGCAAATTACTTGCCTCAGTTTCCTTATCTGTAACAACCACAGGGTGTGAGGACTGTTTCCAACAGACTTAGCCCTTCACAGCAATGCAAGGACCTAAAACATTCCCAAAGGACTTGATGCAAAATCCCATCCACATCCAGAGAAAAAATTATGAAATTGGAATGCAAAATGAAGCAGATTATTTTCTCTTGTGTTATGTTTTGTTTTGTTTTCATGGTTTCTCTCATTCATTTTAATTCTTCTATGCAACACGACTAATATAAAAACATGTTTAATAAGAATGTATGTGTAGAACCCAAGATGGCATGCCATCTCAGGGATGGAGGTAAGAGGGAAGGGGAGAAAGTTTAAAACTTATAGACATGATTGTTGAAAACTGAAAACAAACAAATTAATTAAATTTTTTAAAAAAGTAGAACACTCCAAATGTGGAAGTGGCTGCCTCAAGAGGTAGTGAGTTTTCTATTGCTGGATGACCACTTTTTGGGAATGTTGTAGAGAGTATTTTTATTCTCTCCTTCCTATAGGAGAGTGGAATCAAAGGCTTCAGGGGTCTCACCAAATTCTAGGATTCTATTCCTATAAATTTTTCCTTGATAACTTCTCATCCTGATTCTGCTGTTACCCATTTCAGTCTGACAGTAACAAACGTGGACAGTCTGATTTGATCAGAAACAAAACAGGAAGAGTTGCCAATACCAGGGTAAATGTTATTTAAGTCTAGAATTTTAAAAAGATACATTGACTCATCAGTATTTTCATGCTGTATAATTCTAATCCATGTCTTTCCATAAATTCTCCATAGAGAATATACCCAAGAAGCTAGAGACCTCCTTTTGAATCTTTTAATCTTTTGTAGATGTTAAAATCACAGTCAGATTGTTCATATGCCACCATATGACTGACCAACGTCTCTTTCTCAAATATGTCTTGTATGCCACTTTTACGGTTGTCTTTTATGCCACTTCCTTCTTTTTTCTTGGAGGCAAGCAGGGTTAAGTAATCAAACAGCTGGTAAGTGTGTGAGACTGGATTTGAACTTAGGTTCTCCTGACTTCAGGTCTGGTACTCTATCCTTTAATGCCACTTCTTACAAAAGGTCACCATTGGTAAAATGCAGCAGCCTACGTGCACATACCACATATCTTTTCATTTTATTTTGATCTATCTGAAATATTGATTCTTCCATTTCAGTCTCTTCTTAGTCACAGTCATGCAGAATCACTTGTAAAATATATCTATAAAAAGATGTATTTTTATTGGTAGAAAGCAGTTTGGAATCATTGAAAGCAGTGTGATATTTCCTAGGTGCAATTCAGTTCACTCTCCTCTCCCTATTCATTTATCTGCAATTCTCATCTAAGATGTGTACAGTGATGGACAAATTTTAATTGGCTGACCATAGGTTCCCATCATTTACACCCTAGCAAGCAGCTCCATATAAACAGTGAAAATCAGATCAAGAATGCAATTTCCATTTTGGTTTTTCTGCCATTTAAAGGATGAAACTATTACAAGAATTTAAGAATTACAAGAAATCAAGAAATTGTCCATTTTGTTCTGGTCAGAGTAAGAACTGAAGTTCCCAATTTTATTTATTAAGTACTTTACCATGTGTATGGTACTGTGCTAAGTGCTGGTTGCCTCCAAGCTAAGTATGCTACATGTTTCTGAACTTTTCATTTACTTCGTATTATCTAGGTGATCTATATTTCTCCTGCCTGGGTATAATGACACCATTATTTCTATCTCCACTGATCTTTACCCAAATACTTTTTACAACATACACTCCTTCTGACTCCTGTACGTCCTCCAAGTCTGTCTTTTTGATATGTAATGTAGTAACTCTAACCTTTGAAGAATCATGCTCCTTTTGAATAAGTATACATTTTCAGACACAATCATGATGCTCATTCAATTGATATTCAATCAGATATGTGAGATTAAAATTTCCTCCTTGTGTTAGGAGTCTCTTTTTAACTTTATTTTGTATATTTGTATATAGACACCTGATTGTTTCTGATGAGTTCTTTCTTTGCCTCTTGTTATTTTCTTGGAAATTTTATTTGTACTATTCCTACTTTATGGGTATTCTTTATGATATCTGACTCGAGTGGTTATCACTCTATTTATATCTATACTTATGGAGTTTTTCCCTTTCCCTTTCTTTTCAGTAAAGCCCTTTGACTAGATTTTCAATAGTCTTCAAAAATGAATTTTTACCCTCTTTTGCTATGTGCAGCCAGAAGTTCATTATTACTATATTTTAAGCAGTGGACTGCTCATTCAGCATTCCTCAAGTATCTTTACTTTATCTTCTAGGGGCAAGACAAGTTATGTTTTAAGTACTCAAATAGCTTTACTTTATCTTCTAGGGAGAAGGCTAGACTATTTATACAGCAACATATTTAACATAGTTTAGAAATTCCAAATATTATAGGAAATATGGAGGTCAGATAACAGGTCCTGAATTATAATTTATCCTGCAGTAGAGGGAGATCCAAGGATCTAGCCTTACTATAAGGGTATGGATCCTGAAGAGAAGAATTCTAATCTAGAATTCAAATATAGTATTTATATTTATAGCTTTTGTAGCTATATTTGTAGCTTTATATTTGTATATATTTATATATATTTATATATATAAAATATATATTTATAATATATTATAATATATTATATAATATAATAATATAATATAATAATAATATAATATATTATATATATTTATATAGTATATTTGTAGCTTTATAAAAATAAATATACCATCTGTACACAGCACAGCAAGGCGTAATAATATTAAAGTTTGTCATGGTGACCCAATCTCAAGCAAATAAATAATCACTATATAGAAAATTCCATAAACATCTAGGATCACAAATTATACTGTTCATTAAAGTAGAGATGACAAGGAAGTATTAATCACGTGTGAGTTTTTTAAAAAGAAAGCAATGGAACAGTCAAGATAGTGAAGTAAAGGCAGGGACTTGCCTAAACTCTCCCTCAAACCCCTTCAAATACCTTAAATAATACCTTAAACAAATTCTAGAGTAGCAGAACCCACAAAAAGACAGAGTGAAACAATATTCCAGCACAATTCAACTTGAAAGTTTAGCAGGAGAGGTCTGTTGCATCAGGGTGAGAGGGGAGTGGAGTTCATCAACCCAGGCCATGCCAGTCCAGGCTGGGCCCCAGCAAGCCAGGAGTAGGCCTTCGGGCAACTGAATCAGTGGTGGCAGTGGCAGTTTCCAAACCTTTCAACCCAGAGACAGTAAAGAAATCAGACAATGAATCAGAAGGAGATGTACAGGAGTCACTCTTTTGGTACCAGGGGCAGGACTCTGTTGCATTGCCTACACTTGGATCTGGGTTGCAGTCCTGGGTCTTAGCCCCAGTGTGATGAGGAGCACTAGCACAGCAGAGCTCATAGACACAGGGGAGCAGGGACCCAGATCACAGTTCTATTATTGAAAAGAGTGCTTGCAGTTGCTCACAAACCATTGCACAATACAGGAGAATAGTAAACACACCTCTTCTACATCATACCACTGTGGAGGAGCCAAAAACTTACAGTCCTCCAGAGTTACCTCTGAAAACAGCTTCACAGAAAATCTGAAGCTTGGGACAGTGCCCCCTCCATTTGGGAAGCAGAGCCCCACATTAACATAGAGTTAAAAGTCAAGGAATAGGCTAGAAAATGCGCAAATAATAGAAAAAAATTATATTACTATGCTGCTAAAGTGATCAAAAAACATACTCAGAAGAAAACAACAAAGTCAAAATTCCTGCTTCAAAGTCTCAAAGGAAAGTATGAATTGGTTTCAGGCCATAGAAGAGCTCAATAAGAATTTTAAAAATCAAGTAAGAGAGGTAGAAGAAAAAGTGGGAAGAGAAACCAATCCTCATTTATTTAAGATTTTTTATTTAAATAAATAACATTCATTAATATTATTATTAATAATCTGTAATAAATATATTATTTATATATTATGTAATATCTAATATATTATAAATAATACAAATAAACAATAAAATATTAAATGTTAATAATAAATAAAAATATAAAAATTTATTTGTTTAAAATATTTATAGTAGCTCTTTTAGTGGTGGCAAAGAATCGAAAATTGAAGGAATGTCCATAAATTGGGGAATGGCTGAACAAATTATTGCATATGATTATGATGGAACACTACTGTGCTTTAAGAAATGATGAACAGGATGCTCTCAGAAATATACGAAAGACTTACATGAACTGATACAAAGTGAAATAAACAGAACCAGAACATTGTATATAGGAATGACAATATTTTATGATTATTTACTATGAATAACAACTATTCTCAGCAATACAATGATCTAAGACAGTTTTGAAGGATTTATAATGAATGGAGCTGTGAATCTCCAGAGAAAAAACCTGAAAGGAAATCAGACACCCTTTACTTTCTTTATTTTTCTTGGGGTTTTTTGTCTGTGTTTTCTACCTCAGAATGACTTACATGGAAATTTGTTTTTCATGACCACACTTGTATAACTTATGTCAAATTGCTTGCCTTCTCAATTGGGGGAGAGGAGATAGATGGAGAGAGTCTGGAATTCTATATTTGAAGAAAAAAAGAATGCTAAAATTGTTTTTACATGTAATTAGGAAAAATGAAATATTAAAAATTCAAATAAGATATTAAATAAAATTTTTAAAAGAAGCTTAAAAAATTAAATCACATCTTCTTCATTTCCACTAACGGTATTTTTCCAAATATTTCTTCTTGTTGCATCAAGGAAAAGAAAATATTTGATGTGCGAGTTGAAAACCACATAGTATCTTAACCAATTTAACCTTTCCTGTCTTAAATGCTTCTATCCACAAACAAAAATATGAACTATATAGTTAAAGCACATGTCTTTTTATCTCTTGTAGTTCAGCCACCAATCATTGACATTTATTTCTGATTCTCTCGGGCCATCCATGCTCATAAGCAAAACTAGAAGGTATTAAGAGACCATTCAGTTCAACCTCTTCATTTTATAAAGAAACTGAGACCCAGGTAAAAGACCAGTGTCAACACTCTGATTTTCACTCTTCACATCCTTATAACCTGAATTTCTTATCCTAGATAAAATGATTCACACATGGCATCAAAATTCCATAGCAGCATGGATATTTTGTCAGTGATGCTCTCTAATGACTACTCAGAAATGTTTGCTAATATGAGTAATAGCAATAACCAACTTTGTCCATGCAAACTAATATTTGATATATAAATAAATGAATTTTACTGAGGGAGCTTGTCATTGATCAGCTTCTTCTCTGGTTACTTTTACCAGTTATTAAATGTGAAAAATAATAATACTCCAAATGGCCACCTTGGTTTTTCTTCATCCTACATTCAGGGAGACCCCTTGCAAGGAACTGCTGTGATATCAAAGTATTCCTATTAAAGTATATGCAGAAGTATAATGCAATAATGGCTCACGTTTCATTTAAAAGGCATTTTTCTCATCACAGAGCATACATTTCTTCAGCAGTACCATCATCATCATCATCACCACCACCATCGCCACTAATATTTATATAGAGCTCACTATCTCCCAGACTCTGTGCTAAGTACTTGAAAAATATTATCCCATTTGATCCTAAGAATAACCATGGGAAGTAGGTGTTACTATTATCCCTATTTTTAGATAAGGAAACTAAGGCAAACAAAGGTTAGGTGACCTGCCCAGGGTCACACAGCTAGTAAATATCTGAGTCCAGACAGTACTCCAGTTCTCCTGACTTTAGGCTCAGCGCTCCATCTACCGTTACCACCTCTCTGCCCCTATGTAACAAGCATGAATGTAAACATTCGACCATAGGCCCTGGTTAAATGTTTGCTCAATTGAAAAATCCTATCAGGTGAGTCGTACAAGTGTTAATATCTCCATTTTTAAAATAAAAAAGTGGAGAATTAGAGAGACAAAGGGACATACCCACAGTCACATTGGTTGGCTATTGCCCTTTGTTCTCAAAGAGAAACTAAATGACATCACCATGCTAGAGTGAAGTTGCATATAACTAGTCAATGGCAGAGTGGGAATTTGAATCCAGGGTTTACAGACTTTGATTCTACTAAACCATACTGACTCTCCATTATAACATAATGTCACTAAGAGATCTGAGTCTTGAAGGAAGTTAGAAAAATTCATTTTTTTTTTCAAACTAAGATTTGCAAATCCTTAGCTTGACCTGAAATTATGTCATTGTAATATCAAGGAATGTCAGCATGGCCAAAATATATTTGCCCTTTTTAATAAAAGTCTAGTTCTTTGTCCATGAATGCATCAACTCTATACCTAGTCACAACCCTAACTTTTTGTCTTATTGCGCCCACACCTACACACAGGCACTAACTCCCCCACATAATCATACCCCTCCCACGTATATAATTAAATCCCTCACCCATACAGCTAATGATGTCCTCTTCTAGGCATCTAAATACACCCCCCTTCCACATATCTAATTACACCCCCTTCTTATGAATCTAATTGTACCATTCAACTACATCTAATTACACCCACTCTCACATATTTAATTGCACTGCCCTCCCTAAGGACCTAATTACATCCTAACCAACGCATAAATTAAGCCCCCATCACGCATTTAACAACATGCCCCAAACACACAGCTCTAACTCTGTACTACAATCAGTTCATAATTTCTACCTAAAGTTGACAGTTTCCCACAAGTTAATTTCTAGTAGGCTTGTTGTTCAATCAGAAAGAAGCCAAATGGTAACAATATGCTGTCTGAATCAAAACAACTTCTGTTTCTTCCAAGAAATCATATTAACATTTATTTTCTATTTAATTCTTCCGACAATAATTTGATAATCTAAGTAAAAATATCAGTGGTCTTTCCATGTCACATGGAAGCATTTATGGTGACAAAATATATAGTGTTTTTAAAATTCTTATGAGAGGAACATATTTCCAGCAGACAAGGAGCTAAGAAATGATTCTTAAGACATTACCTTGGCTGGTACCTTGGCTAAGAATGGAATGCTAACAGTATACTCATTGTTCAAGAGTGATTAGTCATTTATTCATTTAAGTGAATTAGATTTCTCAAGGAGCTGCTTCATTTTCCTCTCTACTAACATCATTTAGTAATGTGATTAGCAACATTGATGTAGTTTCGTGCAGTAGATGGAATTTTGAAAATATGATTATTATCATTATGAGATTATTTCCTTCCATTAAAACTTAACAAGTCATCTTTACCCAAGAAAACATTTTCCTGCTGATGATGTGACTTTTTTCTTATTGTGGGTGGCTTTAATTTGTGTCATTACTTCAATATACATATATACATATATCGTGCATATATATGTATACACATATTTATGTATTATATGCTCATACATAAATATAATATTACAAAACTCTACAATGGAATTTCTTTCAGGAAAGAACCTTTCCATGAGCTGTGGAAATAAGCAAACATTAGATATTAGCATGAGCATATAAAGAAGGAGAGAAAGCCAGTAGTGGAGCTGAGACAGGTGTGAAATGTTAATTAGGCCATCTGGTTTTCTGAGTGCTAGTATGCAAAGGAGGCATTCTATTGTAGGGCCCTTTAAAATATGACTGCTGAGATTCATTTTGTATTACTCAATTTATGATTTCTATAAGGATATGTTTGTTTTCTAGGATTTTCTAAATGCCTTCCTTCCTCACTAGGGAAGGTAAATTTATTGATATTACTTGCTAGGAAATATATGCATGCACACACACATTTATACATAACTACATTTACAATTAAGGCTTCTCCCCCTTTGTTAGGATAGTTATGTTCTGAAGTTTTATTTCCTCTTCTCTGTAGAAGCTGATTTAGCACTCCCATGTAGGAGGGAAACGACCTCTAAAAGGCCTTTGATCCTATCTTGAAAGAAAGACCCAAGGCCATTCTCCTGACAATGGCCAGGCAATTTTTGAGGCAGAACTCCTTAGGCAGAGCCGAATTCATGTTAATTGGCTAGTATCCTGTATACCCACATAGTTTTAGTTGCATGTTGCTTTCTTTTGTTTTGATTCCTGAAACCATTTGAGATATTCTTCCAATTTCCCCAAATATAATCTCATAAATAAGTGTCCATTGGGGTCTAAACTGCCTCACTGCACCTTCAATAAGATAAGATTTACATCCTCCAGGTAGCCAACCCTGAGTAAAATGAAAAATATTCCAGTACCCTACTCTCATTCCCTTCAACCAATTACTTTTTTCAAAGATTCCACTGTGTAGATCTGGAAGTGCAACTCCCTCTTCATCATCCTGGAACCTCCCAAAGACAGAAAGCATCCCTTACTATGCCTCAAAAATTAAATTTTTCCTAAACAAAAAAGGAAAGTTAAGAAGGATCTTTGACATCACCACACTGTCACAAATATATATGAGCGGTCCTAACTTACAATCTCAGATCAGAAACTTTAATGTGGTAAAACATTCAGGAGAAAAAGTGAATCTTAAAACCAGAAATTAAACCTGAGTGTCTCTAAGTGTTGGACAGAAAATCATGCACAAAGAATAGGTCCTAAGACTTTAAAATGGAATCCATCATTTAGAACTACATGAATTCAGCCTCGATCATCTTGAGACTATCATTAGAGCCAAAGAAAGGGATGAATCAGAAATCTAGCTTGGAGAATGTTGGTATGCTGGTCTCATTATAAAGATGGTATAGAAGTAAGATGTCCGAATCAGACAAAATTAAAAATCATCGCTATGTCATTGTTTCTTTTTAATTCCATGATTCTGCATATTATTCTGTTTTATTTTATTCTTGCCTTAATTCCTTCACAAAGACTTTTTTGTTGTTAATTCCAATCAAGTCTCAGTTGAACTAAGGAACTTGACCAACATTTCTCAGAATTCCAGCAAAGGAAGAGACCATTAATACCATCTTGTCTAACCTCAGCTGGACTGAGACTACCCTACAAAAACTAGAATGAGTAGTCATCCAGGCTTGGAAGACCTCAGTGAAAAGGAATCCACCATTCATTAAGTACCAAGCATGCTTAAGGCACTGTGCAAGATGCTAAGGAGAGAAAGTCAGCAATTCCACACTTCCTGCCTTAAAGTAGCTTATAATCTTCCGTGGGGAGAAAAAGGAGATGAGGAAATTGCACATACAAAAAACCATGCTTTCCAAAACAAAATATAATAGAAGTGAAAAAAGGATCAAAGCAAGGAATATGAAGAGCTCTGGGAGAATCTGAGGAAAAATAAATAACTTTGGTGTCAGGGAAGTTTTAATGAAAGAGATAGTACCAGAAATGAATCTTGAAATCAGGTAGAAATGAGAGAAAAGAAAGGAAAAAAAAAACTATTGAAGAAGGGAACACTGAAGCTTAGCAGCAGAAAACCATCCCCAAATTCCTAGGAGCATTTCTTCATAGGCAACTGTTGTTTTGTCGATTAGTCATGTTGGATTCTTCATAACCCCATTTGAGATTTTCTTGGCAAAGATATTTGAGTGATTTACCATTTCCTTCTCTAGCTCATTTTAAAGATGAGAAAACTGAGGCAAACAGGGTTAAGTGACTTGCCCAGAGTGTCTGAGACCAGCTTGGAACTCAGGTCCTACTGATTCCAGGGTCAGCAGTCTATCTACTCCAATACCTACTAAAAATTAACTTAGGGGTTATAATTTTTCAATTAATGGGTTTTTCCATATTATAGCACACCTCATTAATGAATATTTGTTGAATAAATTCAATATACTTTTCAATATATTAATTAAATGAACAATTAATAAACATAATTATATCCTCCTTTAAAAGATATTTTAAAGCAATAGCACAGTTCATTCCCATGTCCTTGGGTGTTACAACTTATTCCCTACAACTTGAATAGCAAAAATTTCATAATTGTGCTGACATTCATTTCTCTACTCAAGAAGCAAATCCCAGATAAAACAAAGGATGAGTTCTACACAGAAGGATTCAAGAATAGATCTAAAACAAATAATAGCAAATCTATTGCACATATATTTAACACATATGTGTACATATATACATATATACAAAATATAACTGGACATATGTGTGTATGTATATATGTGTGTGTATATATATGTATGTATGTATATGTATAGTAACAATACTATACCAAGACTCTGATCCCTGTTCTGCCAAATGTGGAAGCGGGAGGGAGAAGAAAGTAAGCTATAAATATGGTTTCATAGCTAAACCAGGAGGAGACAAATCAGAGAAAGAAAATTATAAACAAATATCCTTAGTGTATAACACAAATTTTAAATAAAACACTAATAAATAGGCTACAACACCATATTAAAAAGATTATACACTACACCAATTTTTATCAGGGTTGGTTCAAAATAAGTAATAAAAAACAGATTATAGGTTAATAAATCCTGAAAAAGTTCCTATGTCTCTTTTTTAAATGTTAGAAAGCACAGGAATAAAATAACTTTTCCTCACTACAGTAAATAATAGCTACTTAAAACTTAGCATAGGTATTATATGTAATTGCAGAGAGTCAGAGGCCTTTCTAGGAAGGTTAGCAATAAAGCAAGAATATCTATTATCATCACTACTATTTAACACACTGCTAGAAATACTAGATATAACAATAAGAAAAAAAGAAAAGAAAAAGTAATTACAGTCAAAAAGGAAACAAAATCATTACTTTCTGCAGGTAATAAGATGGCAGATTCAGGTAATAAAATTTATTAAGAGAAACCTAAAGAATTGATTGAAAATTTAATTAAAACAATCAATTCAGCAAACTTACTGTATATTAAATAAATTCACAAAAATTATAAGCTTTTCTGGATGTAACCAACTGTGGGAATCAATAGAAAGAGAAATGCCACTCGAAATAACTACAGAAGTTATAACATATTTGGGAGGTTATCTATCAAAGAACCATATGAATACCATCCAGAACACCCATGAATTCTATAAATGAAACCAACTGCCAAACATTCTACAAAAGGTATGTGTGTCCGTCTTTCATTGCCAAAGAAGACATACCATCAGAGAAATAATGACATGACTTGCACTTGACTTTGTTTTGAGTGAGGGAGGGCTGTGCAGGTCACCAGCCTCAATTCTCCTTCAGATTCATCTGAATCCAGTGACCAGATATTCATCAGGATTACTGGAGATGACCCAGGATGAGGCAGTTGAGGTTAAGTGACTTGCCCAAGGTCACACAGCTAGTGAGTGTCAAGTGTCTGAGGTGAGATTTGAACTCAGGTCCTCCTGATTCTTACACTGGTGCTCTGTCTACTGCACAACCTAGCCGCCCCCTACAAAAGGTAGGGAGACACAGTGAATAGAGCAGTGAGCCTGGAATCAAGAAAATCTGAGTTCATATCTAGCTTCAGACACTAGCCGTGTAACCTTGGGCAAATCATTTAACTTCTGTCTGCCTTAGTTTCCTCAGTGTATAAAATGGGAATAATAGCAGCACCTTCCTCTGAGGGTTGCTATGAGGATCAAATTGGTAATATCTGTAAAAATGCTTAGCTCAGTGCCTGGCATATAGTAGACATTAAATAATGCCTTTTTCTTTTCCTTCTTTTCTATACAGAAATAAAGACCTAAATAATTGGAGAAATATTTATTGTATGTATAGGTCATATGAATATAACAAAAATGATAATACTGTCTAAATTAATTTGTTTTTTCAGTGCCATACCAAACTACCAAAAGCTTATTTAATAGACCTAGGAAAAATTAATAATGAAATTCAAATGGAGGCACATAAGGTCAAGAATCTCAAGGGAAATAATAAGGCAAAAAGGGAAAGAAATACTCATCAAAATGATTCAGTACTGGTTAAAAAGGCAAAAGCTGATCAGTGGGACATATTAGGTACATCATACAATATACAAAAGCAAATGAACACAATAAATCCAGAGACCCCAGTGATGGGTTAAGGACTTATCACTTAACAAAACTGCTGGGGAAAAAATTGAAGACAATCTGGTAGAAAATTGTTTCATTTTGTTTTGTTTTTGGATCAGTACCTCATATTGGACAACAAGAGAAGCTCCAAATGAACATAGAACTTAGAAGTAAAATATAACATCATATGCAAATTTGTAGGTAGAACTAAAGAAATTATCTTTCTGATCTATTAATCAGTGAAGAGTTCACAACCAAACAAAGGATATAAAGGATCAAAGATGATAGAATGAACAATTTTGATCACATAATATTAAATAGTATTTGAAGAAACCAAATAAATGCAGATAAAATTAGAAGGTAAACAGGTAACTAGGGAATTTTTTGGAAGCAAGTTTCACTGATATGTCTAATATCTAAGGTAGATAAGGAATTGGTTCAAATTTTAATACTAGGAACGATTTGACAATAGATAAATAATCAAGATATATGAAGAACAAATTTTCCAAGGCAGAAATTCAAGCTATCAATAACAAAATGATAAAAAGACACTTTAAGAGAAAATGGGGAAGTCTTATATGAATGGATGCAGAATGGGGGGAGCAGAAGTGGGAGAACAATGAATACAAAGAAAATAGCATTTGTAAATAAAAACAGCTTTGAAGACTAGGAGGACATGAAACAAGAAGATGCTGAGAGGTAAAGCATAACAGTGATAACAGGAGTGGGAAACAGGGAAAGCAGCAGCATCTGACATGAGACAAGAAGTTGCTGCCAGTGAGCTTGGAATTCAAATAGTCAAGGACAAAGCTATTTAGAATCTGCAACCCTGATCCCAGCATATCCCCATCTCCATAAATTACTTGGAGTGAAATGAAGAAACCAAAATCTTCTCCAGGCACCTTACCATCTGTCATGGTCCCTTCTCATCTAGAATAGCCACACTCTGTCCTTGGGAGATAACTTCCAGGGACAATACCCCTGACATCAACAAAAATGGAAATGTATTAAATGAGCAGAAACCTCTTTAATATTAGTAAATGGAATTGAAAAATTAGTATCATTTATTAAGCACAGCAAATAACATACTTTTCCATTTGAACCTATGTATCTTGGCAAGGTATCTTCTTTTTTTTCCATCTGTGACAAACATTATAATACAATATAAAAATAAACTGTACACAGAATCAGACTTTAGAATCATTGCTTCCCAAAAATCCTAAACCAATATATTCAAATATATGGAGCATATTTCATCGCATTGCTCAATCCAATCACATTTCACTTTAGCTTACCTCTTTTCAAAATATTCATTCTTTTTAAATGTTCAGCTTGCCCTTTTTCAATTTGTACTTTGATATATATTTTATAACATGCATAGTATATTCATACACACACATATATACATATTATATTATATAAATATATATAGTACAATTTATAAATAAACACATTGGGAGAAATTCAGCATGATGTAGTAGATAGCGGCACTGGAGCCAGAAAGATGGGCTCAAGTCACACTGCTATTACATACTGACTGTGTAACTCTGGACAACTCAACTCACACAACATTGCTCTAGGCAACTCTCTAAGGCAGTAAAGTTGTTGATTTATATTGATAGATGTAATTTACTCATACAGATTCTCCTAATACCAATGAATTCACAAGTCTAATTCATTGTCACATTTTTACTGATAAAAAGTGTAATCGAAAAGCTTAGAGGCCACTGCTCAAGTCTATTCTTCAAACTATTTTCTAAGTACTTTGCGTAACTCACTGATATTACCATGTCAAAACTCTAGTCAAAAACCTCCAGCAGTTTTTCATTGACTATCAAATCAAGTACAAATTCTTTTTCCCAGTATTAACTACAATCTGGATCCAAACTTTTTTTTCCCCTTATCTTATGCCACTCTTTTTATATTCTCTATATTCTATATGAACATATAAATAGAAGTAGGAAAAAAACCCTTGCAAAATACAGCACTGATAATTGTTCAAAATGCTAAAAAGTATAGAATTGAAAGAGGTTGTCTTTAATACGATCAAAAATATTTATCAAAAACAGTCAGCTTTATTTGTAATGAAGAAATACTAGAAGAGTCTCCATTAAGTTCAGAGACAAAGTAAGGATGCCCTTTCCTTTTCCATTATTACCTGAAATACTACTAGAAATGTCAATAAAACAAACAACAAAAAGAAATTAGAAAATAACCTTCAGGAAACAGGAGACAAACCTTTCCAAATTTGGGAATGATATGATGATCTACTTAAAAAATTCCTGAGAATCAAAAAAAAAAAATAAACTAATCAAGATTTTAACAGTGTCTGTCAAGTTGAAGAATACTAAAACAATCCCTGTGAAACATTAGCATTTCTATACTAACAAAGATCAAAAGGAAAAGATAGAGAAATTTCTTTTAGGATAAAGACAAAATTATTAAACTGTTTGAGAATAAACTTATCAAGCCAGTAATATGACTTATGTAAATATAACTTTAAAATAATGCTTACAGTAATAAACAAATATTGAAATAATATTAAATATATTTTATTCTGAGTCATGCCAAAGTAATTGAAATGATGATGCTACTTAAATCATTCTATAAATCTTATCCTATAGCAGTTCAACATCTTTCCAAATAGAATATCATCTAGATACACCAACACTTTCAAATGGTTCCTGTCACAAAACAATCTTTCCAAGATTCATTAAAAAGTGGTGGATGACCCCCAAATCCTTTAGGCATATGCTCAAACTAGGCGAATCCTTCTGGGAAGATGAAGACCATATTTTCTTTATTTTCTTTTATCATTGGAATCTAATACTCATCATGCCAATCCCATCCCCTAGTAGACAGTCCAGAAAATCTTGAATTTATGACATGGTATACCGATCCATTTTAACTCTGTGGCTCAAAGTCTGGTAACAAGTATGTATCTTGCCAGTGCTGTTTGGAACTTTGGGGTGAAACCATGACAAACAATTTTTTCAGGTTGTTCCTAAAGAACATCTCTTACCTCCCAATGATATTCCCCTATTTTTTTTTAAAGTTTGTGTATCAATGAAATGAATTTTGTGCATTGTGCTCAGGCACAACCCATGTCCAATTCATGCAGTAAGAATACACCAAATCTCCCAGTGAGTTTCTTCCTTAGATGATCCTTCCACTCCTCAGACACTTGAGAATAACCTGTGAGGCACAGAATGTCAGAGTATTCAAATAATTAAATCTAGCTCACTGCCTGCAGTCATTTCTAAAAAGGCTTTTGTGGTTCAATCATTCAGTTGTGGTCGACTCTTCATGACCCCATGGACTGCAGAATGCTAAGCCCTTCTGTCCTCCACTACCTCTCAAGGGTTATGCAAGTTCATGTCCATTATTTCCATCATACCATCTATCTTTCTCATCTTCTGTTGACCCCTTTTCCTTTTTTCTTCAATCTTTCCCAACATCAGGGTCTTTTCCAATGAGTCCCATCTTCTCATTTTGTGGCCAAAGTATTTAAGCTTCAATTTCAGTATTTGACATTTCCAGTGAATAGCCTGAATTAATTTTTTTAAAGTTTTGTCAGATTTGACCTCCTTGTTGTCCAAGGGACTCTCAAAAGTCTTCTCCAGCACCACAATTAAAAAACCTTGATTTGGTGACATTGTTTCCTCACAATCCAATTCTCACAGCTATGCATGCTACTGGAAAAACCATGACTTTGACTATACAGACCTTTGTATAGATGTCTCTGTTTTTTAGCATATTGTCCAGATTTGCCATAATTGTCTCCAAGGAGTCAGAGCTAGCTAAAAGTGGTTAGATATCTGATATGTTTACAGTGTAAGTTTTATGTTAAGCTAAATTCAAGCACACTTTCCAGTATACTAAGCATATTACTACCAGCTCTTTGAACAGACTGGAGTTCATTCCAATCATACCATGATTGCTGCTCATGCCGTGCTGTTCAACTTCTTGCCTCTTACAGCATCCTCAGTGTATCCCTCTCTTACTATGACGGCATTGAACTCATTCTTTATCCCTAGGTCATAGGAGAGTTACTAATTAGTTTCAAAATAATTGCCACAACAGTTATTTCTTTGAAAAACTGCCCCAAATTTCATAATATTCCCCTCCCCCAGTTCCTTGTTCTCCTCATTTTGACTACATTGATTTTGTTTGTGCAAAACCCTGTTAATTTCATATAACTGAAATCATCCATTTTACTTTCTATGATCCTCTTTATCTCATTTGGTTATAATTTTTCCCTTATCCATAGATCTGACAGTTAAATTTTTCCATGCTCCTCTTATTTACTTATCATTCTTTATGTCTAAATCATTTCCTCATTTGGACCTTATTTTTTTTTTGGTGTGAGATGTTAGTCAATGCCTACTTTCTATGAAACTGCTTTCCAGTTTTCAAGCAATTTTTGTCAAATGGTAAGTTCTTAACCCAAAAGCTTAGATCTTTGGATGTGTCCAATGCTAGATTACTGTGGTTGTTTACTACTATGTATTGTGAACCTCATTTATTCCACTGATCGACACTCTCTCTTAGCCAGCATCAGAATGTTTTCATGATAACCTCTTTGTAATATAATTTGAAATCTGATACTTCTGGGCTTTCTTCCTTCACATTTTTCATTGATTCTGTTATAGTCTTGACCTTCTGTTCTTCCAGATGAATTCTGTTAGCAATTTTTCTATCTGTATGAAATAATTATTTAGTAGTTTGATTGGCATGGCACTGCTTAAGTAAGTTAATTTAGGCAGAATTGTCATGTTGAGCCTACATCTTCATTTGTAAAAGGGAAATAATAATACCAGTAATAGCTATATCACAGGATTGTTCATTGAGCCACACAAGATGAGGCTCAAATGAAATAATCTATATAAAATTATCTGCATACTTTAAAACAATATATAAATGCCAGCTACTGTTAATTAACCTTTTGAAATTACACTCTGCTGATCACTTCCTACTTCCTTAACTACTTCTGTGACTCCTTTTCTGGCTTATTTTCTTCCTTCTATTCCCTATTTAATGGTATTCTCCAGGATTCTGACTTCCATTTTCTTATCTTGATACAGTCTCTGCTTTAGCATTTCATAAGTTCCCATGATTTTAATCATCACTTCTATGCTCATAACCTCCAGGTTTATTTCTCCCATCCTGATCTTTCTTTCCCAAGCTTCAGAATATTTCCAACTACATGTTGAGCATCTCTCTATCTGAATACCCCACCAAAATCCCAAACTCAACAGGTCTCAAATTCTTCCTCCTCTCTCAAACCTATTCCCCTTCCTGACATCCTAACTTACGCTAATATCGTAACTTTCACAAGTCTCAAAACTCCAGGGTAATACCTGGTTCCTCCCATTCCTTTATTCTACAACCTCAGTGAGTTATGAAATCCTATTGATTCTAGCCCTGAAATGACTGTAACACCTACCTGACCCCCATCTTTTTCACTTCCAATATCTTAATATCAGTCTTCATTAACTCTCAACTAGTTAACTACAAAAGCCTCCCAAATGATTGCCCTATATCCCATCCCATGACCCTTTAATTCTTGACAGATTCATCTTTCTAATATACAATTCTGCCCATGTCATTTCCCTAATAAAAAACCTCCAAGGACTTTACATTGTCTACCAAGTGAAGTCTTGGTACTCAAAGCTTTCTATAATTTTGCCTCGACCTCTTCAGCTTTTTTTAAAAAAATTACGTCTGATACAATGAACACTTTCCAACAAATACTCATGAATAATTTAGTAGCTTTTCTTGAATAATTCCAGATTGTTTTCCAGAGCAGTTGGACCCATGTGTATTTCCATTAGCAGTGAATTAGGATGCCTGTCTTCCCACAGTCATTCCAACATTGAATTCTCCCATCTGTTACCATTCTTGCCAATTTGATCTGTGTGAGGTGATACTTCAGAGTTATTTAATTTACATTTTTCTAAGTATTACTTGTTTCAAACAATTTTTCAGAGGGCTGTTTATAACGCATTTCTTCTTTTGAATACTGTTGCATCATTTTCTATCAAAGCCTCAAAGCTGAATGACATGGGCAAATTATCTGTGTCTCAGTTTCCTCGTCTGTGAAATGAGAGAATAGAACTTGATGATATCTAAGGTCCCTAAAGACCTTTATTTAGCATCCTATGATAAATTATTGTTTTATTATGTCATTTCAAATCTGTGAATGCTAAGTTCCTTTATTTGCTAGGTTTTTTATTATATCATCCTTGATATTTTTAACTTCTTCCTCCCTATTAATTTTGTCTAATGTAATTAATTTTCATCTTATACTTCTTGAAGAGTATAATGATTTTATGTTGATATAGTCTAGCTTTGCATCTTAAACTTTTTTTTCAAATTATTTGTCATCTTTTGTTTCTGTGAAAATTACAGTTGCATCTCTATAAATTCAACAAACAATTGCTAAATACCTACTATGTGCAAGACATTAGGTATAGGGATGTTTAAAATTTTAAAAATCAGATCCTGACCTCAAGCAACTTATATTCTACTGTTGGGGAGAGAGGAAGGCGAAGAATCAGACAACATGAATGCAGAGAAGACAATATGTATGCAGAGAAGACAATATGTACAAAATAAAAGGTAATTTTAGTAGGGAGCATTAATCATTGAGAGATCCAGGAAAAAATCTCTTACAGAAGCTATTGGAGGAATGAAAGATAATTTATTCAGCATTTGCCATGTGCCAGACACTGTTCTGAATAATCAGGATACAAATAGAAGCAAGAAAAAAAACTAATTCCCTAACCTAAGGAGAGCTAGATTTGAGAAGTGATGGAGGATCTAGGGGCAAGAGTCTGTGTTCCAAGAGGAACTTGAATTGAGTCTTGAAGGAATCTAGAGGTTTCATGAGGCAAAGGAAGACAAAGCATCTCAGTCATGGAGAACAATCTGTACATCAGCAGGAAATGGAAAGTGTGTATGAGGAACAGCAAATCAGTTTGACTGAAGTACAGAACACAATTTTGGAATTCATGTATAATCAATCTAGAAATGGGCTGCAGCGATCAATTGAAAAGCTTTAAATGCCAGTGTAGGAATTTATATCTTATGTATAATATACACACTAGAAAGACATTAGAGCTTCTTAAACAGCTGAGTCACTGGTCAGACCTATGCTTTAGGACAGAAATTGTCAAACTTTTTTGTTTCTGGGTGCCTTTACATTTAAAGATAATCAAGGACCTCTCAGAACTTTTGTTTATGTGGGTTGTATCTATCAATATCTACCATATTAGAAATTAAAATGTATATATTTTAAAATATTTATTATTTAATATCATAATTAACCTGTAACATGTTAACATGTTTTCATGAAAATTATACTTTCCAAAACAAAAATCAAATAGTGGAAAGAGTAGTATTATTTTCTACATTTTTCAGATTTCTCTAATGTCCAGCTTAATAAAAGACAGCTGTATTCTCATAACTACATCTGCAATCAATCTGTTACAATATGTTGTTTTCACTGAAACACATAAAGAAAATCTGGCCCCACACAGATATGTAGTTGGAAAAAGGAGGAGCATTTTAATAGGTAGATATCTTATAAATATTATGAAAATAATTTTCACCTGGGAGGCCCCCTGAAACTGACTGAACAGCAATAACTGTCTTTAATAATTTTTGCTGATTCTTTAAGATTTTCTATTATCATAGTTTCTTTGAATAGAGAAAATGGTGCTCTCTCCTTGCTTATGTGTAGTCTGTTAACTTTGGAGCCATGGATAGAGCATTGAACCTGAAGTCAGAAAGACAGTTCAAATCTGGCCTCAGACACTTGCTAGCTGTGTGACCTTGGGCAAGTCACATAACCTTTGTCTGCCTCAGTTTCCTCAACTGTAAAATAGTGATAATAGCACCTATTTCTCAAGGTTGTTTTGAAGGTCAAATGAGATAGCATTTCTAAAACACTTAGCATAATTCCTGGCTCATAGCAGGAGCTTAATAATAAATGTTTATTTTCTTTCCCCAAAAAACTATCACTTTCAAAAACAGCACTAAATATCAGAAACTTATTTTTCTTGGAAAAAAAATCTTATCTTAGTCTACTTTTTTTTGGGTTCAGACGTTCTACCCCACCCCCTACCCAACCCCCAGCCTAGACCTCAAATCCTTAATTCTGCTTTTATTGAAATATAAACTTTCTTGAATTCAATATATTCCAATTAGATAAGACATGTTTCATTGGTTCACTTCCCTCCTTCCTCCATTATTTTTTAAAATATTATTTTATTTCTAATTTATGGAATAAAATAAGAATTTCTATAACATAGCAAAATAAAAAAGATGATTGTACATGAAACTACATATCTTCTACACACAACTTGCTATTCCCTTCAAACATATAGCAAAATTATTATGTAAATTTTTTTCTTTCTTTGCTTCTCCCCTCTTTCCTCCTCCCCCCCTCCCTAGAGATGGATACCATTAGACACAAATAGGCATATATGTATGTGTGTGAATGTGTATGTGTTTATATATATATATAATTTATATATAGAAATATACATATAAATTGATTCCATACACTGTGAGACCCCAATTCATTTTCCACCTTCTATTATCTCCATTCTTCTAAAGAACTCCTGTTTGATTGCCTTTCCTGGTATTAACCCATAGATGTTTTTTTCTTATTCCCTCAACAACCCTCAGAGAAAGGACAAATTCTGAAATTCCTTGCAGCATTTTTATGTCCTATGAGTTTTCTGTTGTTGCTGTTTTCATTTTAAAGTCCAACCAATCTTTGGTTTTATTGTTGAAATGATCGAACATCTACAGTTCTGTTCATGTAGAGGGAAGCTCAGTTTCACAGACAGTTTCACAAAACTTCTAAGCTGGAACCAATCTCAGTGGCCATCTAGACAACAGAAACAACAATGATAATGACATTTACATAACATTTTAATGTTTTCAAGGCATTATGTACACATACATATATCTACATATGTATGTGTGTGCATGTATATATATATATATATATATATGTGGAGAGAGACAGAGAGAGAGGCAGGGAGGGAGAGAAAGAGAGACAGAGACAGAGAGACAAAGAGAGAGAGAGAGAGAGGCAGAGAGAGACGTGATCTTCACAAGAGTCCTGTGGGGTAGGTGCTATTATTATCCTCTTTTGAAGATGAGAAAAATGAGGCATACAGAGGTTAAGTGATTTACCCAAGGTCATATAACTACAGGAATATTGTGAGGTTTAAATGAGATAACAGATATAAAGTCCTTTGTAAACCTTTAAGTCCAATATAAACACCAATTAGCATTATCATTATTAACCTACTGACATCAGAACTCCAGGCTGGTGATGATTTCATTTCCTGATCCTTGTATTGCACTTCTACTGATCTCAAGCAATGTTTATAGAGCAATACACAGCATACTAGTAAATATTTAATAGTCAGGCTCTCTGGGGGTAATATACACACCCATACTTTCACATACAATCTGCAATATTACCATTTTCTTAAATCTAGGCAATGAATGAAATAATAAATCAATACTTGATTTGTATAATGACTGATTTCTGAGTTGTAAAGCCATACAGTGAAAACTACCAATCAGTTCCTGGAAGCATATCTCTTGAACTCAGATATTTCAGACTCCAAGTTCCACACCCTAATCCTTATATTACCTAATCATTGTATATCATAGTACTGGATATACCAAATACACAAACGAATCACCTCTACAACAGTCAACGAAAGGTCATCCAATCTTTGCTTGAAGAATTCCACTGAGGAAGAACCTACCACCTCCTAATCTAGGCTATTTCTCTTCCCATTCCTTTTGTGTAACTCCAGTTAGGATGGTTTTTCTCTCAACCATAAATTTGCCACTTTACACTCTTCCTCTTGTTCCTGGTTCTTCACTTTGAGGCAAAGCAGAACAAGTCTAATCTCTGTTGCATGTGACAGACTTTGAAATAATTAACAATACTACCATTTCCTCTGTTTTCTCTTCAAGTTAAATATTCCTAGTTCATGCAATCAATCTTTAAATGATATGAATGCCAGGCTCTTGACTATATACTAACTCTCTTCTAAATGTTCCCCATTACATATCTCTTAAAAATGTGTTGCCAAAAATTGGACACAATATTCTTTACGTTATCTAAACTCTACACAAAGGAAAACAGAACTAAAAAGGCATAAAAAGAGAGATTAGAGTTCTTAAAGAGGGATTTGAAAGAAAAACAAGAGAATAGTTTACAATGAAAGTGAGAAATCTCAATGAAACAGTGAAGACTTGAAAAAGAAAACAGTAGAGACAGCACAAATAATGCAGAGAAAGAGAAGCACATGTCAGAGAAAAATGGAATAAAAATACATATTACATAAACATTTGAAGTATCTTCATCAGGGGAGTTTGTTCTGTGAAGTTTGCATTCAAGGGGCCACACCTGAGGACCTAGAGGGCCATATGTGGCCTCAAGGTCACAGTTTCCTTACCCCTGCTCCAAACCAAAGCAATTGGACTAGATGACAGAACTTACTCTAATAGTCTGACAATCACTGGTTTCCCCTAAAAAAAAAAATCCATGATGAAACAATGAGCCTGTGGACCACATTTTAAGAGATAAAACAAGAAAATTTTCTGGAAGATTTTAAAATAGTAAAGTACATATCAGTAAAATCTTCAGAATGATATCAAAGAGGAACCAAACATTTAACTCACTCAGAAATATTTTAAATAAGTTCTATTAGTTTCAGAATAAAAGGAGTCTCATAAGTAATCAAGAAGAGACAGTTTACATATAATTTACTGCTAGTTTAAATTGCATAGAATTACTCATCAATGATGAGACAAAATAAAAGATTAAAATATATTATGAAAAGAAACAAAGGAAATGGCTTGCAACACAGTAGATAACTGACTGACATGCTAAATTCCAGACAAATTGATATATTTGTTATTCCTAGTACATGACATCTCTTGCCACTGTGTTTTAGGCTCTCCCATGTTCCTGGAATGTTCTTCCTCTTCATCTCTACCTCTGTGAACCCTCAACTGCCCCTATTTTAAGAGAAATTTCTTGATTTTGACAGATGTTTGTGTCCCACCCTTAGAAAATCAAATTGTTACAAATTTCATTTTGTGATTGAATCTATTCTGTATCACCACCAAGATGTTGTAAAATTGCCTGTCATGTTTCTGTATCTGATTTCAGTTCAGGTCACTTTCCATCTCTGAGTTAAATTTAGAAGTTCAACTGCCCTACAAATTACCCTACTTCAAAGAAATAAATTACCTCTACATCTCTTATTGACCATGTACAATTAAGAGAAATCTGTTATTTCCCTAATAAACTTTGTAAGATTCAGGTGGGTGCCAGAAAAAGCTATTATCCCTGCAACACTGGCTATCCTTCAAGAAAGTCTGGTCTATTACAGCTGTGACATTAACTAACCATAAAGGCAGACACCACCAATGAGCTTTTCATAGCAACAAAGTGGAGAAGGATTTGTTGCTAACTCTACGTTCCACACTTCCACTTGGTCAAATTGTTTTCTGTCATTTATACTTCAGACTTTGTCACCAATCATATTGTTTTTCCATCTGTGATGCAACCTGCTCTTTGCTTCCCAGAAATACTATAAAAAGGTTAGCTTGCCCACCTCATGGTCTTCTGACTTACTGAGGAGCTGAAAGACCTCATTTATTGAGCATTATCAATAAATTGGTTGTGATCAGAACTTTGTGCTTCAGTCTGCCTTTATTTTCAATTGTGACAAACCTCATCACTTTTTGATTTAGTATATAGTCAATATTTACTTATTTATGAACATTTATTATGCCAATAGAAAGTAAGCTTCTTGGGGGTCAAGGACTTCTCTTTCTATATCCCTCAGTGCCTAGCATAGTGCCTGTCACATAATGCAAATCTAACTTATTGGTACAGGGAATTTCTTGTGAAGAGGGAATTTATGATCTCAGGGAGCTGTCTGGGTCAGTGAAGGGTTAAGTGACTTCCCCAAGATTATGGAGTTGAAGCTGGGACTGGGACTCAGGTGTCTTTGATGTTAAAGCTGGCCATTTATCTATTACACTATGGTATTTTTCTTACTAGGCACATAGTAAAGCCTTCTTGATTGACTGAGCATGTTTAGCTGATGTCGCAATATTGGAATGTATCACAAACACCCAGAATGATGGTGTCAGGATCAAAAAGGCTCCTGAAGTGCTAGAACACTGGGCTAATTGAACAAGATGACAATTAATAATATTGGTGGTGTTCAAAAATTGATTTCACAAGTACAAGAGTGGGGAAGTATGTTGTTAGATAACAATTTTAAAAGATCTGTGGAATTTAGAAGACCACAAGTTCAATATAAATCAATAATAAAATAATACGGCAGCCAAGAAAAGAAACTAATGCATAGATATCCATTAGGTTGGTGCCCATTAGAAGTACAGCATTCAGGAGTAAGACTGTGATAGCCCCATTATTCTGTTATTCTAGCATATTAGGAACTTTTAAAATCCCTGACAGTCTCATTCAATGGAGAACTGGATTTGGAGTCAAAGAACCTGGATTCAAATCCCAGCTTTGCCACTGATATAAGCCTGAAGGTACCATTTGATTTCTCTGCAAAATAAATAATATCTGAAGTCCTTCCCAGCTTGAAATCTATGATCCCATGGACCTATAGGGAGAGACAGAGACAGAAAGACAGACAGGGGAGGAGGAGGAGGCAGGGAAGGGAAGGAGAAAGAGAATTGGGCCAACTGGAGAGATTGAGTGAATTCTCTTAGGTCACATATGTAAGCAAGCAGCAACCCTGGGGTTGTGACTAAGATGTCAAGATTCCAAGGTCATTTTTACTCTCCCAAGTTTCCATGCCTAGTGTTGGCCCCCCTGAAGGAAAGGGGCACAAAATTTGGCCTCAACTCCTAGTTCTTCTTTTCCCTATCATCCCAGATATAGATGAAGTGCAGAACAGGCCTGGTCAAAATGAAACATCCCTGACTTGTTGAAGCTTGTCTTTCAGCTTTTGCCATTTCAAACACCTTCACTTCACAAGTGGAATTTACATTAATGGGGAGAGAGAAACTCAACTTCATATCTTAGGTAGAGGATGCTGACCCTACACCACTCTAGATTGGAGGAATGACTATTGCTTTGAGTCTCTGTCCAACATCAGGACATTCAGTGTGAGGGAACCTAGGGCTCCCTCCTCTTCTCCTCTTTCTACCAGGAGATCTCGAGTTGTAGGGTGGTATCCAGACTCTGACATGACAACAAATGAGAGACTCAGATGAGGTGGGGGAGCTGCTCGAAGTAACAACCACTTTTTTTTCAAGCATGACAAGCCCAGCCTATTTCCATGGGGCTGGTGACCCAGAGGAAAGGATCTGAAGATTAGAATTTATTTTGGCCCAAAATGAATTCCATGAAGATAATATGCAAATAATTCAGTAATTTTAAAAGTCAACAGCTCAGGCTCCCTTTTACCACTGAATGGGCCAGCTTTCATTCATCACTCTATCTTTTCTCCTAGCATCAGCATGGTTATTCCTTCCCCCACCACCAACAACCATGCTGAGTAGAACAATTCTTCCCAGAATTAAAAACTATACTGTTGACTAGCCACTCCCTCCAGTCTCTCAAGATGGAAAATTCTAATTCCTGTAGCTTCTCCTTGTCACTCCTTTTCTTTGGTAGAAATAGATTCCCTTATTTCAATTGGCTTCTGCTAGAACTGTGAATAACCCAGGTGTACCATACACCCAGTCCTCACTGCCATGCACTCTGAAGATGGCACCAACTCCTTATTTCCAAACATCTCCCTTTCACATGGATTATACTCTTGAAAAAGGGGACTTCCCATTCCCTACATTTTTCTGCCTATGTGCCTTTACTAATACAGTTCCCTCCAAATGGAAAAGTCTTCCTTCTCAGTTCGTCTGAATATTCCTCTCCATACTTCAGGATGCAGCTGAAATTAAACCTCTTCCAAGAATGATTGCTACTTATCAGCTAGATGACGTGGGGCAAATTACTTGAACTGCTCTGAACTTTAGCTGAATTGCCTGTCAAATGAGAGGTTTGAACTACGTGATGCCTAAGACAGTTCTCTTCCCATTCATAAACCTATAATCCTGTAAGTCTTCCCCTATTATTAGTCATCAACATAACATTTTCCTCTTTTTGCACATTTTCTGCACATTTCTTTTATTGCAATTCCATATTGGCCCATATATTGTATTTGTTGATTCATCTTTTTTATTAGACTGTGAATGTTACCAAAGTGGGGGTAATCTGTTACATGTACAACATTACCTCCCTAGCATACCACTTCACACATACTAGAAACTTAACAAATATTTGTTGAATGAATTAATATTTTAAATGGTGGCACTGATAAATAAAATATCCTTACTAGCCTCAATAACATCTATGTTTCAGAAGAAAGAATTTTAAATTGGTAGTCAGACGTTCTGAGTTTGAATCTCAAGGTCTATTACTCTGTATCTTCATGATCTTAGCCAGATCACTTAACTTGTCTGAGCCTTGATTTCATAAATGAAGGGGTTGGACTATATGACATATTTTCTTCCAGATTTAAATCTATGATCTTATAATATAACCAAACTGGTATACTTCAACAAGAGACTTCATCTCCCAGCTCCAAGTGCTTTCTCTGGCTGTCCCTCATGCCTGGAATGTTCTCCCTCCTCATCTCACCTCCTGGCTTTCCTGGCTTCCTTCAAGTCTCAGCTAAAATCTGACCTTTCACAAGAACCCTTATCCAAACCCCCTTGATTCTAGTGCTTTTTTTCCGTTATCTCCAATTTATTCTACATATAACTTGTTAGTATGTAGTTACTTGTATGTTGTCTCTTCCATTTGAACTGAGTTGCTTGAAAACAAGAACTGTCTTTTGCCTTTCTCTGTATTCCCAGCACTTAGCACAATGCCTGACACCTAGGAGGCCCTTAATAAATGTTTATTGATCAAATGACTGAGTAACTAACGGCTGAAGAAACTGTAGTGCTCTCTATTACTTCCTTTTTCTCCAAATCTCAGACCCAACAAGGTTATTTATTCACTGGCACAGGAAGTTGATTATAATTTTTTTCTATATCACCTCTCATTTCATTTCCTACAGAAATTCTGCATGCTACAGAAATATCTGTATGCTCATAAGAGCATACAGAGGCTAAGATAAAGACTTCAGAAGTATTTGTACTATGACAATTCTCTGGATTATAATGATAAAAATATAAATGTGACTATAAGGAAGTATAAAGGTGAATGCAACTCTAGAAAATATAGAAAGCTAGAGTGGAAATATGGATGGAGACTGTAAGAACTTCTGTATGAGATAATATCTTCATCAAATAAATAGATTTGTTGTTTATAAGAGTTGCAATTCATTCTCCTCATGGTACACATTTTAGAAAATCTGAAGATTTTGGTAAATTCTTAGTTGTTTGGTTTGTACAAGCTGGTGAAGACTTGCTGTGTTCCTTTATGTTCACTCCTGGAGGCTATGAAATAAACAGGAATCTCTGGGTCAGGGTAAAGTAGTTAAAAATGAGTATCCATATCACACAACTATGTGAAATATAAAGATGCAAATAATGTTTTGTTATTTTCCATTTATGTAGTCCCTGTGAGTCCTTATGCAGCAAAAAAATAACTAGATTCACCTTGGAAATGGAATCCAATGCATATTCATTCAGCAGGGATTAGTGCAGGAGTCTGATGATGAATTGTCCGTGTTTTGATTAAACCAAAAGAAAATATTTTTAAGATTCTATCAACACAGCTGCAGTCCATAACATTCCTACTACGCCCTCTGCTCATTTCCAAGTGATATCATTCTCTGTAAATCTCTCTTCCTTGACATATATTCTCTACCCTAATAGCTTTTGTCAAATAATCCAAGCATGCAAAATCAGTTGGGTGCCTGCCAGAATCTAGGGCCATCCAGTCTTAGCCAAGAAAAGTGATATAGTTCTGGCCAAAGCAGGAGAAATCTTATTCCTACATGGAATCCCTTTCCCACCACTCTCCACCAAAATAAAGATAATTACCTATGCACAGGGCTAAAGTTAGTCATTATCCTCCTAAGGATGGAAAAGAAGGGAGTCTAGCAGAAAGTCTGGAATCTGAAAGTTAGTGGTAATTTCTGCCACCCCATTGATCCCCAGAACATCTCTCTAGTTAAAGAGAGAAAGGGAGATTGAAGGTCAGGAGAAGAGAAAAAATGACTCAATCTGCAAGTTAAGGGTTCATAATTTTGGCAAAATGTCTAATACCTTTGTTTCTCTCTGCCAGTGAAGCCAGATATTCTATGTAAGAATACAGTCAGAAAATATTCTGGAAGGAGATATTTTGCTTACAGTAGTATAACAGGCAGTCTCCCACAAATTCAAGGGGACAGGGAACTGTACATTTTCTCACTTCCAGATTCACATACTTTCTTGACTCATTTTTATCCCTGCTCACTGCCAGTATCCCTCTAGATCCATAATGTTCTTTGTAAATCACTTCAGCATGTAAAGGAAGTAAAAATATAGTAGATTAATTACTAAAAGTATACCAAGAGTATAAAAAGGTAGCAAGCAATCTCAATAGTCATGGCTCAAGTAAGCTACCTGTCTTCTCCCAGGTCTGCTCCTAGGGACCTAGATCTATGAGTCCCAATCACAGAATATCTTGGTCCATGAGGTCAATTTAAAACACCTATTTTGTATCATTACACCCCCTGCATCCAATCAGTTATTAAATTCTGCCAATTCAATCAGCAAAAGTTCTTAAATCAGGTCCCTCTTCATTATCCCCACAGCTACCCCAAGAGAACAAGTTCTCATTACTTAAACTACTACAACAGACTTCCTTTATTCTCTCCCCACCACCTCCTATTCTGCTTTCATATTGCTTTTAGATTAATATTCTTTTCGCATAGACACAATTGTCATTCTACTGCTCAAAACCTTTCAGTGGTTCCTTTTTACTTATCAAAACAAGATTAAATACTAATCTTCCTCTCACCTCTAGCCCAAAATATTTTCTCTCTTCTCAAATATTTCTAGAGCAGTTTGGGTCTGGATCTTGATCTGATTGGGGACATCTCCTTTGTCCCTTTTGCTATTTGCCTCCATGTCTTATGTGAGTGAGATGATACAATTAATATAATAAACACAACATGATATGGCATGATATAATTTAGTAAAATAATATTGTGCATGTACATACATATGTAAATGTATACATACAGGAATACCTGAGGAAAAACCAGCTTTATTATCTGAAATGAAATGAATGGTGTGATCTTTTTTTTCCAGACATAAAGAAAAGTTAGGGGGTGGAGCCAAGATGGTGGAGTAGAAAGATGTACATACTCTAGCTCTTCCCCCAAAGTCCATAAAATACCTGTAAAGAAAGATTCTCCACAAATTCTAGAGCAGTAGAAGCCACAAAATGATGGAGTGGAGGAGATTTTCAGCCCAGGGTGACCTGGAAGGCCAGTGGGAAAGGTCTGTTGCATTGGACATGGAGCAGAACACAGCCCAGCCTTGGGTGCCAGTGCCAGGAGGAGCAGGACCAGAGCAGGCCTTAGGGGCGGAATTCCCAACAGCAGGGGAGGTTCTTACATCCCTCAATGCACAGGTGACAAAAACACCTCAAAGTTCAGTGAGAGAGCTTTTCCACCTCCATGACAAGGGAGCAGGCAAAGTGGTGGCAGCAGCAGCAGCAGGCACAGCTGTGGGTGGAGGGGGCAGCAGAAGGCAGCAGTCACTATCCATTGTTGGAACCTCAGCTTAAAGCCCCTGGGGAAATTGAGTGGCTGATCTGAATCTCAGCCTGGAGCCCTGCCAAGGAGTAAACTCCTCTCCCTTGATTGTGCCACCTTGGGGGAACTAAGATCTTATAGGTCCCCAGAATATAACCTGCTCTTGACAAAGGACCCAAAAGTCAAGTAACTGGTTGGGAAAATGCTCAAAAAAGGGAAAAAAAATAAGACTATAGAAAGTTACTTTCTTGGTGAACAGGTATTCTCTCCCATCCTTTCAGATGAGGAAGAACAATGTTTGCCATCAGGGGAAGACATAAAAGTCAAGGCTTCTGCATCCAAAACCTCCAAAATAAATATGCAATGATCCCAGGCCATGGAAGAGTTCAAAAAGGATTTTGAAAATCAAGTAAGAGAGGTGGAGGAAAAATTGGGAAGAGAAATGAGAGTGATGCAAGAAAACCATGAAAAGCAAGTCAACAGCTTGCTAAAGGAGACCCCCCCCAAAAAAAATGCTGAAGAAAATAACACCTTTAAAAATAGGCTAACTCAATTGGCAAAAGAGGTCCAAAAAGTCAATGAGGAGAAGAATGCTTTAAAAAGCAGAATTAATCAAATGGAAAAAGAGGTTCAAAAGCTCACTGAAGAAAATAGTTATTTAAAAACTAGAATGGAACAGATGGAAGCTTATGACTTTATGAAAAACCAAGAAATTGTGAAACAAAACCAAAAGAATGAAAAAATGGAAGATAATATGAAATATCTCAATGGAAAAACAACTGACCTGGAAAATAGATCCAGGAGAGACAACTTAAAAATTATGGGACAACCTGAAATCCATGATCAAAAACAGAGCCTAGACATATCTTTCATGAAATTATCAAGGATAATTTCTGCCCTAATATTCTAGAACCAGAGAATAAAATAAGTATTGAAAGAATCCACTGATCACCTCCTAAAAGAGATCCAAAAAGAGAAACTCCTAGGAATGTTGTAGCCAAATTCCAGATCTCCAGGTCAAGGAGAAAATATTGCAAGCAGCTAGAAAGAAATAATTTGAGTATTGTGGAAATATGATCAGGATAACACAAGATCTAACAGCTTCTACATTAAGAAATCAAAGGACTTGGAATATGATATTCCAGAAGTCATAGGAACTAGGATTAAAACCAAGAATCACCTACCCAGTAAAACTGAGCATAATACTTCAGGGGAAAAATGGTCATTCAATAAAATAAGGGACTTCCAAGCATTCTTGATGTAAAGATCATAGTTGAAAAGAAAATTTGACTTTCAAACACAAGAATCAAGAGAAGCATGAAAAAGTAAGAAGGAAAGAGAAATCACAAGGGACTTACTAAATTTGAACTGTTTACATTCCTACATGGAAAGATAATATTTGTAACTCTTGAAATTTTTCTCAGTAACTGGGTAGTTGGAAGGATTATACACACACACACACACACACACACAGAGTGAAAGAAAGAAAAAGAGAGAGACAGAAAGCACAGGGTGAATTGAATAGGAAGGGATCATATCTAAAAAAATAAAATTAAGGGATGAGAGAGGAACATATTGGGAGAAGAAAGGGAGAAATGGAATGGGGCAAACTATCTCTCATAGAAGAGACAAAAAAAGCTTTTCCAATGGAGGGGAAAAGGGAGGAGGTGAAAGGGAAAAAGTGAAGCTTACTCTCATCACATTTGACTCAAGGAAGGAATAACATGCACACTCAATTTGGTATGAAAATCTATCTTACACTACAGGAAGGTAGGAGAGAAGGGGGTAAGCAGGGTGGGGAGGGGTGATGGGAGAGAGAGCAAATTGGAAAAGGGAGCAATTAGAAGTAAACACTCTTGGGGAGGGACAAGGTCAAAAGAGAGAATAGAAGAAATGGGAGGCAGGATAGGATGGAGGGAAATATAGTTAGTCTTCACAACATGACTATTACGGAAGTCATTTGCAAAACCACACATATGTAGTCTATATTGAATTGTTTGCCTTCTCAGTGGGAATGGGTGGGGAGGGAGGAAGGAAGAGAAGTTGGAACGCAAAGGTTTAGGAACAAATGTTGAGAACTGTTTTTGTATACAACTGGGAAATAAGAAATACAGGTAATGGGGTATAGAAATTTATCTTGCCATACAGGACAAGAGAGAAGATGGGGATAAGAGAAGGGAGGGGTATTAGAAGGGAGGGCACATTGGTGGAAGGGGCAATCAGAATGCACGGCATTTTGTGGGGGAAGGGGAGAGATGGAGAGAAAATTTGGAACTCAAAATTTTGTGTAAATGAATGTTGAAAACTGAAAATAAATTAAATAAAAAGAAAAAAATCATCCACAGTTACAGTAATGGTATGAGGTGATTCTTACAATCTCACAGTTAAAATATTATAAATGGCTACCTATAATTTTATTACTGATTCCATTGTTAATAAATAATTTATTTAGTAGTTTTAATATTTAATCCTAGTAGATTCAGGGTTTAAATAATATAAAGACATAAGCATATGTTTATGGAAAAAAGTTTTCTATATTTTATTAAATAAGTGATATCTGATGAACAACCAGAGGGTACTAAGCTTGTGAGTTACATTAAAAATTTATTAATTAGTTAGGAAATAGTCAAATATGACTCTTATATTATATTATATACAAACTATTACATAATTATATATAATATTTATATAACTAATATATAATTATATGTAGATATAACAAATATAATATAACTCAAACTCAGGATGTTAAGATTTAATATGGTAAAAAGTCAAGTAGCAGGAGGAAGCATGACTTGTAAGTGAGGTTGGTAACCCAGATAATCTTGTTACATACAAAACGTCCTCCAAACCCTGCTTCGCACGACATGTCCTCTAAACCTTGCTATATAGGAGAGCCTTCGGATTTTTTATTTTGATTTTCTCATAGACATTTTTTATTTTTATTTTTCCATTCTCTCAGGAAACTGTATATACAAAGTTCCTAATAATGTTTTGACAGTTAATGACAGTGACTTGTCTGTTTTCTGTTTTATTTTTTTGTACACTAATTTCATGTAACTATTATTTCATTATTTGTTACTCTGTAGACTGTATTCTTAAAGAATAGTTAGCAAATTGCTACAAATTTGTCATCACTTTTTAAGTAGAGAATCATGTTTAATAACTATTCTGAGGTGTTTTTTTTAACTAGAAACTCTCCTAAATTTAGGAATAGTCTAAAAAAAGAGACACAGTGGCACTGTCAGGATATTTTAAAAGAAAAATGAAAGAATTGAGAAATGGATCGGTAATTCATAGAGACATTATAGCTGGACAGTCCTCTCAGTTAAAGTTACATGAATCACCCAATCTATTAGATCATACACAAATACCAGATGCACTAACAGAAACGAATTTACATTACTGAATGCTAAGGTTGTATAAAAAGGGGTCTGACTATGGGAAAACTGAAGGGAACTCGAGTCAGAAGGGGCCAGCAGACCTGTGGATGTTTCTGAAGCTAGCTTCCACTGCATCAGATGAAGAAACCCCATCTGAGAGTATGAGAGACTGTAGCAGCTACAGTGCAGAGCCCTAGCAATAGGCAAAAATTATTTTCTTTATGTAGGTGAAAGGCCAAGAGATGAAAGTCAAAAATCCTGATATAAGAGCGCTGTCAATATAGTACAAATGAAGCAGGGGATTTCTCTTTTGTTTTACCTGTGACCTGGATGGTCATATGAACAATGAAGGTTCATTTCCAGGCAAGAAGATGAATCCCAAAGAATCAGTTTCAAGGAAAGAATCTGGGACCAGGGATGGAGATCATCTCAGACCCCAAAAAGAATAAGAAAGACCTCATTGGTTGTTCTCGCACACATAGAGTATCACTACCAAGATATGATCAGCGTGGGGGTCAAGCCAAGATGGCTGAGGAGAGGCTGCAACACAGCTGAACTCTCCCAACATTCCCCTACAAACAACTTTAAACTACAAGGTAAACCTCATTTTATCACACTTCACTTTGTTGTGCTTCAAAAATATTGTAGGGTGTTTTTTTGTTTGTTTTTTTACAAACAGGTTTGTGACAAACTTGCACCAAGTCTATTGGCACTATTTTTCCAACATCATGAACTTTATATTTTGGTAATTCTCACAATATTCAAACTTTTTCATTATTAGTACATCTGTTTTGATGATAAAATGATTTTGGATGTTATTATTGTAATGGGGGGAACAAACTGCACAAATTGTGTGTGTTTTGACTGCTTCACTGACCAGTTGTTCCCATCTCTTTTCCTCTCTTGGGTATCCCTATTCTCTGAAACACAAATATTGAAATTAGGATAATTAATAGCCCTACAACAACCTCTAGGTGTGCAAGTGAAAGGAAGAGTCAATTAATGTGGCAAACTTCATTGTCTTATTTAAGAAATTGCCACAGCCATCCCAACCTTCCCTAACCAACACCCTGTTCATTCGGCACTCACCAACATCGAGTCAAGTCTCTCCACCACCAAAAAGATTATGATTTATTGGTTTTTATTGGAGGTTATATTATGGTTAACAATTTTTTTAGCAATAAAGTATTTTTAATTAAGGTATGTGCATATATATATATGTATTTCTAGACATAATACTATTGCATATTTAATAGATAATAACATTGTGTAACCATAACTATTACATGCACTGAGAAACCAAAATATTCATGTGGTTCACTTTATTGCTCTATTCTCTTTATATGTGATATTTGCTTTATCGCAGGGGTTTAGAATAGAATCCACAATATTTCCAAGATACGTTTGTAATGTCTCAGATCAATTATGGAGTGGCAGAGCCAACAAAAGTTCAGGGAGAGACATTTATCCAGTCCAAAAGAACTTAGGGGGTTAGCAGGAGACATCTGTGACACCAGGATGGGGCTGGCCAGGAGTGTGTAAAGCAGGAATTATAAAGGAAAACTGCCCTGATATCTTAGATCCAGGGGATAAAATGGCAAAGTGTGTGTTTGTTCTTCATTGCCAAAGAAGACCATGCCATCAGAGAAATGATGACATGATTTTCACTTGACTTTGTTTTCAGTGAGGGAGGGCTATGCACGTCACCAGCCTCACTTCTCCTCCAGAGCCATCTGAATCCAGTGACCAGATATTCATCAGGATGACTGGAGATGACCCAGGATAAGGCAATTGGAGTTAAGTGACTTGCCCAAGGTCACACAGCTAGTGAGTGTCAAGTGTCTGAGTTGAGATTTGAAGTCAGGCACTCCTGACTCCTGCACTGGTGCTCTATCCACTGCACCACCTAGCTACCCCAAAATGGAAAAGTAAAGAGTCTATCAATCACCTTCTAAACAAGATCTCAAAATGAATATCCCATGAATATTATAGTCAAATTCCAAATTTTCCAGGTCAAGGAGAAAATACTGCAAGCAGTCAGAAAGAAACTATTCAAATATTGTAGAGCCACAGTTAGGATCACATAAGATTTAGCAGCTTCCACATTAAAGTAGTGGAGGGCGTGGAATACAATATTCCAGAGGGCAAAGGAGGTAAGATTATAACCAAGAATAAGCTACCTGACAAAACTAAAAATAATCCTTCAGGGAGAAAAAAATGGATATTTAATTATCCATTAATTAGTAATAATAAATATATAATTAATAAATTAATCATTAATATTCTAAGCACTATTGATGAAAAGATCAGAGCTAAATAGAAAATGACATTCTCAAACACAAGACTCAAGAGAAGCACAAAAAAGGTAAACATGAAAGTATATTCATAAGTGATTTGATAAAGTTAAATTGTTTAGATTACTATATGTGAAAATGATACATGCAACTCCTAAGAATTTTATCATTATTAGGGCAGTTAGAAAGAATCTACACAGACAGAGGGCATGGGTGCATGGATTTATGTTGGGGTGATATCAGGAAAAATAGGAGGTAAGCAAGAGAGATGCACTGGAAGAAAGAAGGGAGAGATAGAATGGCGAAACCTTTCTCACATAAGAAGAACCCAGTGAAGAGTTATTACGGTGGAGAGGAAAACGGGGAGGGGTGGGCAATACCGGAACCTCATTCTCTTCAGAATATATGAGCATGTATGTATGGGTACACATTTGCACATATGTACACATACACAAACACTCAGTTGGGTACAGAAATCTTTCTTACCCCCCCTCAGGAAAATAGGAGGGGAAGGGAATAAGGAGAAGGTGGAGAGGAAATGGTAAAAAGGAGGAAGGATTAAGGGAGGTAGTAAAGTAAAAAAGTAAAGTAAAAGACTTTTTTCGAAGAGCAAGATAAAAAGAGAGAGAAGGATAAACAGAAGAAAATGGGATAGAAGGAAATCTACAGTAATCCTAACTATGAATGTGAATGGGATGAGCTCCCCCATAAAACAGAATGGATTATAAGCCATAGTCAAAATAATATGTTATTTACAAGAGACACATATGAAATAGAAAGACACACACACATACACAGAGTTAAAATAAAGGGCCTGAGCAGAGTCCAGTATGTTTCAAATGAAGTTAAAAAAAAAAGTCAGGAACATCAATCAAGATCTCAGACAAAGCAAAAGCTAAAACAGATATGGCTAAAAGAGATAATCAGTAAAGCTATATGCTGCTAAAACTTACCACAGACAATGAAGTAATATTAAAATATTTTTAAGTTTCTCTGATAAAGGCTTCATTTCTCAAATATAAGGAACTATATTTGAGAAATATGTTGATAATTAAAAATAAATAATACATATAATTAAATTAATTAGTTAAATAAAATTGTACATATTTCTCTGATAAAGGCCCCATTTCTCAAGTATATAGAAGGTATATTTGAGAAATATAGTTGATAAGTAAAAATAAATAATATTTATAAATAAATATATTAAATAAAGGGCAACTAGGTAATGCAGTGGATAGAATACCAGGCCTGGAGTCAGGAAGACTCATCTTCCTGAGTTCAAATCTGGCCTCAGACACTTACTAGCAATATATCAGTGGGTAAGTCACTTAACTCTGTTTGCCTCAGTTTCCTCATCTGTAAAAAGAGCTGCAAAAGGAAATGGCAAACCACTCCAGTATCTTTGCCAAAGAAACCCTAAATAAAGTCACAAAGAGTTGGGTACAACTGAAATGACTGAAAAAAATAATAAATTAAAAAGAAAGAAATAAAAATATTTAAGAAATAGGGAATTGAGTTAAATTTATACAAATAAAATCATTCCCCAATTAATAAATGGTCACACAATATGAATAGATATTTTTGAAAGAAGAAATCAAATTAAATAAGCATATAAAATGCTCTTACTAATGATTAGAGAAATGCACATTAAAACAATTCTGAGATACCACCTCACACTTATTAGAAATAACAAATGCTGCAGCGGGGTAAGAGAAAATAGGTAGACTAAGGAATTGCTCATGGAGTAATGAACTGGTCCAACCATTCTGGAGAACAACTTGGAATTATGCCTAAATGGTTAAAAAGCTATGTATACCCTTTGACCCAGCTATAACACAAAGATCTATAAGTACAAAAATTTTTATAGCAACTCTTTTTGTGGTGACAAAAATTGGAAATTGAAGGGATGCTCATCAATTAGAGAACAGCTGAACAAGTTGCAGCATATGATTGTTATGGAGGACTACTGTGCTATAAAAAAGTGACAAGGGAGATAGTTTCAGGAAAACATCGGAAGACCTTTATGAACTCATGCAAATGGGAATCAGCAGAACCAGGAGATCATTGTACACAGTTATAGCAATATTGTAAAGATGATTATCTGTGACTTAGTTGCCCTGATCAACACAATGATCCAAGACAATTCCAAAGGACTCATAATGACAAAATGCTATCCACCTCCAGAGAGGCAACTGATGAATTCTGAGGACAAATTGAAGTATAATTTTCTCACTTTATTTTTCTTGCTTTTTGCCTATGTGGCTAATATGTAAATATGTTTTGCATGATTTCACATGTATAATTGATATATTTCTTGCTCTCTGAGTGGATAGGGGAAGAGCACAAGGGAAAAAGAAAATTTGGAACTCTAATGATAAATAAATTAACAACAATATTTTTTAAAAAGATATAATCAGAGAGCCATACCATTTCCTGTTTAAATGTGAACTCAGTGGCCATAAATAAATCAAGTGCAAGCGGGAGAAGAATCTTTATTTGATACAAAGCAAGCTGATTCAATGAGAAAGAAGTGATATAAGACTCAAGTTTTTATCAAAAATTGTAGCACATTATTTTTAAAAATTGTAGCAAAAGTTCTAGGGAAAGACTGGTGTTCAGAGAAATACCGGAGAAAAACTTATGAAGTAAAATTATAGAAGGAACTTTATGAGCAGTGAGTCTAGAGAGAATGTTACATGTGATGGAGAGATCTGAATCAGAAATTCAAAAGGTTTTAAAAGCAGGTAGAAAAATTGAAATGAGATATTTTAAGTAAAATTCCTTATGCTGAAGAAGAAATCCAAAGGTAAGGTGGCCCAAAGGACTGTGGTTATGAGAAAAGGAACGGTGTGTTGGCGTGATACAAAAAGAATATTTAAAGATGTTCACAAGGAAAGTACTGCATAGAATCAGCCAGTCAAGAATACTAAAGCTTACCTTGCTTTCTAGGTTGTTCGGATTACTCCTAAAAAAGAAGTTGCTTCAAGTTAAACAGATGCTATACATAGAAACCTAAACTTTACCTGGGACTTAGGAGAAGTTGAATGCAAATGAAGGGAGACAAGGTTGAACACAGAGCCAATAACTTTCTTTCCTAGAACCCCAGCACTACAGTCCCCTAGGTTAAAAAGAAAAGCCCAAGCATGGGAGTTTAGAAATTCCAATACAGAATCTATAACATTGAATAACTTAGTTGAAAGATCAAATGAATTAAAAACACTCAAACTGGAAATAGGCTAAGTTATGCTGCCTCAGAAGAAAGGAAAAGGGTTACTTATTTATTCAGAAGTAATTCATTGTTGAATGATGTGTGTTATTTTCACTTATTGATGTGTTATAGATGTGTTATTTATTCCATTTACTTACCATTATTACAACTATCACTACATATCCTCCCTTAGTTTCCAGTTTTTTTAACACTACAAAAAGAACAAATAAATATTTTAATACATATATCAGTCTTTTTCCTTTTTCTTCTATCTCTTTGGAGTGCTAATGTAAATGTCTTGTTAGTGATGATTTTGAGGTACCCCAAATATTTTTATCTCAAGGAGAAATATAGCCTTTTATGTCAAATTGCTTTCCTACAAAAGCTATAGCAATTGTTACTGTATTTTAAGAACCAAATAGAATGTTTAGGACTTGGTGATTAGATGTGGCAGCTTTAGAAAAAAAATTAAAATGTTAAGGAAGATGGTTGGGAAAAAAATTATGGATAAGATGGAGAAAAAAGATGAGGAAAAATTTCTTAGATAACTGTCAACTTATCTTCTGAAGTAAAATTATAAAAGGAACTTTATGAGCGAGTCTAGAGAGACTGTTGAGTAACAGAACTCTGAGATTCCTCTTCACATTCAACAGAATAGCAAAAATGACTCCCCCAAAAGGAAAATGACAAATATTGAAGAGACTACAAGACAATGGACTCCGCTGCTACAACTGAACTATGAACTGGTCCAATCTTTCTAGAAAGCAATTTGTAATTATGCTGCAAAAGTATTTAAGCTGTAGATATCCTTACTGATACCACTAATAGGCATCCATCCCAAAGAGAATAAAGAAAAAGGGAAACATACATATCCTCAGTAAGAGCAAGGAAAGAGGAAAAGAGCCCATATGTACAAAAATAACTATGGCATCTCTTTTTGTAGTAACAAAAACCTGGAAATTAAGGGTATGTCTCACCTATTAAGGAATGTCTAAACAAATTATGGAATATGACCACAAGAGAATATTATTATACCATAAGAAATTATTAAGGATAATTTTTTAATGGACAGCACTGTATGGATGGTTGGAGAATGAATGAACACAATTGCAGGAACAATTTATGTAATGAGATCATTATAAAGAAAAGCAAACTCTCTACCTGCTGACAGAGAGTTGATGAATTTGAAATGTTAAGAAAAAGGAATACATTTTTGGACATGACTAATGTGGGAATTTGCTTCACTTGATTATTCATATTTGTTACAAGCATTTTCTTTTTATCTTAAATGAACTGAACTGAATAACGTGGGACTATGCTTTCAGAAGTAAAGTCATATGAAGTTGCAGTGATGGTTCAAGGTGACTCTGGTTATTTTTCTCACAGTTTAAGTACAAATAATTGTCCATGTCTTTGGAATTGTTGAGTCCACAATAAATAAACTGTAGAGATAGAAAAGACAAGGAATTACTGAGAAGAAAATGGGTTCCTCTAATGAAATAAATTGTATTTGATAAATTGGACTGATACCTTTGAACTTAAGTGACTAATCAAAAGTTTTGAAATTTTCCTAACTAGGAAATATAACCCTGGCTTATCCTGAAATTTGTGATAAATAGGCTCAAAAGTGACCGACAAGTGAGGTTAGTGGTAAAAATAACCCTGTTTCATGTGAGAGATTTTTTCCCAAACCCTGTTATACCCACTCGGGTCCTCTGACTCTAAATTCAGAATTCTTTCTAATGTACTACACTGGCAGGTACCCACTTCTATTCTACCCATACACAGTCTAGTCAAACTGCCCTTTCCTACCTCCATGCCTTTGCTCACATAAATATGTATTATATTTCCTGTGAACTTGAAGAGGGTAGAAACCTTGTTGTATTTAATATTTATTCCTTCTCCCCTGCACATCGTAAGCACATAAATGCTGGTTGATGTTCAAGCTGCTGACTGAAGAGACATGAAAAGATGTAAAACAAATAATTTAATGAATCTGCTATTCAGTCCAAATTAGCCATTATTGCCAAATCTAGAGAAATATGAAGTGATTAAAACACATCAGACTATAGATACTAACCTGGGGGAGGAGGGAGTAAGTTGAATTGTCAATGGTGAAAGAGTACAAGAATTCCCCATCATACCACATGCTCTTCCCCATGGGGGAATTTTGTTTAGTCATAGCAAAGAGATTGGCTGGATCACAGCATTGTTCCATTTCTTTCCTAATAGAAAAGATAAAGAGAAAATTTAAAGCACGTTAATCATATTAAGTATCAGAACCACAGACACTAAACTTTGTTACAAAAATATTAGCCTGCTGAGCTTCTAGCGTCTAATATGTTGAATGGGGGATTATTCAATCATCTCAACATTGGAATCACAATGAAATGTAAGCTCTGCTGAAAGCACAAATGCTTCATTTTTGTTTTGCATTCCTAACACCTTGTACAATGCTTAGCACATAGCACATGCTTAAGTAATAGTTGTATAATTGAGCTGAATTGAATCAAAGAATCATAGATAATAAAGTTTTAAGCCTTTAACAGATATATCACGTGAACCAAATATTTCATTTTACAGATAAGGAAACTAGAGATCAGAATAAATTAAAGACTTTGTACATAACAGCTAATTATTAGCAGTCTAGAACAGAGGTCTAGGGACTTCCAGTCAAGTATATTTCTATTATATTTCCCTTACTCTTGACTTTTTTCCCTAAGGTCAGGATGGTTCTGTGTAATATTTTTTTAAAAACTAGTCATAGGACTCAGACCTAAGATCCCTGGCAGAATGACTTCATTTCACCAAACTCAGTGGAATTGCTTTTATCTTCTTGCCTCATCTTTCTATTACTTCCAATTTGTCCATCTATCACTTCTTCCTGTCATCTGCCATCCATTTTTATTTCTATTATCTCCCTTCCACTAAAAAGGTTATTCAATCATGAGAGCAAAGTCATATGTTATGTGGAAGAAAGAGGACATTTTATACAGCAAATCACAGAGAAATCATTTAGAACTCTCTAAGAAAATGTAGTTTGTGGTTTCATAAAACTTAGATAAATTTAAAAACTATAACAAAGTTAGGATCAGTGTGATTCTGGCTAGCTTCAAAGGGCCATGAATACCATACTGAAGTAGTGTGTCCTCTAGTTATTTGATCATTCATAGAATCAGAGTTTGGAGGCACTTGAGGTCTTCCTGTCCTAGCTGGACCTGAAGAAGATGCTTCTCTAAAGCATAGCTGACAAAGAGTCATCCAGCCTTGCTAGGAAAAACTCCAGCAAGGCAGGGGGAAGCAAAGTATACAGTTCCATCACTACCAGAGGGAAAGCCCACTCCCACCTGAGATAGCTCGTTCCACTTCTTTACAGCTCTGATTTTTAGGAAATATGTCAAGCTATCAATGGTTTCTCTGCAGTTACCAAACATTGCTCTTACTTTTGCCATTGGGGGTCAAACTGAACAAATTTAATTCCTATTTCCTCTGATAGTCTTAAAACAAAGAAAGAAACAAAAAACAGCTATCAAATCCCACCCAACTATTCTCTTCTCAAGGCTAACCTTCCCCATTTCCTTCAAATGATCCTCATATAAGAAGATCTGGAAGCCTTTCACCAGCCTGCTCACTTTCTTTCTAAAGCTCTCCAGCTTAGAAATGTCCTTCCTAAAGCATGGCACCCAAAACTGAATGTGGCATGTTCCAGATGTGTTCTAATATGGAAGAGTACAATCTTCTTACTTCTAGACATTATGGCTAAGTTCATTTAAGATAGTACTGGTTTCAGAGGCAAATATGTAAAGAATTAGTTACGAAAATAAAAACAAGAACTATTCTCCCATTGAAAATGGGTCAAAAGATGTAAAAAAGGCAGTTCTCAAATTGAGAAATGTAAACTATCAACCACCACCACTACATGAAAAAAATGTTCCAAATCACTAAAAATAGGAAAAATGCAGATTGAAATAGCTCTGAGATTCAACCTCACAACCATAAGACTGGCAAAGATGACAAAAAAAGAAAAATAGTAACTGTTGGAGGAATTGTGAGAGGATATGCACAATAATGCAGTACTGATGGAGCCATGAATTAATTTAACCATTCTGGAAAACAATTTAGAGCTATAGTCAAAAAGTTACTAAGGAGAATGAGACCTTTGACCCAGTGATGCTATTACCAGGCATTTACCACCAAATCAAGTACAGTGGGAAACATATGTACAATAATATTTATAGGAGAGGAGAGGTTGGCAGAACTATAATAACCTAGAGTGATTTTAAAACTCAATAAAAGAATTATATAACTATATAAAAATAGAAATTAGAGTTCTTAAGAGCAAAAAAAGACCCAAAAAATCAAAAGCTTAAAATTACAGCGTTATAGAATTTTAGTTGGAATGGGCCTCAGCAGCCATCTAGTTCAATCTATAGGCAGAAACAAATCTCCACTTCAGCATACGTATCAAGTGATCATCCAGTATCTTCTCAAACAACTCCAAGGAGAGGAGTCCACTGCCTCCCCCTTAAGCAATCTGTTCTACTTTTGGATGGCTCCAGTTGTTAGAAAAGTTTGCCTGGCATATGCCTAAATTTGCCTCTTCACAACTACTCACTGCTCCTAATTCTGCCCTGTGAAGTCAAAAATCACCAGCATAATCACTACTCCACACAATAGCTCTTTGGATATTTGACAAGAACTGTCGTATCCCTCCTGATCTTCTGTCCAGTCTAAGCATAACAGATTCTTTCTACCAGTCTTCATGTGGCATGGATTCAAGGTCCTTCATCATTTCTGCACCCTCTCTGGTTTAATCAATATCTTTTTTAAACTAGGGTGTTCAGAAATATACGAAATAGTGATCAGATACATTGTGATAGTGCAGAATACAGTGAAACTATGGTATTCTTATTCCTTGAAGCTAGGGTCCTCCTAATGCAGTGCAAGTTTACATTATCTCTCTTGACTGCCATGTCATCCTGCTAATTCATATCATGCCTTGTATATATAGTAAGAACCTCAGATGGCTTTCATACTATCTGACCATGCTGCTCTATATTTTACTTTTGAAGTTGATTTTCATCCATATTAAATCTTTTTTAGAATTATTAATAAATTTAATCTTATTATATTAAACTCAATGCTCTAGCCTACCAAGATCTTGTTGTACCTAATTGTCATATCATCCAGACAGTACAGAGTGTCTGGAGAAAAAAATAGTAGAAAATTTTAATAAAGCATGAAACTCTCAGAAAAAAAAGAGAATGACAAAGATGAGACATAAAAATGCAAAGTTATAAGAAAATAGAGAAAAATTAAATGGATGATTATTTATACAAAAAAGTTTCCAAATTAAGAAAAGAGAACATATAAACAATCTAATCTTGGAAGAAGATATTGAGTAAACTACAGTTTAAAAAAAGGTCCAGATAAATTTAGAAGTAAATTCTAACAGATATTTCAAGAACAATTTATCTCTGTGCTACGTAACTTTAAATATGAAGGAGAGCAGGAAGTTGATAATGTATATGAACAGTTTTCAACAGCAAAATTAAAAGTGTAAACAGCCATAAGAAAAAAATTCTTCAAAACAATCATGATTAGAAAGACAAATTTAAACAACTATAATATTTCACTTTACATGAAGAAAACTGACAAAAAAATTAATGAAAGATGAAAACAGTATCAGTCAGGCTACAGGACAAGTACTTTAAATAGTCTGCTGGGGTGGCTGTCAATTGGTTCAGCTACTCTGGAAATTACTTTGAAACTATACTGGAGATCTGACTAAATCGGTTATAACCTTTGAATCATCAATTTTACTAATTGGCATATTCCCCAAGGAGGTCAAAGATAGAGTAAGGTCACATATATACCAACATATTCAGGCAGAGCTTTTTGTGGAAGGAAGGAAGAAAAATAAAGAAAAATGCCCATTCATTATGGAAAGTCTGAGAAAATGTAATAGATTACTATACAATAAGAAATTTTAAATATGAACGATTCGGGAAAACTTGGTAATATTTGTTTGAAATGCTGCAGAAAAATAAGCAAAATCAAGAGAACACTATATTAATGTAAATGAAAACAAGACTAAAAGGCATCTGATCTTAGACCAATACAATTACTAATCATTACTCCAGAGCAGGAGGATGATAGAATATACCTCCACTATTGTAAGATACTACCTATGTGGTGGAGAGAAGATTATAGAATGAGACATATGTCATCAGATATGGTCAACATGTCAGCTGTTTTACCTAAAATTTTATTAAAGAAAGGGTTTTAGTGGGAATAATATTGGGACATAACAATGATGTAAAAAAAGTATCAATAACATTTGTAAAATTGGAAGTATAATGTAGATTTCCAAAAAATATGAAAAGCACCTTTACTTATATAATTAGACTGAACCACCCTTCAGTAGTTAAAATCTCACTAAGGAAACATAAAAAAAAATTGATTAGGAGTGAAAATACACAGAAGTGAATCTGGAGACAATCTGGAAAAACAGAATCAAAACGAAATAACACTAAAATAAAACACGATGTCTAAACAAGTAAAGTATGTATATCTTGAGGAAAGATATCTTGAAATAACTGAAGGGTTATAGATCTCCCAGAAGAACACAAGTTAGAAAACCTGAACACCATAATGGAAAAAAGAATGACAAAACTGCAGAATTTCTGAAGAAAGAATATTATGCCAATTTAAAGTATCCACATATTATCTCCAGGGGAAAAAAATCTCTACACTGCAAACTCCAAGACACAGTCATTAAATCTAACAATTCTAATGACAAGCAACAAATTCTACAATTATAACCAGAAGACTTTCAAATATAAATGAAAGGAAATTTGAATAACACAAAATTATTCTTTGTTCACCAAAGTCAATTCACATTAACCCAATAAACTCAATAAATATTTATTATCACCTACTATGGTAGTGCTAAACTTCGAGGACACAAAAAAAAGACAGTCCCTGACCTCAAAGAGCTTATAAAATGCAAATAAATATATACTAAGCAAGCTAAGCACAAAATAAATAGGAAATAATTATTAGAGGGAAGGCACTGAAATTCAGAGGGGTTGGGGAAGGCTTCCTGTAGAAGGTGAGATTTTAGTTGGGACTTAAAGGAAGTCAGGGAGCTCAATAGGAGGAGTGGAGGAGAGAGAGTATTCTGGACATGCAGGACAGCCAGAGAATGCCCAGAGCAGAGAGATGGAATGCCTTATTTGTGGAACAGCCAGGAGGCAGGTGCTACTGGATCAAGAATTATATGTTGGGGAATAAGGTTTACTAAGACAGGAAAGGGAGGAAGCCAGGTTATGAAGTGTTTTGAATGTCAATCAGAGCATTTTGTATTTGCTCCTGGAGGCAATCGTAAACCACTGGAGTTTACTGAGTCACGACATCATTTCTCTGGTGGCATGGTCTTCTTCAGCAATGAAAGACGAACACAACAATCTGTGAGTGGACCCAGCTGCCTAAGGGGGAGCTCAGCTAGCTAGGTAACTCAGCTCCTCCCCCTAACCCCCATATGTCTTCCCTTCCCCTTCCTTCTCCTATCCAAAGGAAGGTAAATTTGGATGGCCAGAGGACTCCCAGTTAACTTGGGGTTTGCTGGCTAGATCCTTTTTTGTTCCTCCCCTCTCCTCTTCTCTCCTCCCCTTTCCTTTCTTAAGGGCTGCTTTCAGGACTCTCCTGGCTTAAAAGTGATTATCAATAGTAAGTGTTACTGTTTCCCTCCCAGCCTGATTTGGTTATTTTTCTTTGCCTCATTAAAGGGGCCATTCCCTGAATGCTTCTTAAACAGGCCTATTCACTGAATGGGCTTTACCTCACCCTAAGTGAGTACCTGAAAAGGCCTTGACCTAAAGGGGCTAGGGTCTCCCAGTGCATCCTAGGCCATCTCCAGTCATTCTGAGGAATATTCGGTCACTGGATCAGATGGCTCTGGAGGAGAAGTGAGGCTGGTGACCTGCACAGCCCTCCCTCACTCAAAACAAAGTCAAGTGCAAGTCATGTCATCATTTCTTTGACAGCATGGTCTTCTTTGGCAATGAAGGACAAACCCAACAATGACAACAACAACTGAGTGGGGGGGAGGGGGTGACATGATAAGACTGGTTTTAGGAAAATGACTTTAGGTGCTGACTGGAGGAGCTTCAGATGGGCAGGCCTACCAGCAAACTATTGCAGTAATCAAGAAAAGAGGTGATGAGGGTCTGCACTAGAATGGTGGCAGTGTCAGAGAACGGGGGCATGTTCAAGAGAAGTTACAAAGGTAAAATCGATAGATCTTGAAAATAGCTTAGATATGGGGAAATGGTGAAGATTTCAGGAGGACTTCTGGGTTGCAAGCCTGAGGGACTTAGGGGATGCAGAAGATTATAAAATCCCTTTCTCAGTTTTGGAAAAAAAAGCACAAGAAGGTAAACAAAAGGGAATATATGAAGTTGAACAAATTGTCTAAGAAATTAAAGATAAAACACTTAAATGTTTTCTAAATGGAACAGCTAAAGAATATAAGTATTTCTCAAAGTCATATGGAAATTTTACCAAAATTGACTATGCATTAGGAACAGAGATATTACAAACAAATAAGGCAGAAATAATATACACATTCTATAGAAATCATAAAGCAAAAAAAATCTAATCAGATCAGGGAAAGCAAACGAAAAACAGACTCATAGAAACATAACAATAAAAACCTAGTTAATGAATGAGCAAGAAAAGAAATCATAGAAATAATTAATGGTTATGTGAAAAAACATGATAATGATGAAACAACATATGAAAGCTCCTGGAATGCATTCATGTTGTCCCCAGAAAAATTATACCCCTAAAAATATATATCAAAAAAATAGAGAGGGAGAGGACTAATTAATCGAATATACATTGTTAAAATTAAAAAGTCAACAAATAAACAAGTCTAAAATAAGCACAAAAGAGGGAATATTGAAAATTAGAGGGAAAATAGAAAAAAGAAAACAAAAAATATAGATATGACAAATTAAATTAAAAGCTGATTCTTTAAAAAGACTGATAAAATTGATAAACTTCTGTCCAACTGATTGAAAAGTAGAGGAAAGAAAATCAAGTCATCAAAATATAAAACAAGTAAAGTTAAATTACAAGATAATCAGAAGAAATAAAAGGGAATTATCAGAATCTACTATATACAGTTATGTGGATTCGAAACTGAGAACACAAAAGAAATAGTATAATTTCAAAATTTAAAATGCCTAAGATAAGACATATAGAGATCTTAATCACATTTCAGAAAAACAAACAGAAGTAATTGTAAATAGTTTTAATTGTATAAATTCAACTACAAAGTGCTTCTTAAAAAAATAAATGATAACTTAAGCAAGTGGAGTAATATTCAGTGCTCATGGTTAGGCTGTGCCAATATAATACTACCAAAGTTAATTTAGAGTTTCAATGTCATGCCAGTTAAGTTCCAGATACTGATAAACAGGACAATTCTATCAAGACTTTAAAGAACAATTATTATCAATACTACACAAATTATTCTCAAAAACGTTTCTCTCTGAGAGAGGAAGGTGAATACCTTAGAGGAAAGGAAAAAGAAAGTTAGGGTAAATTATCTTACAAAATTCTGATACACAACCATCAATACAAACAAGAAAGAGGCATATAGAAACTTACACTTGAACTCCACTCTCATCTGAACAAATCAAAAGAAAGAAGAATATACATACATGCATACACACAACTGGGCAATGCATTTCACTCAATAGAGAAATAGGAGGAAAAGGAGAAGAAAAGAAGGAAAATTCAAAGGAGGGTAGAATAAGGGAACAATTAGTAATAAGAAAAATAAAATCTAAGAATGTACAAAAATATTTATAGTTTTTTAAATTAATTTTATTCATTTTATTATATGTTAAGCTCTAAACTGTCTCCCTATATCTCACTATACCCCCACAGGAGAGAAGGTCACCATTTGACACAGATTTAAAAATACAGGGCAAAACCATACTATATGTAATTCTATTTATCAGTTCTTTCTCTGGAGGTGGATAGCATCTTCTTTCTTAGGTCCTTTATAGTTAATTTGAGAATTTATAGTACTCAGAACAGCCTGATTGTTCACAGTTAATATTCAAACAATATTGCTGTTGTGGTATACAATCTTAGCTCTGCTCACCTCAGTTTTCTTTATTTCATTCAAATCTTTCCATGTTTTTCTAAAATCAACAGTTTCATCTTTTCTTACAGCACAGTAGTATTCCATCAGAATCATATACCACATGTTCAGTCATTCCTCAATGGATAGGCATCTCCTCAATTTCCAGTTCTTTGCCACCAAAAAGATAGCTGATATAAATATTTTAGAACATATAGGTTCTTTTCCTTTTTTCTCGATCAGCTTGGGGCAATCAGACCTAATAATAGTATTGTTGGGTGAGAGGGCATATACAATTTTATAACTCTTCAAGTTTAATTCCAGATCACTCTCCAAAATGGTTGAGTCAGTTCATAGTTCTGTCAACGATGTATAAATGTCCCAATTTTTCTACATCCCTTCCGATATTTGTTATTTTCCACTTCTATCATTTTAGCCAATCTGGTATGTGTGAGATGATATCTCAAAGTTGTTTTAATTTGCATTTCTCTAATCAGTCATGACTTAGAGAATTTTTGTAATTATATATAGTTTTGATTTCTTAATTGAAAAATTGCCTCACAAACAAAATCAAAGCAACCAAAATTAAAAGGAAGAAAACTGAGAAAAAAATTTGCAGTAAGTATCTCTGATAAAGACCTTATTTCTCAAATACATAGGGAATTGATTCAAATTTATAAGAAAATAAATAATTCCCCAATTGATAAATGGTCAAAAGATATGAACAGGTGGTTTTCTTATGAAGAAATTAAAGCTATCTATATGTGAAAAATGCTCTAAATCACTAGTGATTAGGGAAATGCAAATTAAAACAGCTATCAGGTACTACTTCATATTTATTGGATTGACTTATAAGACAAAAAAGGAAAATGAAAAATGTTGGAGGGGATGTGGGAAAACTGCATACCCTTTGATCCAACAATACCATTGCTAGATCTATATCTCTAACACATCCAAAAAAGGGAGGAAAAAGAAAAGGACCTGTGGTACAAAAATATTTATAGCAGCTCTTTTGTGGTGGCTAAGAATTGGAAACTGAGGGAATAATCATCAATTGGGGAATGGATGAATAAGTTGTGGTATACAATTGTGATGAAATATTATTTCACTATGAGAAATGACAAGCAGGATGACTTCAGAAAAACCTACAAAGACTTCACAAACTGATGTAAAGTGAAGTAAACAGAATGAGGAGAACATTGTACACAGTAACAGCAATATTTTATGATTAAGAATTGTAAGTGACTTAGTTATTCTCAGCAATACAATGATCCAAGACCATCCCAAAGGACTTATGATAAAACATGCTATCTGCCGAGAAAGAACTGATACTGTCTGAATACAGACTGAAGTGTAAAATTTTTCACTTTTTTTTTTATTTAATTAACTTTTTACATTCATTTTCACAAATTTTTGGGTTCCAAATTTTCTCCCCTTTTATCCCCTCCTCCCACCCCAATACCCCAAGCAATCTAATTTTCCCTATCTCCAATCTGCCCTCTCTTCTGTCATCCCTCCCTTCTCTTGTCTCCATCTTCTCTTTTCTCCTGTAGGGCCAGATGACTTTCTATTCCTCATTAACTGTATGTCTTCTTTCCTAGTTGCAACAACAATACTAAACAGTTGTTCCTAAAACTTTGAGTTCCAAATTCTCCCCATCCCTCCCTCCCCACCCATTCCCTTTAGGAAGGCAGGCAATTCAATATAGGCCATATCTGTGTAGTTTTGCCAATGACTTCCCTGATAGTCGTGTTGTGTAAGACTAACTGGATTACCATCCCTCCTAACCTGCCCCCTCATTGTTTCTCTTCTGTCTTTTGATCCTATCCCTCCTCCAAGTGTTGACTTCAAATTGCTCCCTCCTCCCTTTGCCCTCCCTTCCATCGTCCCCCCCCCTTGCAATATCTCCTTCTCCCCCCCTTTCTTTTTTTTTTTTGTGTTTATTTATTTATTTATTTAGCTTTTTACATTCATTTTCACAAATTTTTGGGTTCCAAATTTTCTCCCCTTTTCTCTCCCCTCCCCCCACCCCAATACCCCAAGCAATCTAATTTTCCCTATCTCCAATCTGCCCTCTCTTCTGTCATCCCTCCCTTCTCTTGTCTCCATCTTCTCTTTTCTCCTGTAGGGCCAGATGACTTTCTATTCCTCATTAACTGTATGTCTTCTTTCCTAGTTGCAACAACAATACTAAACAGTTGTTCCTAAAACTTTGAGTTCCAAATTCTCCCCATCCCTCCCTCCCCACCTATTCCCTTTGGTACGGCAGGCAATTCATTATAGGCCATATCTGTGTAGCTTTGCAAATGACCTTCCTGATAGTCGTGTTGTGTAAGACTAACTGAATTGCCATCCCTCCTAACCTGCCCCTCATTGTTTCTCTTCTGTCCTTTGATCCTGTCCCTCCCCAAGTGTTGACTTTCAATTACTCCCTCCTCCCTTTGCCCTCCCTTCCATCATCCCCCCCCAATATCTCCTTCTCCCCCCGCTTTCTTATACTGTAAGATAGGTTTTCATACCAAAATGAGTGTGCATTTCACTCCTTCGTTTAGTCAAATGTGATGAGGGTAAACTTTTGTTTGTTTGTTTGTTTGTTTGTTTTTTTTCCTCAGCTCTCCTCTTTTTCCCTCCACTAAAAACATCTCCTACTTGCCTCTTAAATGACATATAGTTTACCACCCTTCCATTTCCCTCTCTTTTCTCTCACTACATTTCTCTCTCACCATTTACCTTAATTACTTTTAAGGTATGGTCCCATCCTATTCAGTTCAATCTGTGCTCTCTGTCTCTGCATGTGAATGCATGTGTGTATGTGTGTGCATGCGTGTACATGTGTATGTGTGGTCCCCACCAACCACCCAGATACTGAAAAGTTTTAAGAGTTAGAAATATTGTCCTTCCCTGTATGAATGCAAACAGTTCATTTCTGGTAAGTCCCTTAATACTTCTCCTTGCTGTTTACTTTTGCATGCTTCCTCTCATTCTTGTGTTTGAAAGTCAAATTTTCTTTTCAGCTCTGGTCTTTTCATTAAGAATGATTGAAAGTCCTCTGTTTCATTGAAAGACCATATTTTCCCTTGAAGTATTATACTCAGTTTAGCTGGGTAGGTGATTCTTGGTTTCAGTCCTAGTTCCTTTGCCTTCTGGAATATCCTATTCCACACCCTTCAATCCCTTAATGTAGAAGCTGCTAGATCTTGGGTTATCCTGATTGTATTTCCACAGTACTGGAATTGTTTCTTTCTAGCTGCTTGCAAGATTTTTTCCTTGAGCTGGGAGTTCTGGAATTTGGCCACAATGTTCCTAGGAGTTTCTCTTTTTGGATCTCTTTCAGGTGGTGATCGA